>CM051234.1:96342640-97010140 GCA_027917425.1 Gastrophryne carolinensis
GCCTGTCCCCTCAGCTCTGCCCCATCCATGCCTGTCCCCCCAGCTCTGCCCCATCCATGCCTGTCCCCTCAGCTCTGCCCCATCCATGCCTGTCCCCCCAGCTCTGCCCCATCCATGCCTGTCCCCTCAGCTCTGCCCCATCCATGCCTGTCCCCCCAGCTCTGCCCCATCCATGCCTGTCCCCCCAGCTCTGCCCCATCCATGCCTGTTCCCCCAGCTCTGCCCCATCCATTCCTGTCCCCTCAGCTCTGCCCCATCCATGCCTGTCCCCTCAGCTCTGCCCCATCCATGCCTGTCCCCTCAGCTCTGCCCCATCCATTCCTGTCCCCCCAGCTCTGCCCCATCCATGCCTGTCCCCTCAGCTCTGCCCCATCCATGCCTGTCCCCTCAGCTCTGCCCCATCCATGCCTGTCCTCTCAGCTCTGCCCGATCCATGCCTGTCCCCCCAGCTCTGCCCCATCCATGCCTGTCCCCCCAGCTCTGCCCCATCCATGTCTGTCCCCTCAGCTCTGCCCCATCCATGCCTGTCCCCCCAGCTCTGCCCCATCCATGTCTGTCCCCCCAGCTCTGCCCCATCCATGCCTGTCCCCCCAGCTCTGCCCCATCCATGCCTGTCCCCTCAGCTCTGCCCCATCCATGCCTGTCCCCCCAGCTCTGCCCCATCCATGCCTGTCCCCCCAGCTCTGCCCCATCCATGCCTGTCCCCTCAGCTCTGCCCCATCCATGCCTGTCCCCCCAGCTCTGCCCCATCCATGCCTGTCCCCTCAGCTCTGCCCCATCCATGCCTGTCCCCCCAGCTCTGCCCCATCCATGTCTGTCCCCCCAGCTCTGCCCATCCATTCCTGTCCCCCCAGCTCTGCCCCATCCATGCCTGTCCCCCCAGCTCTGCCCCATCCATGTCTGTCCCCTCAGCTCTGCCCCATCCATGCCTGTCCCCCCAGCTCTGCCCCATCCATGCCTGTCCCCCCAGCTCTGCCCCATCCATGCCTGTCCCCTCAGCTCTGCCCCATCCATGCCTGTCCCCCCAGCTCTGCCCCATCCATGCCTGTCCCCCCAGCTCTGCCCCATCCATGCCTGTCCCCTCAGCTCTGCCCCATCCATGCCTGTCCCCCCAGCTCTGCCCCATCCATGCCTGTCCCCCCAGCTCTGCCCCATCCATGCCTGTCCCCTCAGCTCTGCCCCATCCATGCCTGTCCCCCCAGCTCTGCCCCATCCATGTCTGTCCCCTCAGCTCTGCCCCATCCATGCCTGTCCCCCCAGCTCTGCCCCATCCATGTCTGTCCCCCCAGCTCTGCCCCATCCATGCCTGTCCCCCCAGCTCTGCCCCATCCATGCCTGTCCCCTCAGCTCTGCCCCATCCATGTCTGTCCCCCCAGCTCTGCCCCATCCATGTCTGTCCCCTCAGCTCTGCCCCATCCATGCCTGTCCCCCCAGCTCTGCCCCATCCATCCCTGTCCCCTCAGCTCTGCCCCATCCATTCCTGTCCCCCAGCTCTGCCCCATCCATGCCTGTCCCCCCAGCTCTGCCCCATCCATGCCTGTCCCCCCAGCTCTGCCCCATCCATCCCTGTCCCCTCAGCTCTGCCCCATCCATTCCTGTCCCCCAGCTCTGCCCCATCCATGCCTGTCCCCCCAGCTCTGCCCCATCCATGTCTGTCCCCCCAGCTCTGCCCCATCCATGCCTGTCCCCCCAGCTCTGCCCCATCCATGCCTGTCCCCTCAGCTCTGCCCCATCCATGCCTGTCCCCCCAGCTCTGCCCCATCCATGTCTGTCCCCTCAGCTCTGCCCCATCCATGCCTGTCCCCCCAGCTCTGCCCCATCCATGCCTGTCCCCTCAGCTCTGCCCCATCCATTCCTGTCCCCCAGCTCTGCCCCATCCATGTCTGTCCCCTCAGCTCTGCCCCATCCATGCCTGTCCCCCCAGCTCTGCCCCATCCATGCCTGTCCCCCCAGCTCTGCCCCATCCATTCCTGTCCCCCAGCTCTGCCCCATCCATGCCTGTCCCCCCAGCTCTGCCCCATCCATGCCTGTCCCCCCAGCTCTGCCCCATCCAGCCCAGTCTCTCTGACAAATCCATTCCTGTCCTCCCAGTTTTGCCAATCCAGTCCCTGCCCTCCCAGCTATGCTAACCCATTATTCTTTCTTCCTCCAGATCTGGCCACCTACCCCCCCCCCCCAGCTCTGCCCATTCATTCCTGTCCTCCTAGTTCTGCCGATCCATCCCTTCTCCCAGCTCTCTCCAACCCTCCCTGCCCTTCCTGTTCTGTCTATCCCTCCCTCTTCTTTACAGCTTCTCTTCCACTCCGTCTCCCCTTAGCCATATCTATCCATCCTTGTTATCAGATTATATTTCCTGTAACAGTTTGGGCCTTAGTCCACCCCTGTACATGGCCTGCAAAATGCAAAGGGGGGGGGGGGGGCAGGTTAAAGTGGACCGTCACCCATGGGTGATCGGCCCGGGAATCTATAAGATTCCCGGGCCGATCACCCCGCTCACCGCGGGACATCCGAGATCGGGATGTCCCGCGGTGAGGGACCCCCCCCAAAACCCCAAAAGAACTCACCTGATCCTCTAGCCGTGCACGCGCCCGCGCCGCCCGTTTGTGAATGGCCGGCGCTGGGCGCGCGCACTGTCAGAGGGGCGCGCGGGAGGCGGCGGCGGACGCGCTGCCTTGTCCGCCGCTTGTCCGTGGGAGCGTGGTGAGGTGAGTTTGGGTGTTTCTGGGGGGTTTTACACAGCGGGGCACCCCTAATCCCCTGAAGTGGACCAAAACCCAGGATAGTCAAAATCCTGGGTGTTGGTCCACTTTAAAGCAGTGTGCCACGGGCCAGAGCTTCTGTTTTTTTCCAGTGCCCAATAGAATTTTTGGGGTGGAGTGGAAAAGCAGCCTTTTTCAGTTTTGCCTGGGGAACCTATAGCCCCTCCCCCAGGTCCACCGAGACCTTCACCTCTCACCGGATGCCTTTAAATGGACCTTTACAAGAAGTGATTGAGTACCCCTGGTTAGGTCATGGTGACGTTTTGGAGTTTAGGTCTCCTGTTTCCTGGATATAGTTTGGTTCATACATAGCTATGAGGCATTATGCCCTCTTTCCTTTGTGTTAGAAGTCTTGCAGAATATTTTCTAGCAATAAATACTGGTATTTCCCAGGTTGTCCCATTACATAACCTGGAAAGCAGTGAGCGATGCTTCTAAAGTACTAAAGATAGTACAAAGCATAAAAGGCGAGTGACACCTTATCCCGCCATCTGAACTCATTGCCCAGCTACAAAAGAGAAAACCTGTTGTGCAAGCTCGTCACCTAGGAACAGTCCCTTAAAGCAAAACAAAACCTGTGATTTTCACTATCCAGGGTATTGTTCCTTGTCCCCGGGGCATCCTGATTTTTGGGATACCCAGCTACTGTGAAACCCCCAGATCACCCAGGAAAACTCACCTCTTTTGGGTTCTACGGCACGTGTGAGTGCCGATCAGAGCTGTTTAGTGTGCATATGTCATGCAGTAAACAGCTCTGCCCTTCAGTAATGGGGCGCGCAAGTGGGCGCAAGGCCAGCAGTGCGCAGTTCTATCCCCAGCCTATCTGCTGGAGGTAGGAGCATGCACACAGCCCATCAGCGTGGGAGGCAGGTTAGTTTTGCAGCGCCCCGGGGGTTTCACACAGCTTTTAAAATGGATCAAAAACTGCATTGGGTTTTGTTCCACTTTAAAGTGGAACAAGAACCGTGTTTTTGACTATCCTGGATCTTGGGGAAGGCCAGCGGCTTGCTTAGAATGGATCAAAAATGCGCTGGGTTTCATTTCGCTTTAAAGTGGACCAAGAACCGTGATTTTGACTATCCTGGATTTTGGTCCTTGCTGTTTGAACCCCCCCCCCAGGTCACTAAGTAAAACTCACCTTTCTCAGGTCCTATGGCGTAGGCGCAGACTCACATCCAATCATTGCGCTCAGCTGCCCTCGGCAATTTCGGTCAAAAGGCTGAATCTAGCAGAAAACAACTGGTGGCCGCATCCACGCTAACCACAGGGCGCTTGTGCTGTTGGATCGGGGAGAAGGTAGTTTTTACAGGAGACTTAGGGAGGGTGCCTCAGGGGCAAGGAATCAGGGCGCTTTTGGTCCACTTTAAACCGGACCTTCAGCACGATTTAACACGCAAGAATTCCACTCTTTCCAGTGTTGTGCGTCTCAGACCGGGCATCCCGATTCGCAGTGCCCCGCTGTGGGTATCCCCATGGTTCGCCCAGGAACCTCACCTTCCTGCCGTTTCCACAGAGCCAGTGCGGCGTAAACCGAGCAGGCTAATTAAGTGAGTGGCTCAACCAATCAGCGTGTTCCATTTCACTCAGCGCCATTCACCTCTGCTAGCTATACAGCTGAATGAAGGGAGTGCGCTGTCAGCTGCATTCCCATTCACCTATATCTGTTGGATTGCCTCGCTCCAGCCATTAAGAGAGGCCTGGTGCGGGTATTATTATTGTTTATTTATATAGCGCCATCATCTTCTGTCATACTGTACAAAGTAGTTATTACAGACAGGGTAGAAACATACAGTACATAGGCTATTACAAATGCAGTGTTACAGAGTTTACAATGAATATTCTGAATACAAGATACAATAGGAGAGAGAGCCCTGCCCTTGCGAGCTTACAGTCTACAGGATGAGGTGTGGAGACGAGAGGGAAGCATCACAAACAGTCAGTATTGAGCTTTCTGTGCCCTTTAGAAAATTAATTAAACCAGATTATATGCTTGTCTTAATAGGTGAGTTTTAAGGGCATCTTTGAAAGCTTTGAGGGTTGGGGAGTGGCGGATTGGGTGGGGGAGGGCATTGCAGAAGATTGAAGTAGCACGTGAGAAGTCCTGGAGGCGGGCATGAGAGGAGGCGACCAGGGTGGAGAACAGGAGAAGGACAGCAGCAGAGCGAAGACTGCGTCTAGGTTGAAATTTGTTGGATTAGAGATGAGATGTAGGGAGAGGCCTGGTTGGAGAGAGCTTTGTAGGTGAGAGTTAGCATTTTGAACAGGATTCGCTGTGGGACTGGCAGCCAGTGTAGGGATTGGCAGAGAGGAGCAGAGCTGGATGAGCGAGAGGAGAGACGGATGAGGCGAGCAGCAGAGTTCAGGATAGATTGGAGGGGTGCCAGTCTGTTAGTTGGTAAGCCACAAAGAAGGATGTTGCAATAGTCCAGTTGGGATATGACCAGGGCGTGCACTAACATATTAGTGGTGTCAGGTGAGAGGAAAGGACGGATGCGTGGGATATTTTTGAGTAGGAGGCAACAGGAGGTGGCCAGGGAGTGAATATGTGGTTTGAATGAGAGGAGTCCAGAATGACATCCAGGCACCGAGCTTCGAGACTTGCTGTTATTTTATCATTGTTTACAGAGATAGATGAGTTAGAGAGGGGAGGGGAGTTAGATGGTGAGAAAATGACCAGTTCTGTCTTGTCCATGTTTAGCTTAAGATAGCAAGGTGACTGAGTATGCGCAACAGCTAATGGTGATGCGGCTGTGGCGCCGAGACGCAACGAGGGCTGCAGGACTCCTGGGCCTTCAGCATGATTTAATGAAAAGCCCAAACCCTTAAAAACTATTCCCCAGCATCTAAAATTAATATATTTTAAGTTTTTAGTCACTTACTTATTATTCTTTCCCTCACCGGGCTGCAACTCTGTTCAGGACTCTAGGATACGGGCGCCGCCATCTTGACTTACATACTGAGGAGAGGAGAGGAGAGGGGTATAAAGTACAGGGGAGCAGGTTATAGCTGTGCTTTACACACACAGAGCAGAGCTAGGTCAGGGAAAGGACAGCAACCCCAGGCTGCCTGATGCTCCATGAGCCGCCATCTTGGATGTTTAAAGGCTCATAACATGCAGTAGATGCAGGAAGATTGATTTGTTAATGTGGGAAATCTGTATGTACAGGGTGTGGGAAACATATAAGATATGTTCTTATTCAGGGTGAAGGTCCGCTTTAAAGGGACTCCCCAAACAGATAATACCCTCATTCCCCAACAGCAACGAACAGCACCCGGCCCCTGCTGACATCACACCGACTGAAGTTTCCTGCTTCATTTCATTGTTACAAAATTGGCGCAGGAAGCTGCAGCAGTGGACAAACATGTTGCAGGACCTGTTCTCTTACACCGGTTTAATTGGAGTAGCTGTCTGCATTAACATTTTTTTTACAATATTAATGGCATTGATGAGATCACAGTGATTACAAACTTTTTTTTAAAGTGGACCAACACCCACGGGTGATCGGCCCGGGAATCTATAAGATTCCCGGGCCGATCACCCCCCACCCCGCGGGACATCCGAGATCGGGATGTCCCGCGGGGTGAAACCCCCCCCAAACACCCCAAGTCACCTACCTTATCTTCCGCCTCCCTCGCGCCCCTGTAGGCGTGCGCGCCTCCGCGCCGGCCGTCTGCGAATGGCCGGCGCGGCGCGCGCGCGCGTCAAAAGGGACGCGAGGGAGGCGGCGGCGGCCGCCGCCGCTTAGACGTTCCAGATCTTCCCTTGTACGTCGGCGCTGGGAGCGGGGAGAGGTGAGTTTTTCGGGGGGTTAGGGGGGGTTTCACACAGCGGGGCACCCCGATCGGGGGTGCCCCACCGAAGTGGACCAAGACCCAGGATAGTCAAAATCCTGGGTGTTGGTCCACTTTAAGTTCTCAGTAGGAATAGTGTTAGAATTTGTATTGCGAGAGAAAACAGGAAACATAAATCACTTCAAGGGCCCAGCACAAGTCAAGAGGCCGACTTATTTACCAGCTTTTTGTTTAGAGTGCCCAGCACATTGTACTGTGTTTGGTGTTTCAGATTTTGGTAGGTACCTACTGAATAAAACAACATTGTGTTCACTTGTATTAGCCTAAAGTCTATAAGATTCCAGGGCTACTGGTCTCCCACTCTGTGTGGCATCCCGATTTGGGGTAGTGCCATGGGAGCCCCAGGAAATGTGAGTTTATTGGGGTGATCTGTGGGGTTTCCCAAATCATAATGCCCAAGGGGTAGCCAAGCGCTTTGATCCACTTCAGTATGGCCAGACAAGTTTTGATTCACTTTAATATGTATGATATAAAATGCTGATTGTTGAAGAGCCAATACATGGGATCACTGGACAGGTAAGCAGATCCAACTCTCTGGGAGTTTCACAAAGGAGGCACCCTGAATTGAAATGCCCCTGGGATGAGGAACAGTAAAATTTGTGTTTAAAGCAGACCAAAACCCAGATTTCCCATTACACCCAGGATCAGCTATAGACTCACCTTGATCAATGCTCCTATGGTGCATGCGTAGGCTCTCTGTCTGGCATCCCATCTCAGGCACCGGAGATGCCTTCAGAGCCACACAAACTATATAATAATATATTTAACGTTTTTAGTCACTTATTATTCTTTACCCCACCAGGCTGCAACTCTGTTCAGGACTCTAGGATACAGGCACCGCCATTTTGCCTCAGAAGCATCACACATACTGAGGAGAGGAGAGCGGGATAAAGTGCAAGGCGCGGGTTTATAGCTGTGCTTTGCACAGACAGAGCAGAGCTTGGGTCAGGGAAAGGACAGCAATCCCAGAATGCAGAGCGGCACAGTCAGAAGACACTTCCTGTTTGCAGGCTGCCTGATGCTCCATGAGCCGCCATCTTGGATGTTTAAAGGCTCATAACATGCAGTAGATACAGGCATGATGATTTTTTAATGTGGCCAATCTGTATGTACAGGGTGTGGGAAACATATAAGATATGCTCTTATTCAGGGTGAAGGTCCGCTTTAATGCCAGGTAACCAGAGTTTTGGTTCTTTTTAAAGGTAACTAGGGTTTTGGTTCTCTTTAAGGGTAGGGTAGTTCAGGAAATGGGTTTTATTCTTAGTATACAGTATATCCTGCTCCAGATAGAATACTTACATTCGGGTACTACTCCGCCAGATGGCGCTGGACTGCAGAGACATCGAAAATAGGCTCCTCCCGGCCCCTCAAATACCCAGGGACCTCCCACAATCCCCAGATTTTCTCTGCAGTCTGGCTGCGAAGGACAAGAAGATGGCTCTCTCTACTCGCAGGTGAGCGGGGCTTATTGGCCTGCGGCCCTGTAGGACTATTCCCACCCATTCCATTATTAATGTGCCTCCCAGCCTTGGCTGTGCTGGTCGGATGATGGTAGGCAGCACCGCTGTTAGGTGCTTAGGAGCCCTGCTCCACCGCAATCCCGCACCAAAGGGTACGTGGTACAGGCATATGGTGAGCCTCTATGGTATGCCCCTCCCGCACTAGTGACCCTTGCCCCTGTCTGTCGGTGGGCCCTATGTTAAGTGGCCGCTGTCCTCCCTCACTCTCCTTGTAGCCTTCGGGGGAAAAGAGGGGGGGGGGGTGTGTGTATGTATGTATATACGTGTATTGGCTTTATGCTTCATTACATTTTGCTGGGTGTCAGCCGCCGCGCATTCCTTTGGCTTCTCCCGGCCCTCTATTAGTTGGTTAACTTGTGAGGCCTAGTGTTAATTACTCCCACTTCCCTAGCGGGTTATTGGGGCATCCCGGGTTGCTGTATAGCGTTAATCCCTATCGGCCTATTGTGCCTCTATAATCACCATATGGAGGCATCTCAGGATAATGTGACCGGGGTTCCTTCGGGACAAGCCCGGCTGTGTGTAGCTTGTCCCATGTTGACGCTGACAAGGCGCGGGTCTGTGTACCCTGTGCCAAACAGGTGCTTGGACTGCAATCCGGCCTTCCAGTGGCTGAGTCTACTATTCGCTTTGCCTCACCTATTCCCCTAAGCTTAATTCTCACTCCCATTGAGTTGCATACAAGTGGGGATTCTCAGCCTGATGTGACTGGCTAGTGTTGAGAAGTTGCTTGCTAATACCTTGGCATGTAAGGCCTCTGCTAAGAAGTGGCACTTAACGCCTGATGTCACTCCTTTCCCTATGGAAGCTGATGAGTTTTTGCAACTATCTGGCTATACCCCCTTGGAGGAAGGGGAGCTATTCTCCGACTCAGGGTCATCTGATGAGATGCCCAGGGGTCATGACGATTCTGGCTCTGACCCCTGGGCCCTGGATGATACTGATAGACTGTTGACTCAGATTTTTGAGGTTCTGTCTATCTCTCCCCCGGTTGCGGCCCCCAGGCAAAGGGGGGAACTTTTTCATACTGCTAAGTCACGCTTGGAATTTCCTGAGCAAACACATTTCAATAACCTTGTGCTCAAGGAATGGGAGCGTCCCAGTAGACTTCCCGGTGTACCTAAGAGTTGGGATAGGAAGTATCCTTTTCCTGCTGATGTGGTGAAGTGTTGGTCATCCCCTCCCGAAGTGGGTGCCCCGGTTCTAGGGTTATCTAACACCTCTGTCATGCACTCCCCTGACTCTACTACCCTGCGGGATGCTGAGGACCGGCGCATTGACCAGCTGGCGTCCCATGCCTTTGCATGTGTGGGGACGGCGCTGCACCCGGTCTGTGCCTCTGCCATTACGGCTGTGGCTATTAGGACCCTGCTCAGAATTATCCTTGATGATGCCCCTGATGATTTGTCTTGTGAGGAGTTTAATGCACTCTCTAGTTGTGATTTTTTTGTGAATTTTGTCCTCACTGCCTTGGATGACACCATTAGAATGTCTGGCAGAACCTCTGCCCTTGTGGTGGCCATACGCCGCTCGGTTTGGCTGCGCCAGTGGGCTGCTGACAATGCAGCCAAGACGGCCCTCACTGGTTTTCCCTTCAAAGGACTACGCCTGTTTGGGGACCGCCTGAGCACTTTGCTCGCGTCTGGAGGCTTCATGTCTCAGACCGGTGGATTCAGGAGGTAGTGTCCTCCGGTTACAAGATAGAGTTTGCTGTCTGCCCCCCCCCCCCCCCCGCCTCCTGGAGCTGGGGGTCATCTGCAGGGTCCCTTTAAGAGAAAGGGGCAAGGGCTTCTATTCGAACCTCTTCACAGTGCCCAAAAAAGATGGGTCAGTCAGGCCCATCCTGGACTTGAAGATCCTCAACAAACTTGTCAGGTGCAGGCGCTTTCGCATGGAAAATCTGCGCTCTGCCATCAGTTCCCTGCTCCCAGGGGATTTCATGACCTCTGTGGACATCAAAGATGCTTACCTTCATATTCCTGTATTTCCAGGTCATCAAAGGTTCCTCGGGTTCACTCTAGAGGATCAACACTACCAATTTGTGGCTTTGCCCTTTGGTCTCACTTCAGCTCCCAGGGTGTTCACCAAGGTGCTGGCAGGAGTGATGCTCTGCTCAGGTTTCAGGGCATCCGCGTGCTGCCTTATCTGGACGACATTTTTATCACCTCCCAGTCTCTACATCAGACAGAATTGCATACTCAGCTGGTGGTGTCCACCCTGGAGTCATTTGGATGGGTGATCAACCACCCCAAGTCTTCTCTGTCCCCCTCCTTGGTGACTTCATTCCTGGGAATGAATCTGGATACAGTTCAGGCAAGGATTTTTCTTCCTCAGCAGAAGGTGGACAGTCTGATTGCGCAGGTCCAGTTCCTGCTATCTTGTCTTCATCCCTCCATCAGGCAGGGAATGCAGCTGGTGGGCCTGATGGTGGCGTGCTTCGAGGCGGTCTCTTATGCTCAGTTCCACTTGAGGCCTCTGCAACTCCACCTCTTGTCAGTGTGGGACAAGGACCCAGGGTCCCTGGACCGGGTCTTTGCGCTTTCCCCCCTGGTCAGGCGGTCCCTCTCGTGGTGACTGGACTCCAGGAACCTGTTGGGGGGCAGATCCTTTCTGATGCCAGTCTGTCAGGTTGGGGGGGTTTCTGTAAGTCCCTGCGGTTCCAGGGGAGGCGGGGCCCACAGGAGGCCCACACACCTATCAACGTCTTGGAGCTGCGGGCGATCAGGTTAGTTCTGGCTCAGTTGACTCCTCACCTTCGGGGCCTGCCTGTTCAGGTGCGCTCGGACAACCAGACAGCAGTTGCCTACATCAATCATCAGGGAGGAACCCGGAGCAAGAGGGCCCTCCAGGAAGTGTCTCTAATCCTGACCTGGGCGGAGACCAATGTTCCCTGCATATCAGCGGTGTACATTCCGGGGGTGGAAAATCTGCTGGCAGACTCTCTGAGCAGGGGGACCTCTTGCCAAGGAGAATGGTCCCTCTGCAACAGGGTGTTCCAATCTCTGTGTCACCGTTGGGGCCAACCAGATGTGGATCTGTTTGCGTCCCGTCACAATCACAAGCTCCCGGCCTTTGTCTCCCTGTCCCAGGATCCTCTGGCCCTGACCACGGATGCTCTAGCAATGTCATGGCAGGACTTTCAGTTCCTGTATGTCTTTCCTCCATTCCCCCTGCTGGGCAGGGTTCTGCGCAAGATTGCTCTGGAGGGAGTGCCAGCAATTCTGGTGGCCCCCAGGTGGCCAAGAAGAGTGTGGTTCGCAGACGTGGTGCAGCTGGCAGTAGATCAGTATGTGCTGCCCAGGGTGCCAGATCTGCTCACTCAGGGCCCCTTACGCCATCCCAATTTACAAACTCTGGCTTTGACGGCCTGGCTGCTGAAACCTCCATCTTGATGGAGAAGGGGCTGTCTACCTCGGTTGTTGATACCATGATAAAGGCTAGGAAGAAGTCTTCTTCTTCCATTTATTACAGGGTTTGGCGTGCCTACATTGACTGGTGTGAGTCTGCGTCTCTTCCCTGTCGTGTGTTCTCTATTCCCAGGATTCTGGAGTTCCTGCAGCATGGGTTGGAAATGGGCCTCCAACTCTGAAGGGGCAGGTTTCTGCCCTGGCTGTTTTCTTCCAGAAGTCCTTTGCTCAGCATTCTCTGATCAGGACTTTTTTACAGGGGGTTGCTCATGTGCGTCCCCCACGTAAGCCTATGGTGCCTGTTTGGGATTTGAACTTGGTCCGGTCAGCCTTGCAGGGTGCTCCCTTTGAACCTGTGCAGGATGCTTCCCTGGCCATTCTTACTCTCAAAGTTGTCTTCCTAGTGGCTATCACCTCTGTTATGCGTGTGTCTGAGTTGGCGGCGCTCTCCATTCAGCCCCCATACTATGAGAGACACCAGGACAAGGTGGTGTTCCGCTTCAAGACAGATTTTCTGCCTAAGGTAGTGTCTGCCTTTCATTTGAATCAGGACATTGTTCTTCCTTCATTGTGCCCTAATCCTAGCAATGCTAAGGAGAGGGTTTTGCATTCTTTGGATGTGGTTAGGTGTCTGAAGTACTATCTGGTGGCTACTGCACCTGAAAAACTGATGCTCTTTTTGTGGTCTCTTCTGGTCCTAGGAAGGGTTTGGCTCCTGCCAAGTCTACTATCAGCAAATGGATCCGTCAGGCTGTGATTCAGGCCTACTCTGCTAAGGGGAAGAATCCTCCCTTCTGCCTTAACTGCTCATTCTTGGGCACCAGGCTTCTGTTGAACAAGTTTACAAGGTTGCCGCTACTTGGTCTTCTGTTCATACCTTTTCAAAGTTTTACAAGGTTGATGTTAGGGCCTCAGCTGATGCTGTTTTTGGCCGCAAGGTTTTGCAGTGGTTTAAACTGTCTGCTGTTACCTGATCCCACCTTTTTTTTTGGACACTGCTATTGGATGTGCTGAATTTAAGTATTCTATATGGAGCAGGACGTACTGTATACTAAGAATAATACAATTCTGTGTTTAATCACCTGTAGAATTGGTATTATGAGTATACAGTACATCCTGCTCCACCCCACCCTTGGTTTTACATTTGTCTTGGATCCCCTGTATGGTGATTGTTAGTTACTAGTTTGGGTTGTTTTAATTCTCCCGGCTTCTCGTTAACTGCTTTTCAATGCTGGGGATTGTGGGAGGTCCCCGGGTATTTGAGGGGCCGGGAGGAGCCTATTTTCAATGTCTCTGCAGTCCAGCGCCATCTGGCGGAGTATTACCCGAATGTAAGTATTCTATCTGGAGCAGGACGTACTGTATACTCATAATACCAATTCTACAGGTGAGTAATCACAGAATTGTATTTTTATTGTCGAGCTTCATTTAAAAGCATTGTCCAGCAAGAACAAGTCTATACTTATATACTTATGTCCCCTGCAGGCACGGTGTCTCCCTTGCAGCAACTCCATGCAGCTCCTGCATCTTTATACTTACTGGTGGTAGAGAGGCAGCAATTCCAGCCTGGTAGCCTTGTATGATGGTGGCCTTGTTTATGCCTCTATATGCCCACTCGATTCATTGCAAATTGAGGGGATGTGTCAGATTGGGTTCAACACACCTCATTTCGGGATACTCCCTCCATTGCAAAAAATAGAGGTGGAGTGTTAGTGGGGTATAATTCCATGCTGATAGATGCCTCCACGTCTGCCCGCCATCAGTAAGTATAAAGATGCCGTAGGAGCATCAGGGACAAAAAGGTGAGTATAGACTTTATTATGTTATTGCCTGGACAGGGACATTAGCTCTGTAAAGTTTGTAAAGCTAGCTATCCAACTTTTCTGTTTGCTCTTTGCAAGATTAATCATATTATTTAATAGGGTGGAGCAGCTTGTGTGCCGCTGGTCTTCCAGTGCTGGCAAAGATGGATGAAGGTATAAAATGCCAGTGCAAGGAGAGGTGGAGAGAAGCTGCCACTGCAGGTGTGACAGTATAAAATAAGGCTGCTGGGGGAATAGTTACCTACTTTTCTAACAGTATATTATTATTACAGTACTGGTTAGATTCGGAAGTGTGGCTTGGATCTCTGTAATACACAGTAAGGTCACAGATAACACAACAACAATACCAAACATGCAGGTCACCAAGCTTGTCAGAGTGAAGGAGTCTGGAGGTCTCTTGGTCTTTGGTTAAATGTTCCTTTGTACATGACCTCAGGATGGTGTCCCCAAATACGGATACAGTGGGAAAGATGAAAGAAATGTCAAAAATAGGGGAGACAGCGGGAACATCGAAAAAGGGAGAAATGTAGCATATTACCTGGTTTAAAGTGGTCCTTCACTCTGAATAAGAGCCTATCTTATATGTTTCCCACACCCTGTACATACAGATTGCTCACATTAAAAATCATCCTACCTGCATCTACTGCATGTTATGAGCTTTTAAAGATCCAAGATGGCGGCTCATGGAACATCAGGCAGCCTGCAAAAAGGAAGTGCCTTCTGACTGTGCTGCTCTGCATTCTGGGATTGCTGACCTTTTCTTGGCCCCAGCTCTGCTCTGTCTGAGCAAAGCACAGCTATAACCCACCCCCTGTACTTTATCCCACTCTCCTCTCCTCAGTAAGTGTGATGCTTCTGAGCCAAGATGGCCACGTCAAGTCCTAAACAGAGTTGCAGCCTGATGGGGGAAACAATAATATGTAAGTGACTAAAAACGTAAAATATATTAATTTTAGATGCTGGGGAATAGTTTTTTAAGGGTTTGGGCTTTTCATTACATCATACTGAAGGGCCTGTTTAAAGACTGTGTAATAATTAGAAACACATCTGCTAATGAGAGGAGGGGTCACTTATACACCCGAACTGAATAAAACTCCTGCCAAGTCTGCGGTTTTCTTCTCTTGGTACGCATACAATCAAGGGGTGCTAGGTTGAGAATCCATTACCCCTGATTTCTTCTTTCTTCCATTAAAAGAAAGACAAGCCTGGCTGGATATTTCTTGATGTGGGGTGTATAAGTGACCCCTCCTCCATTCAGCATATTTATATGGATTTTTATCATTGGGCTGTCTTTTCACGCTAGTGCTCCTTTAAGTAATTCTTATGAACATGCCAAAGTATTGATAATATCTACTACTGTACTGTGATCCTTCCCTTCCTTTCCCTCATTATTCAGATTAGAGGTCCCCAACCTGTAGCTCGGGAGCCATATGTCTCACATCCCCCTCTTATGTGGCTCACCAGTTGTCTGCTGGACCAAAACACAGGGCTACCGTACTAGGCTAGAGTATTACATGGTGCCCGGGGCTGGACACTGTTAAATCCATGTCTTGGCAACTTTCAGTGCCATGCTTGGTTAACTAGTCTCCTAGAGGTGTCTGGTTTTGATTCTGGCATTCACCTTCATTACCCACTTATGTGCGACAAGTATTTTATGGGCAGGGGAAATTACATGCACACTGTGTTTCAATTTTGATGCTTTCCAGTAATTTACTGTGTCATATTTGGAAACATTTTTATTATCTTCCTGTTATATGGCTTCTTTGATCTATTTATGTCAAACATGGCTCCCAGCCATCTCTCAACGCTGAATGTGGCTCTCCTGGCAAGAAAGGTTGGGGACTCCTGCTTTGGACTGTAAGCGCATAATGGCAGGGCTCTCACTCACTTTGAACTTTGTAACATCTTGTATGGTTGCATCTAGTCTATTCATTGCAAGTTTTACCCTGGATTTCATACTTTGTACAGTGCTACAGAGGAAGATGTCACTTTATGAGAAAAAAAATGATAATTAAAAGGGAGAAGTTTTTAGAGACAAGTTGTCCCATTGTCTCAAGCTACACGTTGCACTGTCCTAAATTCAATTCGTTTTCAAAACGACCCTGTAGTTCCTAAGTTATCTTTAAAAGAATTTGAGCATTGGAGATGCTGAGAAAAAATTCGGAGATACAGTGGGTGTGGCATAAGCGTTGTGATGTAATCACACTGTGATGAGTTTGAGAGGAGGCGGGGTTTCAGAGCTACAGAGAGAGACAGCCAATCAGGACTGCTGGGCAGGGATTGGGGGGTGTTTCCGTTCTTGGACTGCCGAAGGTTGATTGAAGGACCAGGTCAGCGGGGTGGGGACTGAAAGCTGAGTAAGGAAGCGATTTTCCTCACTAAGATGACATACAGAGGAGGAAGCAGAGCACTGAAGCCACTCAGTGAAAGGTAAGCTACTTTTGACTTTCAAACACTAATGTTTCTGTAGTGCAGCTTGCTTGGTGTCATACAATGTAGTCCAGCACTTACCATGGGAATATTCGGTAAGCAGCTTCCAGGAGCAGCCATAATGTAGGACATAAATGTGATGGCCAGAGAGGCTCCATAAACACCAGCTGGTGGTTACTGGAATAAAAGGACAGTGCCAGCCGCAGGGTGTCACGTGACCTATCTGACCATTACATAAGGGGCTCCAAATGCTCCTTTCAAGGCAAGCAGCTAAGATCCTGGAAAACAAGTGTAAGTCTATAAGACCAGTGTCCCAAAGTACAATCCACAACCTCAGATACTCATAGCTCCGCTGCCTGGATTCACTGCATAACTTTAGTCCTTTAGTGCTTGAAGCCAGGGCAAAGTGGAAACCGGCAGCAAGGGCAGACATAGAAACAGCCATTGACAGCCGAAGCCCATGAAACTACCTCCATAATCACTACATTACTTCAACTTAGAGCTGTGTCATGGATTAATATGTGGTAGGTTCCTATCCTACGTGTGCATGCCTGCTGGTTTTTCCCCAATCCTTGGTATATAGCAAAGATTTTTGAGCTAGATAACTGAAACATTAAACATGTTCCATGGTTGAGATCAGTGAGCTTGAGATCAGTCCAGCAACACAAGTTCTAGATCTAGAGATGGCAGTAGACAGTAGGCTGATCAGGTAATGCAACCTTATAGAGTAGCTGTCCAAACCAATACAACCATGGTAAGGTAAGACAAGCATATGCTCCTAATTTGACACATTATACATATTAGTATACATCTTAGTCTTAGAGGAGCCACAGCACTCAACCCTGTTAACTGGCAGACAAACCTATAATCTGTCACTAAATCTGGTTAAAAACACAGGTCTCGGTCTACACACATCTGCAGAAGTATGCTGAAGATGCACCACCAAGCGTCAAGGTGCCTCTGTGAGGTACAATCCTAACTCTAATATCTGAGAAATCCCTTTTTTTGGGGACATACAATGCAATAGATACATTGGGAGCAGGCTTACCTGAAGTTGCCCTATAACCTCGAGTCCAGCCCATGGGGTGGAAGAGTCGAATACCTCGCTGAACAGCCTTGACCCCACACCCCATGTGCTTGCACAAATTCAGAAGAAACAAAGGAGGGGTGGCAGCCACTCAGACCATTTTATAACTAACCTGGGAGGTGCACGTGAGCAGGGCAATTAGGATACACAAGTCTTAAAGGGGCCACAGCACCCAACTCTGCGACCAAACCTTTAATCTGTTTCTAAATCTTATACATTTTACATATCTTATAGAGGCCCTGGCATTGTCACAATTCCACACCTGCATGTGAAGAATCCAGACATTGCTAAAACAATAGCTCCGTGGTAAGACAAACCAGACATTGTGACGTGTGTGGTATGTTTTACAACTTCATTCCAAGCTTAAGGCTTTGTTTACACATTATGTCAGTGGAAAATGGAACTAGATTTAAATAGCTATGTATTGTTTTTTTGTCTGGCCTTGTGCAAATAATGCCCACATTTGACATACAATCTATAGCTAACCTTTTTGCATCTTTGGTTCTCAAAGCCAAAAGGTTAGGGACCCCTGCTCTAGCTTGAGCCTGCCACGGGGGTAAAGCATGCGTCATGGTCATTGATGACAGTGGCAAACCTGAGGTGTGTGGAATGTATGGACATTCACCCTTCACAGCCCCTGGAATTGCCCTACCAAAGCTTAGAGTGAAATTCAGGTGGCACTGGAGTCCTTAGAAATGACTGGACAAAGCCTTATAGGCTGAAGCAGGCTGGTGGTGAAGATAAACAAGCAGAGGTTGGTGCCGGCAGTTCAGGTGCGTATACATTTAATCAGGTTGAAGCTGGTGGAGGCAGCCTGGGTTAGCCGTTGGTAGCAAAGGCTCGAATGACGTTAAAGAATCCAATGTAGAAGAGACATAGAAAACGGACGGAATAGGGTTCATAATCTTCTGAGGTCAGATGGATCTATTTATGACGATTGGATTTTACCTGGACAATAACTTTTTGTGTTTGGTCAGTGGTGGTCACATGGGACTAAAAAGCAATACTTAATATAACCCAAAAAAATGTGTGGGACAGAGTTGGGTTCTTATAATTCAACACTTCTAGCTGACCCTCGATCTGCTCCTCATTCCACTTCGGTTTTTATGATCCGATATAAAGGTCTCAATAAATAGATGTACTGTGTAGCTGTCTTGTTTGCCTTCCATAGGTGTTTATATTGTGCTATGCTTCACACACAACCTCTGTTTTATTGTACTTGCGTTTGAATTTGTAGTAGTATAGAAGTGTGACCTTCACAGGCCATTTCTCCTCCTCAGTGACTAAGTACAGCCAGTAACTTCCCGCAGGCTTTGCAAATACATTTTAGGATAAAAGGCACCTGCCCAGCACCATTGTCATTCTACTCTCTCTCCTGAACTATTAATTCAGATATGGAGCGTGCATGCCGTGCAGTAAAATTAGAAAGCGTCAAACCTGATCTCTATCCAGTTGCATGTTACAGGCTCAGTATCTGCTGAAGATGAAAAAGTAGAGAGACAGTGAAGACTCCAGCATTTAAAGGGACTGTCAAAGCTAAAAATAAAAAAGCATATACTCCCCCCCCCCCAGTCGTTTCGTCTAGGTCCGGGCTGCACAACCTGTGGCTCAGGAACCACATGCTGTAGTGAGGCAAAGCTGACCATCTCTGTAGAGGTGAATGTCTATGTAATCTCTTCCCAGCTCACCTCTGTCCACCTCAGGTGTTCTCACTTATAACCTCTGTTTACCTCTGCCTACCTCTACTCACCTCTTCCCCACTTGCTTAATCTCACCTCTGTCTATCACTTCTTATTCCCTGCATTTCCTCTGCTCACCTCTTCCTGTCTCACCTCTACCCACTGCAGACATGCCAAGTCACCCGGTTTTCCAGGGAGTCACCCTGTTTTGCCCCCCCTCACCTGGTGACCCCTGAAGCAGTTCATTTTACCCTACAGCTGGACTAGCTATCTCCCAGTCCCAGTGCTCGGGGAGAAACATGTCGCTGTAGGCATGCACTCGCAGCTGCCGGCACTGGCAGAACAAAAGGTGGCTCTACTTCGGCTTAAAGTGGACCAAAACCCAGGATTTTGACTACCCCCCGATTGGGGTGCCCCGCTGTGTGAAACCCCCCAGATCGCCGAGCGCAACTTGCCTCTTCCCGGTCCTACGGCGCATGCGCGGTCGCTCGTCCAGCCAGCGCTTGGAGCCGCTGACATCACGCCATCCAAGCCAGTGACTAAGGCCAGCGGCTCTGAGCACACTGGCGGTTGCATCCCCTGCTCACAAGGTAAGCGAACGGGGTGACCTGGGGGGTTTCACACAGCAGGGCATCCCAAATTTGGATGCCCCAGGGGGAGGGAATCGATTGCACTGGGTTTTGGTCCACTTTAAGAAATGTTCTAATGCAGGAGTGGGGAGGCACTTACTATTCAGTATTTCCACAAGGAGCCGGTCTGCTTCATAAACAGCTCTGATGGCCAGCAAGCTTGTGTTAAAGTGTACCAGCAGTCAAAAAAAAAAAAAACAGCCCAGAGGATTACTCACCTTTCGGGCTCAGGTCCGAATGTCCCTGCAGCCACACAGCCAACTTATGTCAGCTGCTTGTGCAAGCTGCGCTCCATGAATAAACAGCAAGCTGCAAACTACTGGCCCATGACATCAGTCATCCACCGACGTCAGCAGCATCTTATCAGAGGGACTAGAACCGCCGATGCTGACCCCCACTCCGGCACCTCCTGCTCACCACACTGCCTCTCACCACTGTTCTCTGTGAGGGGCCGGCTCACCGGGAGGGTCAAAGGCTGCACCATGCAGTGGTTTGCATGCTTATTAATTACCTTTTTTGTTTTCTTAAGTTTAAAAGTAAAGTAAAAAAAAGGCTTTTGGTCCACTTTCATTGCTGCTGCCCAGCAATGTATATAATTTTGCTGGCAGTAACATCCATCCATAGCCCCGTCTTCCACTCTAAATGCTAGGCACATTGTGAGCACAATTTTGGAGGTTTTGTTAAAAATATTCCTTTCACAAAAGCCCACGAGATAGCCACAGCCCTGTCACACCCCTCACCCCGTAACAGGTCTCCAAGGTTGGCATCTCTGAATCTGCTCACATCACCTCCTCCTGTGTGTCACCTCTGCTCACCTCTTTCTGTCTCACCTCCACCCACACCCACTGTTAGGCTAAAGCTCACCTACTGCAAACTGTTTGCATTTTCGCAGCGTACATTTTATTGTGGTCCCTTGAAGTGGAACTATAAAACAACGTGGCCCTTAAAGCGGACCTTCACTCTGAATAAGAGCATATCTTATATGTTTCCCACACCCTGTACATACAGATTGCTCACATTAAAAATCATCCTACCTGCATCTACTGCATGTTATAAGCCTTTAAACATCCATCTCATGAAGCATGAGGCAGCCTGCAAACATCCAAGATGGTGACTCATAAAGCATGAGGCAGCCTGCAAAACAGGAAGTGTCTTCTGACTGTGCTGCTCTGCATTCTGGGATTGCTGTGCTTTCCCTGACCCCATCTCTGCTCTGTCTGAGCAAAGCACAGCTATAACCCCACCCCTGTACTTTATCCCGCTCTCCATTCCTCAATATGTGATGCTTCTGAGTTAAGATGGCAGCGCCCGTATCCTAGACTCCTGCACAGAGTTGCAGCCCAGTAGGTGAAAGAATAATAAGTAATGGACTAAAAACATAAAATATATTAATTTTAGATGCTGGGGAATAGGTTTTTAAGGGTTTGGGCTTTTCATTAAATCAAGGGCTAAAGGGCACCAAGAGTCAAGGCATCCAGCTGAAGGGGTCCATAGCTAGACTTTGAGGCCAGAAGGCGATTATGGGACGCACACCATCCTACCCCCTTAATTTTTCCACTCTGCCAATGGATCCCATGGCGGTTGCTATGCCCCACTCTCCCCTCCCCCCCTTCTAACTGTGTTTAACCCTTCCCCCATACCCCACCACTTCCCAGTTACCTAAGCAGGGTAAGCACACACAATCCTAGCTCGCAGCCTGACACAAGCTATACACATGCATAGGTGGGGTTGTCCCTGCTGGCTCCTCTGAAATCAAGAGTGCAAGCTCCATAATCTGTTGATGTACAGTCTGTTCTTTTTGTCCGAATAGGCGATTGCCGACAATCGTCCTGCCAGTGGGCTATAGATGTAGGCGGGTGGGCGACTTGGGCAATGTATTCAAATGCATGGCTGTATATGGTGTACCCCTGCTAAGTCACCCCCCTACCGTACCCCATTTTGGCTTTCTGTACCCCCCCCCCTCCTTTCCATATATTTGAAAATACCAATAAAGTTGAACATACACAAATCACGCTGAAGGTCCGGTTTAAACCATAAAACTTTGTGCACCCCTTCTTTAGGTCCAGCATTTGGGAAGATCTAGGCCTGTGGGCACTTCTGTTTAGAAGGTCTGAGTGTTACCAGCAGATGGGGCAGCATCTAGTAGCATAAACTTTACAAAATGTGTACTGTGTAACTCAAGCATTATTCATTGCCATGTGTAGTAAGATCAACATTCGTGCTTACTGCCGGTTTAAATCCCCTGTCCTTGCTGGAGGGAGAAGAGCCAAGATTCCTGGCCTCCTACGTGCTGTCCTCAAGACTCCATTAGCACAATGTTCAATGTCATTCATTCTCCATATGGTAAATTGTAAAATACATTTGTCATTTGTACTTGGATTTCTTTAGCAAAGTAGTGCTTATAAAAGACACGAAAGGCCATTTATTTTCAGGCAGATTGGTACATGTAACTGGATTTTCATGAATCACTTTATTTGTTAAAGCCAACCAAAACCCACGGAGAGGAGCCCAGGAATCTAAGATTCCAGGGCCGCTTTATTCCCTACCCCCAGGGCATCTAAAATCGGGGAGCCCGACTGTGTGAAACCCCCCAGGCTGACCAGAAACTTGCCTCTTTTCCCACTCCAACGGCACATGAGAGAGCAGCAGCCGCATCCCAGCTATCCCTTTAGCAGGACGCATGCCGGTGCCAGCCATCTATGAATGGCTGGCGCGGGCATGCTCCCTTTTAAAGGGTAGCGGGGGATGTGGCTGACAGAGTGCTGGGATCCACTCGCCTTGGATAAAGGTGCCGGTGTGGATCCGAGCGCGCTGATCGAACGAGAGGCTGCGCATGCGCTATAGGCCCAGGGAGAAGCGAGTTTGTTGGGGAGACCTGGGGGGTTTCTGTCAGTCTCCTCGCCTTTCCTACCCTTTAAGGCATCGTGAGCGCGCCATACCACGGACTGCATGCAGCAGCAGACATGCTCGGCTGCATGGTTTTAACAGAGCAGGCTCTTCTGTCGCATGCTCCACAGTGACACCTGCTGTTCAGCCCATTGGCACAATGGGCACAAGGCCTAGAGTGTAAGCTCTTGGACTTGATTTCACTTCCTGGTGTCCTGAGTTTGAATGGACAGGAAGTGACTTCACCAGACTCTGGCACATCCCTCCCTGTGCTGATTGATAGCCCTATTTAAGAGGACAGCTGTCCTACAGCCAATGCTGTGTTATCAGCTTACTTCCTGGACCTTGTGTCCCTGATTCCTGAATACCTGATTGAATACCTGGATTTATACACGGACGGATAACCTGATTTTTGACGCGGATTGCTTATGGACTTTGCCTGTTTTCTGCCTGCCTCTGACCCCAGATTCACCCTTGGACTCTGCTCAGACTTTTTATTTGCTCTTTGGAGTTTTTTCTGCTTCACTTCGCCCCATACCTTGAGCTCAGCTCTCCCCATGATTGTAGCCAGGAGGCTTGACAGTTTCACAGGGTGCCCGGGGGACAAGGATTAAAACCCAGGATAGTCAAAATCCTGGGTTTCGGTGCACGTTTAAAGCAGAACAACAGTCAAAAATGACTTAAACCAGACAAACACAACAAACAGTGCTCATATGAATTCCTCCCCTGGGCAATTTAGATGCTGCACATAAAAATATATTTACCTTTTTCTAACTCTTGCTGTGGCAAATTTTAAAAACAAGATGGAGATTCATGGATTTGCAGGCCACCTGCAAACAGGAAGTGCTGCTGGGCTTCCTGTTACTGTGCATTGTCAGTTATGTCAGTTAAATCCAGGCAGCAGCATGGCTCAGATGCTGGGAGAGGAAGCTTCAAAATATCCACTACCTTTCTTTTACAACTGTGCCAGGCTGTTCTGTTTAAGTCCCTGTCCAGGCACACGCTAACTTCCTTCCACCTTATACTCCATTGGGAACAGTGTAAAATAAACCATTTCAAGGCATCTCAGAATCCCTGATTAGATGTAAATACCTTATGTATTCTAAACAAAGCTGCTGGCTTTACTTTCATTTCTGGGTGTGGCCAAGATGGGAGGGGTGTGCCATGGGATTATGGAGCTAGGTAAGAATACTGGCAGTCCAAAGGGTTTTACACACAGGGGCATCTAACAAATCTACCTCAACCTACCCCTCTGATCAGAAACTAAAATAAAAAGTTTGCATGTAGCTGAGCCAAGTCACAAATAGTGACATTACATAATATTTAGCTTTCTAGATGCAATGCGAATGTGTTTTGCATCAAATCAAAAGCAAATACCATTGTAGGTGTTTAGTATGGAGCTGAGGTCTGTGCTTTATAGCTTAAGGTACAGATGTGATGAAGACATGACTCATGGTACAGGGTTCAGCTAAGCAGCACCGTGATAAAGGTCAATCATAAGGGGAGATCATTTATTTTGATGGATTGTGTAAGGCAGCGTTTCCCTTACTCTCTGCTCCAGACCCACCAACAGGCCAGGTTATGTGGATCAAAAGATGAAGTAATTAGTGCAATAGCAGAGATAATGAAATTTAAAAACAAACTGAATTGTTTTAGGGTGGAAAAATAATAACAGCGCAGGGCTCAGGTTAAAAGGCACCCTGTGCAACACCGAGGGATGGCGCCCCCCCATGGGGACTTGGCCTTCATTGTGTGCACCCCCCCCCATAGCCAAATGAGCCATGAGTCTGACAACAACTAAAAAAGCATATAAAACAATAAAAATTAACATTAATCAAATGTCCGGGGAGGAGGGGTAGTTGGGAATTAGCCAAACTAGCTATGTTGCTGAAATGGGGATAGTTGCACAGCCACACATACATTGTGCAGACACAAGTAGTGGCAAAATATAGCAGCCAATAATGGACCCCAGGTGAGGGGGGGATAAAATGATTATAAAAATGTTGATAGAAACTAAATGGGGGCACCCCCTCAGTCGAGTGTCCTGTGCAGCCACACACCTCACACTCCCCAAATTCCAGCCCTGAATAAAAATGACAAAACTTCCTGGTTGTCTCTCTATAACACTTAAAGTGGATCAAAGCCCTGGTTTTTAACTATCCTGGGTGTTGGTCCTTGCCCCCGGAGCACCCTGATCGGGGGTGCCCCACTGTGTGAAACCCCCCAGGTTGCCCAAACAAATCTCTTCCCAGTCCTACGATGCATGAGCCCCTTCGCCCAGGAGCTTGTCTAATACGAGCGGATGCGAGCGTGCTGACAGCCACATCCCCTGCTACCCTCTAACATGGAGCGTGCCTGTGCCGGCCATTCACAAATGCCTGGCGCGGGAATGTGCCCTGCTAGAGGGATAGTGCTTGCGCATGTGTCGTTGAACCGCGAAAGAAGGTGAGTTTATGGCCGACCTGGAGGGATCACAATATGTTTTCCCACATGGTTTTCTTGGTCTCATCACATCATAACGTTTCCCACATGGTTTTCTTGGTCTCATCAGATCATAACATGTTTTCTCACATGGTTTTCTTGGTCTCATCACATCATAACGTTTCCCACATGGTTTTCTTGGTCTCACCAGATCATAACGTTTTCTCACATGGTTTTCTTGGTCTCACCAGATCATAACTTTTTCCCACATGGTTTTCTTGCTCTCATCAGATCATAAAATGTTTCCCACATGATTTTCTTGGTCTCATCAGATCACAACATGTTGCCCCACATGGCTTTCTTGGTGTCATCAGATCACAACAAGTTGTCCCACATGGCTTTCTTGGTCTCATCAGATCATAACATATTTTCCACATGGTTTTCTTTGTCTCATGAGATTGTAACATATTTTCCACATTTTTTTTTGGTTTCATCAGATCAAATAATATTTTCTCACAAGGTTTTCTTGGTCTCAACGGATCATAACATTCTACAGGATGTCATGAGTAAGGGCTGAGTGTTTGCCCGAAAAGCGTTGGCATTTTACCAGCTTCCTTATGCTTGTCACCGGCTTCATTATGTGGATGGAAATTTTTTAATCTATTGGAAAATAAATGTGGATCAAGCATCCTTTTAACCGGAGATTGGCTGGCGTCTTTGCTATATTTGATTTCCTACATGGTTTTAGAAAGCTTGATGGTTTCTGCATAGTTTTTTTTTTTGTAAGAAAAGGCTTCTGTCTCTACCCAGAGCCCAGACAGATGAAGAATAGGGGAGATTGTTGTCACGTGCAGTGCAACAGTAGTTGCCAAACCTTCCTGCAGGTCTCTTATGGCAGCCTCCCAGACTCATTTTCTTATCTTTTTATTAATCTTCGAGAGTTATGTAAATATTGTGACAAATTTTATCCACTCAATTTTATCAAGCACTCCTACTCTGATTCCTTCATAAATGGTTGTAAAATGTAGTAATAAATTTACTGTAGTAAATTGGTAACATCTGCCTTTTTCTCACCATTATATAAGCAATCAGGTTATATAATAGAAAATAAGGAACATTTCTGAACAAGTAACTTAAAGTAACTTTACAGGCAAAGGGTTAAATTAGCCGCTTTCTGCTTGCTCCATAATGACTGTCAGGGTGGCATTTTTTATTTACTAGGACTTTGCATTGCCTGACAAACCCTGCTGAACTTCCTTTTTGTTGCTGTCTCATCTTTCTCGGTCACTAAAATGAATTCACTTTGGGAACAGGGGACTGTTACACTGGAAAAATCAACGGTTGAGTCATCCTTTGCTGTCAAGGAGCTTCAGCAGAAGGTGGGTGCATTCACTAGGTCTTATGAAGGCAGACCAACAGACAAAAATGACAAACCAGAACAACACTGCAAACAGTGCTCATATCCATCCATCTCCAGGGCAATCCGTTGCTATATTAAATTTTAGAAACAAAATGGCAGCTCATGCATTTTCAGGCCACAGGAAGTGCTGCAGGGCTTCCTGTTACTGTGCATTGTCAGTTATGTCAGCTGAATCCAAGCAGCAGCATGGCTGAGATGCTGGGAGAGGAAGATCCAAAATAGCTGCTACCTTTCTTTTCCAACTGTGCCAGGCTGTTGGTCCGGTTTAAGTAATATAAAGCAGGCTGAAAAAAGATGCAGACCCTCACATTAAAAGAGCAGAAAACTATTAACCCTTTACCTGGAATGTCCCTTTTAAGGAGCACTATTGTGAAAAAATGGCCCAATGATAAAAATCCATATAAATATGCTAGATGATAGAAGCAGAGGTCACTGCTGACACAGCTGACATCAAAAAATATCTATCCAGAATTGTCTTTCTTTTCAAGAAGAAATCAGAGGTGACAGGTTTTGTCACCCCCTCGTACACTCAGACCTGTCACCCATAGATTTTATTCCTACCAGAGGAAAACCACAAGCTTGGCTGGAGTTTGTTTCAGTTCATGGGTGTATAAGTGACTCCTCTTTTCATTAGCTGATGTGTTTATATGGATTTTATTTTTACACAATTTCGCAATATGTCTCGGCAACAACATAAAAAATACCATACTTACTTTTTGTTCCCCACAGCCCCCCTATGCAGTGCTGGCATTTTCTTACTTACCAAAGATAGAGAACAACTGATTCCATTCCTCGCTGGGCAGACATAGTGGTGTCCAACAACATGGCTTTACAACCCCTATCACTTTGACTCCATTCATTGCAATAAAGAGGGCGTGCCGAGGCCAGATGTGATGTACCCGCTTGGGGATGTCATTTCCATTGCAAAGAATGCAATAGGCTTCTAACTTCTATAAACAAGGCCCCATAGAGAGGCCTCTGGTGCTGGAAGACAGAATTGCTGACTCTGTGCCATTGGTAAGTACGAAGATGCCGTATATGCTGTATATAGACTTTTTGTTTCTGTAAGGACAATCCCTTTAAATTCTTGTAAGTTTCAGCCACTGTAATGAAGAGCCTTGGGGCAGCATGAAGTATAAGAGACGTATAAGAGAGTATAAGAAGAGAAATTGGAGAACTCATTATCTATCACCACTAGAACAACGGCTGCTGCTTATCACTTATTTTTATAAATAAGAGCTTTATATTGAGAGAACACAAAATATATTTATGATTAATGTTTCTAAACGTCCCATGAAAGTTACATTAATTATACAATATTAGCAAGATATTTTCTCTTACACATGGTACAGTACATTATATCTAAGGTCTATCAAAGTTACATTCATTATACAATACTAGGAAGAGATTTTCTCGTATACATGGTACAGTACATTATATCTAAGGTCTATCAAAGTTACATTCATTATACAATATTAGGAAGAGATTTTCTCTTATACATGGTACAGTACAGTATATCTAAGGTCTATGAAAGTTACATTGATTATACAATATTAGCAAGATATTTTCTCTTACACATGGTACAGTACAGTATATCTAAGGTCTATGAAAGTTACATTCATTATACAATATTAGGAAGAGATTTTCTCTTATACATGGTACAGTACAGTATATCTAAGGTCTATCAAAGTTACATTCATTATACAATACTAGGAAGAGATTTCCTCTTATACATGGTACAGTACAGTATATCTAAGGTCTATCAAAGTTACATTCATTATACAATACTAGGAAGAGATTTCCTCTTATACATGGTACAGTACATTATATCTAAGGTCTATGAAAGTTACATTCATTATACAATATTAGGAAGAGATTTTCTCTTATACATGGTACAGTACAGTATATCTAAGGTCTATCAAAGTTACATTCATTATACAATACTAGGAAGAGATTTCCTCTTATACATGGTACAGTACGTTATATCTATGGCTAATGTTTCTAAACGTCCCATGAAAGTTACATTAATTATACAATATTAGCAAGATATTTTCTCTTACACATGGTACAGTACATTATATCTAAGGTCTATCAAAGTTACATTCATTATACAATACTAGGAAGAGATTTCTCGTATACATGGTACAGTACAGTATATCTAAGGTCTATCAAAGTTACATTCATTATACAATATTAGGAAGAGATTTTCTCTTATACATGGTACAGTACAGTATATCTAAGGTCTATCAAAGTTACATTCATTATACAATACTAGGAAGAGATTTCCTCTTATACATGGTACAGTACATTATATCTAAGGTCTATGAAAGTTACATTCATTATACAATATTAGGAAGAGATTTTCTCTTACACATGGTACAGTACATTATATCTATGGTCTATGACAGTTACATTCATTATACAATATTAGGAAGAGATTTTCTCTTATACATGGTACAGTACAGTATATCTAAGGTCTATCAAAGTTACATTCATTATACAATACTAGGAAGAGATTTCCTCTTATACATGGTACAGTACGTTATATCTATGGTTAATGTTTCTAAACGTCCCATGAAAGTTACATTAATTATACAATATTAGCAAGATATTTTCTCTTACACATGGTACAGTACATTATATCTAAGGTCTATCAAAGTTACATTCATTATACAATACTAGGAAGAGATTTCTCGTATACATGGTACAGTACAGTATATCTAAGGTCTATCAAAGTTACATTCATTATACAATATTAGGAAGAGATTTTCTCTTATACATGGTACAGAACAGTATATCTAAGGTCTATCAAAGTTACATTCATTATACAATACTAGGAAGAGATTTTCTCTTATACATGGTACAGTACATTATATCTAAGGTCTATGAAAGTTACATTGATTATACAATATTAGGAAGAGATTTCCTCTTATACATGGTACAGTACATTATATCTAAGGTCTAATATATCTAAACTCCCTTTGGTTTATGAACCATGGCTTTTGCTGTGAAATGCAACTAACAAAGATAAATCATGCCACTCCAGCTGAAATTTATATGGGCTAATCAGAATCACTTGCCAGCCAAAAAAAAACAAAACAACAGTGTTCTCACCCTTTGTTCCCCCGCAGCTAATCAGCTCTACTCCGGCGCTCAGGAACTCGACTGATGGCTGGATTGCATCCCACCACTGGCGGACTGGGGCCAAAGATCATTCCTGGATTTTACCAGTCAGGTAAGTTGCTTATCAGCAGATCAGTGGGACTGATCTGCTGCGGGGGTAACAGAAGGTGAGTACGCTTTTGTTTTTTACTTGTCTGGTCATTCACTTTAAATGATGGCAACTGTGTACTGACTACTGTTAAACATGAGTTTAAATGTGATTGGCTAATGCTGAACACAACCACATCCACAATTATAAGAGGGTGTCCACACTTATGCACCCACATTATATGAGTTTTGTTATTTTTATTTTCCCCTCTAAATAATTTGGAATTATACAGATTGGGGGTCACATTTAAGGTGGAAAAAGTTATGAAATGATTCTACTTGATCTGATTTCTTTCCATGACAAAAATCTGCCATTTTACAGACTCCAGGGCAGGACACTGGCCTTCTGGGGAACTGCAAAACTCGCCTCCTTCCTCACCGCTTGCCAAAGGGCAGAGCAGTTTGCCGCATGGCATATGCATGGCCAACAGCTCTGATTGGACAAGAGCCCACGCATGCGCCATAGGACGGGGAAGAGGCAAATTTTACTGGACGATCTGGGGGGTTTCTTGCAGCGGGAACAAAACCCAGGATAGTAAAATATTTTTTTTATTTCCACTGTTTATATATTTATACGACAGCAGGCATCATATTAGGTAGATACTGGGCATATTGGTATCTTTATTCAGCAGGCTGCTAACAGCTGCTATTTACTTCTTGTAGTATATTGACATAGTATTAGTAGTATACTGCCTTCAGTACTTTCACTCTTTTAGAATCGAATCTCTTTCATCAGGAGATTATATAAAACACATACAATGCAATCATGCAAAAAGCCTCAAAACACAGCTGCACCACAAAATCCAAACAACATGAATATATACATAAATCTAATCTTTATTGCAATTGCCAATAACATCATTACAGGGAGGGGGACTGGTGGACGCACGCTAGGCCAAATTTATTGTGGGCGTTTGAAGCACAGAGTTTGCTCTGAGGCTCATTAGATTGCGCCACTGGTTGGTTACACCACTGTATTTAAAGCAAACCAACAGTCAAAAATTACTTAAACCAGACCAACACAACAAACAGTGCTCCTATACATCTCTCCCCTATTTTGATGCACATAAAAATTCATTTACCTTTTCTAACTCCTGCTGTAGTGAATTTTTGAAACAAAACGGCAACTCATGCATTTGCAGGCCTTCATACAAACAGGAAATGCTGTTGAGCTTCCTGTTACTGTGCATTGCCAGTTATGTCAGTTGAATCCAGACAGCAGCATGGCTGAGATGCTGGGAGAGAAAGCTCCAAAATGGCCACTACCTTTCTTTTTCAACTGTGCTAGGCTGTTGGTCCGGTTTAACTGTATATAACTAGTGTTGGGCTAACCAGAATCGCAAAGTTCGGGGTTCGTACTTCAGACAGAAGTCCATGTTTGGGTTCAGCATTCAACCCAAACCTGGAAAAGCTGGTTGATGGGCTTAAAGAGGAACATCGAAGGCCCTTAAGTCTAAAAGAATTGAGGTGCCCTTCTGTGTGAAACCCCCCGATCACCAGTTTGACTCTTCAACTTCTCCTGGAGCCCTCACCGCATCTGTGTGCTCCTGCCACATCCCCGCTCACCTCTAGTGTACGTGTGCCCAGCCTTTCTGAATGGGCAGTGCGGGCACATCACAGCTGCAAGGTGGGTGGGGGAAGTAGCTGGCGGCTCAGCGGGGCATCCACAGGGCATGCACAGAGGAACAACACATGGGAAAGTGAAATTCCTGTGTGTTGTTCCTCTTTAAAGTGGACCAACACCCAGGGGGGATCGGCCCGGGAAGCTATAAGATTCCCGGGCCGATCAGATCCCTCCCCGCGGGGCATCCGAAATCGGGATGTCCCGTGGGGTGAAGACCCCCAGGAAGCTCAGAAACCTAACCTTAACCCCGTTCCAACGGCGCATGCATGGGCCGTGGCCGCGTCTCGCGCTTCCCTCTAGCAGGGCGCGGCCTCCAGCGCTCAGAGCTGCTGTGGTTGGACGCCGCTTGTACGTACATACCACAGCGGCTCTGAGCGCTCTGATTGGACGAGCGCCCGTGTAGGAGCGTGGTGAGGTGAGTGTTTCCGAGCGTTCTGGGGGGTTTCACACAGCGGGGCACCCCCGATCGGGGTGCCCCACCAAAGTGGACCAAAACCCAGGATAGTGAAAATCCTGGGTGTTGGTCCACTTTAAACTAATGCATAGTGTGCAGCAGGAAGCGACTGTACACTTACCTCCCATGAGTGAGTGCTGCTAGCTGCTGCCAGTGTCCTTGGAAGCAGGGGCCATCTTTCTGAAACCCCTGCCATATCCAAGACCTGATTGCCGACTCAGGTAAGCGTATAGTCACTTCTTGCTGCACATTCTGCATTAATTTAAAGTGCCCCCCTCCCCACACCCACCACCACAATTTATTTTTTTTACAATCAGTCTCGATTCTGCCTCTGGGGGCCCCTTGACAGTCAAAACCCCCTCTGTCCAGGTAGGTGGGGAGTAGGGGGGCAGAGGGCCCCCAGTTAGTCTCCCCATTGATTTCAAGGGTCAAGTCAGAGTACGGCAGAACTTGCTGAGTGTAAACCTTGTGCTGCCCCCCTGTATGCTGTACACGCTATGTGCAATCAATGGAGTAATTGCTGTACATAATCTAACCCTATATTTAGTTGTAATAGCAATAACCGTGTGCCAGTAACCAGTATAGCATCACAGCACCTTTATAGTGTAGTCATTCTGTCCATCTCTTGAGCGCAGATGCCACACGGTTACGCCACACGGTTACGCCACACTGTCATTACTATATACAAACCTATTGCTCTAAGGCATTTTTGTTCTGTAGATAATTTCCCTAGTTTTGGACAGGATGTTGTTGAATAAATGCATATAGAATTAGAAATGATCTAACTGTTTAATGCTGCCACCTAGGGGGCACATTTTATATCTTGACATAAAACATACTTTCCAAGTGTCCCTGATTTCGAGAGACTGTCCCTCTTTTTGAGTCCTTGTCCCCCTGTCCATTGTTGTTCTCATTTGTCCCTCTTTGAGGTGTAACATGCAGATCTGCATCAATAAATGATTAATTTGCCTATTCATCGCGTTTATAATGTTTTAACAGTTTTAACTGTTATACCCTATTTCCTATCCATCCCTCAATGAGGGGGTGTGGCCTAATTTAACAAATGTCCCTCTTTCCCAACATGAAAAGTTGCTCCCACAATGCTGTTTTTGCTGGCGGTCACAGCTTCGCTGTAGTTGTGGTGCGCTCTTGTTCCCAACCATTCAGATTCAGATTCTACACGGAAAACAGGCATGTGGACAGTGGGCAGGTCACATCAGCCGGCAATTTTGAGATCCATCACAATTGCCAGGTGGACACGGCCTCGGTGGTGAAACAAAAAAACATTTTGACCTTCTATCCCCAGCCGAGTGCCCCAAAATAGCCTGTGTTTTTTGTTTTAATAAAACCTTTGCCCAATATTCATAAAAACACCAACAGGATGCAGTATGATTTTTGAATGGTTGGCAATATTGCTGGCCATGCATCAGCACCCCCTGATGCTTTACAGCAATTATAGATTCAGTTAAACACAGTTCTCAGCATTGGTTATAAAAACGGCAATAAATCTGAAAGCACTACAAATTAAACTGCCATGATGTGGCAGATTAGCTTGTAACTGAATTTATTAGCATGTGGCTGCCATTCAGACATCATACTGCTTCCTATTTGTGTTTTTATTAATATTGGGCTTTAATAAAAAAAAGAGACACAGGCTGTTTTGGGACACTGAACTGGGAATATAAGGTGACAACATAAACATACTTTAAAACTGGGCCACCGCAAGCCAGATGCTACACCCAAAGTACTCGGGCGGGAGGGCAGGGTGGGTTTTTAAATGGTTTCTATACCACTTTAAAGCAATCCAAAAGCCTGAAAAGTCTAAAAAATAGTAACCCTAGGGAGCATCTCAATTTGTCATGCTCTTGTTCCCAATCCATTCAAATGGATACAATTCCATTTCAAATACAGGAAAAATGGGGACAGCGGGCAGGTCACTTCAGCCGGCAATTTTGAGATCCGGATTTTTGAAAGTGAACAACTTAAATCTTTAACTTTTAATAGATTTATTATTTATTTTAACTAGGTCCAAATAAGATATTCATTATCAATTCTGGAAACCTCACCTACCAAAATACAGAATTCAAATAACACAGTTCTAAATATGGCCTACAATAATAGTGAAAGTCTAGCTGAGGCTTTCACCACACCTGCCACAACCTCACTGCCCCTGTCTCCTGCCACAGTGGCAGGATGGGAGGGTAACAAAACAAACCCCATTACCTCGCCCAGGATCCAGCGCTGTGCTTCGGGGTTGTAGGTGCCACCATCTTGAAGGAAAACCACAGAGCGGCAGGGGTGGTGCAGGATCCTGGTGAAGTAAGGGGGTGAGGTTTTTGTCACTCCCCCCATTCCTGTCTCAGCACAAGGGTAGAGAGGCAGGGCAGGGGTGGTGACCCAAAACTGGACTTCCAGCTTAAACGCAATATTTATGGATGTTAGTTCCTCTATTATAAACCATCGCCAAAGGCGTTGCAGAGAATTCAGCAGTATACTCACAATCAGTGTCCCATGTGTAACCCCACCAGCCCACGATCTCCACATCCAGCATTTTCATCTCCAAGATCATCTCAGACCAGCCACTCAGACAGCTGTACCAACAAATGGTTTGCATAACCAAAATAATTTTGGCACAAGAAAACCACCTCAGAGAAGTTCATCTGCATGCTCATTGTCTCATTGGGGTCTTCACCTGACTGCAGCTCATCGTTGAGTGGGCAAGTGTTGCATTGAGGAGGTGTATTATACTGTACAGGGAGATGCCGTGATGAGATCCTGAAGCCCGTTGTTGTGTCATTCATCCATAACCACCACCTCATGTTGCAGCATAACGCACAGCCCCACGTTGCATGGATCTGTACACAGTTCCCCAAAGCTGAAAACATTCTTGCATGGCCAACATACTCACCAAACATGACGTGCATGGTAGGGGTGTGGTTGAGTGTGTAGCTAGTAATATTTGGTTCATGCAGAAGTCCATGCATTCCACTACCACCATTCAACCAAGGAGTCAGAGCAGTTGTAAACCACCCAGACATCCAGCATTCTGCATTTGGTGGGACAGTGTGTTTTCGGAAGGACAGTGGGACTTTCCCACCGAAAGTGGAACATCTGGTCGGTTGCTCATTGATCATATTTGTATAGGCGTATCGGACAAGGTGTTCCAGTTTCTGCCAATATCCAGCAACTTTGTACAGCCATTGAACAGGAGTGGAAAAACATTCCACAGGCCACAATGAAGAACATGATCAGATGTGTTGCATTGCATGAGGCAAATCATGTTGCCACCAGATACTGACTGGTTTCTAAAGCCCCTGGACACTTAAAGTACAGCAAGCGTTGGCCTTGCTCTAGCTTTTGCTGGGTGGTACACCACTCTGACCAGGTGACCAGTCCTTAGTGGACATGTCCTCAAAATGTAGGTTCCAGTAACTTTTATCTGCATTGACCCTCTGGATACTGCATTCCCCTTACTCATGCATTGGACGTGGGATGTCCATCCCCATTACTGAGGGTACCATTACCTGGAAGATCTTAACTGGAGAGGAGAAAGGGGTGACATTGTCACACTGGCATTGTCTGAGGGGCAGAATGCTAGACTGCTGGTGGAGTGACGATTAACCTGGGTGGGGGATTGTTGGTCAGGAGTAACTATTACAGCAGAGGAGCATAGCTTATCCACTCATGGTAGAGGGAGGCTTGTGTTTTGTTTTGTCAGAACTACCATGTCACTTTACATATTTGATTGTATTTATATACATACATGCCATGAGCCGTTATTTATTTATTTTAAAAAAATGTGTTCTCGAAAAGCTCATGTTTAAGCTCTACCCCTAAATCACACCTATCAAAATAAAAAAAAAAACAGGTTGGCATGGAGGAGGTCTCTTCTGGGTACTCCATTTCCTCCTATTCTCCAGTAACATTTATAGCAGTATAGGGCCAATGTCCGCACTGGGTTTACCCAGGCAGGTGCCAGGGCTCCTGCACCTTGGGGGAGCCCACCTCACATGGTGTCATGTGACACACCTCTTCCTCCTATGCAGAACACCTGACTGTGCAGTAAGCCAGGAGCAGACTGGCCATTGGGAGATCTTGTCTTTCTTTCTTTTTATTATTTCTGTTGCTCCTTTCATTCTTTCTGTCATTTGTTTCCTTTAAAGTGGACCAACACCCAGGATTTTGACTATCCTGGGTGTTGGTCCACTTAGGTGGGGCACCCCGATCGGGGGGTGCCCCGCTGTCTGAAACCCCCCCGATCGCCGCAAAAACTCACCTCTCCCCGCTCCCACGTGACCTCGTCCGGTCAATGACAGCGCTCAGAGCAGCTCTGGTATGCGCGTCCAAAGCCGCTTGGACGCGCATACCAGAGCGCTGTCATTGGCTGCGTCTCTCGCTTCCCTCTAACAGGGAGCGCTCCTGCGCCGGCCATTCACAAAACGGCCGGCGCGGGAGCGCGCCCTGCTAGAGGGAAGCGAGAGACGCGGCCGCGTCTCGCGCATGCGCCGTTGGATCGCCGGTAAGGTGAGGATTGTGGGCCTCCTGGGGGGTTCCTCCCCGCGGGACATCCCGATTTCGGATGCCCCGCGGGGAGGGATCTGATCGGTCCGGGAATCTTATAGATTTCCGGGCCGATCCCCCCTGGGTGTTGGTCCACTTTAATATTTAGTTTTCATTCATTTTTTTCTTTCAGTCATTTTTCGATTCTGTCTGTCATTCCTTATATGCTTTCATCTTCATTATCGTATGTTCTTTCTGTCTTTCTTACTACTATGCCTTCTATTCTTTTTCTTGCCTTTTATTCTTTTTTTATTTATTTTCTTTCTGCCATTCCTTATATTCTTTCTTTCCTTTTGTTTTTCTGCAAATACATTCTATTAATTCTTTACAAATGTCTTTCTGTCATTCCTTATATGTTTTCTTTCTGTCTGTCATTCTGTCCCTGTTCTTTCTGGTCTTTCTTACTGCCATTCTTTCTATTCTTTCTTTCATTCCTTATGCAATATCTTCTAATTATTCTTTTTTTCTGACTTTCTTTTTGTCATACCTTCTATTCTTTTTTTTCTTTTTCTTACTTAGTATTCTTCACATCTTTATTTCAAGCAGGGCAGCAATGTCAGGATGGGAGACTGAAGCCTTGAGCTTTTTATATTATTATGGTGTGTCATGCCATACCACAAGGGAGCACACTGAGACTGTCACCCAAGGGACCATTTACAGTTGACCAAAACCCAGGTCTGATGGCCCTGGAATCTATAAGATTCAAGGACCACTTGATTCTCTCCCCTCGGGTATCCAGATTCGGGATGTCCCCCTGTGTGACGCTCCCCAGGTTGCCCGGTAAACTCACTTTCTCCCTCGATCCAATGGGGCAGCCGCTCCCTATTAGAGGTTAGGGGGTATGCGGCCGCCGGTGCATTCGGCTGGAGATGAGTCATAAAACGAGTTTCTGGCAGCACACTTGAGTGTACTGTTTGGACCAGAGCCCATGCATGTGCTGTAGGACCTGGGAAAGGTGAATTGGAGTTGGCAACCTGGGGGTTTCACACAGCAAGGACCAAAACCCAGGATAGTCAAAATCCTGGGTTTTGGTGTACTTGGACCCAGGGGCGGACTGGCCATAGGGCACACCGGGACAAATCCCGGTAGGCCGCTGCTTCCCATCTGGCCCCTCGCCCACCTGCCTGTCCGCGCAGCCCCCCACTCGCCTCCTTTTCTTCCCGGCCAGCGAGGTGTGTGGCCTGTGTGCAACTTCTTAGTTCCCCCACTACTGCTCTGCGCATGCTCAGCAGACTAGCAGTGAGTCTCCGGCCCGGCGGGGTCGTGGGACACAGTAGAGTTCAGGAGGAGGCAAGGGGCCACTGCTGGAAAACTGATCATCGCTGTCTGGTAAGTACCATTTTCTATTTTTTTTTTTTTTAGCTGTGGCACTGGCATCTATGGGCTCTGGCATGGTGGGGGGGTATGCGCTCTCATGGATCAATCACCTCCATGGCTGGCCAAATAGATGATTTGGGATGCCCTACTGTGTGGCCCCTTCCAGATCATCCAGGAAACCCCTTACCTTTCCCTATTTCCCTTGCTTAAAGCGGACCAACACCCAGGAGGATCAACCGATCCAATCCCACCCTGCAGGGCATCCAAGATCGGGATGCCCCGCTGTGTGAAACCCCCAAGGACGTGAGCAAACCTTACCTGACTCCTGTTCCAACGGTGCATGCGCAGGCCGCATCTCGCGCTTCTCTCTAGCAGGGCGCGTGCCCGTTTATGAATGGCGGCAAGGGCACGCTCCCTGTTAGAAGGATGCGCAAGACGCGGCCGCCAGCGTGCTCGGAGCCGCAGATGTAAGACGTTGCATTGACACGCATACCTCTGCGACTCCGAGCGCGCTGATTGGACGTGCGGGCGTGCATGCGCCGTAGCAGCGGGGTCAGGTGAGTTGAATAGGGCGTTTTGGGGGGTTTCACGCAGCGGGGTCCCCCGAGAAAGTGGACCAAAACCCAGGATAATCAAAATCCTGGGTGTTGGTCCACTTTAATCCCTGCAGCTGAGCGCGCTCCTGCTCCAAGCCATTCACAAGGAAACCGGGGATGCAGCTGCTCCCGCTTCCTATACCAACACACAAGCCAAAACAACGGCCTAAAGCTCTGATTGGACAAACGCCGTGAGCACAGGAATGGCTGAAAGGTGAGTGGAGTAGGAGATCTGGGGGGGTTTCACACAATTAGGCATCCTAAATCGGGATACCCCCGGGGAAAAGCTAATGACAAGGATAGGCAAAATCCTGGCGATTGGTCTACTTTAAAATGGACCAAAATCAGGATTTTGACTATCCTGGGTTTTGGTCCTTGCACCCCGATTGGGGATGCCCCACTGTGTGAAGCCCCCCAGGTCGCGAAATTAACTCGCCTCTTCCCGGTTTTAAAGTTGCCCCGGCTGATGCCAACGTAAGCAGTGTATCACTCGGTAGTGATAGCAACATTGCTGTTACGGGGCCGGCTAGAAGTGGCGCTGCCTGCATGTAATGTAACATACTTTATGGGGCCGGCCACAGTACAGAAGGGCCGGTGTGACCCAAAAAGTCCAGGGCCATTTTTGAATCCCAGTCCGCCCCTGCTTGGACCTGAATAAATCCAGTGACCGATTTTTCTATAGTGGGTATGTGTAGAGAGGATGCTGCACTCCACTTCTTGTCCTGCAGGTGGCAGCAGAGCACAGGAGAGCTGCTGTAAGCGGAAGCGTAGGGAGGCGAGCCCCTCACACGTGACCTGTCACATTACCGGCGACGTCAGCCAGTGTGTGGCAGTAGGTTTCGCATCCGGCGATAGTCCAGTGACAGGAGCAAAGGAGACGCCATGGCCGGCCTGGGGGGTGAGAAGCGGCTCTATAAGGCTGCTGATGATTGGCTGACATGGGACAAGGTGAGAGCCCGCTGTGTGCTGTGCTCCCCTCCCCCCGCCCATTCATTCCCTGCATGACCCCAGCATGCCAGTACTTAGATACCTTATAACCGCTGGGGCATCCTGATTTGGGACACCCCTTTAGCTAGATATAGCTAAGACATCTGCAATCAGACTTTAATACTCACCGGGTCCACTGGTGGCCATCTGGGGTATCCAGGTGCACATGCACCCACCTGGGGGAGCCTGATTGGTTGCTGGTGGGGAAGGGGTGCACATAGGTTGCCAGAGCACCAGGAATGGGGATGGTGTCCTGGCAGGAAAAAAGGGCACTTACCCGCCAGCCTGCAGACTTATTCCAATGGAGTCCTGTGGGCTGCTGGGTACCCAAACCTCCAAAGTCTCCCCACCAGTTTCAGATCTGTCGGCTCTAGTCTCTCCTAATCTCACTAAGTGCTCCTGCTGCTGGTTACATGGGGCCACTGTGCTGTGCTTCCCTCCCCCTGCCCATCTATTCCCTGGATGACATTAGCTACCCCAGCCTGCCTGCCCTTAAGTCCTTTGTAAACCCTGGGCTGGGGCATCCTGATTTGGGATGCCCCTTTTGTTATAGATTGCTAGGACATCTGTTATTATACTTTAATACTCACCAGATCCTCTGGTGCCCATCTAGAATAGCTGGGTGCGCATGAGATTGAGACTGCTCACTCGCAGGTAGCTCCCATTCTTTTTATTTTTAAAAAGCCTAGACATACACCAGGATTTTCACTATTCGATTGTGTTCACCCTCCACTGGGGTATCCCGATTTGGAGTGCTTTGCTGGCTTAAAGCCCGCAGTATGTCAATCTGTGCAGCTGCAAGAGCAGCCGTACTCAACCGGCGGACCCAGGTCCGAATGTGGACCTCGGGGCCAGATTTCCAGACCCCTGCCATGACAGCCCTGCAATCAGTTGCTTCTGTGTTGCTGTGCCCAGTTTACTTAATTGGCAATGTAGTGCTTATTGCTAGTAACATTTTGGGCCCCAGTACACATTCTGCACAGTGTGCCGCAGGCCAGGGCTGTCGGTTCTGTGGGGCCAGAAACATTCCCCCAGTGGCCAGTAGGCTTCATTGGGTGGGTGGGGGAAGCAGTTTTGCCTGTGTATTTTATAGCAACCCCCCCCCCCCCCCCCGTGCACTGATTTCAAAGTATCCACCCTCAGCGATGGCCCCCTGCCTGGACCTTTAACTCTCACCGGATGACTGTAAACGGACCTTTACAAGAAGTGCTTGAGTACCCCTGTGCTAGAGGAATCCTGGGGCTGCTACTGGATGGGATTGCTGGTGAATTAAACATAGCAGGCAAACTGTGGGGTTTCATACAGTGGGGTTCCCCAGAGGAAAACAGTAATGCAGCCCTGGAGTCTTTCAACTCTAGAGATACTAGGGTTTTGGTCCTCTATAATGCTGATTTCTGGCTTTCTAAGGATGCACTGGCTGTGAGTGTTCAAAAACATTGTTTTAGGTCCACTTTAAATCATTACAAGTTACAGCACCTGTTCCAGATCAGCAGCAGGTGTTGTATAACCAGGGATGGGATCTCCTTTGTTTCTCTTTAGTTTCATGCTGCAGTGGTAAATATCTGATGGACCATTATCCTGCCCCTGACCATTGTTGCAGAAGACAGAGATCCACTTTAACCTTCACTAACAGATCTTAAAGCGGACCTTCACTCTGAATAAGAGTCTATCTTATATGTTTCCCACACCCTGTACATACAGATTGCCCACATTAAAAATCATCCTACCTGCATCTACTGCATGTTATGAGCCTTTAAACATCTAAGATGGCGGCTTATGGAAGCCGCCATCTTATCAGGCAGCCTGCAAACAGGAAGTGCCTCCTGACTGTGCTGCTCTGCATTCTGGGACTGCTGACCGTTACCTGACCCCAGCTCTGCTCTGTCTGAGCAAAGCACAGCTATAACCCGCCCCCCCTGTACCTCATCCCACTCACCTCTCCTCAGTAAGTGTGATGTTTCTGAGTCAAGATGGCGGCGCCTGTATCCTAAATTCCTGAAGAGAGTTGCAGCCCAGTGGGGGAAAGAATAATAAGTTACTGACTAAAAACATAAAATATATTAATTGTAGATGCTGGGGAACCGTTTTTTAAGAGTTTGGGCTTTTCATTAAATCACTCTGAAGGTCCGGTTTAAGACGTCATTTCTTTGCAGCATATGGAGGAGGCACTTTCAGTTTTCTGTTCTTAACAGTAGGTGATGTGCAAAGGTGAGTAACTGTTACCTTTGATCTGAAGAAGGAGATTTTATGGTGAGTTCTAAAATCTCTTTACTGCTGCAGTGCTTGCATCCCGTATAATCTGTGTAATACAAGTATTGTGGAGGCTAACGCATGGTTCATTGATGGATGCCAGGAAGGTGCGCTGTAACATGTCACTGTGTGGGTGGGGATGCCATTGATGTTACATAATATGAAGCCAGTGATGTGATGTACACAGTGGAAGGTGCAGCCTGGCTCATGTGCTGGTTTGTGATTCTGGCCATGTACATCCCTCCCCCATCTCTGGCCTCTAGAGATTTTCAGCCTTGAATCCAGGGGCTGGCATCAGAGAGGACCTTGAACAGATCACAGTGCAACGTGCTTCACAGTGTTTTCTGCTACTGGTGATAGCGAGCCGAGCAGCTTGCTGCCCTGGACTCCGGGATCAGCTGTCATGCAGGGTGGCTTGAGCTGCTCATTCATTGGTGCTGGGTATCTGCTGTGAACTGACACTAAATGACAGGGGGTCAGTGGAGGGGTATTGCTGGCTGCCCCCGCCATGCTATTCCTGTGATGAGCAAGCAACGGCAGACCATTAGGATATGGTGTTGGAACCTGATGGTCTGGGGAAATTCTCTTCAAGTGCACGGCTATATCTGTATTTTACTTTACACTGTCTAAAAAATAAAATAGAAGCAACTGGTCCACTCTATACAGACACACAAATTAAAATAAAAAAACTATTACAATGGACGGTAAGCCTATAAAAACAACTTAAAGCTAAACACTAACCTGGATTTAGGTCTGCTTTTCTGGTGTTTAGCCTCTTCTGTGTTTGACGAACTTACTCCCCCTTCCCCCCTGTTAACCTGGTATTCTTACACCTCTGGCGATTCCATAGGACAGGTGTGGGTTTTCCTCTAATAAGATTAGATTGCTGGGTGAAGTAAACCAATCAGAATAAATTGTGTCTACCATCAATATAATATAATGGAATGAAATGGAGTGGAATGCACATACCAGTGTGTGCTTTCCACTAGCTGATGTGCACTATTCAGAACTGCCTGGTGTGCATGCAACGTGTGTTGTGCTGGATCAATAAATATATCGACCGAGGGCGGTTCACAAATGGGGATGCCCGGGAGTCAGCTGGCCTTAGAGTCTTTTAGACTCCAGAGCTCGAACTAAAGGGTTTTGGTCTGCTTTATGCTTTCGTGCATATGAAAAATGGCGAACCTTCTTCTGCCCTTATTCCATCATAATCTTTACTATACTGTTGTGTCTGCCATTGTTTAATATATTAGTTTTTAGTGTTTTGAACATTGGTTCCATTGTACTTGTATGTGTGTGTTTTCAATAAGTTGATAAAAGGTCTCTCGGATCCTTCTCTGATGCTGATGCTGCTATACTGCCTATGGGTGTAACATTAGATACAGGGGGTGAGGTTTGTTGGTGGTATCACAAAGGGGAGTGGTTAGGTTTGCTGGCCGTAGCAGTGGGGTGGTCAGGTTTGTTGGTGGTGGCAGGAAAGGGGGGTTGTAGGTTTGCTGGTGACAGGAGGAAGGAGGCTAGGCTTGGTGGAAGCAGGACGTGGACTGGTTGGGTTTGCTGGTGATAACAATGGGGCTGGTGGGTTTGCTGGTGATAGCAGGAAATGGAGTGGTTACATTTGCTGGTGATAGTAGTGGCACTTGGTAGGTTTGCTGGTGGTAGCATGGGGCTGGTTGGGTTTGCTGGTGGTAGCCGTGGGGACGGTTGTGTTTGCTTGTGGTCGCAGTGGCACTGGGTAGGTTTGCTGGTGGTAACAGTGGGGATGGTTGTGTTTGCTGGCGGTAGCAGTGGCACTGGGTAGGTTTGCTGGTGGTAGCAGTGGGGATGGTTGAGTTTGCTGGTGGTAGCAGTGGGGATGGTTGGGTTTGCTGGCGGTAGCAGTGGCACTGGGTAGGTTTGCTGGTGGTAGCAGTGGGGATGGTTGAGCTTGCTGGTGGTAGCAGTGGGCTGGTTGAGTTTGCTGGTTGTAGCAGTGGGGCTGGTTGAGTTTGCTGGTGGTAGCAGTGGGGCTGGTTGAGTTTGCTGGTGGTAGCAGTGGGGCTAGTGGTAGCAGGGCTGGCTGGGTTTGCTGGTGGTAGCAGTGGGGGTGGATAGCTTTGCTTGTGGTAGCAATAGGGCTGGGTAGATTTGCTGGTGGTAGCAGTGGGGCTGGTTGGGTTTACTGATGGTAGCAGTGGGGCTGGTTGGGTTTACTGATGGTAGCAGTGGGGCTGGTTGGGTTTACTGATGGTAGCAGTGGGGCTGGTTGGGTTTGCTGGCGGTAGCAGTGGCACTGGGTAGGTTTGCTGGTGGTAGCAGTGGGGATGGTTGAGCTTGCTGGTGGTAGCAGTGGGGCTAGTTGAGTTTGCTGGTGGTAGCAGTGGGGCTGGTTGAGTTTGCTGGTGGTAGCAGTGGGGCTGGTTGAGTTTGCTGGTGGTAGCAGTGGGGCTGGTTGAGTTTGCTGGTGGTAGCAGTGGGGCTGGTTGAGTTTGCTGGTGGTAGCAGTGGGGCTGGTTGAGTTTGCTGGTGGTAGCAGGGCTGGTTGGGTTTGCTGGTGGTAGCAGTGGGGGTGGATAGCTTTGCTTGTGGTAGCAATGGGGCTGGGTAGATTTGCTGGTGGGAGCAGTGGGGCTGGTTGGGTTTGCTGGTGGTAGCAGTGGGGCTGGTTGGGTTTGCTGGTGGTAGCAGTGGGGCTGGTTGGGTTTGCTGGTGGTAGCAGTGGGGCTGGTTGGGTTTGCTGGTGGGAGCAGTGGGCTGGTTGGGTTTGCTGGTGGGAGCAGTGGGGCTGGTTGGGTTTGCTGGTGGGAGCATTGGAACCGGGTAAGTTTGCTGGTGGTAGCAGGATTAAGCTGGCAGGTTTAGTGGTGGACGCATGATGTTGGGTGAGGTTAGGTTTGCTGGTGGTAGCAGGAATGGGCCGGCAGGTTTTCTGGTGGATCTATGAAGTGGGGTGGTTGACGTCGGGTGTTGGTAGTGGTGGCGGGGGATGAGCTTAGGTTTGCTGCTGGTAGCAGTTAGTTATAGTTTACATCTTTATACATATTTTCTAAATGCCCGATCTTTTTTGTTTCCACACAGAACCCCAAAACCTCTGAGCTGGTGAAGAAGTTGGTGTCAGATAAGAACATTAAAGAGCTGGAGAAATGTTTTGGGGCCAGGATGGAGTTCGGTACAGCGGGGCTGCGGGCAGCAATGGGTCCTGGTGTTTCTCAGATGAACGACCTCACCATTATCCAGACAACTCAGGTATTTCTATGCATTGAGTTCATTCTACAGCAGGTCAGGGTTTGGTTCCAGCAAGTCCAAGAGGGGAGTGTAATATAACACTGCGTCTATCTGTTCTACACAAATCATTGGGAGTGTGATGTCATCACATATTAAAACATAAAAAGACAAAGGCAAAATGGCATAGAAATGATTGCCTCTGATGCTTTATCTGTGCGAGCAGATACATTTACATCTTCTCTCTAATGAACAGCAACTACCTAAAATGAATTTGCAATCTATCTGAATGTATAACACGTCCGCCACTGCTCTGTTTTTGATGCTGCAAGGGACAGGTTGTATAGGAGGAGGTTGTGCCATCAATATGATGAGTAACCATGGCAATCATGACTGTCATTAGTAGGGCCTGCAGCGTTGCTGACTCTATTGACTGGACTGGGCCCCCTCCCCAGTGCTGACGCAAGACAATGGGTTAAAAAACCCTGACCTGGTGCTCCATCTAGCGTGGCCCATTAACTTGGATCGGTGCCGGGAGGGCACGCTGTTCAGAGGACCCCGCTCTATGCATTCTCGCTGCAGCTACCTCAAAAAGCGCCCCCTCCTCCGTCCTGCCTCAGTGCTGGGGTAGGTGACCAGGAGAGGCATTGTACGTAGACAATAGGGTCTCTTAAAAGTAGTTAGAAATTATGTGAAACACCACAGTTCACATGATATTCTTACCTCACCAGCAGTCCCACGGTGCATGCACATCCTCTCCTTCAATCTGGTTTCCTAGCCGTGCAGCTGAATGAGCTACTAGGAAACCTGAATGGCAGGCTAGTCCTGGCTCCCCTTCAAGCTGAAGTCCAGTCATATATTAACCCCCCTGTGCTGCCACAGTCTCCTGGCAGAACAGGGGTTGCCCACAATATAGCCTTCGGCACATGTGCGGCATCCCGACAGGCGCAGTACAGAGCAGCAGTTCCCACTCTGTGGGTGGCTGGGTGCAGAGGGGGGATGCCATTCTATATGCAGCCTTGTTAAGATGGCTGCATTCAGGGCTGGAATTACCAGGGGAAAGGGACTGGATTTTCGGGAAGGGTAAGAAGCTTTTTTATTTTGTAGTATCAGCACCAGGAGAGGGTGGCAGGGCATTAGCACATGACTGGGCTATCAGCTGTGGGTACCTGTGCCAGGCATTCAGATATGGATGGACACTGGAGGGTTGCTGCTAGCGGCTTGCACATGTGCCATGGGATCACCGGTGAGCCAAGCTCAATCAGGCAATCTGCAAGGTTTTACACAGTAGTATCCTGCCCTTGAAATCTTTTGTACTCCGGAGCTGGTTTCTCAGACTTTTGGTCCTCTTTAAGGTTTTAAAGGCATTCATCATGCTAACTGATCCTTTGTGTAAGTATGAGCAGGAGTCCTATAATGGAGGAAACACGCACTACCACATGGTTTTCGTTAGAATCTTGATTAAGAGTGCCATTGTGTTGCTCTTCTTTAATGAGGAGATTCACTAAGCTCAGATGATTCTTTTAGCTTTCCTCATTGGGGTCATGTGTTTGTTAATTGGGAGGCAGCAGCCATAATTTCCTCCTGTGGTGATGCCGTTTGCTGTAAGGCCTCGGTGATGCTGCTTTCCTCACATCCTGAATAGACGGGCGATTGTGTAATAATGGAGCTGATGTGTGAAGGCCCGGCCTTCCTGAGGTGGGCCCAGCATTACACAACACCGGGGAGGGACGCCTGCTCCTATTTCTCTTATATTCCCAGCGGCTACATCTTTCTGCTGAGAGACATTTTCCACATTTTTTTCATGTCTATGTGTCACTGGAAATACTTTCACTACACCACTTTGAGAATATGTTTTGTAAAACCGAGATGGGAAATTCAGATTTTTGTTAAACTATTGATCAGTTCACTAAAGGGTTAATTATTAGAGCAACTCTGTAGGCTAATTTATTTAGCTTTATGGTTTTATCGGCCTTTCACTGCCTCAATCCAACATAGTCCCAAGGAGCTATCCACTCGGGGGCTTTTAGTGACCCCCCCATGGCTGACTGTGGTGAGCTGTGAAGAAGACCATGCTGGGCAGTGAGGGCGCCTCTTCCTTGGTGACTGGTAGAATGGACTTGTACGCTGTCGGCGCTGGAGTAGATAACACCAACACTGCCAAGCTACAATGGATCGAGACCACAGGAGTCATATAATTATGTATAAAATAAATCTAGCCTCTATAAAGGGGGAGTAATGAGGAGACTGGACTTCCATTTTAAACAGAGGTCTTTCTTTGCACGCTCGCATGCAATTGAGAAAATTCTCTGCGGGTGATTGGCAGTTTGAGTCCTGAAAGCTCTTCCAGGGAGCAGTTCAGTTAAAGAGGACCAAACCTCACACACACACACACACACACACACACACACACACACACACGTCCACTTTCACAGGAGCATCCTGATTTGTGAAATGGTCCCTGGTTTCTCCCCACGCTTCATGGTTCCAGGGCACATGCACAGGCTCTCGTCCAATCAGATCTTACTGCCTTGAATATTCATGGCTGTCAATAAGTTATGAATGCAATAATTGCCCTCCCTCCGGTCGCTCACCTCTGCTGTGCATACCCGCAGCCAGCCATTCGAAGTGCTGGGGATGGCGCCAGAGGCTTGCACATGCCTTGTGGGATTGATTCCTGAGATGAGTATACTCATGATCCTCTGGGTTTTACACAGGGGGGCATCCCAAAATGGGAGTGTTGGAGGCAAAGGTGAACCTAGTCTCTCCGCTGCCTGAGGCAAACTTTTTTTAATAATATTTTTTCAACTCGGTCTTATCAGTAGAGATCAGGGGGGGGTGTCTCTGATCGTTCGGATCGGCACACTGCTCAGAGGGGCAAATCTCCAAGGAGGATCCTGGGGCATGTGCCACTCCACTCCTCAGTAGAGCGATGTGGCGATCCGTCTGGCTCCTTCTTTCTGACCCCAGGCCTCCACTGAAAAAAAAAAACGGTCCAACATTTGCTTTCCCGCCCCCTGCAGTGCCCCCTCATTACAGGTGAACCCCTGGTTGGATGCTTATTTAAAATCCTGACATGTGAAGAACAATTTGGCTATTATTGCTGACTTCCTTCCCAAAAGTGGACAAAGCTCTCCACCTAATGTGGAAGTTCTTGTCGCCTTATGGGGTCTGGCTTGCCATGTTATTTACCATTATTTACTATGTTCTTCTGGAGAGAGGTGGAGAGCTTCTTTGGGTGAGATGCAGAGGTTTTCCAATAAAGTCAAGGCCAACAACAAAGTTCAGCAAATTAGGAAACGGCTACATACAAGTTCCTGCAAATAAGTTCCACATTCTAGTATATGTGTCGCACATCTCCCTTCTGCTGGGCCTTGGGAGGTGCAACACTAGCTGAAAGCACCTACACACTTTCACACGCACCACTGACCTGACTCTGTCTTCCCGGAGAGTCTAACTTTCCTTTCTATATGTGCTTGCTATGTATTTACCTATGTGCTGATGGCCATCTTTGATTACAGGGATTTTGCCAATACCTTAAGAAGAACATTGCCGATCTAAAGGACAGAGGTGTGGTTATAGGATACGATGCTCGTGCTCACCCAGCAAGTGGAGGAAGCAGTAAAAGGTAAACTCAAGCCACCTTATATTTTTCCCCACACCCTGGACATACAGATTGGTCTCATTAAAAATCATCCTACCTGCATCTACTGCATGTTATGAGCCTTTAAACATCCAAGATGGCGCATCAGGCAGCCTGCAAAAAAGAAGTATCTTCTGACTGTAATGCTCTGCATTCTGGGATGGCTGTCCTCCCCTGACCTCAGCTCTGCTCTGTTTGTGCAAAGAACAGCTATAACCCGCCCCCTGTACTTTTATCCCACTCTCCTCTCCTCAGTATGTGATGCTCCTGAGTCAAGATGGCGGCGCCCTTATCCTAGAGTCCTGAACAGAGTTGCAGCCCAGTGGGGAAGAGAATAATAAGTAATTAACTAAAAACTTAAAATATATTAATTTTAGATGCTGGGGAATAGTTTAAGGATTTGGGCTTTTCATTAAATCATGCTGAGGGTCCGGTTTAAAGAGGATCAACACACAGGAATTTCACTGTCTCATGTGTTTTTCCCTCAGGGGGGGGCATCCTGAATTGGATGTATCCTCCCCAGTTTGCCCAATTTACTCACCTTTCTGGTGTTCCCACGGTGCAGGCTTGGTCGGAAACCAAGTACGCCGATTGGTTAAGTGCGGCATCCTGCCAATCAGTCGGCTCGATTTCACTCAGCTCCCTTATGGCTAAGCCGGCCGCATCCCCCGCTCACCTTTTATCTGTGGCATGTCTGCATTGCCCATTCAGAAAGGCCTGGCATGGGTGCTCACATGGGTAGAGATAAGCGGGGATGCGGTTGCAGCGCTGAATGCTCTGGGAGTAGGTTTTACACGGCAGGTCATCCTAATTAGCGATGCCCCAAGTTGTGGCACGCGGACGGCCCTAGGGTCTTTTAGAAGTTCCTTTTTAAAGCCGACCTCTAGTCATGCAGCACATACATCTTCTCCAGCACAGCACCGATGCCTGAAAGTGCCTGCTTCTGTTTTTCTTCTCTGGGGCCTCCTTCCACTTCAGACCAGCAACAGTGATCTGAAAGGATTCCATGTTGCCGACCTCTACACATTCCTTTGCAATCAGCAAGGGAGCCCCCAGCACCACACTCTCCTGCTGCTATGAGGAAGGTTTGCTGGCTGTTGGGTAGCATGAAAATATAGAGGTAGCAATTTCGGCAGTCATTGCTATGCTGAAGAAGATGTCCATTGTGTCATTGGAAACTTTTCATTTTAAGCTACAGCTGCACTTTGACACTGAGTCACACACAAACTGCATGAAGATAAATGAATGATACATGAAACCGGACATTCAGCATCATGTCATGAAAAGCCCAAACCCGTAATAAACTATTCCCCAGCATCTAAAATTTTTAGTTGCTTACATATTATTCTTTCCCTCACTGGGTTGCAACTCTGCTCGGGACTCTAGGATACGGGCGCCGCCATCTTGCCTCAGAAGCATCACATACTGAGGAGAGAAAAGGGGGGGAAACTGCAGGGGGGCAGGTTATAGTGCATCCAGAATGCAGAGCGACACAGTCTGCAGACACTTCCTGTTTGCAGGCAGCATGATTATGTCCAACAATTTCCAGTGGGAGAGTCTGATCAGTTCTGCTGTCAAACAAAATCAGCTTTCGATCATCTGCTGGCTCACACACAGGCACCAGACAGCACTTAGGCCCAAGTCAGTTGGAAGCCAATCGCCCATTTTACACAATACAGTTAAAAAAACACTTTTACAATCATTTAATGGAGAGTTCAGTTTTTGAGCAGTCATACAATTTCTGGAAACTTGATTCGTTTTTAAAGTGGCTCCAAAACCCAGCTCGATCAGCCCCGGAATATGTAAAATTCCCGGGCCTAACGATTTCTTTCCCCCCCCCCCCCCCCCGGGACATCCAAAACCGGATGTAACTGTTCACTTACCTTTCTTCCCAGTCCAACGACGCATTCGCGGGCCACAGCCCCGCTATCCCTCCAGCAGGCACGTGTCCATGCCAGCCATTTGTGAATGCCCAGCGCAGGCATGCTCCCTGTTAGAGGGAGGAAAATCCTGGGTTTTGGTCCACTTTAAAGCTTCAAGACAACAAGCATTAGAAATTCCTAACTGCTAATAAATATAGGCCCACACAAAATGGAACCAAAATTGAAAAGGCAAAATAGAAAGACAATACAAATACAATGTGGCAGCAAAAACCTCTTTAATCAAGGGAGAAAGTACTGGAAAGCTTATACCTCACCAAGTAGTACAAACTCTTCAGGTTCTGAGATCTGGAAGGAGACAGGCACTGGGTCATGGAACAACGTGCAAGGAAAACTGGAAAAATATAGCAGTTAGGAAAATGGGAGGTTCCACAACCAGGAATGGGCCCGGCCCTGGAGTGATTTAAGTGACTAGGCGGCGGATGCGGACGGAGCTGGGGCGCCCGCTTTCTGTCTGTCTGTGTGGCTTCTGCCCGTGCCCTGAAATGCGGTGCTGGACCAAAGCTGAGGTAAGGGTTTTTTTTTTCCTGGTAACCCTGTCCTGCCTCTGAGAGGGTAGCAGGGCCCCACTTTAATACAATGTTTGACTGGACTTCCACTGTAATACAATGTTGAATAATGGACTCATTCATGAATCTGTAGTGTTAAAGTGCAATAACAACCTAAACCATAAATAGCCTTAACCCTACCCCTAGGCAAACAGTGGTTAACATATGATGTTTTTTCAGGTTTGCCAGACTTGCTGCCACAGCCTTTGTCAGCCAAGGTGTCCCCGTCTACCTCTTCTCTAGTATCACACCAACACCTTTTGTGGTAGGTATTTGAAATTCATGCGTCGAATTTAAACCACAAAGTGGGGAATGCAAAAACACAGGACTCCTGTGCCAGTGATATGACAGTTGTGCCTATTCTGTTAGACTATTAATGGCTGGCTACAAAACCTGAATGCCAGGCTAGCCATGCCCCTTCTGCTGACGTTCCCCTCCGGCTCTGCATACCTGTGCCAGGCATTTACATATTCCTGCCGTAGGTGCACACAAACCACTAAGCAGATGCCAACTTCTGGGCCACGATTGAGCTGTGGGCTTGGTGGCAAGGTAAGCATAGCAGGTGATTGGCAGGGGAATCGCGCAGCAGGGCATCCAAGATCAGGATTTCCCAGGGGAAAGCTGTAACATGAGTTTTGGTCCTTTTTAACAGCTGCTGTCCTGCTGGCTTTAGATGGCTTACCTACCCTCTGTCATGAGGGGGCTGCCCTCCGTGCTGATTGGGGGCCAAGGGAGTAAGCCAAGAGTGTTGCTTAAAAAATAAACAAATGAATAAAATACAGGATTTTTATTTGTAAAGAAAAATATTTTGTGCTCATCATCTCCCTTTTCCCAAAGATACCCGTAGTTTTCCTGCTAAAAGTGCACTGAGATCTGCTTCCTAGGCAAGTGCATAAACACTTACCCAGGGGGCATCCCAAACTGGGATATCTTGCAGCGTGAAACTCCAAGAATTCCCTGGCAGTCTTATTCAGCAGTCAGTAGAACACTGCATTGCTGCAGCATCCCCCTGTGGGGTCCAGTTTTGGTCCACTTTAAATTAACTTCTATGACCAAGAATAGTTGATTATGCCCAGTGATGTCACAGATGGCAAAAAGAATGCTCAGGAGGTAACCCATAATGTATAACAGTGGATGGTCTCACAAAAAGGTAATCGCCCCCCGGCCCAGGAGTCTTGTAGGCCAGGATTTTAGGTCTGGGCTTTATTTGTTATAGTCTTTTATAGCCTTTTATTAAAAAGAAAGCCTGTCTCTCAGGAACAGGTTTCACCTTGGCAACCAAAACCATTCCTCCCACCAACCAACTTAAAGCGAACCAAAACCAACATTTTTAACTAGCATCCCCTGAATTGCTCCCCCCAAGAAGAGGACCTTTTGCCAATTTTTTGTGCTCCTGCTTCACTGTAATCCCAGATAATGGCGCCTGTTTTAGCTGTAAAGCTCCACCTCCTTGTCATTGTTGTGTGTGGCAATGATGTCATTGCCACACCGATGCAATGACTGATAACCTGCAATGTTACAGAGAGGAACAGCCAAAAAAAAACGTTTCAGGATGATCCAAAAAACAAAAATATCCATTTCTATTTCTACACCCTAAGAAGGGAATATTGGCATGGGCTATGGCCAAATCTACTTCACAAGTTTGGTGGGTTTTGGTCCGCTTTAATGCAGTCGCATATATCCTCTTCAAGGGGGCGACCAGGAAACACACACAGTTTTCCCTAAAAATTTAGGCAAATAGTGTCAGGGAGTGCCAGTCTTTTTTTTTTTTATTGCCTGTGTGCCGAGTAACCTTTCTCTATATAGTTATAATGTGATCGTCTGTATATATATATAGTTATAATGTGATAGTGGTTCACATGTAAAGTCACTGTTGCCCTGTGTTTGCCTTTAGCCATATGCAGTCACACATCTGAATCTTTGTGCTGGAATTATGGTTACCGCCTCTCACAATCCAAAGCAAGACAACGGATACAAGGTAAGATCAGTACTTCTGAAAACAGCTCTCGTCCAATCAGAGCCCTTTTGCCGTGCATAGTAAATGGTCATCAAACAACGACCGCCCAGTGTTTACATTGGCAGGGGATCCAGGAAGCAGGTGAGTTTTGCTGCTCCCTGGGAGGGGGGTTTACAGTGAGGAGTCCCTGAGAGAAAATTCCTGGCCACTCGCCTTAGACAACTGATTTGAACGCGCTGATTGGACAAGTGGCTGCACATGGGCCGTAGGACCAGCAAGAGGTGAGTTGGTTTCAGCGACCTGGGGGGGTTTGACACAGCAGGGCAGCCCCGATCAGGGCTGCTGTGGGAGATGGCCTCTCACTTGCTGTGTGTAGCAAAGTCTTTTTATGTGAATGACACCAACACGAACAGATGCACCCAAGGACTCTGGTCCCCTCCCAGACCTGGTGGGGCACATGCTGTTTAGTACCGAGGCATAATGTTTTGTATTGTGTAATTATGGGAGACATGGACAGGATACAGCAATATTAGACCCTTAAATTTGGGTCTTCTACTTTTGAAAACGGCTCTCGTCCAATCAGAGCCCTTTTGCCGTGCATAGTAAATGGTCATCAAACAACAGCCGCCCAGCGTCTACATTGGCAGGGGGATCCAGGAAGAAGGTGAGTTTTGCTGCGCTCTGGGGGGGGGGGGGGAGGTTTACAGTGAGGCGCCCATAAAGGAAAATTCGTGGGCCGCTCGCCTTAGACGCTGATTGGACAAGCGGCCGCACATTCGCCGTAGGACCAGGAAGAGGTGAGTTGGTTTCGGCGACCTGGGGGGTTTCACACAGCGGGGCACCACCGATTGGGCTGGTCTGCTCTCTCATTCACTGCAATGTCCGAGAGGTATCATGCTGAGGATTCAGAGGGGATAGGGGACCACAAAGCTTGCGGTGGTCATTATCCACTGAGCCACTAACGACTAAACATAAAAAACATCTAGTGCTGCAGAGTTAGTGTCCTGTCACTGATCTGCCCTCTGCTACTGGATGCCCTAGGCACAAGTCTAGGGGTGCCTTATTACAAAAATGTCTAAAAAGCATTACCCCAGCCCAACCACTGCATAGAAGACATCCTCCCAGTGCACAGATCTGGGTCTGGTGCCCCGGTAGTTATGCTTGAAACAAGATGGGATCCAGCGAAGGTGTTCTATAAAACGACTTAATATGGGATAGGTAATATTGGTGCTGCTGTACTAGATATTCAAGTTGTAACATATAATAAGGTGCCACTATAGCAGAGAGATAAAACATAATAAGGTGCCCTCATATAAGGCAAACTTATTTTTATTTGATTTCAGGTCTACTTGCCAGTAATTGTTAATGTTCCTGGTCCATGTTGTCCTCTCTCCCAGACTTCTCCATTAGTTGGGGTGGGGCTGGGTGATGTAGGGTTGGAGGCCCCATTGGTGGGGTTCTGATTCCCTCCACCTCGGGAGGGGCATGTCTTCCTGTGCCAAACATTGGCATTTAAGGTAGGGCACTGGCAGCCGGTGTTTGCAGCTGTGCGCGTGCTGTTCCAGTGTGCAGTTTTATAGAGCGACAGGTATACTGTACAAGCTTTCCAGGTAAGTCTAAGAGTGTTCATTCCCAGAAACACATCACTGAGTCACAGCTGCTTGGGAGAAACCTGCTGTTTCATAGATGCTTTTAATTAGAGAATTAAAGGTGATGTTTTATATGAAACTGTTCTGGCGCTGAATCCCATCTTCCTTCAAGTGTTAATTTAAAGTGGACCAACACCCAGGATTTTGACTATCCTGGGTTCTGGTCCACTTTCCTGGGGCACCCCGATCGGGGGTTCCCCGCTATGCGAAACCCCCCAGGTCGCAAGATACAACTCACCTCACCCGCTCCTTCGGCGCATGTGCGGCTGCTCGTCCAATCAGCGCGCTCGGAGCCGCTGAGGTATGCGCGTCAATGTGATGTCTTACCTCAGCGGTTCCGAGCGCTGGCAGCCGCATCTCCCGCTTTCCTCTAACAGGGAGAGCGCCTGCGCCGCCCATTCAAAAATGAGAGAGAGAAGCGCGAGATGCGCCATTGGACCGGTATTTAGGTCAGTGCAGGGGGGTTTCACACAGTGGGGCATCCCGATTTTGGATGCCCCGCGGGGAGGGATTTGATCGGCCCGGGAATCTATCTGATCCCGGTGGGTGTTGGTCCACTTTAAATACTGCCCTGAATAATGTATTGGATTAATTAATTGCCATAGTTACCGGTATTCTCTAACAAAGATTAAACGTTGTGACCGTGGTTTGTACAAAAACAGTTCTGCTGCTAGTTTTTAGAGAATGTTTACCATGTTGTAGGCAAATATAAGCATGGATTTGAATGCACTGGAATCCTGAACACCCAGCTCTGTTCATGCATGCACCTGATTTCTGAACGGCCAGCTCTGTTTCTACACTTACCTGGACTCTGAGCTTCTCAGCTCTGTTCCTGCATGCCCTTTTGTAAAGGACTTGGGCCTGTCTGCAGCACAATCCAGCTCCTCTTGTGAGGAGCTCTGGCATAATACAGACTTGCTGGCAGACTCCCCACCCTGAAGCTGCCTTGTGATGTAGTACTGCCGACATTGCCTGTTGGCCTCCTCCCAGCTCAGCCAGCATTAACCCCGCCTTGCCTTCCAGCTTCTGAGTTTCAGTTTAACTCACTAGAATCTGCAATTCCTCGTTACCTGACACTCTGGCCTTCCCCTCTGCTGCCTTTTCCCTGTTATTGAACTTGTTGGTTTATTGGATGAATATAAATGTTTAACTAGATTGTGTAGTTAAAGGTGGTTCTATGCATGTGATGTACAATTTCCACCTCTGTTTTAGGTGTACTGGGAGAATGGTGCCCAGATCATTCCACCTCATGACAAGGGCATTGCTGAGTCTATTGAGGAGAACTTGGAGCCGTGGGAACAGGCCTGGGATGACTCCATTATTGACGGTAGCTCTCTTCTAAAAGATCCATTCCAGTCTATAAATAAGGATTACTTTTCTGACATCCAGAAGCACTGCTTCCACAGGTGAGCATGGGGGATTATATTTGCTTGTAGCACAAAGATGCTGTAGACAGGTCGTTGGCACAGGTTATATTACAGTTCTGGGTTTGGCCAAGCCGAATGAGACCTGTTGGGTTACAGTTGCTTGTAATCATAAGATGTACAGTAAATAATTAGGCATTCCTTCTGGTTGCGTTAGTCACTTGTCAGATATAGATACTACTTAAATTACATCTTATTCTCTTCCACTGGTACTACATTCAAAGCACTGATAGAGGTCACCCCTGACAAAACTCCCTTGCATCAGTGACCCAGAACTGAGGGGATCCAGAACCTTTAGCCCATACCGTCAAAGATTAGGTCACTGCAATGGGGCCTATAACTGCACCTTAACTGGGCCTAACAGTAAATTTTTATAGGAAAACTGATATAGTAAAAAAAAAGTTGTGTAAATAATAGTGTAATTAAGGGAGACCCCACCAGGATACAGCCATATTGGATCCTTTAATTGGGGTCTTGTTGGATACAGCAGCAGACCATACATATTTTGTTTATTATTTTACAGTAATGGTTTAGATTTATATTTTTGGTCTGTTAAAAACACAGCTCAACACAAATCACTTTTTTACAGGGACCTTAACAAGAGCTCAAAGTTAAAATTTGTGCACACATCTGTGCATGGTGTGGGCCATCAGTTTGTACAGTCAGCATTCCAGGCTTTCAGCTTCAGCCCTCCACTTGCTGTTCCTGAGCAGAAGGATCCAGACCCGGAATTTCCTACAGTGAAATACCCAAATCCCGAGGAGGGTAAAGGTGTCTTGGTATGTGCATCCATTAATATCGGCTGAATGTATATATTATATATATTGTCTTTGCATGTCTTACTGTGAGCCATGGTGGGTCCTCCATTGCTGTCAACCTTCTAAGCATGGTAGTTTCCTTGCTGCTGTTCTGCTCATCTAGCTCTCCATGATTACATACTGTTGTCACCTCTGGAACAAGTATGCGTCTTAAGATTAGTGCTCCTTATATACTTGCCTTATGTGGTTATGGCTCACTGAGTAGTAATACAGGAAGGACAATTTGTGTCAATGTCCTTATGCCTTACATATGTTTCTCTTTAACAGGTATTTGTAATAAGGGGAACGGAGGGGCTGTTATTATTAATCTCTCTGATAATTCACCCCTCTTCTCCCCAACCAGGGCCGGCTCCAGGTTTATGTGGGCCCTTGGGCTGCATGGTCTCAGTGGGCCCCTTTGTGGTGAAGTCTCATCAGATCACCGCGCAACGTCCCAACTCTGGATGACACCTAAGGATCATGCTATTTGGACCAAAACACTAGTTTTGGTCTACTTTGAAGCGCACCAAACTCCTTTAAACCTGACCTGGGAGTCTAAACGAATCTAGATTCTCCTGATTTTGGATGCCCCTGTCTGTGACCCCCCCCCCCTTTGTTCATTACTTTCCTTGAACTGGTGAATACACTGTGGGATCGCCAGTTTGAGTTAACGGCCAAACCAGGGGGGGGGTCTTTCACAAACAGGGGCAACCCAAATTGAGCTGCCACTGTAAAGGGGACCAAAGCTCAGGGGTGGAATTGCTTGGATAGTGGGTATGCCAGCGATCCCAGGTGGTTTCACACAGTAGGGTATGACAGATTGGGATGTCCCAGGTATAGGAAATCAGCTGGGGTGAGCAACTTAAAAGCAGAACAAACCCCGTGGAATCTAAATCGAGATGTCCCGTTGTGTGGAACCCTGCCAATGGAAGAGATGTGGGCACCAGCTGTGGCGGTGCCCTCCTAGTAGCCCCCGGTCAAGCGCCATCACACACCCCAAAGGCCGGCCCTGTCAGTGGGCCCCCCCCTAGAGGGTGGAGGCCCCCTGCCTTGCCAGGTGCTGATGGCGGCCCTGTCCCCAACCCTTACCTAAGCCCAGTTTAAAGACTTCTGCCCTGATCTAAACCTATGTTGGAGACTTGAATTAAATCGGCAATTTAGTCTTCACGTCACTGTAGTTCAGAGGACAATTAATGATATGTGAGCCAACCAATCACCAGGGCTGCTTCAGTGATTGTGGCCCGAGCGCCACAGCAGCTGGAACACAAGGCCTCAGTTCCTCTTTGATCTGAGGAGGATTGCAGGGAGCAGGTAAGTGTTTGTTTTTTGTTTTTACAATCCCCAAATCTGGTCTAGTATGTGAGAAGGGTCAGAAGGGTTGCTGTGAAAAAAGGGATTAACCCCCATTTTTATGGCAAATTGGCAAATGTTTATTCTTCCCCAGTCTAACAAACTCTCTTAACTCACTTTCCAAGTTTTTGTTTCACGTACCATTCTGTATGTACCATTATTTATTCATTCTGGCGATTCTAGGTGTGCAGTATAGCCTATGGTGGCCGAAAGTTTATTCAAAGTGTTTTATTTTTCAGAAATTGTCTTTTGAGCTGGCAGACAAAGAAGGAGCCAGAATTATTTTGGCAAATGACCCTGATGCTGATCGGCTGGCAGTGGCAGAGAAGCAGGAAAGGTGAGCCTATACCTGGTGATGAACTTTTTGTTTTGAGTGGTCTCTGGCGTTATCATATTTGCTTTCCTTTTCTTTCCATTGATCCGCTCCCATAGTATCCATCCAATGCCCCGCTGACTGCATAGGCAATCTCTGCATGGTGTGGCTATAGATCTCAGGTCCACTGCCAATGGCTTAGGGCAGCTACAGCCACCTTCACTGTGGGACCAAGTATTAGACAATGGTGGAGGGCTACAAACTGTGTATCCCGGGCTTAGAAGAATGGCATACATTAAAGATGGTATTTGCTTATGCGGAAATGTCTTATTGAATTTGTTTTATCTTGGCATGTAACTACGGAAATTTAGCTTTACTATGGCTACATTCCCTCCATAAACTTATAGTATGTCTCCAAAATCTCTGAAATCAAAACCTCCTCCCCCCAAAAGGAAATGACATTACTGTCTGCAGTGCACCATGGTTAAAAAAGAGAACCTTAAAGTGGACCAAAACCCAGGATTTTGACTATCCTGGGTTTTGGTCCTTGCCCCTGGGGCACCCCAGCAGTGCCCCCCTGGGTGTAACCCCCCAGGTTGCAGATGATCATCTCTTCCCGGTCCTACAGCGTATGCACAGCCTCTCTTCCAATCAGCGTGCTCGGATTCCCCGACATCACAGCATCTAAGCCTTCGTTCATGTACGAGCCGCGGTCACATTACCCTGCTACCCTCTAACAGGGAGCATGCCCGCACCAGCCACTCACAAATGCTAGAGGGACAGCAGGGACGCGGGCGCGGCTTGCACATGCGCCATTGGAAGAAGGTGAGTGAGAAGATAGGTGAGTAAGGTGGGCGACCTAGGGGGTTTCACACAGTGATACATCCTGATTTTGGATGCCCCGGGGGGGGGGGGAATCTTATAGATTCCAGGGCCGATCGCCGTGGGTTTTGGTCTACTTTAAATCAATCTAAAGCCTGCAGTGACATACAAATGAATATTTGGAGACGAATAGGACCCATTCAAGAGACTGAGGCAGCCAAGCAGATCCTGCTGGTGAACTCTGTGGTTATTTTGTCAATAGACATGTTTTATTTTTCATTTTGTTCCCCTCATTCACCAACCAGCTGAACAAAAATAAAAATCCAGAACCATGGCAATAACTATAAAAATGCTATCGATAAGGAAACACAAGAGGCCGGAGCTTGAGATTTATTAAAAGGTCTACAGAATATGTCTGATGTTGTAATTATTCGTTTGGTTGACCTACCTATTAGCTATAATTAAAAGTAAACTGCTCCTGTGGCCTTTATTTGACTAAGTGCCAGTTACTGACACTAAGCGAGAACACTCCTGGACTGCTTCCACCCACAGAGACCATCTATTGAGATAATTAATGAGTACATTCAGGTAACGCACCCTCCAAGGGGGCAGTCAGGGCCTAGAGGTAAGAAAGCAGCCTTGTGACTGGAGAGTGGCAGGTTGATTCCCCGCCAGGGGACATGGCTGAGGTGCTCTTGAGTAAGGCACCTAACCACTGCTCCCCAGAAACCGTGATAAGGGCAGCTTACCACTCTGGGCATGTGTACAGCTGGGTTAAATGCGGAGGAAACATTCCTATGTGTGTGCCAGCATACAATCGACATATATGCCTCCCCCCAAAAAATCAACTCCAATAAACAGGGAAGCAGTGGTTCTCTTTAGGGTGCACCCTGGAGCCAGCCCACAGCCCACATGATTAAATTGATTATCATTATTTTATATTTTTGATGCATTTGTTGTGGTGGTAATGTAATGCTGGTCACATGACTGGCTGGGGAGACACCGGAGTGGTGGGAGTGTGAGGCAGGGGGAGAATTGAGGACACAGAGTTTTCAAGGTAAAGCTACATGTGACTGTTTCTCTGCCCCCCCTGCCCTATACTTCCCATAGCATTGGCTGTAAAGGATTGCTGGCTGCAGCTGACGTTTTGGTCTCAGCAGTTCAGACTTTAAAATAGGACACATGTCGTGCTGCCATATGAAAGGTCAAAAAGACAACTGCAATCCACACGTGTGACCAGCCACCAAAAAATCTGCCTGGGGTAGCTAAAAAAGGGTTACGCTGGTATTTTATTTATATTTAATTATATATAATTATATTTCACAGTGAAAAATGCCCCAAACTGTTCAAACTGTTTATTGTTTTTTTTCTTTTAAAAATCACATATAAAAACACTTTAGAGTGGACCAAAACCTGCCCTGGAGTCTATGAGACCTCCCTGATCCAACGGCGAATGCACGAGTGGCGCTGCTGCCCGCTATAGCTTTAGTAGGGTGTGCGCTCCCTGTTAAAGGGTATTGGGGATGCAGCTGCTGATTGGACAGGAGGCCGCACATGCACCCTAAGATCAGGAGAGGTGAGTTAGTTCAGGAGGCCTGGGGGGGTTCCCCAATTGGGGATGCCCCGAGGCCAAGGAACTAAACTCAGGATAGTTAAAATCTTTGGTTTTGGTCCACTTTAAGAAAAGATATAAGCTATAATTAGGCGTCCAGATGTCAGCAACACAGACCTGCTTTGCCTGGCTCATGTTTTATGTCATTGTTACATTTATTGCTGTGTATTTTCGAATCTATATCTCCAGTTGCCATAGAACTACATGCACCCGTGTGTTTTATGAAGGGGCAAAGCAGAAAAGGCTGCAATGCTGATACAGAGTATTGTCCATTTGCAAATACCTACTGAACATGTTATACAACAAAGCACCAGCATGTTCTGCCATTCAAACCATTTATTTTTGAGAGCATGTTGGTGGAGAGAGAAGGATCATCGGTGCTCCTACACAACAACTGTAGCCTCTGAAACTGTTGCTTAAAGAGGATCATCGGAGTCTTTTAGACTCCAGGGCCATCTGAGTTCCACTCCTTGGGGCATCCTGATTGCCAGTTTCACTCACGTTCTCCTGGAGCCCTCGCCTTACCTGTGAGCTCTGCCAGCATCCCCGCTCACCTCTAACCGCACATCCGCCTGCGCCCGCCCTTCCTGAATTGGCGGCACGCCACGGCTGCAAGGTGGGCGGAGGATACAGCTGGTGGTGCCGCTTGGCTGCTTAGCTGCCCAGTCTGTGACAGTGCACTCACTCTTGTTCAAGTCTGCGCAGTGGGAGTGGCAGGAAGGTGAATGAAATGGGGCAACCTGGGATGGGAACACAAAGCGGGGCATCCCAAATCGGGAGAACAACACACGGGAAAATGAAATTCCTGTGTGTTCATCCCACGCTGTATTCCTGTTGGAGGAAGGTTCGATGTAAGGTTAGAATTATGGGCGTTCTCTGGGGTTATGTGCATTCTGGATGCCCCTCCCCCTTTACTGTCTTATAGCATCGGGGACCAACACCCGCAGCTCCAAAGGTCTTTGTTCGCTTTAAGGAAAAGTCTACGTTCGTTGCCTTTCCCTGCAGACCTCAGAGCATAACGTGCCAGAAAGCACAAGACTTCCCACTTATCTGACACCCACTCCCGCACATCTCTCACCCGCAGCGCCACGATGAGAAGCCAATGCGATGGGTTTGCGTGATCTCACTATGGAGCGCTGCCATTGACTTCAATAGCCACTGCTGTACACAAGTGACTTCTATCCCTAGGTTTGTATCCTATCCTAAGATTAAGCGAACATACGCACATAAGGACGGACTAGTTGGATCATGTGGTCTCCCTCTGCAGTCAACCTTGTTTTGTGGACTTTTAAATAGACCCCAGATTGGTACTGCTATTGCAGCACTAGGTTTCCCACTTACCAGCTAATGCTCCTGTTATGTCCATGGCTCTCCTGTGGGCCCAATGTTTTAATGATCTTCACACTGAGTCACGCACTTCCAGTTTCTGGCCTCTAGGGGGCATGTGTGCAGTACAGGAGCAAAAGTGCTTGTTATTCTCTGTGTGTCGCATCCTTGTAGACTACAGTATACTGAAGGGTGCAGAACCGTGTGCTGAGAACACTGAGATATCATCAATGTAACACTTTCTGTGAGTCTCACCCTTTAATGGCTTGTGGAATATATTGTTTTAAACACATGCAATAATGGTATGTAACACATAATTATGTTCTTTTGAAACGTAAGTCATATCTATCATGTGTTACCTTTCAGTGGTGAGTGGAAGGTATTCTCTGGGAATGAACTGGGTGCTCTCTTGGGTTGGTGGATTTTTACTTGCTGGAAAGAGAACCCCGACCCAAGTGCAGTGAAAAAGGTCTACATGCTGGCAAGTACTGTCTCTTCAAAGATCCTCCGGGCCATCGCAGTTCAGGAAGGCTTTCACTTTGAGGTACTCTCCTCCTCTAGTGAGCTCCTAGTGAGTGATACTTCTGCTTTGTACCTGCTTATCTCCATAGTGTTTTTTCCTTGTAGGAGACGTTGACTGGATTCAAATGGATGGGGAACCGAGCAAAAGAGCTCATTGATCAAGGCAAGACTGTGCTGTTTGCATTTGAGGAGGCGATAGGTGAGTTGCTTTTTACATGATTGTCCAATGTCTGCTCTTATAGACACTAAATTTGTATAAAGCTTAGAGCTCCTTTGGATTTTAGGGAGGATCTTGGGGTGCTCTCAGTTAAGCGGAACAAAGAAATGTATTACAGTTTTTGAGTGGGGAAGGGATAGAATAATTTCAGAGCTCTTCTTGCTGTTTTCCTATTAGGGATAATGATTAAAAATATCTATTTGGTCACAAAAAATAAAAAATCTAAAAGTAGTAAGCAGGTCCACACAGATTTTTATGTTTAGTGAACCTCCTGTTTGGTTCAGAAGGAAGCCAAGCAAATATCAGTATAAGGGAATCTGTTCACAGTAATATATTACTGCATAGGTAAACTGACCAGATGTCCCACTTTGGGAGGGACAGTGCCACTTTGAGGTATTTTGTCCCACTTTCCCCCAAAAAGTCTGTGGAAACCCAGAATACATGGATTGGCTGAGCATTGGGTCAATCTCTAACATCTTTTATGGTCCCAGGAGCGTGTGAAACGGGCAGGGCTACACCATGTGTAGCATAGAATGCTAAGGATATTTTTTCTTCAAAGGCATGTAAATAAAACACACCCCCAGCACACCCATCACCTGCAAACTGGTGAGCTGTCCCACTGCGAGGTCCTCCAAAAATGTTCAGTTTTTCCATGTGGGATAAGAGAGGAAACAGGAGGCAGAAGAGACTGACCATCACCTAGTGCTAAACCGATACTACTCTTTACCTTGTAAGTCCCATCACAGAAGTGTTCATAAACTAATGGGATTGTTAGTATTCCAAATAATTCATGTTTTTAACCCCCTAACTGTTTTGAATGTGTTTTGCCCTTTTGGCAGTTTTTAGGTTTGTATGAGAAGACTGCTGAGCTCTACTGCCCCCTCACCCTGTGTGCCAGGAACCCACACTGCACTGTGCCTGGAGCTGCCCATGATATTTGAGACACATTTCTGAAGTAAATCTTTGCCAAACAATAAAATAATCCCCACATACCTAACTGCCCCAGGTACAAAAGTGTTTCAAAGTTCTGATTCCGAACTGCTAGAGTAGTAAAATTGGCTCTAAAGGTTTCTTTTCTTCTCTTCTGTTCTTTTTAAATAAAGCTTCACAGCAGTTACTTCAAACCCCCCTCCCCCCCATTTAGCGTTATGGAAGGGTGAACTTGTATAGCGTACCGTAATCCTGCATAAAGCTGTACAGTCTCCCAACTCCCAAGTCCAACTCCCATTGCAAGACAGCAAGGACTCTTAAAGTGATACAGAAGGCAATGGTAATTGGTACACCATTGTGTCGGGTTACATTTGGCACTGAAAAACGAAACTGTTTTCTGTTTTTAAATTGAAGAAGAAATGGCTGAGGTATCGAGGTTTACTGGTTCTCCTCATTATTTCTTGTCTGAAAAACGTGGGCACGACCCTTGGATCTGTGAGGCTGAATAATAATCAGCATAATGGGCAGGGTGTGTAAGATTCCCAGAACTTGCATAAGACACCTTGGCTGGGCTTTTCCTCTCTCCCCCTGTTGCTAGGCGACATCGGAGCCTAGACCAGCACTCCCAAAGCTCACACTCCCAAAGCCTGCACTTGCTTGTACTCCCAAAGCGCATGCACGCCCGTACACACTCCCAAAGCGCATGCACACCGTCCGCACTCCCAAAGCGCATGCACGCACGCCCGTCCGCACTCCCAAAGCGCATGCATGCACGCCGGTCCGCACTCCCAAAGCGCATGCACGCCGGTCCGCACTCCCAAAGCGCATGCACGCCGGTCCGCACTCCCAAAGCGCACGCACGCCGGTCCGCACTCCCAAAGCGCACGCCGGTCCGCACTCCCAAAGCGCACGCACGCCGGTCCGCACTCCCAAAGCGCACGCATGCCGGTCCGCACTCCCAAAGCGCACGCACGCCGGTCCGCACTCCCAAAGCGCACGCACGCCGGTCCGCACTCCCAAAGCGCACGCACGCCGGTCCGCACTCCCAAAGCGCACGCACGCCGGTCCGCACTCCCAAAGCGCACGCACGCCGGTCCGCACTCCCAAATCGCACGCACGCCGGTCCGCACTACCAAAGCGCACGCACGCGGGTCCGCACTCCCAAAGCGCACGCACGCCGGTCCGCACTCCCAAAGCGCACGCACGCACGCCCGTCCGCACTCCCAAAGCGCACGCACGCCCGTCCGCACTCCCAAAGCGCACGCACGCCCGTCCGCACTCCCAAAGCGCACGCACGCCCGTCCGCACTCCCAAAGCGCACGCACGCCTGTCCGCACTCCCAAAGCGCACGCACGCCCGTCCGCACTCCCAAAGCGCACGCACGCCCGTCCGCACTCCCAAAGTGCATGCACGCCTGCACTCCAAGACATCTAGGTGTGTTGGTGGGTGGGCGTTTGAGCAAATCGGTGGGTGGGCATCTAGGGGGATTGGTGGGCAGGTAGTTAGGGGGGACTGTCAGTGCCTGGGGGGGGCAGGGGAGAGGTGGAAGGGGGCAGAGGCCGCAGTGCTCTCTCCTGGCATCAGCCGGGGTGGAGAGCGGGGGAAGGTGTGAAGACACATGGCTCTCTCCTGGCATTAGCCTGGGAGGAGGGGGGGCAGAAGCTGCAGCACTCTCTCCCCGTATTGGCCCAGGAGGAGAGTGGGGGAAGGGGGGCAGAAGCCGCAGCGGTCTCTCCTGGCATTGGCGAGGGAGAAGGGCAGGGGTCGCAGCTTCTCTCCCGCCATCAGCCCGGGGCAGAGTAGAGGAAAGATGGCGGGCAGCCAGGCACTGCTCTGAATAAGGAGGAGGAGGGGGCGGGACATTAGGAGGGGAAATCAGACATTCTGTTACGCCTGGCCAAGCTGATTGGGGGATGGGATGAAAAAACAAATCTCAATGGTTGAACTTGTAAACCCCGTTATCTCTGCCATTTCTGCTTTAGTTTAAAAACGGTAAACAGTTTAGATCAGTGCCAAATGTAGCCTGACACAATGGTGTAACCATTACCTTTGCCTGCAGTATCACTTAAAGCCACCTGCTTCTGATGCCTGTGAGTTTCAAATTCAGGAGATACTCATTTCTTCCTGATAGAGCTCTGTATTATGAGGGACAGGAAATAGCTGCACATAGCATTGCTGCATGGCTTCTGTTGGAGGAGGTGCGGCTGCCATCGCTTGCACCACAACAGATGGAGCTCTACTAGAAAAAGCTTTATTATATTAGCACGGCTCAATGATGGCATGAGGGGCTAGGTTACATTTGCTTAGTGTCCCTAACCCACCCTCCCTTTCATAGAGTTGGGATGCATTAGATTAGGTCCACTGTAAAGGTGACAAAAAGCATAAATAGACCGCAGGATCCCGGTTAGGTGAATGTGCATGCACTTCTAAAATACATATTCATTTTTTTATGTTTGCCTGGCTTTCTGCTTTAAAGAGAAACAATGGCCTAATCAGGATGCCCCACTGGAGAGCAACAACAGCACAGAGTGCAATAATCGTGGTATGTGTAGTTGGTTCAGTTTAAGGGTCTCGTTCAAAAGCAACACCCGTTATTACTTTTAACGCGTGTTGGTCCCTCTGTCTGCTTATAATAAGAAGCTCGAGGGGGGCATCCAGAACGATGGCACCTAACCGCACATATCGCTCGTAATACTCACCTTCATTACATGCCAGCCCCGGGAAAGGAGTCTTGCGATTGGCCGCCGGGGCTATGTGCGACTAGGCTCGTAATGAAGGTGAGTTTTACGAGCGTTCTATGCGGTTAAGTGCAAGGGGGCTCCAGCATTCCGGATGCCCCCCCCCCCCCCAGCTTGTTTTTATCGGCAGACAGAGGGACCAACACCCATTAAAGTAAAAACAGGTGTTGGTTCGGTTGGGGTCTCTCTTAGGCTCTTTCACACCTCTGCGCTTTCTCTGCGTTGTTGCAATGCAGTTACAAATATTCTAGTTCACATATCTGCACTCGTTGCGCAACGCATTAAGAAAGTGTCGCAGACACCTTTTTCAGCGCAACATTTTAACAGCACGGGCCAATAGATGTCTATGGCAACACAAGCTCAGCACGTGTATAAAGCAATGTACCTATGTTGCGTTTGCATTACCATAGACTTTACCATTTACTTATTATGTAAAAAAGAAAATTCTTTTAAAATTGCGACGCAAACACATTCCTAGCGCATCAAAAGCGAAGTGTTTGTTTTGATATATTGCCCCTCTGATATATTTACAAAACGCTTGCTCTTAACGCAGTGGAGAGGTGTGAACAGAGCCTTAGGGTCTCACTAAACCAGAAAACAACAAAAGAAAATTGACCTTGTACCACCCAAAAAATATTTAAGAGAAATGGGAATGGTGTGCCAGAATGGGATGCCCTATTGACCAAACAAACCAGAAAACAAGATTAATAGTAGGAATAATTTTATACTTGGGACAGATTAATTTATGGTATGGGTTTCTTTAACAGCTTGCATACATTGCAGAATATGTGTATATGCTAATTCAGTGATTTATTCTTGTTTGTAGGCTACATGTGCTGCCCTTTTGTCTTGGATAAAGATGGAGTAAGTGCCGCGGTCATCGCTGCAGAATTGGCCAGTTATCTGGCAACTAAAAACCTTACCCTGACCCAGCAGCTGAACGCCATTTTCAACAAGTAGGTTATTTTTTGCATAGCATCACCATAAATTCTTCATGAAAGATGAAACCACTTTCAAATGCTGCGACGTCTCTTAAATGACTGATAGAGTGTGCTATTACATTGCCAGGGTTTAATGTTTCTATATTAATGAATGAAAGTGGGCCACTTCTAAAATGTGTCGCACCGAAACAAAGTCATTGCAGTAAAGCCTCTTCAAAGTTTTAAAACCTCTCCTGTGATGAGATTTGTTATTTCGCCAGATTACATAGATATGTAATCTCCTGGACCTGTATTATTGGAGCACATATAGATAGGTCTATAAATATTTGGACAGAGACAACATTTTTCTAGTTTTGGTTCTGTACATTACCACAATGGATTGTGAACCAAACAATTCGGATGCAGTTGAACTTCAGACTTTCAGCTTTTTTTCAGTGGGTTGGATCAAATGATTGGATAAAAATGTGAGGAACCTAAAGGATTTTTTAAACACAATCCCTTTATTTTAAGGGCTCAAAAGTAATTGGACAAATTAAATACATGTAAATAAAATGTTAATTTCTAATACTTGGTTGAAAACCCTTCGTTGGCAATGCCCGAATTCTTGAACTCATGGGCATCACCAGACACTGTTTCCTCCTTTTTTCAGTTGCTGTTTGTTTGTGGGCCTTTCTGTTTAGTCTTTAACAAGTGAAATGCGTCTCAATTGGGTTGAGATCAGGTGACTGACCCTGCCATTCAAGAATATTTCACTTCTTTGCTTTAATAAACTCCTGGGTAGCTTTGGCTTTATGTTTTGGGTCATTGTCCATCTGTATTATGAAACGCCTACCAATCAGTTTGGCTGGATTTGAACAGTTAGGACTTGATTCAATAAGAGTTGAAAAAAATTCTCAGGGTAGTAAAAAATTAAATTCATGAGAAAAAAGCCTGCGAATTTCATTGTTACTGAATCGCCAGATAAAAAGACAATGAAAGTCAAAGAGTAAAACGTTTTCTACTTTTCTTAGGAGTAAAAAAGTGCCATTAACTTTGTTTTCCTATCTGGTGATTCAGCAACAATGAAATTCTAAGGCTTTTTTTCTCATGAATTGAATGTTTTACTACCCTGAGAATTATTTTCAACTATTGTTGAATCAAGGCCTATGTCTCTGAATAGCTCAGAATTCATCTGGCTGCTTCTGTCCTGTGTCAATAAACACCAGTGACCCAGTGCCACTGGCAGCCCAAGCTATCAAACTTCCTCCACCACGTTTTACAGATGGTGTGCTATGCTTTGGATCATACGCTGTACCACAGCTTCCCCATACTTTTTCCTTTCCATCATTCTCGTAGAGCTTGATCTTGGTTTCTTCTGTCCAAAGAATGTTCTTCCAGAACTGTGCTGGATTTTTAGTCCATTCTAGCCTTTTTATAATTGAGGCTTATGAGTGGCTTGCACCATGCAGTGACCCCTCTGTATTTACTTTCATGCAGTCTTCTTTTTATGGTACATTTGGATATTGATACGTCTATATCCTTGAGAGTGTTGTTCACTTGGTTGGCTGTTGTGAAGGGGTTTCTCTTCACCAGTGCTTTCTTTCTCAGGATGTACCAACCTGTAGATTTTGCCACTTCTTGTATTGTAGCAATTTCTCGGATTGGGTTTTTCTGTTAATAATATTAATATTAATATTTTTTAAATTTCCTCCTCTAAACCCTGGATGCGTCTTATGCCGCACACTCCCTCTAATGGGGGATGTCGCACACAGCCTGTGATGGGGGGGAAGCTGCACGCTGCCTGTGACGGGGGTATGCCGCATGTTGCCTGTGATGGGGGATGACGTGCGCTGCCTGTAATGGGAAGGGGGGTTTGGATTCCTCATGTTGCCTGCAATAGGGTGATTGGGGTATTTTAGCTCACCATTTGGTTCAGATTATTTTTCTTCCTTTAAACCCTGAATGTGTCTTATGGAGTAAAAAATTTGTGTAGTACTATGCAGACCTCTATCTCCTAAGGGATGGTTTTTAACAACATCACCTTTGCTTTCATTATGGTTTCATTCTTCCCCAAATCCAGAACTTGCCTTTTGCATTTTCATCAGTACAGTCCCAGGGGCCTAGCCTTGCCTTGCTAGATATTCAACAGGCAGCTATGTAGTCATTCTATTCATCATCTAGATCATCTACCCCTGCCTTGCAAATTGCATTAGGTAGCATGTATGAATTGCAAATCTGTGGCTTTGGTCAGGTTTTACCAATGACCAGGACCCTCGGCTCTAGGTGGATGGGCCATATACTGTTGGCGGGCTTGTAGAGGAAAAACGGTTTATGTTTGTCCGGAGCTCTTGCACAAATATGTTTTCTGTTTTATTTCATTTGGTTGGCATGACCCAGGTCTTTGGCTGAGAGCATCTTAAAGACAAATTCTGTCAGAACCTTCTGCACCATTGAAACTGGAAGAGGCTCATTACTCCACCTAGTGCACATGACGGCATGTGTTGCCTCCCTGTTCATTGTGGTCAGACATTTATTATATCAAATATTTTGGCTTAAGCAGTGGCATGGTGACAAGGATTCCAAAGACATTCTTGTCTTCTTTTTAGGTGTCAGAAGCTGTTTAAATAAAAGATGACCGATTTTCTCTGACAGATTGTTTAGAAGTGTGAGACTACAACTCAAAACTCCAACAGTTTAGCCAGGACCTTTCATTCTCTACATACTGTTTTTTGTTCTAGGGTACTTGAGTACTCTATCAATTTTTTATAGAAGGAGGGTCCATAATCAATCAGGACCCCAGATAATGGACAAGTTAACCGTTGTCCAGATTTAAATTGGCAGTTGAGACCATCACAGTTCAGATCTGTGGATCCACACCAGAAGGACTTGCTTCTCTTCAGTATACAGGGACTTTTTGGGGAATATGGGTAATGGTTCCTCCCTCAGCATTCTCTGCATTTGCTGCATTTTGTTTTCATGATGTCCCCTCATCTTCACACTACATTGGGACATCCTATAAGTAAGAAATAAGGTGATTGATTGAAGTAGTGGCTGCTTGCTTGTCTTTTTCCTAGAACGCCTGCTGAAGAGTTCTGCTTGGTCTCATGTCAATACTATTTATCATGAGTCATATTTACACTTCCGTAGGTGTCCAGCATCCAGGAAGACAGAACCAATAGATCCATAGATACAAAAATGTGGAAAACCAGATATACCTCAAGATAAGGATTTTACAAGGAATACACTAAAATCTGAAACTAAGTAATAACGAGTTTGATTATGCAATGTGCTGCCTGTGACATCACTGGGGCAATATACCTTCACTTTGTATGATCAGATAGAAAGTCTGTCTAACAGTCTAACCAGTTTCTTCTCAGTATATTGGTGTTTCCCAAGAATACACATTGTTTTATCTCTCGCAGGTATGGATATCATATTAGCCGGAATTCCTATTTTCTTTGCTATGATCAGGATACAATCAAGAACCTTTTTGAAAACCTAAGAAACTACAATGGTGACTCTACCTATCCAAAGCTTTGTGGTAAATTTCAAGTTACTGGAGTGCGGGACTTAACCACCGGATATGACGACAGCCAGCCTGATAAAATAGCTGTGAGTCTTATTGTAATGCACATAAAAAAATGTATTAATCTTGTGTCCATCCTTACTCTCTCCGGCTATCATATACACGGCGCATGTACGGGCGCTCATCCAGTCAGAACTTTATTCCATGCATACTAATGCACGGCCTATAGTCATTGTTTTGACTGAGCATCGTCACAGGGAGCATTGCAACAGCATACCCGGTTTAACTGTATTCTTAGTATACAGTACGTCCTGCTCCAGATACAATACTTACACTTGGGTTATCCTCCGCCAGATGGCGCTGTACTGCAGAAGCATGCAGAAGAAAACAGGCTCCTCCCGGCCCTTCAAATACCCAGGGACCTCCCACGAATCCCCAGATTTCTCTGCAGTGCTGACTGTGAAGACATGATGTATCACTCTCTCGCAGGTGAGCGGGGCTATCAAGCCTGCGGTGCCTCCCTGTGATGTGCCTCCCTGTGATGTGCCTCCCTGTGATGTGCCTCCCAGCGATGTGCCTCCCAGCGATGTGCCTCCCAGCGATGTGCCTCCCAGCGATGTGCCTCCCAGCGATGTGCCTCCCAGCGATGTGCCTCCCAGCGATGTGCCTCCCTGTGATGTGCCTCCCAGCGATGTGCCTCCCTGTGATGTGCCTCCCAGCTTGGGCTGCGTCGGTCGGGTGAAGGTAGGCAGCACCTTGTGTGCTTATGGAGCCATGCTCCACCGCAGTCCCCCACCAAAGGGTAGGCGGTTTAGGCTAATGGTGAGCCTCTAGAGGATGCCCTCCCGCGCTATTATCCCATGCCCCGTGTAGCGGTGGGCCCTATACAAAGGGTTGCCATCCTCCCTCGTTCCCCCCGTAGTCCGGGGGGAAAGAAAGGGGGGGGTATGTGTGTGTGTAGCAAGGTCTTGTGTATGTTTTACACGTTATGGCCTTAGTCTGACTGGACTAGCATCCCAGGGGACAGAACTGCGCAGTTAGTTCCGTCTGTGTAATTGTCGCCGCCGCGCGCACTTCTTCCTTTGCTGGATGTGCAGCGCCGGGCGGCGACATCGCCTCGGACGCTGCGGCGTCTTCATTGGCAAATCATCTCATCTAGTGTCCCATTCACTCCGCTCCTATAACAGTTTGTTTCCACCTCAGAGCTTCGCGCTCTTCGGGGGGGGCGGGGACATAGGTTGCCGCGCTCCGCGTCACGGGACGCTCTGGCCCGCCCTTCGAGGTTCGCTTGGCGCCATTTTGATGCTGGTCGCCTGCACGCGTGGTGGCGGTCCTCCTCCTCCCTTGGTCTGTAAGTGCCCTAGCAGGCGATTTTCATGATCCTTCTTACTGCGCATGGTTCTGACACCCTTTATTCCCATTATGTCTTTCAGACTGGTGAACACCATTGGCTTCTCCCGGCCCGGTGTTAAATTATAGCGGGCCTTGTTAAATTCTCCCACTTCCATAGCGGGTCTTGGGGCATCCAGGGTTACTTATTGTGTAAATCCCTACTGGCATATTGTGCCTTGATTAATCACCATATGGAGGCATCTCAGAATTATGTGACCGGTGTCCCTCCGGGACAAGACCGGCGGTATATTGCGTGTGGACAACCCCATGCTGATGCTGGCAGGGCACGGGTCTGCGTACCTTGTGCCGAGCAAGCACTGGCCCTGCAATCAGGTCGACCAGTGGCTACACCTAGCTTCAATTCACCTATCTCCCCAGGCATAAATCTCTCTCCTGCTGAGTCACCTACAAGTGGGGAATTGCAGCCTGCCGGCCCTTCCAGGCTGCCTACGGCTGAACAGATTATTGCTAGGTTGTCAGAGCGTATGGGCCCTGGTAGGAAGCGGCACCTGTCGCCCCATGTTTCTGTATGCTCTATGAGAACTGAGGGGTTTGCTACTCCGTGTGACTATACCCCTTCTGAAGAAGGGGAATTGTTCTCTGACTCCAGCTCTTCTGATGAGATGACGAGGACTCACGATGATTCTAGCCCGGAATACTGGGGCCAGTGTGACACTGACGACCTGTTGCTTAAGGTCTTTAAGGCACTGTCTATCTCTCCCCCTGGTCAGGTCGCCAAGCCTAGAGGGGAGCGTTTCCATACTGCGACTGCACGGTTGGAATTTTTAGAGCAGGCTCATTTCAATGCTCTTGTCCTCAAAGAATGGGAATGCCCCAGTAAACTTCCAGGGGTTCCAGGGGACTGGGACAGGAAATACCCATTTCCCCCTGAGGTGGTTAATTGCTGGTCCTCACCCCCCGTGGTGGATGCGCCAATCATAGGGGTCCCTAACCCCCCCTTTATTACAACCCCTGCCTATTGCGCCCTTCGGGATGCTGAGGACCGACGCATTGAGCTGCTGGCCTCCCATGCCTTTTCCTGTGCCGTGACGGCGCTGCATCCGGCCTGTGCCGCAGCCATTACTGCGGTGGCTGCTAGAACCCTCATTAAAAAATTGCTCGATCATCACCCCGAGGATCTCCCTTGGGAGGTGTTCAATGCACTCTCCAATTGTGATGTATTTGTGAAGTTTATTCTATTGGCGCTAGAGGACACGATTAGAATGTGTGCAAGAACTTCCGCCCTTGCGGTGGCTATTCCTCGCCTGCTCTGGCTGCGACAGTGGGGTGCCGATGATGCTACAAAAAAGACTCTTACTGGGCTCCCCTTCAGAGGGCGACGCCTATTTGGGGCCCGTCTAGACCTGTTCGGAAAAAAAGGCAAATCACCCCTTCACAGACGGTCGTCCCGGCCCCCTCGAGGCAGAAGCACCCCCCCCTCCCCCTTACCTTAGTGTTAAACAGGAACCAGGGGTGTCTTTCCGGATTTTTGGGGCAGACTCTTTTCCCACGAGCAGCAGGCAACGCTCTGGCCCCTCCGGCGGGGCTAAGCCCAAATCTTCCACCAAACCCCCTCAAGCATGATGGGGCGCCCTCGCCCGCCTGGGTGAGGGGATGACTGCAGCACCTTGCTCTTATCAGGAGGCATTTCGCCTCACTCCGGCGGATCAGGATGTGGTGTCCTCCAGATACAGGTTAGAGTTTGCTGCACTGCCTTCCCCAGTTCTTATCAGACCCCAGGTACTCCTGGTCTCTGCCCCTGTTTGGTTGCTGGCTCAGGCCATGTTAGGCCTGCAAGGTCTGAGGGTCTCTTGCAGATTGCCCGTAATAAGCAGAGGCAAGGGCCTCTATACCACCTCCCTCAGCCCCCCAAAGGATGGGTCAGGTGGCCCATTCTGGATTCACAGCAATTCTCTAATTACAGGCAGTTTACTGCATGGATACTCTTGAGTTTGGCCATCAGCACCTTGCACCCAGTGGGTGTCTTGCCGCCTGGGGCACTCTTGTGCTTATGCTTATGTTTACACCCCTGTGCCCTCAGATCTCTGAGGCTCTCCAGGTTCATGTTGGAAGTCCAACACTGTTAATGGTGGCCCTGCTATCTGGCTTCTCTTCAATTCCTAGAGTGTCACTCAGGTGCTGTCGATAGTGATGTCTCTGATGAGACCAAGGGACGTCCGTGCGATGCTTACCCGGACGTCCTTTCTCGCTTCCCTGTCTCTGAGTCAGGATAGTTGGATACCCGGCTGGCGGGCCATTGGGAGTCATTTGGATGGGTGTTCAATCACCTGGAGTCCTCACTGTTCCCTAAAGTGGTGACTCCATTAATAGGAATGATTCTGGATCAGGTTCAAACCAGATTCTCCCCCTTTCAGGTGGGCATTCTGGTCTCATGGGCCCAGTCCCTCACTACTGTCCCGGTTTCTTAACCAGGCAGGGATGCAACTGGTGGGCCGTGGTTAACTTGCTTGGCAGGAGCCCGAGCAGCTAAGAGATCCCTTATGCTTAGTTTCCTTGGGCCGTCTGCGACTTCTAGTGGTAAGCATAGGACAGGGATCCAGCACCCTGGGAGCAGGGCCTGTGGGCCTTCCCTCCTGTATGACGTTCTTTCTCTTGGAAGTGGATGAACTCGTGGGACCTGTCTGGGGGCAGTTCCCTCTTGCCTTCCTGGAGGCGGCCACCATGGACGCCAACCTTTCAGGTTGAAGGGATGGTTTCTTCCAAAAACTCCCGGCGAGTTTGGTGTTGGTGAGGCCTTATAGGGAAGTCTAAGCAGAACGCATTTTTCAGTTGGCTCTTCTCGCTTGGCCGTTCCCCCTCCAGAATTGCCAGGCTGGGGGTGCTCGGTCCGTCTGACGACAGGCGTACTACATTAACCATTGGAAGGGGCCTGGAGCTGGCGGACCTTCCAGGGAGTGTCTATGTTCCCTTCTGGGCGGAGACAATGCTCCCTGCATGTTAGTGATATTAGCTCCGGCGAAGCCCCTCTGCGACAGTATGTGCTAATCCCTGTGTCGTTATGGAGCCCAACCAGTCATGGACCTGTTGGGTCCCGTCACCTTCACAGGCTACCTGCCTTTATGTCCCTGTCCCAGGATCCTATGTCAGTGGTCCGGATGCCTTAGTACTGTCTTGACAGGACGTCGGTTCTGTATGTCCTTCTCCATTCCCTCTGCTAGGCAGGGTTATGCTGAAGATTACTCTGGTAAGGGGACCGGTGATTCTGGTGGCCCCCAGTTGGCCTAGTATAGTGTGGTTGCAGACATGGTACTGCGGTCAGTAGTTCTGCATCCTGCCAGGAGTGCCAGTTGATCACTCAGGGCCCCTCCTTACGTCACTATAATTTATGGTCCCTGGCCTAGTCGTTCCGTCTGCTGAAACATACATCTTGTTGGAGACAAGTTTTAGCTGTCTCGGTGTTGGTGACTATGGGAAGGCTAGCAGTAAGCCTCTTCCTCGTCTTCTTCTATTGTTGATGGGTATGGCATACCCACATTTATTGGGGCGAGTCTAGTTCTCTTATTGTTGAACGTTCTCGGTTCCCAGGTTCCAGTGTGGCTTTCAGCAGGAATTGGAGTTGGTTCCCAGCTCACTTCTCTGAGGGGTCAGGCTCTGCCCTGTCCACCTTGCCTTAGCAGTCTCTGGTTCAGTCTTACTTGGTTAAGACTTCCTTCAGTGGGTGCTCATGTGCGTCCTCCATGTACTCTTATGGTCCCTGTTGGGATTGAAGTGGAATTAATTCCGTCTGCTTGCAGGATTGTCCCTTGGTCCTATTCAGGACGCTGTCTGGATGTCCTTAACCTCAAGGTTGTCTTTCTGGTGACTGTTGCCTTGGTCAGGCGTGTGTTAGCGGGCGGTTTTCGGTCTACCTAGCTCTCCTTCCTTGAGATACACCAAGATAAGGTGGAGTTCCGCCTGAAGCCGGACTCTCTACATCTGTAGGTGTCGTATGTTCAATTATCTGAGATATTGTTTTCCACGGCTGTCCCCCTTCCTTGCAACATCGAGGAAGTGGTTCTGCATTCCTTATGCAGGTGTTGGCAGTTTTTTTCTTAGAAGGCACTGTGTCCCTTAGGGGAACTGAGGTTCCTTGGGGGCTTGGGGTCATTACATCCTGAATGTGCTCATTCTCGCCGCTCTCGGAGTAGGGCGGTTTGGTCCTGGTTGTTACCTTAATGGATGTTACTCCTAGTACCTTGTTTTTGGCCTTGGCTTCTGCCAAATTTATTGCTAATCGGATTGTGAGGCTATTACTCAGCCTATTCAGGCAAGGGGGAGAACCTCCCTTGTCGCCTTGATTCCTTATATGCAGGCTTTATGCCTCTTTGGGCTTCAGCTCCGGTTTTGCTGTTAAACTGATTGGTTAGGCCACTACCATTGGCCTTCTGTTCATACCTTTTGCTAGGGTTCTTTTTGCAACGTTGATGTTAGGGCCTCAGCTCATGCTGTCTTGGCCATATGGTTCTGCAGGTGACAGTGCTTTAAACTGTCTGCTGTTGTCGTTTTTTGTTGGGGATCCCACCCTACTTTATGGACACTGCTTTTGGATGTCCCAAGTGTAAGTATTATATCTGGAGCAGGACGTACTGTATACTAAGAATAATACAATTCTGTGAAATACTCACCTGTAGAATTGGAATTGGAATTGTTGCTTTTTTCTGGATCCCCTGTATGGTGATTTTTATCATGGTTATCTTTACCAGTTTGTTTCTGGGTGGTTTAATTCTCCCGGCTTCTTGTTCACTGCTTGTCAATGCTGGGGATTCGTGGGAGGTCCCTGGGTATTTGAAGGGCCGGGAGGAGCCTGTTTTCGCATGCTTCTGCATACAGCGCCATCTGGCGGAGGATAACCCAAGTGTAAGTATTATATCTGGAGCAGGACGTACTGTATACCAATAATACCAATTCTACAGGTGAGTATTTCACAGAATTGTATTTTTACACCTGGCCTAAATGAATGGCGCGGGAGTCCGCACAGGTGCAGGGATGGCGGCTTGGGCCTGTGTTAACCTTGAGAGATCCGGAGAAAGCAGTTTGCAGGCGATCTGGGGGGGGGTCCCTAGTTGGGATGCCCCAGGGGCACCTGGTTGACTGGCTGTGGATAGGCCCATGTGACAGACTCTCTGCCCTTTGGACTTTACACAGGTTCATTACTTTCCTTTTCTTAAGCATGTACAGACTGCCATTGTGTTGATTGATTACGTTATTCATTGTTCTGATTGATTGTGTTAGACTGCCATTGTTCTGATTGATTGTGTTACGGACGTCTATTGTGTTGCTTATTGCGTCACCGGCAGAGTTGAGGGATTGTGTGCCCTGCTCCCATTGGTCCGTGTATTTGTCATGCAGTCCTCCATCAGGTCCACGGGGGAGGTCCCCTTGCATGGAGCCTTGCATATAAGGCACAGTGTGGCACTAATAAAGAACACTTCACCTTCACCCTCAATACTGAAGTTCTGTCTCTTATTGGGGGAAACGCTATATTACAATTCACTAGCCCTTGTAAGGGCTGTTCCTGTTTCCTCACGGACGACTCTGGAATTCCAGCAGCACCTCTTACGATTGGGAAAAGGACGTCTCGGGCGGTGAAGCCCTCCGGCGATAAGGGTTATCACTACAGCCCACTTTAAAGCAGACCAAAACACCTTGTAACCCATCTCTAAAAGACTTAATGTTGGTTTACAGCTTGCCCCGGCGCATTCTGATTTGGGATGCCCCGCTGTGTGAAAGCCCCGGAATCGCCAATATACCTGCCCCAGTATCATATGGCGCATTTGCAGGCCACTCTTTCAGAACTCGTTGCCAGGCATGAATATACATGACAGTGAGTTATGACTGGATAAGAGGCTGTGCATGTGCTGTGGGAGTGTGAATCGAACTGAGTAAACATCTGCTATGCTATTTCTGCTAGACTGCTGGACAGAGGCTGAACTGGATGGACAGAATCCATTTTCCAGCCTTCCACCTGCAGCTACTTACATCTTACATACTCTTCTACAATATGCTGCTAATTAGTTACCTTTCTCTCTTGTATCAGATTCTTCCAACCAGTAAGAGCAGCCAGATGATCACTTTCAACTTTGCCAACGGAGGAGTCGCCACCTTGAGAACCAGCGGCACAGAACCAAAAATTAAATACTATGCAGAGCTGTGTGCAGCACCAGGCAATAGGTAAGGCATGATCATTTACTCTTATATTTAATGACTAGTCTAATACCTGTGCACAGGGTCAGCACTTGGTGTACCAGGGCAGTGACAGCTACTGAGGCTAATGAGCTGTGTCTGTCACTGTCATAATAATAATTAAAAAAAAATGTACTTATAAAGTGCCAAAATACTCAGCAACATTTTAGAATCAGACATGCACTAGACAGTGACTCACAGGCAGTTATGCGCAGCGGCAGCATGAGAAGGAGGAACAAGGAGGGGGACATGTGGGTGAGAGCCAACAACGACGAACTGCAATGCATTTTACACCTTATAAATGACAGTAGTGACCAAAGGCAGCTTTGGGGAGTGACGACAGCTAACCTGTGCAGGGACCCCTGCCTTAAAATGAAGATGAACAAGACAGTGGGTGGGGCATCCCAGTGAGGCATATAAGCCTCACTTTCCTCATTCTCGTCTAGCAGCTGACAAATTGTGCCTTACACAGTAGTACAGCACCATGTGACCACAGGCAAACCAGTCAGGTCACTAGCATTCATAAGGTGCCTCCATGCGACATGGGAAACCACCCAGAGCGATGGGCTGCCCTAATCACGGTGCCCAGGGAGCAGTTGGTGGGTTAGGTGCCTTGATGAGGCAAAATAGGTGAGTAGTGGGCCTTGGTATAGGGTTTAATTTAGCACAATAAGCTAGTGATGTGATTACAGTGGGGTATCACAAAATACACATCTCCAGTTCCTGTGATACCTGTTAGTTTTAAAATGGAACAAAACCCTCATGGTACAGACCTGGAATCTAATAGTTCCAGATTTAGTATGCCCCACTGTGCAAAGAACCCACCCCCAGGGCACCACAACACATCTGCTAACACATAGGCTGGAGGCGGGAGTGCATGCGCTGCAGGGTATGGGACCGCTCTCACTCCAATTGCCGTAAAAAAGTGCTTTTGTTTGCCTAACATTTAATGTGGCCGGATTAAGTGTGGGGAGGCCCTGCGGCACATAATCTAGTGGAGGCCCTAGATACAGTATTTTTCCTTTTAAAATAGTCCAGCCAAGTAACTGATCAGTGTTTGTCTGGCACTCGCCTAATTACTGGAACATCAGATCTCGTCCCTTGTGCCACCCTTGTGCGGGTGCGTGCTGCTCATGAACTCCTGCTTTGCCATTCTGGGCGGGGGGGGTGTAGTCACCCAGCTGGTCCAGCAGAAAACAGTTCCCTGTATTGAGCTGCCAGCGGCTGTGCTTGGTGGCTTATGTGCAGTGACAGCTCTGCACGCACCCATTACTGTAGCGTTGCTGACGGCGGCTTTGCTGTTCTAAACTCTACGTCCTGCCCTGTGGTGGTTTTGGCTGAACCTTGAACAGCCATCATGAGCCTGCCTAGCCGCAAATTCACTTCATTCACCTTTTTATTAGCTCTGGATAGAGTGAGATTTAAGTTAATCTGGTAAAATAGCCATTGAGACCATTCCTCCCAACTGTCCCTTTATTGCAGGGACTGTCCCTCTTTTGAGTCCATGTCCCACTGTCCTTCGTTGTTCTCGCTGTGTCACTTTTTGAGGTGTAACATGCAAATCTGCATCAATAAATTATAAACAATATAAACACTTTGAAAAGTGAAAAATGAATATTCTGGATGCCTTTAGAGGACCTGGTTAATAACAAACACAAAACAAAATGCAAATAGGACCATGAATATTCAAATGTATGGTTACAGACACAGAATTATTTTGCCCAGGACGGCCACGTAATTATTTTGCCCAGGACAGCCAAGGAATTATTTTGCCCAGGACAGCCACAGAATTATTTATTCCGGGGATAGATGCAGAATTCTTTATCCCGGGGATAGATGCAGAATTCTTTATCCCGGGGATAGATGCAGAATTCTTTATCCCGGGGATAGATGCAGAATTCTTTATCCCGGGGATAGATGCAGAATTATTTATCCCGGCGATAGATGCAGAATTCTTTATCCCGGGGATAGATGCAGAATTCTTTATCCCGGCGATAGATGCAGAATTCTTTATCCCGGCGATAGATGCAGAATTCTTTATCCCGGCGATAGATGCAGAATTCTTTATCCCGGCGATAGATGCAGAATTCTTTATCCCGGCGATAGATGCAGAATTCTTTATCCCGGCGATAGATGCAGAATTCTTTATCCCGGCGATAGATGCAGAATTCTTTATCCCGGCGATAGATGCAGAATTCTTTATCCCGGCGATAGATGCAGAATTCTTTATTCTAAGTATGTCACACACCCCGCTTCAAGAAATTCATAACGTGTGGGTAATACTGACCTGTAGAGGGCGATATGCAGAGATGCCAGGAAAAAAGAGCCCCTCCCGGTCCATAAATACCTGGGACCTCCCACTCATTACTCAGTCTTCATCTCTGCAGACGGCGAGCAAGTCAGAAGATGTGGTCTCCTCCTTGCACAGGGGGATTTCAGGTAGCCGGGATGACTCCCGGCCCTTTAGTGCTCTATTTCCACCCGGATCCCTTTTTTTTCTTTCTGTTACCTCATGCCTCCACAGCCTAGGCTGACGGTCCGGGTGAGGGTAGAAAAGCACCCTTGGTGCTTAAGAGTAAATGCTCTCCCGTGAGGCCCTATATAAGAGGGTAGGCAGTCATCCGGGACGGTGACCCCGGTTTGGGATGCCCCGTCCCTTGGCCTGACACTTTGGGTGGTCCCCCCCTTTGGGTAATGCCCCTCTCTCTAGCGGGACAGCGGAGGGTAGGAGCAAAGGGCCCCTTATTCGGTGTTAGGTCCAAATTTTGTAATCATTAATAAGGTTTTAATGTATTAATTTATTTTATTATTCCCCCAATAGTTATTAACTTATTTATTAACTTCATAACAGCGGTATTTCTCTGTCATAATGGCGCTGCGGCCGCCATTTTTATGCTGGCTTCTCCCTGAGGTAAAAGGGGCGGGGCCGGGCTTTGGGCGCGAGCCGCGGCCCCCACCCCTCTATTTGGCGCTTATGCGGCTTGCATTCTGAGCGAGGAGCGGGGCCGGGCATCGGGCTCAAAGCCATGGCCCGCTCCACTCCTTCTCTCTCTTCTGAGAGTGCCGGCCTTTTTGCTTTGTCATGGCGGAGGGGAGCGCTTTCACTCTTGGGGGCGGGGCCAGGCTTTCCAGTGCTGCAGCCCGCCCCTGTGTCTCAGGCACCGCTGAGGTGCTTTTCTCTGTGCCTGTTTCCTCAGAGGGGAGCGGAGCTTGGCGCTTCGCGCTCTGCGCGCTGGCCACGCCCCCTTTCTTTCCTCAGAGCTGATCTTTACCTCACGGAGAGAGGAAGCTGTCTTCTGGATCACAGTGAGTGGCCCGGTGGGCCCCCCTTCTGTCCCATCACCTATAATTATATATTTTTGTCATATATATATATATATATATATATATATTTTATACTCCGCTTTTCTTATTAGCCTTTTTTATTATGTCTTTCAGATTTAACCTACAGTGGTGTTAGGGGGTTTCTCCCGGTCCTAGGGTCCCTGGGTTCTTAATTGGCTTATTGCAAATCCTCCCACTTGGGACATTAAAGGGGCATCCCGGGTTGCTTATATGCGTAATTGCCTCGGTCATTGCGACCAACTATAAGTTCACCTTATGGAGGCATCCCCGGATACTGGGCTCGGGCTCCCCTCGGGGCAATCCCGGAAGTGTATGGGGTGTGGGGCATCCCTTACTGGCGATGATGTATATCTGTGTATACCATGCGCACAGCAGACTATTGCGCGGCAGTCCGGACCCCAGGCGTCTGGTTCAGCGCCGCCGGTCTCTCCTCCCCCCCCTCCCAGTTTGATCCGTGCCCAGTCTGACGTTGTCATGGGCGGGCAGTTGCAATCGGAGATGTGTGCCCGATTGGCCAATCTTGAAAAATTATTCTCCAGCACGGTCACCAGAAAGGCTCCGGCTAAGAGAAAGCACTTGTCGCCGTCTTCACCGGCGGCCGACTTGGATGATGTTGATAATCTGGACTGGTCTGATTACTCCCAACTTGAGGAAGGGGAGGTATATAAAGGATCAGATAATTCAGACGATCAGCAGTTTGTGGGTGCTGATACAGAGCGGGGCTTGGGGAGGTCTTCAGATACTCCTAATGTTCTGGCTCAGATGTTTGAGGTTTTGGCTATTTCTCCTCCTGAGGTGGTTCCACAGCAAAAGGGGGAATTTTTTGAAGAATCCAGGCCGCGCTTGGAATTTCCTAACCAAAAGCATTTTGATGGGATTATTGCTAAGGAATGGGAGAGGCCTGCCCGGCTCCCAGGTGTCCCTCAGGGTTGGGACAAGAAATATCCCTTTCCCTTGGATACGGTTAAGCGTTGGGCGTCCCCTCCCGAGGTGGATGCACCGATTCTGGGTTTATCCAACACTACTGTGTTAAATTCTCCTGATTGCTCTACGCTTAAAGATGGTAAGGATAAACGCATTGACCAAATGGCTTGTCATGGTTTTGCCAGTGTTGGGTCAGCCATGAGGCCGCTTTGTGCTTCAGCGCTGCTGGTGGTGGCTACCAGGTCGGTGGTCAAGGACCTGTTGACTTCTTCCGGGTTAGATCCGGATAGTGTCGAGTTCTTTGGCCTTAAAAGGTGTGAATTTTTTTTGTCATTTGTACTAGCCGGCTTGGATGACACACTGATGATGTGTGGCAGAACGTCGGCTCTATTGGTGACTATTCGGCGTTCAGTTTGGTTGCGCTAGTGGGCGGCTGATTTTGTGTCTAAAAAGTCGCTGACCGCTCTTCCCTTTGTTGGATTACGTGTCTTTGGTGAGAAGTTGGATTCAGTTGCTAAGGGTGGTAAGTTACCTCAACGCAAAAAACAGCGTCGTCCCTTTCGGGGGGCGGGTTCCTTTGCTCCTTCCTTTCGAGGAATTGTTTTCCCCGCAGCCAGAGGAGATTCCTGGAACAGGGGCAGAGGACGTGCCCGCCCAGGATACAGCTGGGGCTCTAAGCCCAAACCCGCTGCCAAGCCAGCTCAGCAATGAGGGGGCGCCCTCACCCATGCGGGTGGGGGGACGGCTGCAACACTTCTCCCAGGTCTGGGTCCGGGAGGTCTCCGACAGATGGATCCGGGAAGTGGTGACTTCCGGCTACAAGCTGGAGTTCGAGCTCCGGCCCCCTCCCAGATTCCTCAGGTCTCGGGTGCCTTCGGACCTTCTGGCCGCGCAGGAGCTCCAGGCGGCAGTAAAGAGTCTGTTGGATATGGCAGTTATTTGCCCAGTGCCCCCCTCAGACAGGGGTCGGGGCTTTTATTCCAATCTGTTCACGGTGCCCAAGAAGGACGGCTCGATTCGACCCATTCTGGATCTAAAGATCCTCAACAGGTTCGTCCGTCCGCGGAAATTTCGCATGGAAACGCTGTGTTCAGCTATCCATTCTCTTCGGCAGGGGGACTTTCTGACGTTCGTAGACATCAAGGACGCCTATCTGCATGTGCCGATTTTTTCAGCGCAACAGAGATTTCTCAGGTTCGTGGTGGAGGATCGGCATTTTCAGTTTGTGGCTCTTCCTTTCGGTCTTACCTCGGCTCCAAGGGTTTTCACCAAGGTGCTGGCCGGGGTGATGGCTCTCCTCAGAGCCCAGGGTATTCGCATTGTCCCTTATCCGGACGACCTTCTCATTATGGCATCTTCCTTCAGCCAAGCGGTATTGGACACCAGAACTGTGGTGTCCACTCTGGAGTTCGGGTGGGTGATCAACTATCCCAAGTCCTCCCTTTCTCCGTCCAGGTTAGTGTCTTTTCTGGGAATGTCTCTGGATACTTCCCAGGCCAGGGTGTTTCTTCCTCAGTCCAAGGTTCTCTTGATTCAGGAGTTGGTTCGACTCCTCCTGTCCATCCCTCGTCCGGCCATCAGACTGGGGATGAGGCTGGTGGGATTGATGGTAGCCTCCTTCGAAGCGGTTCCCTTTGCTCAGTTCCACACAAGGACACTCCAGCTCCATCTGTTGGCGGCCTGGGACGGGTCGCCACTGTCGTTGGATCAGTCCTTCCTGATGACCCCCCAAGTTTGTTGCTCCCTTCAGTGGTGGCTGGATCCAATCAATCTGTCGAGGGGCAGATCCTTTCTGGCCCCTTGTTGGGAGACGGTCACCAAGGATGCCAGTCTATCAGGATGGGGGGGGGTTCTGGAAGGATCGTCAGTTTCAGGGACTGTGGGGGCCTCAGGAGGCTCACGAGTCCATCAATGTTCTGGAATTGAGGGCCATCAGGATGGTTCTGTTTCGCTTGACTCATCAGTTGCAAGGATTGCCGGTTCAAGTCCGGTCGGACAATCGGACGGCGGTCGCCTACATCAATCACCAGGGAGGGACTCGCAGCAGGGGTGCCCTCAAGGAAGTGTCTTTGATTCTGGGAGCGGAGAACACGAAGGCGGACTCTCTGAGCAGGTTCTCAGCTCGCCGGGGGGAATGGTCTCTCAGCCCCAAAGTGTTTCGCTTGATTTGTCTCAGGTGGGGGTCCCCGGTGGTGGACCTCTTTGCCTCTCGTCACAATCACAAACTTCCGACATTTGTGTCTCTCTCACGGGATCCACTGGCTCTGGCAGTGGATGCCATGTCTCTGAACTGGAGGGATCTGGGGTTTCTGTATCTGTTCCCTCAGTTTCCCTTGGTGGCCAGAGTGGTGCGCAAGCTGGCCCTGGAGGGCGCATCAGCAATTCTGGTGGCTCCAAGGTGGCCAAGACAGGTTTGGTTCGCAGATGTGGTAAGGTTAGCAGAGGATCAGTTCGTTCTGCCCCTGCTGCCGGATCTGCTCACCCAGGGTCAACTATGTTATCCCAATTTACCAACGCTGGCTTTGACGGCGTGGTTGCTGAAACCTCCATCTTGAAGGATGCTGTGATTCGAACTCTCATTAGTGCTAGGAAGCGGTCTTCCTCTAATATCTACTATAGGACTTGGAGGTCTTATATTGATTGGTGTGAGATCAGGGCGTTGCCTTGTAGGGAATTTTCCATCTCCAGAATCCTGGAGTTTCTTCAACATGGTCTGGACCTGGGGCTCCAGCTTAGTACTCTGAAGGGGCAGGTTTCTGCCCTGGCGGTGTTCTTTCAAAGGTCATTTGCCCTACATCCTTTGGTTAAGACTTTTTTCCAGGGAGTCATGCACGTGCGGCCTCCTAGAAAACCTTTGCTCCCTGTTTGGGATTTGAATTTAGTTCTTTCTGCTATTCAGGATTCTCTTTTTGAGCCCTTGAATGATATTGCCTTGTCTTCACTTACGCAGAAGGTGGCCTTTTTGGTAGCCATCACTTCGGTTATACGTGTCTCTGAGTTGGCGGCTTTGTCCATTCAAGCCCCGTACTTTGAGGGGCATCAGGACAAAGTGGTTTTTCGTTTCAAGTCCGATTTCCTTCCTAAGGTTGTTTCTGCCTTTCACCTAAACCAAGACATTGTTCTGCCCTCTCTGTGTCCTAATCCCAGCAATGACAAGGAGAGGGCCCTGCATTCTTTGGATGTGGCTCGTGTTGTGAAGTATTATTTGTAGGTAACGTCTTCCTTTCGTAAGACGGATGCCTTTTTTGTGGTGCCCTCCGGGCCCAGAAAAGGCTTGGCGCCTGCCAAGTCTTCCATTAGTAAATGGATCCGTCAGACCATAGTTGGGGCCTATTCTGCCAAAGGGAAGGTACCCCCTTTTCGTGTTACTGCTCATTCTACTCGTGCGGTTGGGGCGTTCTGGGCTTCTCAGCACCAGGCCTCTGTTGAGCAGGTTTGTAAGGCTGCTACTTGGTCTTCTGTTCACACTTTTTCCAAGTTTTACAAGGTTGATGTTCGGGCCTCAGCGGATGCTGTGTTTGGCCGCAAAGTTCTGCAAGCTGCAGTGGTTTAAGTTGTGCCTTGTTGCCTTGTTTTGGATCCCCGCCCTTTATGGACACTGCTGTTGGATGTCCCACACGTTTTGAATTTCTTGAAGCGTGGTGTGTGACATACTTAGAATAATACCATTTTGGGAATGCTCACCTGTAAAATGGGTATTTTAAGTATGTCACACACCCCGCTTCACCCTGCCCTTTTGTATTCTGGATCCTTTATATCAGTGGTCCTCAACCCTGTCCTCAAGGCCCACCAACATGTCACGTTTTTTGGATCTCCAAATAGCCAGCTCTATTGCTCTGCAGCTGCACTAATTGCTCCACCTGTGCATCTTTGTGGAGATCTGCAAAACCTGGCCTGTTGGTGGGCCTTGAGGACAGGGTTGGGGACCACTGCTTTATATGGTGAACTTTGCGTTGTTGTGCTTTGTGTTGGGCTCTTCCTGGTCCCTTACCTTACTGCTGTTCTTATACTGGGTAATGAGTGGGAGGTCCCAGGTATTTATGGACCGGGAGGGGCTCTCTTTTTTCCTGGCATCTCTGCATATCGCCCTCTACAGGTCAGTATTACCCACACGTTATGAATTTCTTGAAGCGGGGTGTGTAACATACTTATAATACCCATTTTACAGGTGAGTATTCACAAAATGGTATTATCCCGGCGATAGATGCAGAATTCTTTATCCCGGGGATAGATGCAGAATTCTTTATCCCAGGGATAGATGCAGAATTCTTTATCCTGGGGATAGATGCAGAATTCTTTATCCTGGGGATAGATGCAGAATTCTTTATCCCGGGGATAGATGCAGAATTCTTTATCCCGGGGATAGATGCAGAATTCTTTATCCTGGGGATAGATGCAGAATTCTTTATCCTGGGGATAGATGCAGAATTTTTTATCCCGGCGATAGATGCAGAATTCTTTATCCCGGGGATAGATGCAGAATTCTTTATCCCAGGGATAGATGCAGAATTCTTTATCCCGGGGATAGATGCAGAATTCTTTATCCCAGGGATAGATGCAGAATTATTTATCCCGGGGATAGATGCAGAATTCTTTATCCTGGGGATAGATGCAGAATTCTTTATCCTGGGGATAGATGCAGAATTATTTATTCCGGGGATAGATGCAGAATTCTTTATCCTGGGGATAGATGCAGAATTCTTTATCCCGGGGATAGATGCAGAATTCTTTTCTCCTGGGGATAGATGCAGAATTCTTTATCCCGGGGATAGATGCAGAATTCTTTATCCTGGGGATAGATGCAGAATTCTTTATCCTGGGGATAGATGCAGAATTCTTTATCCTGGGGATAGATGCAGAATTCTTTATCCTGGGGATAGATGCAGAATTCTTTATCCTGGGGATAGATGCAGAATTCTTTATCCTGGGGATAGATGCAGAATTATTTATTCCGGGGATAGATGCAGAATTCTTTATCCTGGGGATAGATGCAGAATTCTTTATCCCGGGGATAGATGCAGAATTCTTTATCCCGGGCATAGATGCAGAATTCTTTATCCCGGGGATAGATGCAGAATTCTTTATCCCGGGGATAGATGCAGAATTCTTTATCCCGGGGATAGATGCAGAATTCTTTATCCTGGGGATAGATGCAGAATTATTTATTCCGGGGATAGATGCAGAATTCTTTATCCTGGGGATAGATGCAGAATTCTTTATACTGGGGATAGATGCAGAATTCTTTATCCTGGGGATAGATGCAGAATTCTTTATCCCGGGGATAGATGCAGAATTCTTTATCCCGGGGATAGATGCAGAATTCTTTATCCCGGGGATAGATGCAGAATTCTTTATCCCGGGGATAGATGCAGAATTCTTTATCCCGGGGATAGATGCAGAATTCTTTATCCTGGGGATAGATGCAGAATTCTTTATCCTGGGGATAGATGCAGAATTCTTTATCCCGGCGATAGATGCAGAATTCTTTATCTCGGGGATAGATGCAGAATTCTTTATCCCGGGGATAGATGCAGAATTCTTTATCCCGGGGATAGATGCAGAATTCTTTATCCCGGGGATAGATGCAGAATTCTTTATCCCGGGGATAGATGCAGAATTCTTTATCCCGGGGATAGATGCAGAATTCTTTATCCCGGGGGATAGATGCAGAATTCTTTATCCCGGGGATAGATGCAGAATTCTTTATCCCGGGGATAGATGCAGAATTCTTTATCCCGGGGGATAGATGCAGAATTCTTTTGCCCGGGGATAGATGCAGAATTCTTTTGCCCAGGGATAGATGCAGAATTCTTTTGCCCAGGATAGATGCAGAATTCTTTTGCCCAGGATAGATGCAGAATTATTTTGCCCGGGGATAGATGCAGAATTATTTTGCCTAGGACAGATTCATACACTGACAATAGTTGGCAATAACCCCTGCAGCAGATGTTGGGTGGGTTAGGTGGGCCCCCTTGTGTGGTGAGAGCTGGTTCCCCAGAACGGTAAAAAAGCACACTACAGCAGTTTTTGTAGGCACCACACCTGGGGGCAGTATTTTAGGCAGTACTGTGCTCCACAGTGGAAAGTCCTGTACCAGTGCAGCACCACACACAGGAGTGAAGACGTGCTGCCAGTGTCAGAAACCTAGAAGTGGCCGGGCCCGCTAGAAGGGAAGCCACCCATCTGCCACCATCTGCTACCTGTCAAAGAGCCACATCAAAGTGCTCGTTGGGCTGCATCTGCCCCCCGGGAATTGAGTTAGACACGTGTCCTACATGAACACATTAGGACGAGATCCTTTTTGACTCCTATGTATCTAATGTTTTCATTTTTGCCATTACAGTGATTTTGCTCAGTTGAAGAAAGAACTGGAAGAACTTGCAGATGCTATTGAAGAACATTTCTTTCAGCCAGAGAAAAACAGTTTGCAGAGGAAAGCAGATTAATGTCAGGATGGTGCTTTTAGGCTGTAGTATTTAAATATTTTGCATAGTTTGGGCTGGCCACACTCTTGCTGCATTTGTTTGCATTCATAAAACTTGAATATCAACGTCCACTTCAGACATCTGTGTATATGGCCACATTCTACCTTTTTACTGCCAGTTATGTGTTCTACCCCGTTTTCCTAAAAATAAGACCTAGCCTGAAAAAATGAACTATAAGGATTTTGAGGATGCATTAAATAAAAGCCCTTCCCCCCAAAATATGCCTTAGTTACAAGGGCAGATAAGGCAGTTGCCTTGGGTGGCAGGTCCAGAAAGCCCTCATCAGGTCGATTTATTGACTGGGGCACTAGGTAACCCTGCACTCTGGCAAACCACCATATCTAAATGACACAGGCATGATGTGACCATATTGACCATATTGTGGAGCTTCACATGGAAGCCTTATGCAGGAGCCAGGACTTGAAAGTATACAGCGCACCTCACACTGCAATGGTGCCCATCAGTCTCAGAGCCCACTACAGGCGCAGTAGTGGCCCATAGCAAATATTAGTTTTTTATGGAGTGGCCCCCACCAGGAACATGTAGTTAGCTATCAATTGTGACATGAAAAACAAATGTAGATTGATTATGGTCTTGAAAATAAGCCCTAGGTCATATTTTGGCACAAAGACACATAAGACCCTGTCTTATTTTTGGGTAAAATAATAAAAAATGCTATCCTTTCTTAGCTTATGTAGAACAGCTGTCATGGCTGTGAAGGTTTATTCAGCTGTATTGCTACATTTGTGGTTAGCATTATATTAACCATGGTATAGTTCTCCAACATATCATTCCCTAATCTTTATTACAAACCTGTTCTTATTATAAACCATTTTATACACACAGCATAGCAATAAATGAACATTAACACAAACAAAGCCATTGTCTTTATTTGCGCTTGAATCCCCTCTGGTGAAGCATACAATGAATTCTTATCACAAGGGGCAGGAGAGACCTGGACGTCTAGGAAACGAGAATGGTGACAGCATAGAAATCTTTCTCTCTCATACTCGTACTACAGTTTGCAAACATTTGTCACATATTTGTGACCCCAAGTTGGGAAGAAAGGTCTTTAGTTTGTAAAGTGATTGGCAAGTCAGTAGTTTACCTTTCATTGAGTGGCTCCAGCATTGTGCTTCCTCCTCTCTCTGTCTCCTTAGTTAGAAAAATCACTTCCTCATTCAGCTTTCAGTTTCCATCACGCTGACCTGGTTCTTCAATGGAAACACCGCCCACTCCCTGCCCAGACATCCTGATTGGCTGCCTCTCTGTGCAGCTCTGAAACCCTGCCCTCATCCCTCCTCTCACACTCATCACAGTGTGCTTATATCACATCAATGTTGCCACACCCATGGCTTCTCTTCATTTTTTTTTCTGTGAATCTCCAATGCTCTAATACTTTTAAAGAAAGTACAGGGTCTTTTTCAAAACAGATTGGAAATTTAGGACAGTGCAACGTGTAGCTGGGACAACAATCATGCTCGCCTTTAGTATAACTTTAAATATAAAGTTATTATAAAGTTTAGATATAAAGTTATTATTTTTTAGCCATGAGGGCAGCCATGTTTTATTATAATAGTATGTATGATAGATACCTCTGTTATCTGTTACTACAGAATAAAGTTCCATGCACAAATGAAGTGTTTGTTCCATAAGATGTCAATGTACAGAATCACTAACTTCAGGCACCTGATTTTCAGACCAAGTATAGGCAGACTTCAGCATCAAAACTACCATTTATTTATTAGGAACAGTAGTAGTCAGCCGACTACTTACAATAACTTTATTTGCTGAATAACTACTTTTTCTGACAAAAGTGGACAAAAACCACAGCGATTGGCCTGGGAATCTATACGTTTTCTGGGGCGTTCGATTACCTCCCCCTGGGGCATCCAAAAATCGGGATGCCCCGCTGTGTGAAACTCCCCAGGTTGCCTCATACACTTACCTTGTTTCCTGGTCCAACGGCGCATGCGCGAGGCGTGGCCACATCCCTGCTATCCCTCTAGCGGGGAGCGCGCCCACGCCAGGCATTTGTGAATGGCCGACACACTCCCTGTTAGAGGGTAGCAGGCGATGCAGCCGCCAGCATGAGTGCGCTGATTGGACGAGCGGCTGCGCATGTGCTGTAGGCCTGGGAAAAGGTGAGTTGGTTTTGGCGACCAGGGGGTTTCCGCACAGTGGGGCACTCCCAATCAGGGTGCCCCAGGGGCAAGGCCCCAAACCCAGGATAGTAAAAATCCTGTGTTTTGACCCACTTTAAATAAAGTACCTGCAGTGCCTAGAAAAGGTATTTATACCCCTTGAACATTTTTAAATGTTACCGTTACAAAATAAAATGTCTTTTGTTAAGATTTTTATGTGATACAGTGACACAAATTAGCAAGTCTTGAAATGTTATGGAAATAGTATTTTCCAATTTTAAAAAACTTGAAGCGTGTGGCATACATATGTATTGAGCCCCATTAGTAAATACATTGTAGCACCACATTCAGCTGCAATGACATCTGCAGGTTTATTGGGATATGTCTCTCTACCAACATTGCTCATCTAAAGACTCACATTTGTGCCGTTTTTTTGCTAAATATCTCTAGCTCAGTTAGATTGGATGGTAAGAGTTTTTTTACGGGGCCACTCCAACACATGAATATGCCTTGGTTTAAATCATTCCACTGTAGCTTTGGCTGTATATTTAAAGTAGACCAAAACCCACATTATTAATTAGCATCCCCTGAATTGCTCCCCCCATGTAGAGAACCTTTTCCCTATTTTCACTGCTCCTGCTTCACACTAATCCCAGATAATGGCGCCTGTTTTAGCGGGAAAGCTCCGCCCCTCCATTCATTGCCACTGTTGTGTGTGACAATGATGTAATTGCCACACCAATGTAATGACTGATTGGCTGCCATATAGAGAGGGAGAGCCAAAAACAGTGTTCCAGGACAATTCAAAAAGCAGAAATATTTATTTCTAGTTCTACAGCCTAAGAAGGGAGAATCAGTCGGGGCTTTGGCCAAATTTACTTCACAAGTTCAGTGGGTTTTGGTCTGCTTTAAGGTTGTTGTCCTGCTGGAAGGTGAACCTAATGTACACCTTAGTCTCTGGAAGTCAGTTGGAAGTCTTTTGCCGCCTCTAACAGGTTTTCCTCCAGGATTGACCTGTATTTAGCTCCCTCTATCGTCCCATCAACTGTGAACAGGAAGAGGTGCACGCAATTGCTTACCTTTCTTCCACTCCTTGGCACTGGCTGCAACCCTGGCATCTCTGCAGCTGTGGCACACTCACTCCACAGGAAATCCAGGGATATGGCTGCCCCCGATCTCTACGCTAATGCTGAATTCTAACCAATGCTTTATGCCGTGCATTAGTATAAACAGCATAAAGCACTGATTGGACAACAGCCTGTGCATGTGCCGCGGAAAGGTGAGATAAGTGAGCATTCTGGGGGGTTTCACACAGCATGGCATCCCAAATCTGGGTTGCCCCAGAGACAAGAGCCTATCACCAGAGTTGTGAAAATCCTGGTAATAGGTTCCCTTTAAAGTGGACCAACACCCAGGATTTTGACTATCCTGGGTATTGGTCCACTTCCCCGGGGCACCCCGATCGGGGGTGCCCCGCTGTGTGAAACCCCCCAGAAAGCCCCCAAAACTCACCTCTCCCCGCCACGGACAAGCTGATTGACAGCGACGGACAAGCAGCTTGCACGTCGGCGCCTCCCGCGCGTCACTCTTGACGTGTGCATGTCTAGAGGAGCGCGAGTGAGGCGGCGGCAGCGGCTGGAGAGGTAAGGTTTTTCGGGGGTTTTGGGGGGTTTACACCCCGTGGGACATCCCGATCTCGGATGTCCCGCGGTGTGTGAGGTGATCGGCCCGGGAATCTTATAGATTCCCGGGCCGATCACCTCAGGGTGTTGGTCCACTTTAAGGCAGACTTTCTTAGCAGACGTTCTTATAAGGCTTGCTTTCAAAAGTAGCCGTCTTCCTGCCACTCTCCCATAAAGGCCTGATTTGTGGAGTACACAACTTATAGTTGTCCTGTGGACCCATTCTCCCACTTAGGCTATGGATTTCTGCAGCTCCTCTAGAGTGACCCTAGGCCTCCTGGCTTCTTCTCTAAGTAGTGCTCTCCTTGTCGGGGCTGTCAGTTTAGATGGACAGCCATGTCTTGGTTGGTTTGAATTTGGTCCATACTCGTTTCATTTAGGAATAATAAATTGAACAGTGCTCTGTGAGATGTTCAGAGCCTTGGCTATTTTTTTTTACGACCTAACTCTGCAATACCACAACTTCATCCCTGATTTACCATAACTTTATCCCTGAGCTGCCTGGTGTGTTCATTGGGTTTCACTATGCTGTTTGATTCCGAATGTTCTCTAATAAACCTCTGAGGCCTTCACAAAGCAGCTGTAAACATACTGAGAATAAATTACATACAGATAGACACTATTATTATTATTATTCATCTTGTTGATTTATAGAGCACCGTCATATTACGTGGCACTGTACAAGGGCTCTATTTACTAATTAGATGGTTTCTGAAGGCAATTGATCACAATTGGTTTCATTTAGGGGTACCCAAGTAGAAGGAGCTGAATATATATGCATGTCACATCTGTTTATTTTTACATTTGGAAAAGCGTATATCAGGGGTACCCACCCATTTTGCAAAGTACCACTTTCCATTTTCTAATCATATCAAGAACCACTTGGGTGGTACAAGTGGGTTGTCAGGCACCTACAACCATGTTAAAAACTTGCAAAACTGCCATTTAAAGTGCATGAAATAAATAGACATCACCATTTGGAGCACTTTTATACCTAACAAGCTAATCAGAGTAAAGTATAAATGGTAGTGAATGTGGTTGGGGTACAGGTTAGTGTGCAACCACCTGAAAAGCTCTTAAAGCGGTCCTTCACTCTGAATAAGAGTCTATCTTATATGTTTTCCCCACCCTGTACATACAGATTGTCCACATTAAAAATCATCCTACCTGCATCTACTGCAAGATGGCGGCTCATGGAACATCAGGCAGCCTGCAAACAGGAAGTGTTTTATGACTGTGCTGCTCGGCATTCTGGGATTGCTGACCTTTCCCTGACCCCAGCTCTGCTCTGTCTGAGCAAAGCACAGCTATAACCCCTTCCCCTGTACTTTATCCCACTCTACTCTCCTCAGTAAGTGTGATGCTTCTGAGTCAAGATGGCGGCGCCCGTATCCTAAAGTCCTTAACAGAGTTGCAGCCCAGTGGGGGAAAGAATAATAAGTGACTAAAAACTTAAAATATATTAATTTGAGATGCTGGGGAATAGTCTTATAAGGGTTTGGGCTTTTCAATAAATCATAGTGAAGGTCCAGTTTAAAGTGGACCAACACCCAGGGGTGATCGGCCCGGGAATCTATAAGATTCCCGGGCCAATCGCCTCACCGCGGGACATCCGAGATCGGGATTTCCCCCGGGGGTGAAACCCCCCCAAAACCCCCAAACTCCTTACCTGATCCGCCGCCGCTTCTGTGCGCCCCTCTAGACGTGCGTGCACCAGGGCCGGCCATCTGTGAATGGCCGGCGCAGGTGCGCGCACGCCGAGAGTGACGCGCGGGAGGTGGCGGCGGTGGACGCGCTGTCTTGGACGCCGCTGTCACCCGCTTGGACGTCGGCGGGGATTGGATGGCGCGGTCACGGGGGAGCGGGGAGAGGTGAGTTTTTTGGGGTTTCTGGGGGGTTTCAGAGAGCGGGGCACCCCGATTGGTCAAAATCCTGGGTGTTGGTCCACTTTAAGTATCACCTGTTGGGAACCCCTGGCGTGTATCATTTTCTCTCTTTACACTTCACAAATGCTTGCTACTTTGTGTTGCTCTATTACTCACTAACTTCCTTCCACCTTATTGGTTCTCTTGAAGCTTTAAATATTATGCTAGTTTCTAAAGATTGTATGATCACTCATAAATTTTACTAACCCAAAGACTGAGAAAATGATTGTCCCTAATTTACTGAATGATTGTAAAAGTCTCCCTATCCTATTTAAGACTCGATTTAGCACCTTGCGAGAGTGCTTAAAGCGGACCTTCACTCTGAATAAGAGCCTATCTTATATGTTTCCCCCACCCTGTACATACAGATTGCTCACATTAAAAATCATCCTACCTGCACCTATTGCATTTTTTAAACTTTTTAACATCCAAGATGGTGGCCCATGGAGTCTCAGGCTGCCTGACTATGCCGCTTTGCATTCTGGGATTGCTGTCCTTTCTGACCCCAGCTCTGCTCTGCAAAGCACAGCTATAACCCCACCCCCTCTGCACTTTCCACCCCTCTCCTCAGTATGTGATGCTTCTGAGGCAAGATGGCGGCGCTCGTATCCTAGGGTCCTGAACACAGTTGAATCCCAGCATGGGAAAGAAAAATAAGTAATAGACTAAAAACTTAAAATATATTCATTTCAGATGTTGAGGAATAGTTTAAGGATTTGGGATTTTCATTAAATGATGCTGAAGGTCCAGTTTAAAGTTGACCAACATCCTTTCAAGAACCATTGCTCATATACATCCCTACACATAAAAATTATATTAGCTTTTTGTTACTTCTGTCATGGGCGATTTTACCCTCAAAATGTCTCCCTATGGAGCCGCAGGCCTCCTACAAACAGGAAGTGCTGCTGGGTTTCCTGACACTATGCATTGTGGGCTGTAGGCCTCCTACAAACAGGAAGTGCTGCTAGGTTTCCTGACAATATGCATTGTAGGCTGTAGGCATCCTACAAACAGGAAGTGCTGCTGGGTTTCCTGAGAATATGCATTGTAGGCTGTAGGCCTCCTACAAACAGGAAGTGCTGCTGGGTTTCCTGAGAATATGCATTGTAGGCTGTAGGCCTCCTACAAACAGGAAGTGCTGCTAGGTTTCCTGACAATATGCATTGTAGGCTGTAGGCATCCTACAAACAGGAAGTGCTGCTAGGTTTCCTGACAATATGCATTGTAGGCTGTAGGCATCCTACAAACAGGAAGTGCTGCTAGGTTTCCTGACACTATGCATTGTGGGCTGCAGGCCTCCTACAAACAGGAAGTGCTGCTGGGTTTCCTGACAGTATGCATTGTAGGCTGTAGGCATCCTACAAACAGGAAGTGCTGCTGGGTTTCCTGACAATATGCATTGTGGGCTGCAGGCCTCCTACAAACAGGAAGTGCTGCTGGGTTTCCTGCTGATATGCATTGTGGGTTATGTTGGTTAAATCCAGGCTTCAGCACAGTCTGGATGCTGTGAATGGAAACCTCAGGGGTGCCGCTACCAGGAGAAATTTCAGCTTTGAGTGGATGCAGGAGCAAATGTAATGCTAACAATGATTTAATATCATGCATGCGGATAGGGCAAGGGAGTTTTGGAGAGTTACTTTTATCAACTGTGCAAGGCCAGAAGCACTTACATCTACTCTCTTGCAAAAAATATTGGGGCGTAGAGTGATTCCTAAGAACCACCGAGTATTTGTATGTGAAGGATTTTTACACCTCACATGTTAGTTTTACTTTTGCATTAGCAGGAATAAAATGAATTTGTCTGAAGGTTTGCGGGTAAAGTAATATTTTCTGTCCAGATGAGCATGTTAGTAATTTGTTCTTCAAAGAGAAGATGTTACTCTTCCATCTGGGATATTTAAAGCAACTGACCTGAAACAAACGTGCTGCCAGTGTTTTCAAACGTGTCAGACATGATCTTTGTAACAGTTCCAGGTCAAAAGATCAGCAACTACCACAGCCAGGGAAGTAACTCGATATCCAATCTGGGGCATTCTTTAGGAGACTTTCAGCCATGGCTGCCCTCATGTTTCTCCAGTGACAGAAGTCACATGCCCTCACTTTACATCATAAGATATATTCCCTGCTAATGCTTCATACCTTGTGCTTTCCATGTTCTTCTCTCTTTAAGGTTTAGGAGTCAGGCTGCGGTTTGCAGGCTCATAGCACATTACTCATATGAAGTTCCGCTTTCATTATGGCAGTGTCATCGCTGGATATTTGAGGTGGCAGTGAGTAAAGTACGCCATGGCTATTTACAATTACCACCTACAATTATAGCGTGTCCTCCAACCCATTGCACGGCGCGTCCAAGAGAAAGGGCAAGCGCAAGCAGCTGTTGTTTACATGTGATAGACACTTCGCAGCTTCATGGCTGGAACTGAACCAACTCTAGATAATGTTTTCCTCTCTATTAAAGAAATGTATACAGAGATATTAAGGTAGAACCCCAACCAAAATGTTTGAATTGGGTGAGGACAGTTTAGAATCTGCTTTTTCATGTATGTGACCCTAGGATACAGAAAAACCAAAGTGTTTTACAGGAAATTAGTCACCCATAGATTCTAAGGTCTAAAGCTTAGCTCCTCTCTGTGCTTTTATTAAAGAGGAACAAAACTTAGGATTTTGACTATCCTGTGACACCCCCCCCCCCCCCCCCCCAGATTGCCCACAAAATGTTCAGTCAATTTCTCGGCATATGCTTGTACCATCGGCCAATCATCGTCTCATTTGCCCTGTAATGTGGAAAGAAAAGACAAGTGGAGCATGCATTACTGGTCGCACCTCCACTCTTCTAGGTGGGTACACGGACCACGTATACACCGTTCAGAGTTTCAGGTACATAAACAAAATATATAATACGGTGTGTATATATATATATATATCTATATTGTGAAGACTATATCCAAACAGAAACAACAGACCTTATTTAAAATGCATAGGTCATGAGTGCCAGGGCCTCTCTGATAACAGTTGTACCTAAGCAGAAAAAGATACAGAAGGTCTAGAATCAGCCTCCCCCCCCCCTCCACTGTAAGCCTGTGCTGACTAGGGAATTTCATAGCATAAGTCCAGACCCAGTAGTTTGTAGAAAGTTAGGAAGCCACGGTGCACATTAATCATAAACTGACCATATTATTAAAATCTGGAAATCATAATGCAAGCGTACATGGGTCTACTCTTATCCCTGGATGCACAGGGGCCCTGTTCTGGAAAGCTCAGATTAGGAGCCATATAGAACCACGGAGGTTGGTATCCTGGTGGAAGCAGCAGCCGACTTGGTATGTTGGCAACAGGATCGTCTCTCTATGACCTTGCCTTAAAAAAGTTATGACACATATTAATTTTTTGGAGTTTTACCTGGGAGCTGCTAGGGGGAGGAGATCGGGGCTGTCCCAGATAAGTAAAAAAGAGAAGTAAAAAAAAATTAAACGTAGAAGGGGTGGATCAAGACGCTTTCAGCCTTGCGATTTTCTATGAGCTTGAGCTGCTGTCTGTCCCTTTCTCCCCCCTCAGCATGAACATGTCTTATTGGGTTGTAAGCGCTTCTTCAACTGCTGTGCTATTTGAAGAAAATGACAGGAATATAAATACTGTAATCTGTTACAGACACAGTGCTAGGGTCAGTGAGTTTGAGGTTTCCTCAGACTCTGAGATGTTCCACCTTGGGACAAGGGTTGCCATCTTTGCCTACAAAAAATACCGGCCTTGAAGGGGGTGTGGCCAGGGCTGTATTATGAGGGGGCGCAAGCCCCAGAGCCTCCACCACTAGCCCTGCAAAGGGGGCCTCCACCAACCTTTGGGTTATGATCTGGTCCAGGAGGCTTTTCAGTCTTCAGCAGCCAAAGCCACCACAGGGCAGAGCGGAGAGCCGCCATCAGCAATGCTACAGTGATGGGTGCGTGTCAGTTGGCGGCCACTGCACATACGCCACCAATCACAGCCACTGGCAGCTCAATGCATTCTGATGGACCTGCTGGGCAACTACACCCCCCGCCCAGAATGGCAAAGCAGGAGTTCCCGAGCAGCACGCACCCGCACAAGGGTGGCACCAGGGACTTGATCTGACACTCTAGTAAGAAGGCGGGTGCCAGACAACCACCAGTTACTTGGCTGGACTATTATTTCAAGGACAAATATACTGTATCTGGGGCCTCCACCACACGTAATCAGGCCCTGGGTGTGGCCATGTGGGTGTGGTTTTCTATCAATACAGAGAGCGGAGGTTGAAGCACTTAGATGGGGGAGGGCACAGGGGGGCGGGGCATAGCTGACTACACAGCTGGCATCACAACAGGGCCGAGAAGGGAGGAGAAAGAAAAGGAGGGAGAAGCGTCAAATGCACATAAAGCATGCTTCCCCAACGCTCTGCAATGACGGACTGGCTGGGATGGCTTTCCCAGCCTTGGTCACACCCTAAACCCTGTCCATGTTCGAGATACTGGCCTTTAACATGGCCGGCAAAGATAAAAATACCATTATCGGCCCGGCGAGAGAAATACCGGCCAGGTAACAACCCTAACTAGGACGCAGGTGAGCTTAGACTAGACTTGCTAACTTGCAGGTGCTGCATGCTTTATTGAAGCATAGAACATTCTTAGGCTAATTAATAATGTCACTTCACTTAAAGCAAACCAAAACCCTCATTTTAACTAGCATCCCCTAAATTGCTCCCCCCATGAAGATAATCTTTTGCCAATTTTTAGTGCTCCTGCTTCAGTCTAATCCCAGATAATGGCGACTGTTTAATTGTAAAGCTCCGCCTCCTCCATTCATTGCCACTGTTGTGTATGGCAATGATGTCATTGCCACACCAATGCAATGACTGATCGTCTGCCATCTCACAGAGAGGGACAGCAAAAAAAACAGGTTCCAGGACGAAAATATCCATTTCTAGTTCTACACCTTAAGAAGGGAGAATCATCAGGGGCTGTGGCCAAATGTACGTCATAAGTTCGGTAAGTTTGGTCCACTTTACCAGCAGCATATTACTCACCGGAGCTCTGGGACATTGGGGAACAGGGATGTGGGCCCTTCGGCAGTAATCCTCTAACACTTATCCACCTCAGTTCCTCCACAGGTTCCTTGTCTGTATCTCCTGCTCACTTTTAGACTTCCATCTTTCAGTGATGTTGCCAAGCTGCAACTCTCACAGTTTCTCCAACTCAACTCTTTTTCAGAGCGCACCGACCTCCCCCTATCAGCCTAGATCGGACCGTTTAAACCAGACCAGCAGCCTGGCACAGATGGAAAAGAAAGGTAGCGGCCATTTTGGAGCATCTTCTCCCAACTGACATAACTGACAATGCACAGTAACAGGAAGCCCAGCAGCACTTCCTGTTTGGAGGTGGCCTTGCAAGTACATGAACCGCCACCTTATTTTTAAAATTTACCACAGCATGAGTTAGAAAATGGTAAATGAATTTTTATGTGCAGCAATGTAAATTGTCCTGGGGAGGGATGCATATGAGCACAGTGTGTTGTGTAGGCCAGCTAGTAGATGGATGGGAGAACCAGAGGGCAGGAAGGACAGAAGGTAGGGAAGGATGGGACTGGGCACAGGACTACACTAGACTAGCTGGAAGCAGGAACAAAAGCAGGGCTGTAACAGAACTGAGCAGGAATAGAATCAGGTACTGGAGAACAGGGCAGCAGGTCTGTAATGTAGGAAGGCGATCACATACTGGAACCCTGAGCTTTGTCTGTGGAGCTGATTTAAAGCCAGGTGATTAGTGGCTGCAGCTGAGCACTCACTCTGGAAGAAATGCCTGAGAGGGCCACTTGCTGGTCATCCAGACATTTCATGATAATGCCACTATGGGAAATGGAATGGGGAAATGCCACATTGCCTATGGGGAATGGGATGGAGAAATGGCACATTGCCTATGGGGAATGGGATGGGGAAATGCCACATTGGCTATGGGAATGGGATGGGGAAATGCCACATTGTCTATGGGGAATGGGATGGGGAAATGCCACATTGCCTATGGGGAATGGGATGGAGAAATGTCACATTGCCTATGGGGAATGGGATGAGGAAATGCCACATTGCCTATGGGGAATGGGATGGGGAAATGCCACATTGGCTATGGGAATGGGATGGGGAAATGTCATACTGCCTATGGGAAATGGAATGGGGAAATGCCACATTGCCTATGGGGAATGGGATGGAGAAATGGCACATTGCCTATGGGGAATGGGATGGGGAAATGCCACATTGCCTATGGGGAATGGGATGGGGAAATGCCACATTGCCTATGGGGAATGGGATGGAGAAATGTCACATTGCCTATGGGGAATGGGATGAGGAAATGCCACATTGCCTATGGGGAATGGGATGGGGAAATGCCACATTGGCTAGGGAATGGAATGGGGAAATGTCACATTGCCTATGGGGAATGGGATGAGGAAATGCCACATTGGCTATGGGAATGGTATGGGGAAATGCCACACTGGCTAAAATAGGGAATGGGAGAGGGAGAATGCCACACTGCCTATGATTGGGAATGGGAGGGGGTAGAATGCCACACTGCCTAGAATGGGAATGGGAGGGGGGGGATGCCACACTACCTATAATGGGAAATGGGAGAGAGGAGAATGCCACACTGCCTATAAAGGGGAATGAAAGGGGGATACCACACTATCTATAATGGGGACTGGGAGGGGGGAATGCCAACTGCCTATAATGGGGAATGGGAGTGGAGAGAATACCACACAGCCTGTAATTGGGAGATTCTGCACCTTGCCTGCGTCTTATGGAGCGAAAATATGGTACCTTTCTGAGCACTGGGCTTGGAGGAAGATGCTGTGGGGTAGAGAGGGAAGAATTTCTTAATGTTTGCCCTTCAACTTTTTAATTTCTAACCTTACAAATCCAACAGAAAACTCTTATAGTGTATCTCTCAAAAGAAAGGTTTATAATGTTGGAGACGTCAATACATTGGAATGCTTAGACTGGTCTGACTTTTTTCAAAAATAATTGTGACATTTATGCAATTTAATTTGATAACGGGGTTTCATTTGAGTAGAATAAAATGAGAAATAAATATAATAAATACAAAAGCTATACTTGAGAAGATTTATATACATGTTGTTTTTCAGAGGGTAAGATTTGGTAACAATTATTAAATGACACATTGATGAGAAGCTCCCGTCCATACACACACATCCTCTCTTACACTTGCTGTATTAAAATGACTCAGCTTCCTCGGCTGCCTAATCCCTTGCACTATACGTTCAGCATAGCGTATAGGTCAGGCACATATCTTTTCTCATCCTCTACACCCTGTCACTGATCCTTTTTATGTCCCTTCCCTGTCCCTCCCCATTGCTGTCCCTCTCCAGCAGCTCGCTGCTTGTTGCTTTGCAGTGTGATAACAGCAGTGAGCCAGAAGAAAGGGATCTGTGCTGGTATCTGGGGTTGTGGCGTGCTATTTGCCTTGGCTCAGGTGCCATCCTCCTGCAGTACCAAGTGGCCTCATCCATCCACACCTTGGCTGTCAGGTAGGTGCCACTTGACTTGTATCTCTGTAGTGTATGTGCAGTACATCAGTCACATGCCATGGTAGGTGTGGACCATGCGGTGACTAGGGACATGATGCTGAACCTTTTCATGGTGATGCACCTTGCTGAGAGCTGGGGGTCACATCTGTATTCCTTTCTACTACTTACAGCATGAATTTTACAGCATGTGGGTGGCATCTTATCCAGATTATGGTGGAGGATTTGAAAATGCAGCAGTCTCTGCGGACGCTTTACTTTAATTGCTATAGATTTTTATACAGAAATATAGCAGTGGCTACGCCTCTGAAATTTATGGTGCAGGATGAGAATTGTAAAGCCCCTGAGACCTGAGGAGGTTGAACAGGGACATGGAAAAAATACTTCAGGGGCAAAACAGGGCATATGGTTACCAGGTACTGGAAGACCACCTATTAACTAGACCACTGATATTAATGGGTTTGTCCAGGCTAAGTGTAAAATCAAAGTTGAGTTCTAGCCCCCTTTTCTGTAGCTAAACTCCCATCTTTGATGTTTCATTGTGCTACATTGTGTTGGCGTGATCTGTTTGCAGGGGGGATGTCTGCTACCTCCTTTGTTTTTCTGTTGCTGACATTCTGTTGGCTGTATGCTGAGCAGAAACTGAAAAAAGCAGACAGGAAGAGAGACCGGAGAACCTTTCTATTAGAGATTGAGTTTTAAAGTGGACCAAAACCCAGCATTTTGACTATCCTGGGCTTTGGTTCTTGCCCCCGTGCTGTGTGAAACCCCCAGGGCCTGGCTCGCCCAATCAGCACGCTCGGATCCACTCACGTCAGCTCGTCTAAAGCGAGCGGATCTGAGCACTCTGGCGGCCGCATTCCCTGCTACCCTCTAACAGGGAGCGTGCCGTGCTGACCATTCACAAATTCCTAGCGCGGGCACGTGCCTTGCTAGAGTGATAGCAGGGATGCAGCCACGGCTCACGCATGCACCGTTGGACCAGAAAAGAAGGTGACTTTATGGGCAACCTGTGGGGTTTCACACAGCGGTGTACCCCCCATTGGGGTTCCCCTGGGGGGGGGGAATCAATCTGCCTGGGAATCTTATACAGTAGATTCCTGAGCCGATTCTTGTGGGTTTTGGTCCACTTTAAAGCATTCCAAAACCCTTTAAACTACCCAGCTCATAGAGTCCCTGTGGCGATGCTGTCGGCTCAGCTTTAATAATTGTTTTTTTTTATCCCCTTAGCCACGCCCAGCTGGCAGATTTGAGATTGCCGATTGGTTGATCTTGAATGTGCCAGTTGACATGAACAAACCCACTATCCGATTGGCTGGGCACTGCAATGTGACATCAGCCTGCGGTGTGGTAGCGTCATAAAGGAGAGGGATTTCAGGTGATCAGGAACAGCTAAGTAGTGTAAAAGACTCCAGAACCGCCACTTAACCTCATGGCTGTGACTTGCACAGACTAGAGAGGAAGGATGTTTAGTCATATCTTTACAACAGGAGATGATAATTCAGCATCAAAATCTTCCAACACAGCATTATCTCGGTGGTAAGACGCGGGACTGGATTTCACATCTAGCTCTGATGGGTTCTTCAAAATAGTCCAAATCTTGGTGTGGTGCATGAGGGGCAGCCTGTCTCTTCTGTTGGAGGAAAGGCCAGCCACTGCAGCTTGTGCTATTGTTTCTTGTCCCTCATTACAGGGAAGACTCATGACGGATAGGTGAACCAAGTGGCAAACCAAGATGTTCCCAGGACCAACTCACCTGACCCTAGAGCCTTTTAGATAAATGGGTTTTAATCCCCTCTAAATTTGTCTAGGCTGCATCTAACCAGAGACGTGACAAATAGTTGCGAGTGCCTGGGTGTAGTTGTAATGACTAATTCCATGGAAGCAAGTGTAGAGGTCATGATAGGCCATCATTTCCCTCTATTAGTACCTTTCCCCATCTCTCCTTGTCTCTTCCTTACACCTCCATGAATCCCATTGTAAGATCCACTCTCTACGCTTCCCCATCTCTTTGATCTCTTTGTTGGCCTTTGACCCCACCTTTCTTTACCACTGACACAGTAACTACCACCCCACTCTTGGTGATGTGCTCCCATCATCATTCTAGTAGCAGAAGTTGGGCAGAGGGAGTGAAGTTTTTATAATGCTGCCCAGGGCCAATGCCCACTCCTGGGACATTCCAATATGTGTGAAATCCCTAGATTCGCCTGTTATTCTTACATATGTGGTGATCCCATGGCTGATGTGCGAGTCAAGGCAGCATTCCCAGCATCCCTTAGCTTTCTGAATGCACATGCCCATGCCAGGCAACCAAAGGGGAGCAGCAGAAGAGATGTGGGGCTCTGTGTACAAAGGGAGTTCTAAGCTATTTATTCATATGCACAGCATAGATCGCTAATCGGACACAAATGTGGGCATGTGCTGTGGGATCACTGGTAAGGTATAACGCTGTTCCCAGAGGGTTTCACACAGCGGGAGAGGGACTAAAACCCAGGATAAACAAAATCTTAGATTTTGGTCCACATTAAGCCAAAGACTCCTGTCCAACTCCTCACCTTCCTCGCTCCTCTTTCAGGCGTGGTGGTGCCGCAGGGTCTCCGACGCCATCCGTGCGCGGTCGGGACGTGCGTACATGACTAGGCTCCTTGTTCTCTCTGGGATACAAGCGCGGCCACGGGTGCACAAAGCCTAGAGTATAAGCTCTTGGGCTTACATTTACTTCTGCTTTCTTCTGTCCCAGTGGACCAGAAGTGACGTCACTCCTTCTCTATTGACAACCCTATTTTAAAGGACAGCTGGCCTGTATGCATGATGTGTATGCATGTTTTCAGCTAAGTTCCCGGATCCTGTTTTTTCCTGCTTTCTGTGTTCTCTGAGATTCCTGAATGATTTCTCAGATTGACCTGGCTTCACACTTAGATTGGCTCTCGGATGAATTGTTTCTTTTTGGTGTGACTTTTGCTTTGCTTATTAGACTTTGCTTCTTGCCACCAGCACCTGAACTCAGATTTGCTTATTGGACTTCATTGGACTTGCTTCATGCGCTGCTCCCCCACACCTGGAGCTCCACCCGTCTCTTGCTACCTGATGGAATTTCACACTCTACAGGTAGCTTCCAGGAAGACTGACAACTCTCTCACTGTTGCAAATATGGACTACCATACAGCATCTAAAGGCTGTTGAAATAACTGCAGACATGAGGTCCAGGGCCGACCATGAACATTATTGTTCCCCTTTAAAGCAGATTCCCCTGAATTTCAGGGTGGGACAGAAATAGCTTGGCACTGTTGCAACAAGTCAGTTCCTGAAATCTACCCCCTCCTCGATATTCCGCAATCAGCGGCGAGCGGTATTGTTGAAAAGCAGAATCACCTAAAACTCTCAGTAACTCATCCACAAAGTAGCAGAACAAGTAGAGTTATCTGCTGACCCAATAGCTGCAAAGTTTGACGGTCTGATGGGTGGGTCTGGGTTTGGTGAGTGCCAGGAGAATATTACCTGCCTGACTGCATTGTGCCTGTGACAGTAGGTTTTGGTGGGGTTGGGGCTATTTTCAGGGATTGGCTAGGCCCCTTTATATCAGTATATTCATTATATAGTCTGGCACTGTTTACTCAGTACTATATGTACATCTTTTTTATTAGCAACCACTAGGGGGTGTGAACGTACGCGCTTGTTTTTAGCTCGTCCTTAGACATTTAAGATTTTATTGTCATCCCAAATAAACTGTTCTATGTAAAAATGTTCATTCCTGGGACTCCCAATCATTGGGGTTACAGACAATTTGTCTGTGTTAGACTTTAGGAAAACAAACTTCAAGGTAATGGTGGACTATGTAGAAAGGGAATAAGGTGAGTAGAACAGAGTAGCAGAAGTGAGTGCCCAGTGGTCACTAATAAAAATGGCCATCTTAAAGGCAACTAAGCAATATGTGAAACAAACTAGCAAGAATAAAAGGAAGAAGAAGCTGCTATGGTTTACTAGTCAGCACGATCATAAAAGAAAAGAAGTCTGCCTGTAAGAAGTGTAAAGAAAGTGGAAGTGTAGCTGACAGAGAGGCATATAAAATGACAGAAAAAAACTGAGAGAAGCAAAACTGACTGCAAAAGGGCAAAAGGAGGAAGAAATGGCCAAATCTATGAAGAGGGGAGATAAAACCTTTTTCCGATATATTGGTGACAGAAAGAAGAAAAACAATGCAGTCTCAAAAATTAGAAATAGGGAAAATAATTATATTGACGGAGATAAGGCTGTGGCTGACCATCTGAATAGCTACTTTTGTTCTGTATTTTCAGATAGTAGCAGGCATGGCCATAGCACAGCATCCAGCTGGGAGGGCACAGCTCCGGAGTTTCTGGAGGCTGATGTCCTATCCGAGCTGGCACATATAAAGGTAAGTAAGGCGATGGGTCCAGATGGAATCCACCCCAGAGTTCTAAGGGAACTTAGGTTTGTGATTGCAGCCCCTCTGACTGACTTACTTAACCATTCCCTTTCAACTGGTGAGGTTCCAGATGATTGGAGAATGGCCAATGTCGTACCAATCCATAAAAAGGGGAGTAGAGAAGAAGCCAGTAATTACAGGCCAGTTAGTTTAACATCTATAGTGGTCAAATTAATGGAAACACTCCTTAATGACCTGTTGGACCCAAAAAAGCACGGCTTTACTGAGGGCAGATCATGTCAGACCAATCTTATTGATTTCTTTGACAATGTCACTAAAGTGTTAGATGAAGGTGGTGCTGTGGATATCGCCTATCTGGATTTTAGCAAAGCCTTTGACACTGTACCACATAAGGAGATCATAGATAAGTTATTGAAGGTAGGACTCAATCCCTGGATAGTTCAGTGGATTTCCAGTTGGCTGAGGGATCGGTATCAGAGCGTTGTTGTTAATGGTGTGCAATCTGAACAAAGGCGAGTTACAAGTGGTGTGCCGCAGGGCTCTGTCCTGGGCCCCATTCTTTTTAATATATTTGTAAGTGACATAGGAGAAGGCTTGGTAGGAAAAGTTTGTCTGTTTGCTGATGATACAAAGGTTAGTAATAGGGTGGATATTCCTGGAGGTGTCTGCAACATGGAAAATGATTTAGCTTTACTGGATAGATGGTCAAAATGTCTCTAAATGTAAAATCATGCACTTGGGTAGAAGAAATCCCTGCTCTGAGTATTGTATGGGCAGTACTGTGTTAGCCAGGACCTCGGAGGAGAGAGATTTAGGGGTACTGATTACTGATAGCTGCAAGATGAGTGGACAGTGTAGCCAGGCAGTGGGAAAAGCAAGCAGGATGCTCGGCTGCATAGCTCGAGGCATCACCAGTAGGAAGAGGGAGGTTGTGATGCCGCTGTATAGAGCCCGGGTGAGGCCACAGCTAGAATACTGTGTGCAGTTCTGGAGACCTTTACCTGCAAAAAGACATTATTCAAATAGAACATGTCCAAAGGCGGGCAACGAAAATGGTGGAAGGACTTAAACTTAAAACTTCAGAAGAAGACTTAAAGAACTTAATTTGTACAGCCTGGAGGAAAGAAGGGAGAGGGGGGACATGATTGAGACCTTTAAATATGTGAAAGGATTGAATAAGGTTCAGGAGGGAAGTGTTTTTAAGAAGAAACTTAATGATAGAACAAGGGGGCACAACCTGAAGCTAGTCAGAGGGAAGATCAGGAGCAATGTTAGAAAATATTATTTTACAGAAAGAGTAGTAGATGCTTGGAACAATCTTCCAGCAGAGGTAGTTGAACAATCAACAGTCACTGAATTTAAAAATGCCTGGGATAAGCACACATCTATCCTAAGATAAAATGGACCATATGCTCTCCTTCTGCCGTCAGCTTTCTCTGTTTCTATGTTCTGCTCCTTAATTTGGACCCCTTACCAGTTCACAAAGGGTTAAATGTAAAAAAACACACAGCCAGATAAAATGTGATCTGTGTCCCGTAGCAATCACTGTCCCATGCTGTCACTGACAGACCATAGTGATCGGCAGAAGTAAGGTGGTGGGTAGGGGTTAGGAGTCCCCTGCCTTGCACCTGCATCCACCCTCCACCGATTACTACTCAATGACTTCTGCTCCTGGCTCCATCAGTATCAGGCTTTTATACTGGGAGGAATAAGATTATGACATCATCATCTTACTACTCCTATAAAAGCCCCCTCCAAGCCCAGGTACTCACCTTTTCCCGGACCCAGCTTGCATGACCAGAGCCGGCCAAGCTGATAGGTTGCCTGCGGTCACGCTGAAGAGGTGAGTATCTGGGCATCAGTTTTTTTCTTTAATGCAACAACAATTGGAGTGCTGTTCCCCAAACAAACTCCCCCCACCCCCCAAAAGGCTGCACAAGTGAACTAGTAAAAATGTGTATTTTGTATTAGGATATTTTCTGCACTTCTGGCATTGGTATGCATATGATAATAATACTAGGGGATTGGTTCATATTGTTGCATGTGTAAATATATATATACATATTTTTCTAATGGAATAACATATTGTAACTTTATTAGGCTAATTTCTGTACTGACCCCTCCTGTTTATGTATAGTTTTTAAGTGTCTTTTGTCCATTGTATACTGGTTGTGTTGTTTCAATAAATTACACATTTTTATTAGTTCACTTGTGCAGCCTTTTGAATGGGGGGCGGAGAGAATTTTGTTGGGGGACAGCATCCCAATTGTTGCATGTTCATTTGGAATAGGCCTCCTCCTGCTAGGAGTTGTTTTGATCATTTTTGGTTGTACATTGAGTTCTTTTTGAGAGTTGTTTTTTTCTTGTGCGGGAATGTGCCCTGCTAGAGGGATAGCAGGGATGCGGCCACAGCCCACACATGCGCCGTTAGACCGGGAAGTAAGGTAAGTGAACGGGGGGACCTGGGAGGTATGCCCCAGAGGGAGGGAATCGATCGGCCCGGGAACCTATAAGAATCAAGCTGGGTTTTTCCACTTTAAAGTGGAATAATTACCAAAATATTCACCCGAGGCGGTGTGTGTATTCCAGCAAGGCAGGAGAACTTTCAGTCCGCTTTCTTTCAGTAAACTATTTGTGTTTTCTCTGCTTAAATTTTATTTCAGCCCCTTGAGGTGGAAAAATAAGATAATAGGGGCCTTAGATCAAAAAAGATTGTGCATCCCTGGTTTGTAGCCTTACTATTTGTAAAGGGTTTAGATAAATAACTACTGAATTAAGTACCCTATTAGTACCTACTTTTTATTTATATTAAAAATAATAATAATTATTTTAATCTCAAATAGGTTTTATATTTGTATAATTTAATTTACAAAATGTATTCGCCTGTTGCTATTATAAGAATTCGTAACATGAGTTAGTCTGTTCTGCAGTGAGCTGTTACATCATTGCTGGGTTATTAACTTTGCCTGCAATGTTCCCAGGAAGGAGGGGGTCGCCTGAGAGGCAGCTGGGTCATTATAAAGTAGAGACAGACATTAAAATCCCCTTCCAGATCCTTGTCACCATAAGGTAAGTCATGTCCTCCCCTATGCTGCTTATAGTGGACAGTTGTTTTGCTGATAAATAGGTGGTCATGTCAGGACACAGTTATAAAGAACATAAGGCCCAACCTAATTCGATCAGACACTTTCCCTTTCTCCATTCGGTCAGACACTTTCCTGTTTAATTGACTAATTATATGGTATAATGCGGCTTTTAAGATAGGTGAACACCAAATAGGAAATATGCTTCATTCTTCTAAACAGGATGAAGAACAGAAAGAATGTTAATGGGACCCTACAATCCAAAACAACCACATTACATTTATAAAAGTTTTTTGAGTTTTTTTGTGTAAATCACAGCAGATCCCCCATCTACAAAACCAATTGCTTCTTTATTATTAAGAAAAAACTACATGTAATGTAGAATGTAGCTTTAGATGAGGTCTCCCACACTGATGGTGGTAGGGTTGGTGTTTTGACCATAGTACTTCTCTTGGCTGACCACGGTGGTCACAATACATGAGCTGCTGTAGTTGTGGGGGGAGGAGGAGCATAGTACTACTAGTCCAACATGGCAGATCAGAAGATAATATGAGAATTCTTTATTCTTTTAAAGTGCACCAAAACTTCTGCAGGAAAAAGTCTGCAGGAGAGACCCCAGGCCTGGTCAGTGCCAAGGATGCATATGCCATTTGCTTAGCTTACCACCACTCCTGCGCCGTTGATTGGCCTCCCACTGTGCATTTGTGTTGCGGCTGGCAGGTGAGCATGGCATGTGTATGGCCAGCTCCCATTGAAAACAAGGTAAGTGGATCACTTATGCATCCTTGGCATCCATGGCCCTGAAGTCTTCAGAAAGGTCTACAGAAGCTGACTTTTTCCTTAAAGAACAACACAGGGGAACAACTTGAAACTAGTCAAAGGAAAGATCAGAAGCTTTTATTTTACTGAAAGTGTAGAACCAGTAGTACAACTAGAATATAGTAAAACAAACTTTATTTTAATCTGAAATAGTTTTTTTATTTGTATGAAAGTAAACATATTGGCCTGTTGCTATTATAAGAATTTGTAACATGAAAGAGTATAACAAGTAGTAGAACAAACTAGAACATCGCAAAACAAACTTCCAGCAGAGGTAGTTGAAAAATCAACAGTAAATGAACTTAAACATGCCTGGGATAAGCATAACCTACAAGAGGACAGTAACAGGAAGCCCAGCAGCACTTCCTTTTTGCAGGTGACCTGCAAATGCATAAGCCGCCATTTTGTTTTTAAAATTTACCACAGCAGGTGTTAGAAAATGGTAAATTGATTTTTATGTGCAGCAATCTAAATAGCCCTGGGGAGGGATGCATATGAGCACTGTTTGTTGTGTTGGTTTGGTTTAAGACATTTTTGACTGTTGGTTTAAGTAACAGGACAGTCACCCAATCCAGGGAGCAGTGCGCCACACTGCTCCACGGATTAGGTAACTGACCTGTCACTCAAAGTCCCAGCTTTAGATTCCATGGATGTTATTGTCCAAATAGGGCCTAGCACGGGAGATGGGAGGGGTGGGTGGTGTGTAAGAGAATGCTTGCAATTCCACTTTAATTTATTGTTGGATTACACAATTATTAACTGTTTTCTTTTTGTCCATTATTGTTCATGAAGGTGGCATCATAGAGGAAATGAGGGCAAACAAACAGGAACTGTAAGGATTGTAAAGTGGACTACTACACAATGGACCTTATTTCATTTCATGCCCCTAAACAGCCCTCAACCAGCAATGTTGTTTTCGATTACAAGCTTCAGCTGATTGGCTCCTTGCCTCTCAATGCCTTCATCACAATGCCCATGTTACCCTGGGTGGTGGCAGAGATCAAGAGAAAGAGCCTGTCTAGATCCAAAGATGCCCCTCCTGTCCAGCCAGTCCGACTGTACGTCTCAGCCTTGTGTATCTGCTGTGAACCAGACCCGGGGGAGAGCCACCAATGGGATCCTTTAATCTGCTCCAGCATCTTCGAGTACAAGTCCCGGTTTCTCCAGAAATTGTTATACAACAGTCAGGATCCAAGTTACTTTGCATGTCTCCTCAAGGAGGAAGATACAGAGCGACATCACAGCACCTGCTATGTCTTCCGATCTGCAGACCAGTCCAAAGTAAGTGTAATGCAATGCAACATGTGTAATTATTATTAGAATGGTTTATTTATTCTGTGGTGCTGTAAAGGGTGGATATGACAACTAATGTGTATAATACACCAGATATTATGGTGTCACACAAGTGCATCCAAACACATTGACACAAGAGGGCATTAGAGAGAGCCCTGCCCCCGTGAGCTTGCAGTCTAAAGCATAAAGGTGGAGATGAGAGCCTGGGTCACAAGTAGTATTTACTAAGCATGGTGGCAAGTGCTCCAAAGTGTGACAAGACTGTAAAGGGTGATGGTTACAGAGGAACCTCCCCCAAACCTCATCGGACTGCTGCCCTCCTCCTCTGTTTTCAGCTTTGGGCAGTTTGTACTCACCTCGCCGGGGCATCTGTCTTCTGGGTCCCTCAGATTACAGGCGACCTCCTGACGGTCAACACCATCTTGTATCCCATCAGGCACTGCGCACAGTCCACGATCTCGCACCTGCCCATAAATGGGATACAATGGGGGCCTCCCCATAAAGCCGCGAGACTTCACAGAGCGGCACTGAATTTTGACAGCTGTGCTGTCAAGTAGTGATGGCTAAGATGGTGGAGGGACTGGGGGTCGGGCCCTGAAGCAGACAGATGTCCACAAGGTAAGCAGGGCCCGATGGTGGGGGGGGGGAATAACCCATGTTTGTTTTAAGTCTGATGTTCCTCTTTAAGGCAGATGATAGCCTTGTCTTAAAGCGGAGGAGCCCCCCTGCGCATTGCCCCCTGAAAGGACCACAATTCTGCAGCCCCGCGACTGGCCCTTGGCAGTCACATAGGTTGGAGTCGCATCCATGGTTCCAGCTACTGAAAGGCCTGTCCACATGACCGGCAGTGTCCAATCACAGGGCTGCATTCCCCGCAGAGGACCGAGGAAGAGGTAAAAATTGCGGGCATCCTTGGGGTGATATGCTTGGGCCTCCAGCCGTCTGGATGCTCCCCGAGCCTGTCTGAATGCTTCTGGATTGACACCCACATCTGGTAGCAGGGAAACAACTGTTGGTCTGCTTTAATAGGTGAGATTTAATGCCACTTAAAATGGACCTTCAGTGCCATATAATGAAAAGTCCAAACCCCCTCAAAGACTATTCCCCAGCATCTAAAAGTAATATTTTTTACATTTTTAGGCAGGGAAAGGACAGCAATCCCAGAAAAGGACGTGATTAGGGTTGAGAACAAGAGGAGGTTCTGGGAAGAGTGGTGGAGACTGCATTTGGGCTTGTAAATATGAGCTACAGATCATATGCGGGAAGTCTCTTGGCCAAAAAGGGCCTTACAAATTAAGGTTAGAAGCTTAAACTGAAATCTTTCAGCTAGTACCAGCTAGTGGAGGGATTAATAGAGAGGAGCAACACCGGAAAAGCGAGGAGAGATTGATGAGGCGAGCAGCAGAGTAGATAATAGATTGGAGACGTGCCAGTTCTGTTTACTGGTAGATCACAGAGGAGAGTTTTTCAGTAATCTAGGCCAGTGTTTCTCAACCCTATCCCCAAGTATTTCCACTAGCCACCTCCTGTCATCTTCAACTTAAAGTGGACTGTAACCCAGGGGTGATCTTATAGATTCCCGGGCCGATCACCTCCCTCACCGCGGGACATCCGAGATCGGGATGTCCCGCGGTGAGGGACCCCCCCAAAACCCCCGAAAAACGTACCTCATCGGCAGCGGCGGACAAGACAGCGCGTCCGCCGCTGTCACCCGCTTGTCCGTGGCTACGTGGGAGCGTGGTGAGGTGAGTTTTGGGGGCTTTCTGGGGGTTTTTACACAGCGGGGCACCCCTAACCGGGGTGCCCCCCTGAAGTGGACCAAAACCCAGGATAGTCAAAATCCTGGGTGTTGGTCCACTTTAAAAACATCTCCTACATCCATCTCTTTCTCACACCTAACACCACTAAACTTCTAGTGCATGCCCTGATCATATAACCGCTAGACCAGTATTTCTCAACCCTGTCCTCAAGTACCCCCAGCAGGCCATGTGTTGTGGATCTCCTCCTGGCAGCTGAAGCTCTAATTAGTTCACCTTTGTATTGGAATATCCACAGATATGGCCTGTTGGGGCTACTTGAGGACAGGGTTGAGAAACAATAGTTTAGTTGGTGTCTGATCATGAAATGCTCTACTAGAATTTTAGTAATGTCAAGTGTGAGGAAGTGGATGTGGATGTGGAAGTGGATGTGGAAGTGGAAGTGGATGTGGGAGATGGTTTTGAAGATGACAAAAGGTGATTAGTGAATGGATATGAGATATGAAAGAGAGAGAGAAGTCCAATATATAACACCAATAGGTCGTGACTGGGGAAAGTGCAAAGATAATGACACATATTATGGAGGCTGGAGCAGATTTGGGAAAATGAAGTTTTGTCCATGTTCAGTTTTAGGGAGTGAGATTACATGATAATTGGTATCTAAGAGGCAAGATATTGAATTTCCAAAGAGGTGAGTATTTGGAATAGTGGAATGAAATGGTCTACAGTATTGAAAGCAGATCATAGGTCATATAGAAGAAGGATGCAGTAGTGCTATTTAGATTTGGCAGTTAATAGATTGTTAATGACTTTGGATTCAGTGGAGCAGGATCCAGACTGCAGAGGACATAGTAAGGAGTTTGTAGAGATATAATGTGTTAGCTCTGCATGTACATGCTGCTCCAGGAGCTTGGATGAGACAGGGACAGTGGAAAGGGACTGTAAGTGATGGAGACAAGCAGGTCCAGGGAGGGACCTTTCTGGTGTTCCTCTCTGAACATCCCTTATCTAAAATGCCGACATCCAGCAGTATTCCTGGCCCCTTTCCACCCCCTCCCCCCTTAGCTGTCCCAGAGTGAAGGCTGCAGGCTTACCTCTAGTCGTGTTCTTTGCAAATGTTCCACTACACTCCTCAGATCTCACGCTCTTCAGCGCTTAGTGTCATTGCAGCCTATGCAATTACACTGCACATGTGCGAGATCTGAGGGGCAGCGCGGTGCATGCTGGGATTCTAAGACAGCACTGCCCGATGGAGGACGATGGGGGAGCAGAGGAATGCCGAGCGCGATGCGACCGGAGAGGTAAGTTTACATTAACTATTTTTTTAAACCGGAGGGGCGGGGGGGCAGGACAAGCCAATAGTTTTTACTAATTCCCCATGTAATATGTAATATTCCTCTTTAAAGTGAACCAAACCCCATGGCGATCGCCTGAGAATCTATGAGATTCCCGGGCCAATCGTTTTCCTCTCCCCGGGCATCCATCCCACTGTGTGAAACCCACCAGGTCGCCCATACACTTACCTTCTTTTCCAGTCCAACGGCGCATGCACGAGCCATGGCTGCATCCCCGCTATCCCTCTAGCAGGGTGTGTGCCCACGCCAGGCATTTGTGAATGGCCGACGCGGGCTGCTCCCTGCACTCAGAGCCGCTCGCCTTGACGTGACGCCAGCGGATCTGAGCTCGCTGCACATGCGCCGTAGAGCCGGGAAGAGGTGAGTTGGTTTCGGCGACCTGGGGGGGGGGGGTCGCACAGCGGGGCATCCCAGGGGCAAGGACCAAATCCCAGGATAGTCAAAATCCTGGGTTTTGGTCCACTTTAAGTTTCAGTCAACACACTGTAGGCTAAAATGTCTCCCAGCCACTGTGACACGAACAGGTCATTTGTCTCAAGTCTGGCTACTACTTAAACATCAGCTAAAAATGGTGCTGAATTGTGCTAAAGATAAAAAATCTTTACAAATTTTGAGAAAACATTCTCGTGGTGCTGAATCAGCCCTAATATCCTGCTGTAACTAAATCTATAATCTCTATTTAAAACATAGTTAAAACAGAGTTCTCGGAGTGAAAACTCCACCAAATTGATATTTAGTGACTATGACAGTCCACATTGCTAATAATGGTGGTTTTTATTCATGGCAAATGTCAGATCCGTTTAGTGAAGGTAAACCTGCAGAATTAGATTCATTACTTTTATCTTTCAGTTAAATTGCAGAGAATGGCAAATAGTGCCATCTAGTGGTAAGCAGGAGTATCACTGACACTGCTAGAAAGAAACAAAAATGAAATCTGGTCAACTGTGAAGAAGCAAAACTTGTGTGTGTGATGGGTGAAGAAGACGGGAGTATCTGATACGGATACTGATTGGGGGAAGGGAAGAGCACCCTGAGCGGCAAGCTAAGAATGGTGGACTTCCAGTCAAAAATGATTTTAGGTCCCAAATGCCTGTACAGTTAAACCGGACCTTCAACATCATTTAATGAAAAGCCCAAACCCTTAAAAAACTATTCCCCAGCAAATTAATATATTTTAAGTTTATAGTCATTTATTTTTTATTCTTTCCCCCACTGGGCTGCAACTCTCTGCAGGACTCCAGGGTACGGGCGCCGCCATCTTGCCTCAGAAGTATTAGATACGGAGGGGAGGAGGAGGGGGGAAAGTGCAGAGGGGACGGGTTATAGCTGCGCTTTGCACAGACAGAGCAGAGCTGGGGTCAGGAAAAAGACAGCAATCCCAGAATGCAGAGCGGCACAGTCAGATGACAGCCTGAAACTCCATGAGCCGCCATCTTGAATGTTTAAAGGCTCAGAAAATGCAGTAGATGCAGGTAGGATGATTTTTAATGTGGGCAATCTGTATGTACAGGGTGGGGGAAACATATAAGATAGACTCTTATTTAGGGTGAAGGTCCTGTTAAAAGAGGAACATCTGCCTTTTGTGGATTCCCTATCTCTGGAGAATCCGGATGTGGGATGCCCCACTATGTGAAACCCTGTCAATCAGTGTCCATATTAAATGGCTGGCGATCCGACAATGCATGCATGGGCCACATCCCTGGCATACCTCCATGTGAGGTGAGTACCCAGGCAATTGTGGATGGCAATTGAGATATACCCCCCAGATAGCATTGAGCAGGCATGTGGCCAGCGGCAAGTTTGCTCCATTCAGCTTACTTGTCACTCTGACGTCAAAGCAGAAGCTGACGGGAACGGAGTGAACTGATTGGCTTCCTACCCGCGCCTGCCCCATGGGATCGCCCAGGAGGGTGAATTTCCCTGGCGGTCCATGGGGACACACAAATATTAGGATGCTCCACCAGACAGACACAACACATGGAAGAATAAAAATCCCTGTTGCTGCTCGATGCAGTGAGGTCGCCTATAGGAGGAGGTATGGCCGTATGCACAGCTGTTTCCTGACTCCCATCAGAAGGCCCTCTGACAGGGAAAGATGAGTATGCCCCTTGGTGCTTACAGACCGAGCATAGCAGGATTTTCCCATGATCCTTAGCAGTATACACACTCTTGCAGGGCCGGCTCTAGGTTTGTGGGGGCCCGTGGGCAGGAGAATCTTAGTGGACCCCAAAGTAGTGTGTCACATGATGTCACCTTTCAGATCCGCTGCCACAAATGAGTCAACTTCTGCTGCTGATCACCCTCCCAACCTTATTGCCTTCCCTATAGCCACCAGATGTCCTCTAGTCCTTATTGCCTTCCCTATAGCCATCAATCATCCTATAGTTCTTGTTGCATTCTCTACTGCCACCAAGCACCCTTCAGGCCTTACTGCTTGCTCCGTTGCCACTAAAGACTCCATCATGACTGTCAGTTGTCACCTGGTTCTTGCCACCCTCTGAGCTTCCATCAATTGCCCTCCATTCCATGCCACCTTTTCCAATGTGGCTGATCATCCCCTGTTGCTGAGGCCAGTCATGAGCCTGAACACAGCACATGGCATTTGGTGGTTCGGGTCCACTCTAAAATAATAACATGGCCAAGTGTGAGTCTGAGTGGGCCCTTGAAGATGCCAGGGCCCCTGGCAATTGCCCAGGTTTGCCCTGTTCTGGTGCCGGCCCTGCACTCTAGGCCTGGTTTGGGTTTTCAAAACCTGACCTGATCTGAAACGACAGCACATACATAAACCTCCTAATCTTTACCTAAAAGGTGTGTTATCACCATATCACCTGATATAATAAATCCATATAAACATGCTGTAAGAGGTTGCTCTATTTTTTGCCCCATAAGATGCATCCCTACCCCCCAAAGTGTGGGGAAAATGTTAGTGTATCTTATGGGGCAAATCTTAACAAAAATAACTTGTGTTCCCGGTGCTCCTACGCCACTGGCCTACGACTCCAAAAACGCTCAGGCAGAGTGCAAATGATTCTACATGCGCCTAGACGCATGATTCATGGCTGCTTTCACCAAATAGCAAGCACACGGGAGAAGCGCGAATTGTCTCTTTTTGCGCCAATTTCCGCCTTCTGCAAGGAGAATCTACTGTTTTGAAGTGCAAATGGCCCTGCCCTGCTGTGTGAAACCCCTAGGTCACCCCAAAACTCACCTTTTTTCCGGTCCAACGGCGCATGCGCGATCAGCGGCTGCATCTCTGCTATCCATTTAGCAGGGTGAATGCCTGTGCCAGGCGTTTGTGAATGACCAGTGCAGGCATGCACCCTGTTAGAGGGTAGCGGGGGATGAGGCCGCCAGCGCGCTCAGATCTGGTCACATTACATGAGCTCCTAGACAAAGGGGCTCAAGTGGATCAAAGCACGCTGATTGGACGAGCGGCCGCACATGCACCGTAGGACCGAGAACAGGTGATTTTGTTCGGGTGACCTGGAGGGTTTCACACAGCGGGGCACCCCTGATGAGGGCAAGGACCAAAGCCCAGGATAGTCAAAATCTTGGATTTTGGTCTTAACTGCTACTGATGGTCCCCCATGTTTCTCCCCTTTCCTTTACTGTTTCTCCATAGTGATTTGATCCTTCCAGTTTCTGTGTTTTCTGCTAAGCTCTATTCACCATTTTGGAAGGAAATTCTCTGAATAATTTGTGTTCTACTTTTTGGGGGGGGAATATTCTGATACAAAATAACCCTTAATGTTTTTTTGCCCTATGTTTTGTCCCAAATGTTCTCTTTCACCCTCCCTCCCCTATTTGGTTTGCATATTAATGATTAATAATTTAGCTATCATTTTTTATAACTTCAGGGCCCAATATCTACATTTATGTTGTTTGGACCTTAAGTTTTGTGATTTCTGACAACTTTTTATCATTTTCTTTTTCAAACAAAAACCCGAAAATAGGGTTCAATCCCTAAAAAGATCCAGCGCTGTTCACTATCGTTGTTCAAAAACATTGCCGCCAGCGTGTGTTTTCAAAATGAAATAAGCCCGTTACCCACTGGAATTAGCGGTTTCCTCCACCTATTTGCTGGAGATAATTCACTCTTCAAATTGCCACATTTATATTTTCTGCCGTCTAAACATACCATTAATCAGGTGGCAGAGACAGTTTGTCGCGCCAAAGTGCCGCTATCATAACATTTCAGTAGCAAATTGGCAAAAAAAAAATGCACGTCCCATTTTGACAACCATGAATCACATGGAAGCACAAGCTCGACTTGGCCCCCCAAAAACGTGCGCAAATTCATTCGTACATGACCATGAATCTACCCTAAATGCATGTTCTCAGTGCGTATCGCTGGTTCCTAGCTACATGTGGGCGTGGCCTGTATAGGGCTGATGGACGCTGGCCTGCATCACAGGCAACGCTCATCTGAAACCACAGCTACACACCGAGAACTTGTGTGGTGACAGGACAGCGGGGATATGTTTTTTTTTTTTTAAACATTAGCCTCATAAGACGCACCAACATTCCCCCACAGTTTGGGGGTACAAAATTGTGTGTGTGGCGGCGTACGCCAATAAGATGTGTGTGTTTGCACATGTCGGCAGCAGCCCGGGCTGCGGCAGGAGCATGCGAGCACTGTGAATGTACGTTTTTTTGGGTGGTGCATGCTGCACACGCTGCCTGTAATTGGAATGCCTCGCACTGCCTGTAAAGTGGGGTCTGTAATGGGGTAATTGAGGAAATTCTGCACACTGTCTGTAATAGGGTGATTGAAATGGGGATTTTAGCACACCATGTGGTTCAGAATAATTTTTTTCTCATTTTTTATGGGGTGAAAAATATGGTACTTATAATACCCCCAACAGGAATAAAATCCTGCCAAGCTTGTGGTTTTCTACTGTGGTTAGGAATAAAACCCAGGAGTGGACGATTTGTGAGCATAACATTCTCCTGAGCCAGCCTATGGGGAGCAGCAGCATGAACCACTTTAAAGTGGACCAACACCCAGGGGGGATCAGCCCGGGAATCTATAAGGTTCCCCGGCCGATCAGATCCCTCCCCACGGGGCATCCGAAAACGGGATGCCCCACTGTGTGAAACCCCGCAGGACGCCCAGAAACCTTACCTTATACCCATTCCAACGGCGCATGTGCGAGCCGCGGCCGCATCTCGCTCTTCTCTCTAGCAGGGCGCGCACCTGCGTGCTCAGAGCCTCTGATTGGACGAGCGCTCGCGTAGGAGCGGGGTGAGGTGAGTTTTTTAGGGCGATCTGGGGGGTTTCACGCAGCGGAGCGCCCCGCGGAAGTGGACCAAAACCCAGGATAGTGAAAATCCTGGGTGTTGGTCCACTTTAAATATCTGCCCAAAGCATTGCATGATGGACAAAAGCTCCTACACACATCATAATAATTCTAGTAGCAATAAGCGGTTATTCCAGCACATCATAACTCAAGGGACAATGTCATTAAACTGCGCAGATTCCCTGAAAAAGCAGAATGGTACATTTACCCTGATTCTTCTTTCTTCCATTCAAAGAAAGAAAGAAAATCAGCTAGATATTTCTTATGCTGGGTGTATACTGTATGTCACCCCTCATCTTTCTATTTAGCATATTTACCTGGATGTTTAAACTAGCCACCCAAATAAAAACACAAAAAGGAAACACAACTTTTGGCACAGGGTGAACACTGGGCCCATGCCAATGGGGATCAGGCTCTTCTGTACCCCCCAGGCATTTGGGGATACAGGTAATGGGGTGGGGGGGGCTAAGGAAATTCACCTCCATACTAGCAGGTAACTTGCCACCCCCTACGCTCTTAACTAGTATATGGGTTCCCTGCCCCCCTTACTAGTTCAAGGTAGTAAAAATGAATACACCACACAAAATATATTGTATTGTATTAGTCTAAATGTACACTATAAGTGCCTCTGCCATTTTCATCCAGTGCCTAGTGGTTCCCCTTCCTTTCATGCTGACACTCTGCCAGGCTCTGCTCACTCCTCACCACTGGGAGGGGTATTTATAGCTCAGGGTGTGGCTTGCCTAGGAATCTCCTCCCACCCCCTTGCTGTCAATTGGCGCTAGCGGGAATCTCAGGCAAGGCACAACCTGGGCTATAAATACCCCTCACAGTAACGGGAAGCGAGCAGAGTCTGGCTAAGCGCCAGTATGGAGGGAAGGGGAAACTTCCTTCTCCTGCCTTACAAACACCAGCAGCGTGGATAGAGCGCCGCCCCAGCGCAGGACGGAGATGGTGGGGAAAGTGTATTGAAAGTATTGAAATTTAGACTAATAAAATTATTTTCTGTGTTACATAATTAATATGGTTGAAATAAGACATGTCCATCAAGTTCAACCAAGGGTGTTGGGGTAGGGGGAAGTTATTTTTTTTATTTTTTACTGACTACAGCTAACAGTAACTGTTAACATTATTTTCTTCTAAATAAGCATCTAATTCTTTTTTGAAGCTGTCAGCGGTTGATGCCGTAACAAGCTTCTGTGGGAGGCTATTCCACAGATTTATAGTTCTTATGGTAAAGAATGTCGCCTCCGGAGACTGAATTTCTTTTTTCTAGTAAAATGGAGTGCCCCCTTGTCTTTAGAGAGGATTTTACCTAAAATAGTGTTTCCCCATTTTTTTTGTGTTGGCCATTTATATATTTATACAAGTTAATCATATCCCCCCTCAGTTGTCTCCTCTCAAGACTAAACAGATTTAACTCTCGTACTCTTTCCTCATAACTAAGATCTTTCATTCCTCTTATTAGTTTGGTGGCTCTCCTCTGCACCCTTGACATTCCTATACCATGATTCCAGGCCTCTTTTCATGCATGATAATATCTCGGTGGCCTTGGAAGCAGCTGCTTGACATTGCATGCTGTTATTTAGCCTGTGATCTACCAGTACCCCCAGATCCTTCTCAACAAGTGTTTCTCATAGTTTTACTCCCCCGAGGATATATGTGGCCTTCAAGTGCATGACTTTACATTTCTCCACATTGAATTTCATTTGCCAAGTGGATGTCCAGACACTCAGTGTCCAAGTCAGCCTGAAGCTTGTGAACATCTTCAATAGACTGCACTGTGCTACATATCTTTGTGTCATCTGCAAAAATAGAGACAGTCCTTCTAATTCTGTGGTGTATTTTGTGTCAGGCCTACAGTAACCATGTTTGTACCAAGCATGAATGTTCTAAGGAATGTTTCAGGGTGTTCAAACCCCTTTGCTCAGCTGAGGAAGGGGTTTTACCCCCCCCCCCCCGAAACATCCCTTAAAGCGATCCCGCTTGCTACAAACAGGATAACTGTGAGCCGGACTGGTTCTCACTGCATCTCTCTTTATGTTCACTTATATGTTTACACTTTTCTGCGTGGTTTATTGTCTTGGGTGCTGTCATTTGACTCAGGCTATGATGGTATGTGATAATGTATCTAACATACTGAAAGCACTGTATACATTTATTTTACTTTATACTGGATGACAGTTATCTTGCTACTTTGACTTCTGTACTCGATGTGTTAATAAATACTGTACATGGTGTTAGACGAACTCTGGGTTTTCATTTGACATAGTGAACAGATACTAAGACATTTTTCGGATTCTCATGCCTTTCTGGAGTATATAAAAATCTAGAGGCCTCTGTGCAGCCTGTATAATTAATTGTGGACACATGAGTGCGCCAGCATTCTGTTTTTGTCTGTTTGAACATCCACTGTAAACGTGGGTTAGACACGGTTCCTGTTGATATTTTTTATATTTTTGCTCACTTTTGCATTTTACTTGATGGAGTTGAACTTTATGTTATCTTTATTGTTTAGAAAACGTTTACTATTGTTTCTTAGGTGAAATATTGTTTCTTAGGCATGATATATAGTTTCTGTGTTGTACAGGGTATGGATTACTTTCTTATTAAAATTTGCTACATTAGCGTCTGGCCAGGGTAACCAGAAGAAGCAATGGCACCCACAGCACTATACACATAAATGACTATAGACACTGATATACGGTGTGCTATATATTCATTCAATATCAAGATCCAAGCTCATTTGCCTCGTGTACCGGCTAGTAGGCTTGGGGAGGGAGAACCTTAAGTTTAAAAAAAAAAATAAAAACACAGAGTCAAGTTTATGTAAAATCTGCGTTTTTACATGTGTTTGCGTTGCAGGCCATAGACTCCTATGGGGCGGCGTCTGGGTTCGGTGCGCCTGTGGTTGCGGCCTGGATGCAGCAGGCAGGACTTTTTGCGGCTGCTTTTTCATTCTCCCTGCCACAGAATGAAAGAGGAGGAAAGGGTCCATAGAGGGACTATTGTAACATTTTTCTTACTGCTGCAATTGTACAAATGGATGTGGTACCAGACAGGTGTGACCGTGGCATAAAAGCAGCAGCCTGGTACTATAGCAGCATAACAGGCAGGGCTTTGGAGGCGGTAAGTCAAAGTCCAGACTTCGATTGAGAAAATGCTGAGTGAGACAAGATTCCAGAAGAGACACCAAAGGGACTGCACCACTCCAGCTACTGTACCCTCCTCCAGGATCATGGGGCTTTTCTGAGAGCATAAGAGGAAGGTTGGGAAACAGATTTTCCTCTCTATTTTTGCTAAAAAAAAAAGCCAGATACGATCTAAAAGTATAATTCTCTAGAGAAGATATGGCCAAGATATTTACGCTAACGCATAAGCTGTCAGAAGCTAGTGCTGCACAAGAAAAGAATTACAAGCTACTCACAAGGTGGTACAGGTGCCCGGCTGAAATAGCAATCTACAACCCGAGAGAGCTGGGCACTTGCTGGAGATGCAACGCAGCTGTCGGTGGTATACTCCACATATGGTGGGAATGCCCCAAGATACATAAACTGTGGGAAACAATCCTCAAAATCCACACAGAGGTAGAGGGCTCCATGGTGCCAAACACCCCAGAGGTGGTCCTGCTTTCCTTAATTCCAGGCCCCCTAGCTAAAACGAAGAAAGGTATTCTTAAATTCTTCTTGACAGCAGGAAGAACGATCATCCCCAGGCGCTGGAAGTCTCCAAACCACCCAAGTGTTGGGGAATGGTTTGAGGAAATGGATTCCTTAATGAGAATAGAGGAGAGAGTACAGGGAGACAAGGGGGTCCAGGAAAAATTTCTAGCCACATGGACGAATTGGATAATGTTCAGGGACACAGATTCTGCGAGGGCCTTCTTGCAGGTGGGTGTCCTATAGCCACGCGAACATGGCCCGTTTTTGGTCAACAAACAAGCGTTCCCAGTGACAGCTCCTCCTTTCCTTGGATGCTAGCAAGCCTGGTTCCCTACCCACTTTCCCATCGCAGTTTTTGTGTTTTTTTTCTCGCTCTTTCTTTTTCTCTCCTTCCTTTCACTTTCTTTCTCTTCCGACCCCTTTCCCACCCTCTCCTCTCTCCACCCTCCCCCTCTCTGTTTTATGTCTTCGGCCCCGCCCCACCTCTCACGACAAACCGCTTTTCTCCCTGCTGGTTCTCCTGCCCTTTCCTCTTCGGGCTCCCTGGACAGGCCTTCCCCGGCCATATCTCCTCCTCCCCCTAGCCAGTAGACGGGCGAGTGCTGCGGGGGGGACCTACTCTCGCAGACGCTCTGCCAATACTTATACGACCGGAGGGCCTCGGGGGGCGGGTGGCACCCCACAGGAGCGGAAGATACTGCTGGGCCATCTTGGTATGGCCCGGGCAGCTGGATGGCCGCCCTGCTCGGGGGCCTTTGTGGAGCACAGGGGTTGCAGTCTGCTGCCCCAATTTAGGGGCAAAGGGCGACCCCCCTCTTGACTGGTCCCGGACAGGTGGGGGCCAGGATGGGGCCGCGGGCATCAAGTGCACCGTCAGTAGCAGGTGATAGAGGATGGTGTGGGGGGGGCGTACTCCCTTTATAAATGCAATTGTTCACAATGGTGTGTAACCTCCCCAATTGCTTTTCTATATTTTGTAAACTGTCTCTTTGGTTCCAATTGTATGCTTTGAATCAAAAATTTCAATAAAGTGAGATTAAACTAAAAAAGCCAGATACAAGTAAAAAATTGCCAGAAATAGGGATAGTCCTCATGTAAACTCACTAAACTATTGATTGATGTAACGTTTTAATGAAAAGTGAATACTTACTGTGTTTCTGTTTTGTCTTGCACTTCTGAGATAACTGCAGGTACACTCAGCTATAAACTTCATCTAGTCTTTAAAAGTGAAACTTACTACTGAACATGTTCAGCACAATTTCAGGCATTGTAACTATGGGCCTTGAATTAGTATGTCCTTTTATAACTCTGCTTTCACACCTATTCGGATCAGTTGAAGTTTCTGTTTGTTTGCCTTTACAGCTGTCGACATTCTGCACCTAAATTGCAACTGGAACAGCAACTGCATAGGTGTGAATGCAGGATAAGAGAAAGAGGAGCTTGGAGAACTATCACCTGTAGAATTCCCTTCTACTGCTTATCACTGATTTGTATAAACAAGGCCCTTAGATTGACAGAGATAAATATATTTATGATTAATATTCCTAAATTTCCTAGGAAAGTGAGAGCATTATACATTATTAGTAAGAGTGTAACAGAGCCCTAATAGCAGTATAACATCAGCAGCTTTATACATTAGTAAGAGCATAACAGGGCCCTAACAGCAGTATAACATCAGCAGCCTGGCCTTACAGCAGTAACTTGGCCCCACAGCAGAGTAAACAGCAGCCAGGCCCCACAGCATTATAGCAAGGCCCCCACAGTACTGTGACAGTAGCAGCCTTGGCTCACAGCAGCATAGTAACAGAGTCCAGCAGTCGAATAACATGGAATCCAAAGCAGAAATAGAAACAGCAAATATGAATACTGTATGGGTGCCTCAATCAGACTTTCTTTCCAGGGGTTTTCACCACGCTTGAGCCAACCCTGTGGGAACTGTTAGCGCTCTGCAAGACAGAACATACAGGGTAGGGGCCCCTTTGTGCCCTGTGGGCCAGTCCCAGCCTTACTGCTGCCATCTTCACTTGCCAAAATCTGATTGCCTATAAATACTGCCCCAGAGGTGATGACAAGTATTTATGTGCAGTTTAGTGTGTTACGTGCACTGTTATATCAAAACTCACTGTGCGTAAATTTAAAGCTATCCCTTTGTGTAGCCTGATTTAGTCCCTTAATAAAATCTCATTTCTGGATCCCAAGATGCATGAATGGCTTAGCGTCTGCATTGTCCCGCTGGCAGATCTGAATGTCTACACAGGGCAGAGGATGCCGAGGGGTGCTGCTTCAATGCTGAGAATCCCGCTCCATCTGCCCTGTACGCCCCCACTGCCAGACATTCAGGTCTGCTGGGTGCGCATAGGCAGGATGCCATGGCTGTTATTGAGGTATTTGTTATCAACCTCCCTCCTATACTCTACTCATGTTCATCACTTTTCCAGATGAGGCCTATGACTTCAAATCTGAGACGCAGACACAGTCATTTGTAAATACTGAGAACAAATAGGAGGAGATGTGGTATTACAGTACTGTTTTAACTTTGGATGTGTAGGGGCATAGCCTCACTTTCTGCCCATGAGGAAGTGGGTCATCCAGTTACAGATATAGGTTCAGACACTGAGGTTTATGCTGTAGATATGATGGACAGTTTTTACTGTGTTAAAGGAAGCGTTTAGATCAATAATTAGGATACTAGCATAAGTGCTAGGCATGTCCAAATGCTTCAGGATGAGAAGCAGGGCAAGGATGAAGGTGTCTTCTTCTGCATTTGTAAAAAAAAACCTTCAGAGAAATTACCAGTATTTAAATGGATGACTTCTTTGTTATAGGGGTAATGATTGATCTTTTAAGACAAGATGGAACAACACAATCCTCCAAAAATCTATGGTAGATGCTGGAGAGTACAGAAGCCAGCTGCTCAGCAGAAACTTTTAGGCAATGAGGTGTTATGCCATCTGGACCTGATGCTTTCCTATGATAGATGCTCTTGAGTTTGACCTCAGATTTATTTACTCTTACTTATTGGTGAATGACTGATTGTGCTGGTGTGATCTTAGGAACAGTTGCAGTCCCAAGTACAGTTACAACTAGTTTAACTCATTATCTTATAATTTTACTGTGGTCCCTTTGAAACTGATCCACATTCACCAGATCATGTTAGCATAAGATTTTTTAAAGCTTAATCTCTGTTTAATTGGTTTGTAATCTTCCTATAGATGTCTTGTCATCAGATCAAGGAGCCTCCTCTTAATTGTTGTTTGCAGAGAGATTTAATGTCATGATTGCACCAGGGCTTTGTATTACTGTATTGACCAAATAACTTCCTCAGTACCAGCTACTTCCTCAGTACTTGCAGAAGCTGATAAAAAAAGTAATTGTATAAGCCCACTCGTCCAGGTCCGACGCATTTTCTTCAAAGGTGTCCCAATTTAAACTATCAAAGCAAGCCTGAAGACCTCCATCAATTTCATTACCATTTTCCTGATTGGTTTAGTGATTTTGAGTTTTTTTCAGTAGGTAGCTGCTGTGTGTATTTTTAATGCGACAGACAAAACATACTTCCCACCCAGGTGGTACCTACGATAATTAGAAAATGAAAAATGGTACTTGAAACTTGCTTCTGCATAAGGTTGTTGTTGCTGATTTCCAGCCCCTGTTCTATAGCCAAACCGCCATATTTTATTTAGTTTGACCACTTACTGCTAGACTAAGAGGTGGACTGAACCCCCACCCCCTCCTGCATCACAATGCACTATTCACTGTGTTGGCAGGCTGCTTCTGCAAATTGCTAAGGAATCAGACTGTCTGAAATTAGCCACCTGGGAGACAAGTGTGCTTTGATTTTACACTTAACCTTAAAGGGGACCAAAGGTAAAAAAAAGCAATTTCAGTAAAATGCACCCCTAAAGCCCCACTCTGGAAATCAGTGACATAAACTATTTGAGAGGGCTTAACTTCATACAAATGTTATGGAATAGCAGCCAGATTCTATGCTGCATAACTGCATGGTAGCAGCCATCTTGCCACAGACATGAGTCCAGCTTATGAAAAAAACAGTCCCACAGTCAAAATTGCCTTACATATCAGTGCAATCCTCCTTTATTTCTAGTAGAAAGTCTCCAGCTGTGATAACTCATTGCTTTGCTGCACAGCTGAAATAATTGTAACATTTTAGAAGATCTCTAGCAGCTAGGTATCCAGTGTGTGCATTTATATAACATAATACACAAGCTGCCCATGTGTCTGAGGCATTTATCTCAGTTTGGTGTGGGCTGCTGCTGGCACAGCTCTCCCCTCATGCTTACATATATGACAAGATACAAGATTTTGTAACAGAATTGCCTGTTATTGCAGAACATCTGCATGGACATAAGCCCTCTCAAATAGTTTTTGTCTCTGGGGTGCAGTGGGGGTAGTGGGAGAACAAACTTCTCCTTAATACCACATGGATGAAGGTCAGCTTTAAGGCAACGCAGTCACAATGCAAAGGAAAATGCTGCCCATTGTTTTTAATGGGCCAGTTCACGCGGTATAGATATGTGAACTGGCCCATTAAAAACAATGGGCAGCATTTTTTCTTGCACTTGTTGCCCGAAAAGAGCCTAACAGCATCTCTAGGATAAACACCAAAATACAATGTTGATCTTCCTACACTAATACTAATAGTATGGGATGGATGTGCCTGAAATGATCAAATTTCTTGCTGTTAGCTCAAATACAAATAAGCTATTTCCTGTGGATGCTACTGTAAATTTACCGGTACTTCATTCTGATTTAGATATTCAACAAAATCAGTTAAACGCTCTAATAGTCAGGTCCAAAAATACAGGAGATTATATATATATTCCATAAGGATTACCATCTCCGGAGAGGTACATGGTGTATAGATTTCTTTTTCAGTTTGCGCTCAGATGGTCTTTATGGTTACAGCCATTCATGGACACGACTTAGACTTAGGCTATTCAGCTCTGAATAAAATAAATATTTCCTATGAGCTTACGTTAAACCTTGTGCTCAGAGGAGAAAGGCCCCTGTGTGCCTGCTCAGGATTTACCCACCATAAATACAGCACTGAGCAGTGCTGGCTACACTTAACTAAACAAGACCGTTGATGAAGCTGGCCTGCAGCCACCAACGGTATGAGGTTCTGTATTTGTTTTTACCCTTACTGGGGTCCTCTTCTCTGTTATGTAACTTCTGGCATTCTGTTACTGCTTATAAAAGATGTGTTAGATAAGAAGGGGTGATTGCTTCAATGAATTCTGCTTGGATTTATTTTAAACTCACAGACACAAAAAGCCTGGTAGTTATCTTTCCCACAACTGTTTCCAAACAAGTCATGGAGGTTATTACAAAATTGTGTATGCTTCAAAAGGGGCAGTTGTGGCCTAGAGGTAAGGAACCGTAGGGTTGCAGGTCTGAATCCCAGGCATGAGACATGACTGAAGTGCTCTTGAGCAAGTCACCTAGCCCCGCAACTGCTCCTTGGGCACCTTAGTTAGAGCAGCCCACCATCACAGAATGGGGCCAATAATCAGCTTGGGATTTTAGGAACAAAGCTTAGGCAGGGGTGTATATGGCCAATCCTAAAGTGGTTGTTCTGATGTGGCTATAGCATTGTAGGGGCAAAACATTGGCTGGGTGCCACACTTCAGCCATGAGTGGAGGAGGGTGTTGGAAGAGGAATGAGTAAATTCCAACACAGATCCTTTACTCTGTGTTAAGCCCAAGGTACCCCCAAAACCCCCGGTTACCCCGACAAAGAAGATGTAATCTGCAGAAACAGTTTTCTAGTTTCCCAAAATAATTTTTATGCAGTTCCACCTTGCCTTTATCTCAAGATTCACCCCCACTAATACAGACTTAGAGGTCCTATACTGGCCCAACAATGCAAGCTCTTCTGCTAACGTGTTCCACTCTTGCCACTTGTTGACTTAGCTACCTGGCACATCCTATTGAGCAGTTGCTTGCCTGGGGTTCCTCATGTCCCCTCGGTTGTTTTGAGTACCACTAGAGGGTAGATTGACTACCAGCAGTGATACTAGTACCACTGGTTGGGAATCCCTGTTCTAGAACACAATTTAACTAAAAATGGACACCCCCCTTCCACAAACCTCTCTTTATTGAATCATGCTCCCCAAGTGAAATCTGGCCTCACCACTGGCCACAGGCTGTTATCTGGTCCAAATTCTCTTTATCCAGCCACTGAAAGAGTCTTGGACCATGTTCCCACTGGCAACCAATCACGGTTCACCAGTGGGGCATGGTGTAGGTAAGCAAAAACAGGGTTTTCAGGGGGGATGCAGTTGGGAAACCCCCGCTGAATTAGTATTTGAGAGACCAACATTTTCTTAAAAATGGGTGATGGATCTTTTTCAAAGTCTCTTAGGTGTCCATCAAAAGAATCAGTGATCTCATAATTATAAACAGACACAAGTACAGGCAAGAAAATAAATGACATCACTGTTATCATCATCACTGATTAGCCCAAGTATACAATAAAATATTGAGCTATTATGGTCGAACAGCAATTCTGAGCCGCCAGCTTTAGTTATCTCCTCACTTGTTTATCGCCATGTGCTCCGGCATGTTCAGCCTTTTTTGGTAACAATCATTCAGATCTCCGAGCTGTTATAAACCAGAGCAGCTACGAGGCGGTAGGAGGGCTGGGAACTCCAGAACTCTCTACACGCTACACCGCGCAGGAAAACAGCTCAGACACTTGCATTGCTTGATCGAAATCATGGGAAACAGCCAGCACCAGTGCATCAGATGTGTGCGACTTGCTGCTGACTAGTGTTGTGGAAAATCCATTGACACAAAATCACCTTTTTGTTGGTCAGTCAAAACTTCAGCAGTCAAGCCTTTACACAAGTACATTTTACTTACAATTAATTACGCATCTATTTATTTATAGAAATAAAATAACTATTTATTAAGAAGGAGAGAATATTAAAGGGAGTAAAAACCCTCTTGGTACTGTCCCGGAATCTAAAAGATCCAGGGCTACCTGCTAGCCTGCCCCCGGGGCATGTTATACCGGAATGCCCCGTTGTGCGACACCCCCTGGGTCGCAGGTAAACTGAAAAAGTAGCTTGGCATCTAAAGTGTGCACACAGACAATAACATTTTACATAATGTCCATGATATAAGATAGTAATATTTGCACTTAAAGCGGTCCTTCACTCTGAATAAGAGCCTATCTTATATGTTTCCCACACCCTGTACATACAGATTGCCCACATTAAAAATCATCCTACCTGCACCTACTGCATGTTATGAGCCTTTAAACATCCAAGATGGCGGCTCATGGAACATCAGGCAGCCTGCAAACAGGAAGTGCCCTCTGACTGTGCTGCTCTGCATTCTGGGATTGCTGACCTCTTCCTGACCCCAACTCTGCTCTGTCTGAGCAAAGCACAGCTATAACCCACCCCCTGTACTTTATCCCACTCTTCTCTCCTCAGTAAATGTGATGCTTCTGAGTCAAGATGGCGGCGCCCCTATCCTAAAGTCCTGAACAGAGTTGCAGCCCAGTGGGGGAAAGAATAATAAGTAAGTGACTAAAAACTTAAAATATATTAACTTTAGATGCTGAGGAATTGTTTTTTAAGGGTTTGGGCTATTCAATAAATCATGGTGAAGGTCCGGTTTAAGTGTGAGGTGGGCCTCAAGAGTTATAGTGTTATACTGGTGGGCCCAAGTCCAGCTCCCCCACTCTTTCCCAGTTCGATAGTGTACTGGAGTCTAAAAGACTACAAGTCCGTCTAATTTCATATCAATGAGGGTCCCTGATTTGGAACGCCAGTGATCCCACAGCACATGTGCAGACCAGTGTGCAGACGGTATCCTCTGCTTCCCTCGGGCTGATGCACACACCCAACCAGGGTAGCAATACCAGCAGCTAGCACTCCATTAAGTTTTACCAAGCCACTCTCAAGTAGGAGGAGCTTAGAAACCCGATCAGAGGAGAGCCTGCACATGTGCTATGGGATCCTCAGCTAGGTGAGTTTACAAGATGCTCCAGGAATAAGGAAATCTAAAAAATCTTTTAGACTTCAGGGAAGCCATTTTTCCTACACTGTGTGTGAAATCCCCTGGATCTCCTAGTATACTTCTGTTTGGCTGATGAGCACACCAGCGCCAGTAGCTAGCACTCCATTCAGTTTACTATGCTACTCTGAGATATAAGCAGCTTAGAACCCTGACTGGAGGAGAGTAAACAAGGCAATCTGGGGGGGTTTATAAACGCGACATCCCAAATCGCCATGCCCTAGCAGAAGCGCTCCCCAGTCTAAAGGGAAACTTGGGATGCGGTCACTCAAGCTCCCTTTTGTCAGGCTCCGTGTCTAAACAGAGCTGTATTTCTGGCATTAATATGCACAGTATATGGCACTGACTGGATGAGAAGCCGCGCATGTGCCGTGTTATCAGAAATCGATACGTTTAGGGGTGAATCGGTTGTACCGACCAAAACTTGGTATAGTGAAAATGCGGTGTTTTGTTCCGCTTTAAATGTACTCACTTTGATCCACGTGCATGGGCTCTAGCCTAGAACAGAACTGCTGTACATAGACATGCTGAATGAACTGACTGCCAGACACCTCCTGCTGGCTACTCCCCTCCTACTGGATTTATAAAATGGGATCCAGAAAACCAAATGAGCTGAATGATAAAAATAGAGAAAAGAGAGTGCAGCTCACCACATCAAGAAGAAGGGCTAAACCGGCATGTCCAACGTCCTCAGGAACAGTACAGAGGTTAATCCAGCTGTAGCCTGATTAAAATGTAACTTATAGTGATTGGTCTTTAAAAATCAGATGGTGATATTCTGTCCTGTTTTCATTTCTGTGCAACATGTCTGAGACTAGATGGATTTTTAAAGAATAACCACTAAAAGTTACATTTAATGAGGGTAGAGCTGGACTAACTTCTATTCTATATACAGAATGATCCATCTTGATGGTCGACATGATGCAAATAAATGCACTGTACATATGGCAATGCAGTGTGATTTAAATGCAAGTAAAACTAGTGTGAGATAGTGGAGGTAATGATCACAGATAGTCTTGTATACTGAGAAGCATAGTTGTGTATATACTGTTGTAGCCAGTAGGCTTGTTTGTGTGTATACCTATGCATATGTAAGTACATATGTATTTTTCACCCTATAAGATGCACCCAGGATTTGGAAGAAAAAAATTAGAAAATAAATATCCCAAACCAAATGGTGTGCTAAAATACCTCCCCCCCAATCACCCCATTATAGACAGTATGCAGAACTCCCCCAATCAAACCATTACAGACCCCACATTACAGTAAGTGAGCAGTATTCCACATTAAAGGCAGTGAGGGGCATCCCAAATTACAGACAGTGAGCGGTATCCCACATTGCAGGCAGTGTGCAGGCATCCCAGTTACAGGCAGTGTGCGGCATGCCCCCTCAAAAAAACACATTCCCTAGCAGGCGTTTTCACACACACTCCCTACCAGCGTCCGCTGCCTCCGGAATCACCACCACCACTTCTTGGTCCCCGTAGCTGCTGCCTCATGCTCCCGCCTGTTCAGACTCCCGGGTGGGCATGGCCTGTGACTCCTGCTAGCGTTCAATGACACAAGGCATGCCCCACCCATTTGCCTGAATCGGCTAGGTACAGCAGGCGCCGACTATGGGGACAACTGTGGTGGCAGCGGAAGCTGGTAATGTGTGTATGTGGTTTTATGTCGTGGGAGCTGGGAATATACTGTGAGCGACTGGGGCGAACGGCAGTGACACGGACAACAGTCAAAATTAAAGACCAGTTTTATTGAAAACCGAAATGCTCAGCAGAAAAGAAATGTCTCTTACGTCAGAGGTTGCAGCATGCAATGCAATAAATCAAGTGGTTACTTCACCAACACAATGCAAGTCCCAGGTTTGATACTCCAGCAAGCTGCAAGTCCGGGGTATCAGGTTCCACTTTACAGGGCATACACGCCCATGCTGCCCATCCACACAAGTCCAAGTTTTGGGGTTGCAGAAGCCAAGTCCTTTGGCTTAAATCCAGTCTCTCATTCACCACTGAGCAGTACAGCCTGGGTTCCTTCCTCCAGGCTGGTCAACAGCACACTGACAGGCTCAGCGGCCCCTTTTATTCAGGCTTCCCCTGCAATCAGCCTCATCACCTGTGCAAGGCCTGAGATCAGGGCTGTAGAGGACTGGGGAATGTGAACTGGGTCCTGAAAACCCGGCCCGATACAGAAGAGCAGGGGAAAAATACACACCATTTATGACATTTCCATACACATTACCACAATATGTTTTTTCTTGCATTAACCCACTTACTTTTTCCCACTTTTGGGGAAAAGAAGTACGTCTAACAGGGTGAAAACGACAATGACACGACAACGACAATATATATATATATATGTTTTGATCCACAAGATTAGGACAAATCTGCATGGATGACTCTTTAAAGTTGCCCAAAAAAATAAGTAAAGTACGTTTTTTTTTTTTTATGGAAGCTGGCAATAGAATTTCCTCAGCCACTGGAAGACTGGCCGCCCTGGTTGTGGCTCAATGTCTAGCCATATGATGAGTGTAGCAGCAGCGGGACACCTTACCTTGTCCAGAACCTCACATGTAAAACTGACCCATTGCAGGTGCAGAAACATTTCTTTTGATGGAAAACAATTATCTCCTTTATTGTGTGTCGAGTCAGAAAAGCTCTCAAAAGTGAACACATCAAAAAATATCAGAGGCTCTCAAAATAATTTTGATCACCCCCTAAAGCGGACAATATTCGCAAACCGGTAAATGTTGGTTTACAGTTCACACTTTATTTGGCTACCAGAAGGTAAACATTATTGGCCTGTTATTTCAATGGAGATAAGACACGGTACACAGCACTAGTCAGGCAGTGCGATCCTCTGGGAGGAGCCCAAATACAGGCGCACATACTCATAGACAATAGAGAGCCCCCCTGCGGCAGTGTCACATGTAAGGGGGGCAGCATTCGGTTCAGTTTATCCTGGCCACCGTTGAGTAAACTGAAACTTTCGTTATCTTCTCAATGCTCCCATATCAGCGATACAATTTTACAACCACAAACTCTATTGTATATAATGAAGGTAACCTAAGAGTGTGACAACATTGGGACAGGTTAGATCTGCGATCTGTGGTGATGCACCCTAAGCCCTCATTCACACCAGTCTAGTACCGCATGTGTTTCTGCGTTCACGGCAGATGCAGCAGCATTTGCACAAAAAATATCCATCAATGGCACCTCTATGGTCACTTTCATACCTCTCCAGTGCGGCAGAGAGGGGAAAAACACAGACCAAAAAGTCCTGCCTGCTGTGTCCTGGCCACAAACGAATCCCTTGAAACAAGGATATTATAACACACAGGTGCAAATGCAAATAAAAATGCAGAGAAAAAAATGCAAGAAGGAATTCCTGCCACAAAATGCAGGCGTGAATGCAGCCTAGCTCTTTGGTAGGATGTCCTTTGTCTCCGCCCTTTATCTTTTACACTAGAAGCTAAGAAGAAGGTGAGTTTTGCAGCAACCTAGAGGATTTCACACATCCAGGGGAAGGCCACTGGCCCAATTGTGTTGTGTTCTGCTTTAACCACATAGATAACAACAACCACTTCTCGACTTACAGTAACGAGGCAGAGATGTGCTGAATTCTAAAGCCACGGAAGGCCACTGCCCTAGTGGGGTGAGCTCTAATACCTAAGGGGGGCACCCATTGCTTGATAGGCCAGAGCTATAGCATCTCTGATCCATCTAACTAACTTTATGTTTTTTAATGAGTCCTTTTTATGTGTAATGAGTGTATAATTTGTGTGTCTTGTACAAATAAATTTATATGATATTTTCTTTAATATTGTTTGAATATATTGGTATATACATTAGTGTGCGGCAGGAATATAGGGTCTTGTTGGGGGCAGGTCTAGGGTCCCCGTTTTGTACATATTGATCCATCTAACTATGGATGCTTTGGATGCCTGCATGAATGATCCATTCTGCTGTAATCTGTAAATGAAGGAGAACCAGCTTTCTGGCATCTAGGAGCTCTAAGGACCTGTCCTCCAGATCTGACTGAGCCGGCTCTATTGCCGGCAACACGACCTCCTGTGACCTGAGAGATTTTGAGGTCATTCCAGGTAAATATAACTGATCTGGTCTCTCTCAAAGTGGATTTTGACTATCCTGGGTTTTTGGTACTTTCCCCCGGGGCACCCCAAATGGGGAGTGCACCACTGCATGAAACCCCCCAGATCACCGAGCCCAACTCACCTCTTCCCGGTCCTATGGCGCATTTAAGAGCAGTGGCTCCGAGCACGCTGATGGACGCATCCTCCACTACCCTCTAACAGGGCGCATGCCCGCGCCAGCCATTCACAAATGCCTGTCGCAGGCACACGCCCTGCTAGAGGGATAGCCAGGATGTGGCCCACGCATGCGCCTTTGGACTGAGAAACAAGGTAAGTGAATGGGGCGACCTGGGCGTTTCACAGTGGAGAATCACGATTTTAGATGCCCCGGGGGGGGGGGGGGGGGGATCGATTGGCATGGATTTTGGTCCACTTTAAAAGAAGTCTGTCTGGTAACTTTCTCAGGTAGGGTTCTTTAATAGGGCATGTACGGTGGGTGCTAGGATGAAAGTAAACTTTAAGGATAGTATCTTTGATTTTGCGTCTGTAATGGGTTCAAAAGGGGGCAGCGTTAGTCCTTGAAGAACTATTTGGCTTTAAAGGGTTGTTTCCTAGAAACGGCTATGAAAAATCTATTCACCAAAGGATAGTCTTTAAACTGGACCTTCACCATGATTTATTGAAATGCCCAAACCCTTAAAAAACGATTCCCCAGCATCTAAAGTTAATATATTTTAAGTTTTTAGTCACTGCAACTCTGTTCAGGACTCTAGGATATGGGCGCCGCCATCTTGACTCAGAAGCATCACATTTACTGAGGAAAGGAGAGCGGGATAAAGTACAGGAGGTTGGGTTATAGCTGTGCTTTGCTCAGACAGAGCTGAGCTGGGGTCAGGACAAGGTCAGCAATCCCAGAATGCAGAGCAGCACAGTCAGAAGACACTTCCTGTTTGCAGGCTGCCTGATGTCCCAAGAGCCGCCATCTTGGATGTTTAAAGTGGACCAACACCCAGGATTTTGACTATCCTGGATTTTGGTCCACTTCGGTGGGGCACCCTGATCGGGGGTGCCCCGCTGTGTGAAACCCCCCAGAAAGCCCCAAAAACTCACCTCTCCTCGCTCCCATGTGACCGCTGCAGCCAATCCCCGCCGACGGACAAGCGAGCCCGCCTGCCGCCGCCTCCCGCACGTCAGGCTTACAGGGAGCGCGCCCGCGCCGGCCGTTCATAAACGGCCGGCGCGGGTGCGCGCCCTGCTAGAGGGATGCACGAGCGGCGGCGGCTCGCGCATGCGCCTGCTGGATCGAGGAGCAGGTAGGGATTTCGGGGCTTTCTGGGGGGTTTCACACAGCGGGGCACCCCCCCGACCGGGGTTCCCCGCAGGCCTGATGCTGATCGGCATAGATTCCCGGGCCGATCAGCATCGGGTGTTGGTCCACTTTAAAATAAAGGGGCGAGTACAGCTGTTGCAGGGACCGCATGACATCTGGGTACAGGATGGGAGGTGGGCATCTCCCTTGGGTCAGGCTGGGTAAGGGAGGGGAGGTAGGCAGCTGTGTTGGGTCAGGCTGGGTACAGGAGGTGACGTGGGCAGCGCCATTGGGTCGGGCTGGGTACATGAGGGGAGGTGGGCAGCGCCATTGGGTCAGGCTGGATACAGGAGGGTAGGTGGGCACTTCCCTCGGGTCAGGTTGGGTACGGCAGGATAGGTGGGCAGCTCCCTCGGGTCAGGCTGGGTATATGAGGGTAGGTGGGCACCTCCCTCTGGTCAGGCTGGGTATATGAGGGTAGGTGGGCACCTTCCTCGGGTCAGGCTGGGTATATGAGGGTAGGTGGGCACCTCCCTCTGGTCAGGCTGTGTATATGAGGGTAGGTGGGCACATCCCTCGGGTCAGGCTGGGTACGGCAGGGTAGGTGGGCAGCTCCCTCGGGTCAGGCTGTGTATATGAGGGTAGGTGGGCACCTTCCTCGGGTCAGGCTGGGTATATGAGGGTAGGTGGGCACCTTCCTCGGGTCAGGCTGGGTATATGAGGGTAGGTGGGCACCTCCCTCTGGTCAGGCTGGGTATATGAGGGTAGGTGGGCACCTCCCTCTGGTCAGGATGGGTATATGAGGGTAGGTGGGCAGCTCCCTCTGGTCAGGCTGGGTATATGAGGGTAGGTGGGCACCTCCCTCTGGTCAGGGTGGGTACATGAGGGTAGGTGGGCAGCCATTGGGGGTCAGGCTGGGTATATGAGGGTAGGTGAGCACCTCCCTCGGGTCAGGCTGGGTATATGTGGGTAGGTGGGCACCTCCCTCGGGTCAGGCTGGGTATATGTGGGTAGGTGGGCACCTCCCTCTGGTCAGGCTGGTTAAATATGAGGGGAGGTGGGCACCCCCTTCGGGTCAGCCTGGGTATATGAGGGCGAGTACAGCAGGGTAGGTGGGCACCTCTATTGGGGGTCAGGCTGGGTAGGTGGGTATATGAGGGTAGGTGGGTACCCACCTCGGGTCAGGCTGGGTACATGAGGGTAGGTGGGCAGCCATTGGGGGTCAGGCTGGGTACGGCAGGGTAGGTGGGCACCTCTATTGGGGGTCAGGCTGGGTATATGAGGGTAGGTGGGCACCTCTATTGGGGGTCAGGCTGGGTAGGTGGGCACCCCCCTCAGGTCAGGCTGGGTATATGAGGGTAGGTGGGCACTCCCCTCAGGTCAGGCTGGGTACATGAGGGTAGGTGGGCAGCCATTGGGGGTCAGGCTGGGTATATGAGGGTAGGTGGGCACCTCTATTGGGGGTCAGGCCGGGTATATGAGAGGAGGTGGGCAGCGCCATTGGGGGTCAGGCTGGGTATATGAGGGGAGGTGGGCACCTCTATTGGGGGTCAGGCCGGGTATATGAAGGGAGATGGGCAACTCTATTGGGGGTCAGGCTGGGTACATGAGGGTAGGTGGGCACCTCTATTGGAGGTCAGGCTGGGTATATAAGGGGAGGTGGGCACCTCTATTGGGGGTCAGGCTGGGTATATAAGGGTAGGTGGGCACCTCTATTGGGGGTCAGGTCGGGTATATGAGGGGAGGTGGGCAGCGCCATTGGGGATCAGGCTGGCAGACACCGCTCCCTGTCCTCCCCGGGGAGCGCCCCGCTCAGAGCTGGAAAGACGTTTCCAGCATCAGCCAATGAGCTGCCAGAGCGCCTCCCGGGCTGCCCTCTGATTGGCAGCGGCTCGCCACACTAAGAACTCAGAGAAGTGCTCTCGAATGTTTAGGAAGCGGCGGTTGGAGGTGCGGAGAGCCGAGCAGATATCGCCCCCCGGCCGCCATGAAGGCCCGGCTACAGAGGCTCATCTCCAGCCACCTGGACGCCGGAGCCGAGAAGGAGAACAAGGTACCGCCCGAACGCCCGCGCTGCCCCGGCCACACTCCATACACTGCTGCTGGGGGACTACAAGTCCCACAATGCCCCGCGCCACTGCGCATTGTGACCAGAGCTGGGTACACTCTATGCTGCCCTATAGACAGACAGACAGACAGTCTTGTGAATAGGTAATTGTGCTGTCTATGGGCAGATACAGGAGGGAAGGGTTAGATGCCCTTTCAGGATGTTCTATTGCTTTCCTCCATTGGATAGGAGAACATGGGGCCCAAGCAGGACTGGCATTAAAATATCTAGGGCCTGAGTCTATGGTTGCCACCTGGTTGGTATTTTCTTTTTACTTTACTTTTCTGGCCACTGGCCTGGCTGTGCTGCTATTTGCTGTTTTTTACTGGTAATTGAGGGTGGGAAAAGTACACCCGCAATTACAATTAACAGTAAAAAAAACAAATGGACACACCACTAGGCCATTGGCCAGTAAAGTAAAAGAACATTTCCAGCCAAGTGACACAGGTTAACTATCTGAGGCCCCTTCCATGGAACTGCTTCCGAAGGAGAACAGGAAAAAGCTGTACACCCCCCCCCCTCTTCATAGTGTGCAACCATTTCTGGATCCCCTGAATTTGAAGCCATATGTCCTCTCTGTCACATTGACAGTTGTGTGTTTTCCAGCGACTTTCTCTGAAATCGCTGTAAAAATATGAGCGCACGTGTGACAAGACCTATAGTCTCATGATTGCAGTTCGCCCCACAAAAGAGGCGCCTTAAAGCGGAACAAAACCAGGGGATTTGATCTTCCCGGGTTTTGTTTAGTTCCCTGGGGGTATTGTGAATTGGGATTCCCCGCTGTGCGAACCTTCCCAGAACGCCCAATACAGCTTACCTATTCCTCATTCTTAAGGTGCATGTGCGGGCATTCCTCTAAGCGGCATCCTTTCAGCCATTCCCCTCTGGCTAAGCATGAGGCTGCTATACAGATAGACCTGGGACCAGCCATAGTGATTCTGCTGTGCCATTCCAGGAAAGGTTGTTTGATTCTAACTCCCACAGCGGGGCATCCCAAACCCAGGGAAAGGCAGTGGCCAACCCTCTTGGTTCTCACAAACCTAATGGTTTCTAACGAAATTGTTAGAAGCAAGATTCCCTTTTTTTCCCGAATTAAAGTGGACCAAAACCCAACGCGATCGGCCGGGAATCTATAAGATTCCCTCCCCCTGGGGCATCCGAAATTGGGATGCCCTGTTTTGTGAATCGCCCCAGGTCGCCCCATACACTTACCTTGCTTCCCGGTTCAACGGCGCATGCGAGATCGTGTGCCTGCGCCAGGCATTTGTGAATGGCCGGCGCTGGCATACTCCCTGTTAGAGGGAAGCAGGGATGCAGCCGACTGCGCGTTTGGAGCCGCTGGCCTTAGACGAGGCTTAGACTACGTGATGTCAGTGGCTCCGAGCGCACTGATTGGATGAGCAGCCGTAGCACCAGGAAGAGTAACCTTCAGTGATCTGGGGGGTTTCACATAGCGGGGCACCCCCAATCAATAGTCAAATTCCTAGGTTTGGTCCACTTCAAATACAGAATTCAAGGAGTGATCCAACTGCCACTTTCTGCATTCTCTCTGCCCATAAAGCTGTAAGCAGTTCATCCCCAAGGATGGTCCTGCTAGTCAGGCCGTGTAAAAAGCTTTAGGGTTCATAAAGGAACAATATGTCCCGCTGGTTGTTCCCCTTGGTAACACCTATGTGTGTGAGGGGCGCGGTGCCCACAACTTTATTACACCCAGACTGAGTTTCCCTATGGTGTCCAATAATACAAAAATGTCCTCTGACTTCATTCTTTTGCTGTAAACCCCACTGCTAATTGTGGAAGTGAAAGTCCCGCCTTAAAGTGGACCAAAACCCAGGATTTTCACTATGCCCGGTTTTGCTTCTCTTCTTCCCCTGTGTGAAACGTCACACTTTGTCCAATATATTCACCTCCCTGGCGTTCCCATGGCACATGTGCAACCGCTGCTCCAATCAGGTTTATCAGCTGATTGAGCAACGCACCAAGAGCTGGAACATTAGTAAACTCAGCAAAGAGATTGTAAAAAAATTAAAGCAGAACAAAACATGGGAATTCGACTTTCCTGGGTTTTGCTACCCCCGGGACATCCCTAATTGGGATACCCCGCCATGTGAAACCCAGTAAAACCCACCTTTCCTTAGTCCAATGGTGCTTTCCAGTCATAGCCTTTTGCTGTGTTAACATCCTTCGGCAAAGGGCTCTGATTTGGTCCACATTGTAAACAATCAGAGCTGTTTTCTGAGAGCAAATGGTTCTGATTGAACGAGAGCCAATGGGGACTGGGAAAAGGTGAATTATTACTGGTGCCCTGGGGAGTTTCATACAGGTTCGGGATGCCCTGGGAGAAAGCCAGGGGTTTGCCCTGGAACCTTAGTTTCCAGGCCAGCTGCTGGTGGGTTTTGTTCCACTTTAATCAATTAATTAGGCTGAATTAGTATTTTAGAGAGGACCCAAATTATTTTGGGAACTTCAGCCTGGGTGAATCACTACTCGGGGCAACCAAAAGCCCCCATTCCCCAGTTCACCATAGACTGGCCTCCTTCCAGGGAGTGTTTGTGGCTCCATTACAGCATCCCTGCCCTACTAACTCTGTGCGCCCTACAGACTTGAATGGTCTGGCTGCGGGGAGCGGACGGAGTGGGGATTTAGTTCTGAAGCTGTGCATATGTTGTTGGATCTCAGAATGAGGTAAGTATATGGCTTGCCTTCTGTCTCGCCATATAATCACCTGACCTTATGTTCTGCTGGTGGGGGTGCTGTGGCAACGCATAACGATCTTTGCAGGGATCTGTAAATATGGTGACCTTGGGGGGGGGGGGTTCACAAACAGATCGGGATGCCCAAAGGCCAACCACCAAAGTCTTTTAGACTCTAGGGCATGTTGGTTCTTTTTTAACAAGGAACAATGGCCTCACTGGAGTCCCGATTTGGGATGCCCTGCTGTTTTTAAGACCCAGGATCACCAAGTAAACTCTGCCTGGGCAGTGCCCGCTTCCTCGGTGTACTTCTAGCTGAGCTGTGTACCAAGGGCACACAATCCCCAATGGCTGGCAGGGGGAGTGGGGGTGCAGCCAGCGGCACAAGCTCCATTTGACGTCGGGCTGCCCGTCCGCACATGCTTCAGCAGAAAACGGATGAGTTAAAGTGGACCAACACCCAGGATTTTGACTTTCCTGGGTCTTGGTCCACTTCGGTGGGGCACCCCCGATCGGGGTGCCCCGCTGTGTGAAACCCCCCAAACACCCGGAAAACTCACCTCTCCCACGTGGCCGTGCCATCCAATCAGCGCGGATGGACAATCGGTCTGACAGGACCGGACAAGCGGCTCCTCCACCGCCGCCTCCCGCGCGTCACTCTTGACGTGCCCGCGCCGGCCATTCACGGACGGCCGGTGCGCGCGCGCGCACGTCTAGAGGGGCGCGAGGAAGACAAGGTAGGTGGATTTGGGGTGTTTGGGGGGGTTTCACCCCGCGGGACATCCCGATCTCGGATGTCCTGCGGGGAGGGAGGTGATCGATTCCCGGGCCGATCACGCAAGGGTGACGGTCCACTTTAATGCGCTGATCTCTGAGGATAAACACAGCTGGACTGCACTGAAATAAAGTGACTATCCTGGGTTTTGGTCCTTTCCCCGGGCCACCCCGATTGGGGGTGCCCCACTGCGCGAAACCCCCCCAGATCGGTGAAGTTAACTCGCCTCTTCCCGATCCCATGGCGCATGCGCGGGCGCTCGTCCTCAGTGCACTCGGAGCCGCTGATGTCACATCATCTAAGGGGAGCGGCTTCGAGAACGCTGATGGCCGCATCCCCCGCTACCTTCTAACAGGGAGTGTGCCCGCGCCGGCCATTCACAAATGCCTGTCGCGGGCACACTTCCTGCTAGAGGGATAGCGGGGATGCGGCCGTGGCTTGCACATGCGCCGTTGGACCAGGAAGCAAGGTAAGTGTATGGGGAAACCTGGGGTGTTTCACACAGCTGGGCATCCCGATTTTGGCTGCCCCGGGGGGGAGGGAATCTTAGAAATTCCCAAGGGCCGATCTCGGTGGGTTTTGGTCCACTTTAAAGAAGAACACCACCCACTGGCCGTAACCCCCTTAGATGCAGGCAGGCTAATTCCGTGCGATTCAGCACAAGGCATTTGGTGTCGCGTCCCCGGCTGTACTTGTTTGGGGAGAGCCGTGTGGGAGGCGTCATTCTTTGCATACTGCACGTTGCCGGGATTCTGTCGGCTTTCACACATTGTGGATGAGTTTACACTGTCTGCATTTCAGGTGCGCGGTGTTTAGCGATCACATGCCTCTCTCATGTTAGAAAGGAAGTTGCAGCGAAACAATGTCATGAGGTCATATTGTATATCTCTATCAGGGTGTAGTTCAGGCATAACTGCCCGATTCCAGATTTAAATTTCCTCAGTATTGTGATTTTGTTAACTTTATGGAGGCCCAGCCACTCTGCCCGTTAGTGCTCTCAGCACATGTGAGCATGGCGAGTCACAGTGCTGTGGTCAGAGCCAGCTGCTGTGGTCAAAGCCAGAGCAGCTGGCTCTGACCACAGCAGAGCACACACATGATTCATAAAGCTGTGCCATGACCTGCTCTTGGGAGCTCAGGTATCGAATTGAAGAAAGCAGCTTCAATTAGAATACACAAGCTATTTATAAGGTATTTGGCGTGGGGGTGGATTTTTAAAGAGGAACATCAGGCCTTTTCTGATGTTCCTCTTTAAACATCCCTCCCTCACTGCCTTTTGGATGTGGGCGTTATCTAAAATGCTGACACCTGGCAGTATTCCTGACCCGTTTCCACCCCCCTTAGCCGTCCCAGAGTGATGGCTTAGCCGGCCTTAGCTGTAGCCGTCTTCTTTTCAAATGTCCTGCGCTGCTCCGATGAGTGCAATGACACTGCGCATGCGTGAGATCTGAGGGGCGGCGCGGTGCATGCTGGGATTCCAAGATGGTGCTGCCCCACAGAGGACTATGGGAGAGCAGAGGGGTGCCGAATGTGATGCCACTGGAGAGGTAAGTTAACATTTATTTTTTTGTAAACCGTAGGGGCAGGGGGGGGGCAGGCAAGCCAGGTCTGGGGAGTTTCTACCAACCTCTAATGTTCCTCTTTAAGTTGACAGGGTAGTGCTGCTTTAGTTTATATACCTGTCCGAGCAACAAATTAAAGTCTATACTCTTCTTTTGTCCCCTGCTGCTCCCCTGTTCAGCTCTGGTGTTTTCAAACATATCGATGGCAGAGAACGTGCAGTTTAGGACCCTCAGTGCTAAGCAGACATTGCGGTGTCCATCAAGGCTTTTTTACGCCCCCCCCCCAGCACACCTATTGCATTCATTGCATTGGATTGGGGCGTGCCAACATGGGAAAGTTTCACATTTGCCTTGGTACGCCCCTTCCATTGCAGTGACTGGAGCAGGAGCGTTCTTAAAGTGGACCAACACCCAGGATTTTGACTATCCTGGGTTTTGGTCCACTTCAGTGGGGCACCCCGATCGGGGGTGCCCCGCTGTGTGAAACCCCCCAGAACGCCCCAAAAACTCACCTCTCCCCGCTCCCACGTGACCGCTCCAGCCAATCACAGTGCGCGTCCAAGGCCGCATGGACGCGCATAGCAGCTCAGCGGCTCTGAGCGCTGGAGGCCGCATCTCGCGCTTCCCTCTAACAGGGAGCGCGCCTGCGCCGGCCATTCACAAACGGCCGGCGCGGGTGCGCGCCCTGCTAGAGGGAAGCGCGAGACGCGGCTGCGGCTCGCGCATGCGCCGATGGAACGGGGCTGAGGTAAGGTTTGTGGGCCTCCTGGGGGGTTCCTCCCCGCGGGACATCCTGATTTCGGATGCCCCGCGGGGAGGGATCTGATCGGTCCAGGAATCTTATAGATTCCCGGGCCGATCCCCCCCCTGGGTGTTGGTCCACTTTAAAGTTATACTGCAGGCAAAGGTAATTGTTACACATTTGCATCAGGCTACATTTGGCCCTTTTTTAATTAAAGAAGAAATGTACTGGTTTGCGCTGACAGTAATGTGATGGAGGGACCTGCAATTCTGTCCCGCTCTGCTGTGCTGATTGGGGGTCGGGATGATGAAAACGGAAAACAGTCCAGGACCTGGAGCTATGGGAGACAAAAGATCTGTTGCCTGGACAGTCTCTGCAAAGTAGAAGGTAGAAGTGATGTTTAAATGAATAGTTGGGCAAGTGATGAGTAGATTTGTTTCTCTTACTCCCATGCCATTTGTATTTACAAGTAAGCAATTAAAGACTACAATTATGCCAGAGGGTTCTGGGAAGTGGTACAGCCCGTAGCCAGGTACTGTCGCGCCTTCTTTCTCATCTCTCCCCTTATCTGGGTGTAGTGATTTGTTTTTTTTTTTCAATATATCTGTCAAGTCTTCTTGTAGTTGAGTCACTTCCTTGGGCTTAGAAGCAGGCCCAGCAACAGGCTAATCATGAGCAAAGCTGAGCAGGAAACAAAGAAAGGAAATGCAACCCAGGATAGAGTCACAGTGTTCCCAGCGGCTGCTCTGCATATCTTTCTGTGTATTAATCACCATAACCTGTCATTGTTTTCCTGCTTCTCCAAATCTGCTGGTGAAGATTGTGGATTTGTTTTACTCGTTTATAATGAGCTACATCTCCATGTATTAAGCTAAAAGAAAATCTAGACTCTAAGCTAAAAATCTAAGCTAAAAGAAAAGACTACTGTCTTAAAGCCAAGTGCCACAGGCTGTTTGCTCCTAGTTCACTGCTTTGTAATGCCAGGTAAAGCCTCATCGTGTACTGTGAAGTAGACAACGCGAAACACTATCATTCCTATGGTGGACCATTGCCTTGCCCGATGGACCTGTAGGCACAGTACTCATTTTTATTTATACACCTAAACCTTGCAACGCTAACTCCTTCCACCCTGGGGCAACTAATGTGCCAGCAGGGTGTCCCATGGCCAAGCAGTGCTGCCAATGGCATCTACTGCTTCCTAAAAACAGACGTACAGCAAATGGCCAATCAGGGGGTTGGATGCCTTAGTATTCCCCAGAGGAATTGCCACAGGTTAACGTGGGCCAAAACTGAAGATTTTGCCTATCCTGTGTTTTGGTCCCTTTGAGTGATGTCCTGCTGTGTAAAACCCCCTAGACCGCTGGAATTCTGACCTCCTGCACCATATGGGCTCACAGATCAAGCTTGTTGAGAATAAATTAGGAAACGGAGTAGTTCTTTGCCTAATAAAGCTGGAGTGGTCAGACAAATAATCCTTTCCCACCTCAACCTGGATCATGCCTCTGCTCTTAAAGTGGACCAAAACTCAGTATTTTGACTATCCTGGGTTTTGGTCCTTTCCTCCGGATCGGGGGTGCCCCGCTGTGTGAAACCCCCCAGATTGCCGAGCGCACCTCACCTCTTCCCGGTCCTACGGAACATGCGTGACCGCTCGTCCAATCGGCGCGCTCAGAGCTGCTGATGTCATGCCGTCTAAGCCAGCGTCTAAGGCCAGCGGCTCCGAGTGCGCTGGAGGCCACATCCCCCACTTCCCTCTAACAGGGGGCATGCCTGCCCCGGCCATTCACAAATGCCTGGCGCGGGCATGCGTCCTGCTAGAGGGATAGTGGGGATGCCCCCGCGGGTCGTGCATGCGCCGTTGCATCGCGAAACAAGGTAAGTGTACGGGGCGACCGGGGGGGGGGGAGGGTTTCATGGGCCGATCGCGCTGGGTTTTGGTCCCCTTTAAAGCAAAACAAGACCCAGCACGGCTAGCCCTGCAATCTAATAGATTCTAGGGCTGGCCGCTGAGCTTCCTCTGATTTGGGATGCCCTGCTGCCGCGAACCCCCCAGGATACACCACTCGCATGCTTACTGGCTCCCTCGTGAATGTAAAGCTAAGGCGCCCACATACCCTGCATCTTTTGGTTGCGTGCGTGATCCCGTCCTCAGACAGATAGGTTGGAGATTGGAGAAGTTTTCACTCCGGATTGCCATAAGATCTGCTTGCAGAACATTACATATGCAAGGCTCATATACAATGTTTCAGAGAGAAATAGGTAAGTTTTACTAGGAGATCTGTGGGGTTTCACACAGTAGGGCATCACAAATCGGGTGGGGGGGGGGCAAGGAACAAAATTCCGGTTTCTGTTCCGCTTTAATATGGTGGGTGATGCCACTGGTGGGAGCTAGGGCTTTGATAAAACATCTGATAGAGGAGAATAGTGTGGGCTGGTGGGTGGCTGTGCTAAAAGATCATTCACCTGGCCGCCGAAAGTTCGGCCTAGTGCCCCTGTGACCTGCTAGAGCTCCTGGCTGGTTTATATCACAGGAATATTTAGTAATATAGTTTTTCTTTTTTTTTTGGGGGGGGGGGGGGGTCCAAAACATTCATGTTATTAGGTGTGTTGCAAATCTGCTCTTAGTGTGAACGTTGCAGGTCCATGGGTTTGCCATCCGTCTAAGGGACAGACACACTGGTGTGAATGTGCCCTGCCAAGAATTAAATAAAATGCTAATTAATAATCCTATTGTTGTGTTGTAATAAAGTGGAACAGTATAAAGCGCACTTTTATGCGCTGTGCCAGGAGGAGGCTGGAGGGGCATTCAGTACCAGATTAGTCCTGGACATGTTGCCCTCAGGATTAGGCGTGGGCTGTCTGCTCAGGGGAACATCCTGGACCTGTTTAATAAATGGAGCATTCTGAAACATTGATATAAAACGGGGTCATGATCAAGAACACGGCTACAATTTTTCCAGTTAAAGTTGCTATACACACGAGAATTATAGTGCGATAGGCTACAGAAAAGAAAAGCTGTTTGAGTAGTAAACTTTATTCATAGCAGACCAACACTCGCTGCCCCTGATAAGAGGGTTATGCACTGTGGGGTATCCCGATTTAGGGAAAGGCAGTGGCCGGCCCTGGAGTTATTTAGACTGTTGGGCTTTTGGGTCTGAGAAGCAGCACTAAATTCTCCCTGGAAACTCTGTGCTGCCTGGAGAAGGATTTAGTGGACCTAATCACCCCTTGCTGCATTGTGTCAGGGAGGGCCCTGGTCCCTGGAGGCATTAAAGCACATGCGCTCAACCTGCGGTCCGGGGACCACATGTGGCCTCTGACCTGCTTTGGGGCAAATGGAATGAATGTGTAAAGGTCTTTAAATAAGGGGAAACATAAGGAGGGTGTATGCTTAGCATTGGTGGGTGCTTAGAGGGTTAGATGAGTATTGGGAATATGGTTAAGATGTGGAACTGGTAATTGAGGGCTATAAATAAGGGACTACTGGTTAAGCCAATGGGGGGATTGTTACATGTGCATGTAGTGCAGTACAGTGGGTATCCTGATTGTTGTATCTTCATTGTGCTATTCCAAATGAAAAAAATCAGAACCTATTCATTTTGGCCCCCGACCAGGTTCCAAATCATTTAAAGTGGACCTTCAGCATCATTTAATGAAAAGCCCAAACCCTTAAACTATTCCCCTGCAACTAAAATTAATATATTTTATGTTTTTAGTCACCTAGGGCATGTTTAAAGGCTCCTAAAATGCAGTAGATGCAGGTAGGAAGATTTTTAATGTGAGCAACCTGTATGTACAGGAAATGTACATGTGGGAAACATATAAGATAGACTCTTATTCAGGGTGTTGATCTGGTTTAAGTGGGTCAAGCTCGTCAAAAGGTTGAGCACTAGCCCCTGCACTAAACTAACCCGTCTTGCACCATCAAAGAACCCTACTGTTTCCTGTCCCCTGTCCTGCAGAGCTTCATGTCTGATTTCAAGTTTATCTTATCTTGATCCCAAGCTGGAATGCTCCAGGGGGTTAAAGTGGACCAACACCCAGGGGTGATCGGCCCGGAAATCTATAAGATTCCCGGGCCGATCACCCCCCACCCCGCGGGACATCCGAGATCGGGATGTCCCGCGGGGTGAAACCCCCCAGAAACCCCAAAAACACCTTACCTGATCCGCCGCTGCTTCCGCCGCCGCCGCCTCCCGCGCACCCCTCCAGACGTGCGCGCGCCCGCGCCGGCCCTCCGTGAATGGCCGGCGGGGGCGCGCGCGCGCCGAGAGTGACGCGCGGGAGGCGGCGGCGGCGGAAGCGGCCTGGACGTTCCTGATCCCCGCCTGGACGTTGGCGGGGATTGGCTGCGGCGCTCACGTGGGAGCGTTGAGAGGTGAGTTTTTTGGGGTTTCTGGGGGGTTTCACACAGCGGGGCACCCCCGATCGGGGTGCCCCGCCGAAGTGGACCAAAACCCAGGATAGTCAAAATCCTGGGTGTTGGTCCACTTTAATAAATGGCACCTAAATTTTTTTTTATTTTTTTTTTTACTTTAGGTACTTTTCAGGTTGGTAACACATAGAAACATGTGCCCCCTCGGTTGCCAGTGGCAGCATGTTGGCAGTTAGTGTAGGGATACAATCAGGAGTGCGTTTCTTTACAAAGCCATTTAGTTCTGCTTTGTTTCTATATCATGAGAGCTCCTATATGTATATTTAGAAGCTTGAGACATGGCTTGTGCAAGTGGCAGCTTGATGAGGAGGTTGTATTACACCACACAATAAACCTTGTCTGAGTGTCCTCACAAGTGCCCCCTCCACCACCACATCCAGCTCCTGCGGTGTGTGCTGTGGCTTCCTTTCCCCCAGTGTATGAGAGGTGCTGGCTGCGGCTTCCGGTTCCCCAGCACACAGACAATATACTAAACCTTTCCCTGTGGTGAGCGTTGTGTGGGCTTATTTTCTTTAAAGCAGCCATAGACCTATCAGGACTGCTGTGCCCGACCATATTGTGGAGAAGCTGTTCTGAAGACTCTGATTATGATTTGCAGAAGGGCAGCGTGAGGTAATGATTTAGGATTTGTGACTCTTAAACTGCTGATCTCGCACACTCTCCTGAGGCTGAGGTCCCTGTCTGGATTTAAAGCGGAACAAAACCTGTGATGTAGGGGCATCCCGATTTGCAATGCCCCGCTGTTTGAAACCTCCCCCTCCCCCAGATCGCCCAGTACAACCCACCTCTTTCCGGTCCAATGGCGCACACCTGGGCTCTTGTCAGAGACGTTTGCCATGTCTTTCAGCAAAAGGCTCTGATGGGCTTCAATGGGGAGTGCAAGCGGGCACATCCCCAGTGGTGATCGTGAACCTAAAAGGCTTAGGTGGCGAGGAGGGATGCGGCTCTGCTTGTTTTGCTTTTTAAAGCGGACCTTTACCTTGAATAAGAGCAAATTTTATATGTTTCCCCCACTCTGTACATACAGATTGCTCACATTAAAAATCATCCTACCTTTAAACATTATGAGCCTTTAAACATCCAAGATGGCGGCTCATGGAGCATCAGGCAGCCGGCAAGCAGGGAGTGCCTTCTGACTGTGTCGCTCTGCATTCTGGGATTGCTGACCTTTCCCTGACCCCAGCTCTGCTCTGTCTGTGCAGAAGCCTGTACTTTTGCCCTGCCCTCCCCTCCTCAATATGTGTGATGCTTCTGAGTCAAGATGGCGGCACCCATATACTAGAGTCCTGAACAGAGTTGCAGCCTGGTGGGGGAAAGTATAAGTAAGTGACTAAAAACGTAAAATGTATTAATTTTAGATGCTGGAGAATAGTTTTTTAATGGTTTGTGCTTTTCAATAAATCATGCTGAAGGTCCGGTTTAAGGGGGGCCAAAACCCTTTTTTCCTCCCTCGATCCGACCCCCCCCCCACCCCAAGAAACCTGTAGATCCTTTTTCCCTCTAACTTTTCTTTTTTTCTGTAAATGGAGCTTGTAGCCACGCCCAACAGGCAAATCTGAGATCGCTGATAGGTTGATTTCCATAATAGTCAGGTGATGTATGCATGACACTGGCCGCATCTCCCATTTGCCTGTAGTCTGAGTTGCTCTTCCGCCCCCAGTCTATCTGAATAGCTTGGCTCCACGACGCGCCTAAACCCAGAGATGCTGAATATACAGCCACGGCTCATGGATGGGAGTGCCAGTGAGGTAAGTATATTGGCTATTCCAGGGGGTATCCTTCATCCCTGAAAGTCTAGCCGAACCCACATTACTAACTAGCATTCCCTACCCTCCATTTCCACCCTTTTCCGGACCATCTGTGCCTCCCAGCCTCGGCTGACAGATCGGGTGATGGTAGAGGAGCACTAGGGTCAAGTGCTCAAGGAGCGCTGCTCCAAGCCGCAGACCCTGTGCTCCAAGCCGCAGACCCTGTGCTCCAAGCCGCAGACCCTGTGCTCCAAGCCGCAGACCCTGTACCGTTTTCGCGCTCTTCGGGGGGGGGGGGGGGCAGTGGAGGACGCGTATCGGGTCGTCCTCCCGCGGCCCGCCCCTCAAGGTTCCTCTGCCGGCGCCATTTTGCTTCTGCTGCGCGTTTGGGGCCCTTTTCATCCCGGAGCTGCGGCGGTGATCCTTGTCTGCTTGACGCTTCCTCCTGTGTCTGGCGGTTGGTGCCCTTGCCCTACTTCGGGGGTTTGTGGTCTCTTTTGGGCATGCGCTGCGGGATACTTATGTGTCTTTATTTATGTCTTTCAGCCGGGACAACCGTGGGTTGTTTTTTCTCCTGGTCCTATCCCTTACCATCCCTCATCTTCCCTTACTGGCTTCTGGGGGCATCCCTTGGGGGGGCATCCCGGGTGGCTCTTGCTAGCCTTTACCCTGTTCTGGCCTATTGCGCCTGTGTTAATCACCATATGGAGGCTTCCAGGGATAGCGTGCTTGGGGGTCCTTCGGGGCAATCCCGGCTGTGTTCCATGTGTGGGGTATCCCCTGTGAGTAACAGTGTCACGGTGTGCGTGCCGTGCGCCCAAGGTGTCCTTGCGCTCCAGGCTGAGTTGGCCGCTTCGCTTTCCAGCTCTGCGCCCCCTTCGGCATCGCCTACCCCCCGCGCCTGCATTTAGCCCCCAGTGAGGGGGATACTAGCGGGGGGTCACAGTCTGATTTGGCACTATGTGTGGCCAGTATTGAAAGGCAGCTTGCCAGGCCTGTTCCACGTAAGGCCTCTGGCAAGAAGCGGCACCTAGCTCCCGTGAAATCCCTCTTTCCTGAGGAGGATGAGGGGCCTGATACTTTTGTTGGCCTTTACCCCCTAGAGGAAGGGGAACTCTTTCAGTACTCTGACTCCTCTGGGGACCAGCAGGAGGGTTACGGCAGTGACCCTGGGTCTGCGTCTGGGGAAGACTCATAGTTCCCAGAAGACACTGATAGCCTGTTTTTGAAGTCTTGCACATTGCCCCCCCCCCCCCCCGAGGTGGCTAAGAGGAAGCAGGGTGAGCTCTTTCGTCCTGACAAACCGCGCCTGGAGTTCCCTGAGCAGAGCCATTTCACTAATATGGTGCTCAAGGAGTGGAAACGTCCTAGTAGATTGCCCGCGGTGCCCAAAGGGTGGGATAGGAGGTATCCCTTTCCTGCCGACCTGGTCAAGCGATGGTCGTGTCCCCCTGAGGTGGACGCTCCCGTGCTCGGCCTGTCCAACACCTCGGTCATGCCTTCACCTGACACTACTACACTGCGGGACAGCGAGGACCGGCGCATGGATCAGCTGGCCTGCCATGCTTTTGCTTGTGTGGGGGCTGGGCTGCGCCCGGTCTGCGCTGCTGCCATTACAGCTATTGCCCTTAAAAGACAGCTCAAGCATCTCCTGGAGGGCGCTACGGCTGGTAACAGGGGGGAGGATTATAGGTCCCTTTTGGTTTGCTCTGATTTTGTTGCCTTTGTCCTTACTGCCATGGATGATGCGGTACGGATGTGTAGTAGGACCTCTGCCCTTTTGGTGGCTATGCACCGCTCTGTTTGGCTGCGTCAGTGGGCGGCTGATGCTGCCGCTAAGAAGGCTCTCACTGGGCTCCCCTTTACAGGGCTGCAGGTCTTTGGTGAGCGTCTGGACGTTTTAGCCAAGGATGGTAGGCTGCCTCAACGTAGAAGGCAGCCTCGGCCCTTTCGGGGGCCCTCCTCTTCCCTCCCCTCTTTTCGTGCTTCCAGAGGAGGTTGTGACTCCCTCTTCTCGGGTACCCGCAGAGATTCTTGGGGCAGTGGCAGATCCCGTGGTCGTCCCGGTCTCTCATGGGGCCCCATGCCCCAACCTTCCCCCAAGCCCCCTCAGGCATAAGGAGGCGCCCTCACCCATACGGGTGGGGGGACGGCTTCGGCTCTTTGCTCACGTCTGGAGGCTACGTGTCTCAGACCGGTGGATTCAGGAGGTGGTGTCCTCCGGTTACAAGGTAGAGTTTGCAGCCTGGCCGCCCCCAAGATTCATCAGATCCCGGGTGTCTCAAAACCCTCTGTCAGCTCAGGGTTTGCGCCTTGCGGTTCAACGTCTTTTGGAGTCAGGAGTCATTGGCCTGGTGCCTTCCCAGCAACGGGGTTGAGGGTTCTACTCCAATCTGTTCACAGTCCCCAAAAAGGACGGGTCCCTGAGGCCCATCCTGGACTTGAAGGGTCTCAACAAGTTTGTCAGGTTCAAGCATTTTCGCATGGAGACTCTACGCTCTGCGGTCAGTACCCTGCGCCAGGGCGGCTTCATGACCTCGGTGGACATCAAGGATGCCTACCTTCACGTGCCAATCTTTCCAGGTCATCAGAGATTTCTCAGGTTCGCTCTAGAGTATCAGCATTACCAGTTTGTGGCCTTACCGTTCGGTATCACCTCGGCCCCTTGGGTGTTCACCAAGGTGCTGGCGGGTGTGATGGCTCTGCTGCGGAATCAGGGCATTCGCATCCTTCCTTACCTGGATTCTGATTGCGGCTTCATCAGGCCGAGAAGAATACTCAGGTGGGGACTTCCACTCTCGAGTCCCTCGGCTGGGTGATCAACTATCCCAAGTCTTCACTGTCTCCGTCTTTGGTGAGGTCCTTTCTGGGCATGACTCTGGATACCTCTCAGGTCAAGGTATTCCTGCCTCAGCAGAAGGTGAAGGGCCTTCAGAAGCAGGCACGGGCTCTGCTCTCGTGTCCCCATCCTTCCATCCGGCAAGGGATGCAGTTGGTGGGCCTGATGGTGTCCTGCTTCGAGGCGGTCCCCTTTGCTCAGTTTCACATGAGACCTCTTCAGTTGCACCTCTTGTCAGTTTGGGATCGGGACCCTGTGTCCCTGGATCAGGAGTTTGCTCTGTCCCCCCTGGCCAGACAGTCCCTCTCGTGGTGGCTGGACTCAGGGAACCTTCTAGTGAGCAGGACCTTTCTGCCCCCATGCTGGGAGACTGTCACCACGGATGCCAGTCTGAGCGGTTGGGGGGCTTTTGGAAGTCTCTGAAGTTCCAGGGTCAGTGGGGCCCCCAGGAGGCCCATGCTCCCATCAATGGAACTGAGGGCGATCAGGTTGGTTCTGTCTCAGCAGACCACACACCTTCGGGGTCGGGCTGTTCAGATCCTCTCGGACAACCAGACGGCGGTTGCATACATCAATCATCAGGGAGGGACTTGGAGCAAGCGAGCCCTCAAGAAAGTGTCCCTGATACTGTCCTGGGCGGAAGAGAATGTCCCCTGCATCTCGGCGGTTTACATTCGGAGGGTGGAGAACCTGGAGGCAGACTCCCTGAGCAGGGGGACGTCTCGGCTGGGGTAATGGTCCCTCAGCAACAGGGTATTTCACTCCCTGTGCCACCGCTGGGGTCAGCCGGATGTGGACCTGTTTGCGTCCCGTCACAATCACAAGCTTCCCATGTTTGTCTCCCTGTCACAGGACCCTTTGGCGTTCGCCACGGATGCGCTAGCAATGCCTTGGACGGAGTTTCGGCTCCTCTATGTGTTCCCTCCACTGAGCAGGGTGCTGCGCAAGATAGCCCAGGAAGGGGTACCAGCCATTCTGGTGGCACCCTGTTGGCTAAGGGGGGTGTGGTTCGCAGACGTCGTGCAGTTGGCAGTAGATCAGTATGCCCTGCCCAAGATCTGCTCACTCAGGGACAACTGTGCCATCCCAATTTACAAACGCTGGATTTAACGGCTTGGCTGCTGAAACCTCCATCTTGATGGATAAGGGTTTGCCGGCTTCTGTTGTTGATACCATGATTAGGGCTAGGAAGAAATCCTCATCTTTTATCTACTACAGGATCGGGCATGCTTACATTGCCTGGTGTGAGTCCAAGTCCTTTCCTTGTCGGGTGTTTTCCATCCCCAGGATTCTGGAATTTTTGCAACATGGTTTGAATTCGGGCCTTCAACTTAGTACCCTCAGGGGACAGGTGTCGGCTTTGGCAATTTTTTTCCAAAGATCCTTTGCCAATCACCGGTTGGTTAAGACTTTTTTTCCAGGGAGTTACTCACGTGCGTCCGCCACGTAAGCCTATGCTACCAGTTTGGGACCTGAATCTGGTGTTGTCTGCTCTGCAGGGTCCTCCCTTTGAGCCTATCCGTGGGGCTGCTTTGCCCATTCTGACTCTTAAGGTGGCCTTTTTGGTGGCCATTACTTCTGTCAGGTGAGTTTCTGAGCTGGCGGTGCTTTCCATCAAACCTCCTTAATTTGAGCGGCATCAGGATAAGGTGGTGTTTCGGCTTAAGCCGGATTTCTTGCCAAAGGTTGTGTCTGCTTTTCATCTCAATCAGGACATTGTTCTGCCTTCCTTGTGTCCTAACCCTGCTAATTCCAAGGATCGGACCCTTCACTCTTTGGATGTTGTCAGGGCTCTGAAGTTTTATTTGGTTGCTACTGAGCTTTTCAGGAAATCTGATGCTCTTTTTGTTCTTTCTGTTGGACCTAGGAAGGGTTTGCCTCCTGCTAAATCAACTATCAGCAAGTGGATCCGTCAGGCGGTGGTACAAGCCTATTCTGCTAAAGGGAAGAAACCTCCTTTTCGGATTACGGCTCATTCTACTCCTGCTATTGGTGCGTCTTGGGCCTTTCAGCACCAAGATTCTGTTGAACAAGTTTGTAAGGCCGCAACTTGGTCTTCTTTTCATACTTTTTCCAAGTTTTACAAAGTTGATGTTAAGGCCTCAGCTGATGCTGCTTTTGGCGCAAGGTACTTCAGGCGGTAGTGGTTTAAATTGCCTGTTGTTACTTTTTGGGGATCCCACCCTACTTTATGGACATTGCTTTTGGATGTCCCAGATGTAATGACTTTGGGAAGCAGGCCTTGCCATGCATTGGGAAAAAGACAATTCTATGAGTACTCACCTGTAGAATTGCTTTTGCCATGCATGGCACGGCCTGTTTCACCCCACCCTTGTTATCATTCTTCTTGGTTGCCTCTGTATGGTGATTGTTCCAAGTTAGTTGGGGTTTTTTTGTTACCTTTTTTACTTTTATATCTCCCGGTTTCTTGAATAACTGCTTGTCAACACGTTTTGATATGGTACCGGGAGGAGCCACAACTCTGAAGCAGGCCGTGCCATGCATGGCAAAAGCAACAGGTGAGTACTCACAGAATTGTCTTTTACAACTGTGCCAGGCTGTTGGTCCAGTTTAAGTAAAAAAAAAAAAAAAAAAAAAAAAAAAAAAAAGGGGGTACGTGGCATCTGTTCTTTGAAGCTGATCGGTACTAGTCCAGCAACTTGCCTGAATTCTGTATCCGAGCCTGTGCCACAGCCCTTGTCTCCCAGGTTGCCCCAGGTCTGACACTCCATTTACCCGCGCTTCAGTGCCAGCTTCCACCATCAGGTGGGGGCGCCCACTCCCTCTCCATTCTCTAAAACGGAGGGGGGGGGCATGTCAGGCCTCAGCATACCCCCTTCATTGAAATCAATAGAGAGGGTGTGGCAGCACTCCTGTGATTGCTGGTGGGTCGCAAGCTCAGCATGCCAATAATCATGACCCCCTTGTTAGGGCCCTGGGCAGCACAGGCTTGGTTCCGGTTATAGGGTGAGTTGAGAATTGCTGGGCTAGTACCAATCGTCTGCATGGCTGGCTGCTGAATCACTTCAATGTGTATACATATGTTGTATTCGGGTGTCCACCCTGGCCCGACAGATTCTTAAAAAAAAATGTCTCCACTTTCACGGAGTTCCCAATCGGGCAAAGCTTCCTGGTTCATTTGCTACCGACAGGGAGGTTGTGCCAGGGTTGTCTATTGGGTCACTAGACTAACCTAAGCCACGCTGTGAGTGCTGCATTAAAGAGACTCTCTCATAGTTTTAGCATGACTCCATGAAATGGTAGACGGGAAACTGCTGCACATATTGATGATAGCGACACCTCCTCCAATAGGTTTGCATAACTGCTCTGTGCATCAGTTTCCTTTCCCCCCTTCATCCCATTTTTTTTTAAAACCGGGCCTTCACCCTAAATAAGAGCCTATGTTATATGTTCCCCCACCCTGTACATACAGATTGGCCACATTAAAAATCATTCTACCTGCATCTACAGCATTTTCTGAGCCTTTAAACATCCAAGATGGCGGCCCATGGAGTCTCAGGCTGCCTGCAAACAGGAAGTGTCTTCTGACGGCTCTGCATTCTGGGATTGCTGACTTTTCCCTGACCCCAGCTCTGCTCTGTTTGTGCAAATCACAGCTATAACCTCCCCTGCACTTTTGACCCCTCACCTCTCCTCAGTATGTGATGCTACTGAGCCAAGATGGCGGCGCCTGTATCCTAAAGTCCTGAACAGAGTTGCAGGCCAGTGAGGGAAAGAATAAAAAAGTGGCTAAAAACATAAAATATATTAATTTTAGATGCTGGGGAATAGTTTTTTAAGGGTTTGGGCTTTTCAATAAATGATGCTGAAGGTCCACTTTAAAGTGGACCAACACCCTCCATGATCGGTCTATAAGATTCCCGGACCGATCAGACCCCTGACTGTGGGGCACCCCGATCAGGGGTGTCCCGCTGTGTGACACCCCACAGAAACCCCTAAATCCCTACCTTATCCACGATCCAGCAGCGCCCGCCGCCGCCTCCCGCGCGTCCCTCTAGCAGCGTTTGTGAATGGCCGACGCTTGTCCATCGCTGCCTCCCGCTTGTCCGTCGGCGGGGATTGGCAGCGGCGGTCACGTGGGAGCGAGGAGAGGTGAGTTTTTCGGGGTTTCTGGGGGGTTTCACACAGCGGGGCACCCCCGATCGGGGTGCCCCGCCGAAGTGGACCAAAACCCAGGATAGTCATAATCCTGGGTGTTGGTCCACTTTAACTAGCCTAGGCTGTCCTTTTTGCAGGGGAGGTGTAACATATTGTGATGCCCCAGGAGTGATTGTTCAAAGCGACACAAAGTAATTTTTACATTTAGGTTCACTTTAATTTTATATAGAATGATACAAGTTTAAATGCTAAAAAAAAAAATAATAATTATGAGGATCCGTCTATCTGGCTTTGTAAGTGATTGAGCGGGGAGAACCATTTGATTGCCCTAAGCACTGCTGGGTTGTTTGCCATGTTGTAGCGTGGAATACTTGATAGTGGGCCGCACTGTGCTATCAGGAGGCTCCTCGCGCCTCTTTCTCCTGAGTCATGGAAAGCACTTCTGAGAGTCTTCCTAATTGTGAACAGGCGGGAGATCTGCTGTGAAAACTTGCTGGGTCAACTCTTTTCTCCTCCTCCCAGCAATCAGACAAGGGATGTCTTACCCACAATGACATCATGCTGGCTGCAGGCTGCGGGAAGTGAGCGCTCAGCCTCCCTCACAATGGGGCTGCCTCCATAGCAAGCTCCCCGGAGCCCAGACGGATGTCCCCCGGCTTCCAGCCCGAGCCTCGAGTGTGTGTGTGTGCCATGTGGAGGGCTCCACTACAACTGAGACATGTCCCCCCTGTTCAGCTGGGTGGCTAAGGTAAGCCAGATCCTGATGACACATCGATGAACCCCGCACAGCTGCCTCTGTTTTATGACTCACAGGTAGTCCGTCACCTTATTTATTCACCTGGGAGAGACGACTCCTGACACTTCAGTAGTGGCCACTGTCCTGCTCAGCAGCACAACCTAGCTCTAGATCTGTTGTAGAAATTGCAGTAACAAACTCCACACCAGTCAGAGACCTGCAAACTACAGACGAGCATATTTATTTATTTATTTATTTTCTCCACTGGTGGTGACTTGACTAGGGTCGATCATGCAAATCTTTAGCTGTTAATGGCTTCCATGTAATTTTGTGGCAGGTAAAGGAATATGCTAATGCATCCTTTTCACTGATGTCCCCTTGTGCTTGCTACATGGTTTAGAGTGGATTATTTGTCTCTGTCAGGTGGTAATCATCATGGTAGAATTATGTTACCAATTGGGTATAAAAGTCTTTTTATTTTATATGTACACCATTATCTGATCTCCATTCTATAAAACTCCTTCATTGGATGGATGGCAATCACATGACTGCTGGTGATTTGCCTTTGCCGAGTGGGCTTGAACATCAAACCTAGAAACATAGAAAGGTGACGGCAGAAGGAGACCATACGGTCCATCTAGTCTGCCCTTATGTGTATACTGTATGTACTCTTTATCTTAGGATAGATGTGTGCTTATCCCAGGCATGTTTACATTCAGTGACTGTTGATTGTTCAACTACCTCTGCTGGAAGTTTGTTCCAAGCATCTACTACTCTTTCTGTAAAATAACATTTTCTAACATTGCTCTTGATCTTCCCTCCAACCAGCTTTAGGTTGTGCCCCCTTGTTCTATCATTATGTTTCTTCTTAAAAACACTTCCCTCCTCAAACATGGATGGCTAGTGCCAGTCATGTGATTCACTGCCACTTAAGTGAATGAGGGGGTGTTGAATTGACTCTACTTGCTCTGTAAGGCTTTGTTCACACCCAAGCGTAACGGTGTAATTGCCAGCCAATTGTGTTCAGTCAGGTACCGCTAATAATTTAGTGAGTGTGTTAAAGTGTACATCTCACCAGGAATTCTACTGTCCCAATTTGGGATCCAGATTGTAAGTGGTTAAAGTGGACCAAAACCCACTGAGATTGGCCCGGGAATCTTTTATAGATTGATTCCCTCCCCCTGGGCATCCAAAATCGGGTTGCCCCGCTGTGTGAAACCCCCCAGGTCGCCCCATACACTTACCTTGTTCCCCTGTCCAACGGCGCATGTGGAAGATGCGGCCGCATCCCTGCTATCCATCTAGCCGGGCGGGTACCCGCATCAGGCATTTGTGAATGGCCGGCGCAGGCACGCTCCCTGTTAGAGGGTAGCGGGAGATGTGGCTGTCAGCATGCCCGTTGGCCTCAGACATCAGCGGCTCCGAGTGCGTTGATTGGACGAGCGGCTGCACATGCGCCATAGGACCTGAAAGTGGTTGGTTGGCATTGGTGGTCTGAGGGGTTTCACGCTGTGGGGCACCCCTGATTGGGGGGATAGTCAAAATCCTGAGTTTTGGTCCACTTTAAGGGCTAGTTCTCTGCAAGTCTGCAAAACCCGTCCACACCGTACCAGCACTTGTATTTAAAGCGGAACAAATCCCATTGCGACCTTCCCCTGGGAAATCACGAATTGGGATGCCCTGCTGTGTAACCCCCCCCCGGGTCACTGCAAAACTCACCCACACTGATGTAAACAATGTTGGCTGCATCCCCATCATCTCTAGGCTGATACCAATTAGATAGGCTGGGGATGGGAGCGCAGTCACATCTAAAGGGAACTGGAGATGCGGCTGCTCCTGCTCACTATTGCCTTGCTCTGCCTCTAGACAGAGCCGTATTGCCAATCATTAATCTGTATGGCATACAGGGCTGCTTGGCCTGCACATGTGCTGTGGGGCCAGTGAAAGGTATGTTTTAAGGGCAACCTACGGGTTTCAAATTGGGATGGCCACTAGACCTGGTATAGTGAAAATTCTAGGTTTTAAAGTGCTAGTAGACTGGCTCTAGAGTCTTAACAGATTCCAGGGACTGGTTACAGTTTGCCCAGTTTTTGCCCACCTAGGATTGCTGAAAAATGGACCCAGGGAATTAGTCCATGTCCCAGTCCTCTGGCAGCATCCCCTGCACTTCTCTATCTGATGTGCGCACCCCTGCCAGCATATCTAAATGGCGAGTGACCAGGCATTGCCAGACATGAAAATTCATGACAGAAAGCTCTGATTGGACATGGGCGCATGTGGAGGAGTGAGAATTTAGGTAAGTACACAGGCAATCCTGTGGGGTTTCAAACACACATTCATTCCATATCTGGAAAACCCAGGGGAGTAAAAAGCCCTGGGATTTTGGTCTGCTTTAATGTGGACCTCCAGTCTATATAATTCCCCGCTCTTGAATAATAACGTTCCAAGCTTTTGCATCTCATGTAACCGACGGCAACCAATGGGGTTCACAAGGTGGGGGTGCACAGTGCCACCCGTGATGTGTACATGCCCACCCAGTCGCTGGTGTTACAGTGAATATGGCTGCAGCCACTGTGGGGCTTTGAAAGGGTTAAGGATTTAGCCTGCTGTTTGGGAGTGGCCAAGCATTGGGGTTTAGTGGGCCACTACGGCCTGTTTCCATCTTAATGGGTCCAGAATTGCAATGTGACCCCAAATCAAAAATCATTTTGCATAGTCTCCACTATATGATTAACCATTTGGTGGCTGCAGGACGTGTCCCTTGACATAAGCTTACAATCTTGTTTTTTGACTTGTTTACTGCATGTTTAGTATGAGGGCCTTGAATTATTTGTAAAGCAGGCTGTAATATTTCAAGGAAAGTTTCACCATTATCATGTAGGGACTTTGGGTTCCCTTGAGGGACACCACATGTATAAGCAGATAAGGTTGCGGCCCGCTGCCCCCATGTAATGCTTTACAATTTCTGTTCATCTTAGAGATGCATTGTTTAATTGTTGAGGAAGTAGTGGAGTATTTGCATGCTGTGTATATAGCAAAAACATTTCACGCCGTGTACAGGACCTGGTACTGTGAACTGTTCCATTGCTGCCAACAAGTGTGTTCCTGCCCGAGCCTGAGGCCCAGACTTCAGCCAGGAAGGCATTATGGTGTCCATGTGCTAACAGACTTTCATCTTGTCCAGACCACAGAAGTGTGAGAATTACAGGGACTTGCTGTTACATTCTCATGGCTTACACCCCCAGCATGTGGCCTTTCTGTCAATGTGTGCCCTGGGGCAGGTAAACACGCAGCTTAAATAGATCGAAACTTGTGTCAGTTCCACAGCTCGCGTGTTTCCAGAGAGACACCTCTCCAGGGGCTGCTCTGCTCCACAACATGAACACCTGGAACATGGGAGGAGGAAAATCAGAAATGCACATTTTACCACCAGGATATGACAACTGCTGCTTGCCACATCCAGTCACAGTTCAGGAAAAGTTCATTTGAGGATCAGAATGCCCTGAGCTCCTCTCAAATGCTCATATGACAATTATAGTGACATAGCCGCGTGTTGCAGCTTTAGGGGTATTTTGTCAGTGAGGCACAGTTTTCCAGGGCCAGCCGCTGGCTGGCTCATAAATTGGGATGCCCCGCTGTCTGAAACCCCCCAGATTGTCGGTATCCTCTGATTGTTTACAATGGGGAGATAGTGTGGCTGCATCCCTGGGCTGTGTCCAAGACTCCCACCCGAGTCATTCAGAGAGACCGCTTGTGCTTCCCATTGAAATCTATCAGAACTGGCACATTACATAGTCAAGGCTGTGATTGGATGAGAACCCGCGTGTGCGCCATTGGACCGGCATGAGGTGAGTTTTTTTTCTTAGGGTTTTCACACAGCCGGGCAACCCAATTTGGGATGGCCTTGGGGTACGGAACTAAACCGGGGCTAGTCAAAAGTCTTCTGACTTTTAGGCTCTGTTCTCTCCCCCCCTCCTCTGTGTGCTCTGGTTTCTTCCAGGAAGCTGTGACCAAAAAATGTTGACACGTGATTGGCATCAGTCAGTCGAGCATTTTTGGCTTGATTACCACACTATTGCATTCTGTTTAAAATGGCCCAAAACTTTTGTTATGGTCCACTTGAAAGGTGCATACGCAGGCTCTCCTACAATCAACCTTCATGGCCGTGCATATTATAGAACAGGGGAACTCAACCACTTCATGTAAAGGTCTATTTAAAGGCATAGATAGTTAGGAATCCGCACACTGGGGGAGGGGCTATAGATTTGCCAGGCAAAACTAAAAAAGGCTTATTGCCCCCACCCCCAGAATCCTATTGGGCACTGGGTAAAAACATGAAATTTTTTTTTTTAATTATTTTTTGCACTGTAGAACCTACAGCTCTGGCCTGTATTATGTGCAGGTTGTGTAGAGGGGTGGGCTAGGGCCCAAAATGTTACTGACAATAAGATCTGGTAAGGATGGATAGATAGGGCTTTGGGGAGCGGGAAGAATGGAAGAGAAGCTGTAAGGAATAGGGAGGGATAGACAGAACAGTAAGGGCAGGGAGGGGATGAAGAGAGAGCTGGGAGAAGGGATGGATGGGAAAAACTAGGACAGGAATGAATGGGCAGAGCTGAGGGGTACATGACTAGAGCTGGAAAAAATGGTAATGGATTGGCAAAGCTAGGAGGATGGAGGCTGGATGGGTCAGAGCTGAGAGGACGGAGGCTGGATGGTTCAGAGCTGAGAGGACGGAGGCTGGATGGTTCAGAGCTGAGAGGACGGAGGCTGGATGGGTCAGAGCTGAGAGGACGGAGGCTGGATGGTTCAGAGCTGAGAGGACGGAGGCTGGATGGGTCAGAGCTGAGAGGACGGAGGCTGGATGGGTCAGAGCTGAGAGGACGGAGGCTGGATGGGTCAGAGCTGAGAGGACGGAGGCTGGATGGGTCAGAGCTGAGAGGACGGAGGCTGGATGGGTCAGAGCTGAGAGGACGGAGGCTGGATGGGTCAGAGCTGAGAGGACGGAGGCTGGATGGGTCAGAGCTGAGAGGACGGAGGCTGGATGGGTCAGAGCTGAGAGGACGGAGGCTGGATGGGTCAGAGCTGAGAGGACGGAGGCTGGATGGGTCAGAGCTGAGAGGACGGAGGCTGGATGGGTCAGAGCTGAGAGGACGGAGGCTGGATGGGTCAGAGCTGAGAGGACGGAGGCTGGATGGGTCAGAGCTGAGAGGACGGAGGCTGGATGGGTCAGAGCTGAGAGGACGGAGGCTGGATGGGTCAGAGCTGAGAGGACGGAGGCTGGATGGGTCAGAGCTGAGAGGACGGAGGCTGGATGGGTCAGAGCTGAGAGGACGGAGGCTGGATGGGTCAGAGCTGAGAGGACGGAGGCCATGCATTTCTCCTAGGACCGGGGAAGATGTGAGTATGTTTGGGCGACCTGGGGGGTGTCAAACAGCGGGGCACCCCCGATCAGGATGCCCCAGGGACGAGGACCAAAGCCCAGGATAGTCAAAATCCTGGGTTTTGGTTCTCTTTAAGAGGAACAACACACAGGAATTTCCATAATTGTGCTAGTTGCCATGGGTAACCCATGCGCTTTTCTCTTGTGTTGCTAACTATGGCCCACAGGTGTTTATACCCTGTGGCTGTTGCTGTGTCTTGCACGGTTACAGTTGCTCTCCAGTTGTGTAAATATTTCCTTTGAAACTGTAACTGTATATATTAGGCTGAAATGGTTTAAACTGTGTGCTGTGCCTCCTGAATTACACAGATAATGGGTGGATTAGAAGGCTGACCCGATTCATTCACTCTTTAGCTAGAGAGATGTTTAAAGTGGACCAACACCCATGGCTGATCCCGGGCCGATCAGCTCCCTCCCCGTGGGGCATCCGAAATCGGGATGCCCCGCTGTGTGAAACCCCCCCCAGGACGCCCACAAACCTTACCTTCTCCCCGTTCCAACGTCGCATGCGCGGGCCGCCTCTCGTGCTCCCCTCTAGCAGGGCGCGCACCCGCGCCGGACATTTGTGAATGGCCGGCGCGGGCGCGCTCTCTGTTAGAAGGAAGCGCGAGCGGCGGGCCCCCAGCACGCTCAGAGCCGCTGTGGTTGTCCGTCGCTTGTCCGTCCATACCACAGCGGCTCTGAGCGCTCTGATTGAACGAGCGCTCGCGTAGGAGCGGGGTGAGGTGAGTTTTTTTGGGCGTTCTGGGTGGTGCCCCGCAGAAGTGGACCAAAACCCAGGATAGTGAAAATCCTGGGTGTTGGTCCACTTTAACTCGCATCCCGAGTGGGTGGCTGTTTTGGTTGTAACTAAGTACATCCCGGGAACCACTCTGTAAGCCTGGTCCTCTTGAGGTGGCATTTCAGCTTTGAGTGGATGCAGGAGCAAATGTAAGTGCTGACAATGATTCAGTATCATGGCATACAGGTGGGGTAAGTGAATTCTGGGGAGTTTTATTATTCTTAGTATACAGTACGTCCTGCTCCAGATAGATTACTTACACTTGGGTTATCCTCCGCCAGATGGCACAGCACTGCAGAGACATGTAAAACGGGCTCCTCCCGGCCCCTCAAATACCCAGGGACCTCCCACAAATCCCCAGATTTCTCTGCAGTGCTGACTGCGAAGACATGAAGTATCACTCTCTCGCAGTTGAGCGGGGCTATGAAAGCCTGCGGCCCTGTTGGACTATTCCCACCCGTCCTCCCTGTGATGTGCCTCCCAGCTTGGGCTGCATTGGTCGGGTGAAGGTAGGCAGCACCATGCGTGCTTATGGAGCCATGCTCCACCGCAGTCCCCCACCAAAGGGTAGCCGGTTTCGGCTGATGGTGAGCCTCTAGAGGATGCCCCTCCCGCATTATTGCCCATGCCCCGTGTAGAGGTGGGCCCTGTACAAAGGGTCACCATCCTCCCTCGTTCCCCCCGTAGCGCGGGGGGAAAGAAAGGGGGGGGGGGTGTGGCGGTCTCAGTGTATTGTGATTACACGCTTATGGCCTTAGTATTGTCCTTTGACTTTATACCTGTGTCAGAGCCGCTCTGCTTGCATTCTTATTGTGTATCGGCTGCCGCTGCGCACGTCTCTTGCCTGTGTGGATGTGCTGCGCCGGGCGGCGGCGGCGTCGCCTCAGACGCTGCGGCGTCGTCAATGGCAAATCATTTTTTTTTTTTTCTAAGTGTGTCATACACTTCGCTCCTCATGATAATATTGGCATACTATCTCAGAGCTTCCCGCTCTTCGGGGGGGGGGGGCGGGGACCTGGCTTGGCGCGCTCCGCGTCATAGCCCGCTCTGGCTCGCCCTTCGAGGTTTTCGCTTGGCGCCTTTTTGATCTAGTCACGCGCGCGTAGTAACGGTCCTCCGCCTCCCTTGGTCTGTAAGTGTCCTCGCGGGCGATTTTCTTCATTCTTGCGATATTGCGCATGGCTCTGGCACCTTTTATTCCCATTATGTCTTTCAGACGATCGAATCCAGTGGCTTCTCCCTGCCCGGTGTAACTACCAGTTGGGCCTAGTATAATTACTCGAACTTCCCTGCGGGTCATTGGGGCATCCAGGGTAGCGTACTGCGTCAATCCCTACTGGCCTATTATGCCTATTAATCACCATATGGAGGCATCCCAGGATATTGTGACCGGGTGTGTGTAGCTTGTGGGGTCTCACCTACCAACAGTGACAATACACAAGTCTGTGTTTCTTGTGCACAGCAGGCGCTGACGGTACTTCCCGCCCCTCCGGTGACTGGGCCTGCACCTCGCCTCAATTCACCTACTCCCCCAAGCCTGAGGCTAACCCCCAATACAAGCGGGGGATTCTCATCCTGATGTGGCTACTAGACTGGCCAGTGTTGAAAAATTGCTTGCTAGTACTTCAGCGCGTAAGGCCACCGCAAAGAAGCGGCACCTAACTCCTGACTCGGCTCTTTTTCCTACGGAGCCTGACTAGTTTTTGCATCTATATGGCCATACCCCCTCGGACGAAGGGGAGCTGTTCTCTGACTCAGGGTCATCTGAGAAATCAAGGGGTCATGACGATTCTGGTTCTGATCACTGGACCCCGGATGATACTGATAAACTGCTGGTTCAGATTTTCGAGGTTTTGTCCATCTCTCCCCCTGTTGCGGCTCCCAGGCAAAGGGGTGAGCTATTTCATACTGCTAAGGCTCGATTGGAATTTCCTGAGCAAACCCATTTCAATAACCTCGTGCTTAAGGAGTGGGAAGTAGACTTCCCGGGATCCCTAAGAGTTTGGGCAGGAAGTATCCCTTTCCTGCTGATATGGTCAAGTGCTGGTCATCGCCCCCCCGAGGTCGATGCTCCTATTCTAGGGCTGTCTAACACCTCTATTATGCACTCCCCTGACACTACTAGGCTGCGGGATTCTGAGGACCGGCGCATTGACCAATTGGCATGCCATGCCTTTGCATTTGGAGGGGCGGCGCTGCGCCCGGTTTGCGCTTTGGCCATTACTGCTGTGGCGCTCATGGCCATGGTCAGGAATGCACTTGACGGCCCAGACGAGTTGCCTCCTGATACTATTAATGCACTGTCTAACTGTGATGTGTTTGTGAACTTTATCCTGTCTGCATCGGATGATGCTATTAGGATGTGTGCCAGATCTTCCGCCTTGGCGGTGGCTATACGCCGCTCGGTGTGGATGCGCCAGTGGGCTGCTGACAATGCTGCTAAGAAAGCCCTTACTGGGTTTCCATTTAAGGGGCTACACCTGTTTGGGGACCGTCTAGACCTCTTTGCTAAAGGAGTTAAGTAACCCCAGCGCAGGCGGCAGCCTCGGCCCTTTCGGAGCCAGGGCCCCCTTTCTGTCCCCTACAGAGGCGCTAAGCAGGGAAAAGGGGTGTCTTTCGCAGGGGCTCGCGCAGATTCCTGGTATAGGAGCAGAGGACGACGTCCTGGCTCCTCCTGGGGGTCCAAACCCAAAGCCCCTCCCAAGACCCCTCAGGCATGATGGGGTGCCCTCGCCCGTCAGGGTGGGGGGACGGCTACAGTACTTCGCGCACGTCTGGAGGCGCCATGTCTCAGACCGGTGGATTCAGGAGGTAGTTTCCTCTGGCTACAAGATAAGAGTTTGCTGTGCGGCCCCCCCACAAGATTCATCAGGTCCCGGATCCTCCAGGACCCTGTATCAGCTCAGGCCTTGATGCAGGCCGTGCAAGGACTTCTGGATCTGGGGGTCATTTGCAGGGTCCCCTTAAGAGAATTGGGCAAGGGGTTCTATTCGAACCTTTTCACAGTACCCAAAAAAGATGGGTCAGTCAGGCCCATTCTGGATTTAAAGATCCTCAACAAAATTGTCAAGAACCGGCGCTTTCGCATGGAAACTCTGCGCTCGGCCATTGGCTCTCTGCGCCCAGGGGATTTTATGACGCCTGTGGACATCAAAGATGCTTACCTTCACATCCCTGTGTTCCCGGGACATCAAAGGTTTCTCAGGTTCGCGTTGAAAGATCAACATTACCAATTTGTGGCCCTACCATTTGGCCTCACTTCAGCTCCCGGAGTGTTCACCAAGGTGCTGGCGGGGGTGATGTCTTTGATAAGGTCAGGGGGCATTCGAGTGCTGCCCTACCTGGACGACATACTCATCACCTCACGGTCTCTACAGCAGGCGGAGCTGGACACTCAGCTGGTGGTGTCCACCTTGGAGTCCTTCGGCTGGGTGATCAATCATCCCAAGTCCTCTCTGTCCCCTTCGTCAGTGACCCCATTCCTGGGGATGATTCTGGATACGGTTCAGTCACGGATATTCCTTCCTCAACAGAAGGTGGAAGCTCTGACTGCGCAGGTGAGGTTCCTGCTCTCGTGCCCCCAGCCCTCCCTCAGGCAAGGAATGCAGCTGGTGTGCCTGATGGTGGCGAGCTTCGAGGCGGTGCCCTTTGCTCAGTTCCATTTGAGGCCTCTGCAGCTTCACCTTCTGTGTCAGTATGGGACAAGGACCCCACATCTTTGGATGGGGTTTGTGTGCTTCCCCCCTTGGTCAGAAGGTCCCTCTCGTGGTGGCTGGACCACAAGAACTTGCTAAAGGGCAGGTCCTTTCTGGCCCCCTCCTGGGAGACGGTCACCACGGATGCCAGTCTGTCAGGTTGGGGGGGATTCTGGAAGTCCCTGAGGTTCCAGGGAAGGCGGGGCCCTCAGGAGGCCCATTTACCCATCAACATTCTGGAACTACGGGCGATCAGGTTGGTGCTGGAGCAGATGACCGATCACCTGCAGGTAATGTCTGTGCAGGTGCGCTCAGACAACAAGACGGCGGTTGCCTACATCAACCATCAGGCAGGGACCCGGAGCAAGGGTGCCCTCCAGGAAGTGTCACGGATTCTGACATGGGCGGAGGCCAATGTTCAATGTATTTCGGCTGTGTACATCCCGGGGGTAGAGAATCTTCTGGCAGACTCTCTGAGCAGAGGGTCTTCCCGTCAGGGGGAGTGGTCCCTCTGCAACAGGGTATTCCAGTCCCTGTGTCACCGTTGGGGCCTACCGGAGGTGGATCTGTTTGCATCGCGTCATAATCACAAGCTCCCGGCTTTTGTTTCCCTGTCTCAGGATCCTCTGGCCTTGGCCACGGATGCCCTGTCAATGTCATGGAAGGAATTTCGGCTCCTGTATGTCTTTCCCCCGTTCCCCCTGCTGGGCAGGGTCCTGCGCAAGATCGCTCTGGAAAGGGTGCCAGTGATTCTGGTGGCCCCAAGGTGGCCAAGAAGAGTGTGGTTCGCAGACGTGGTACAAATGGCAGTAGACCAGTACGTCCTGCCAGAGGCGCCAGATCTGCTCACTCAGGGCCCCTTACGCCATCCCAGTTTACAAACTCTGGCTTTGACGGCCTGGCTTTTGAAACCTTCATCTTGATGGAGAAAGGCTTGTCTGCCTCGGTGGTGGATACCATGGTGCAGGCTAGGAAGAAAACTTCTTCTGCCATCTATTATAGGATATGGCGTATCTACATTGATTGGTGTGAGTCTAGGTCTCTTCCCTGTAGGGAGTTCCTAGTCTCTAGGGTTCTGGAGTTTTTACAGCATGGATTGGAGTTGGGTCTAAAACTCAGTACTCTGAAGGGTCAGGTTTCTGCCCTGTCTGTTTTCTTTCAGAAGTCTTTTGCTCAGCATCCCTTGGTTAAGACCTTCTTTCATGGGGTTACTCATGTGCGTCCCCCACGTAAACCTACGGTCCCTGTTTGGGATTTGAACTTGGTTTTGTCTGCTTTGCAGGGTGCTCCCTTTAAGCCTATTCAGGATGCTGCTCTGGCTGTACTTACCCTCAAGGTTGTCTTTCTGGTGGCTATTACTTCGGTCAGGCGTGTGTCTGAGCTGACGGCTTGGTCTATCCAGCCCCTATGCTTTGAGAGACACCAGGATAAGGCGGTGTTCCGCTTTAAGCCGGATTTTCTGCCTAAGGTGGTGTCTGCTTTTCATTTGAATCAAGATATTGTTTTTCCCTCATTGTGCCCTAATCCTAGCAACGCTAAGGAAAGGATTCTGCATTCCTTGGATGTGGCCAGGTGTCTGAGGTATTACCTGGTAGTCACTGCATCCTTCAGGAAACTGATGTTCTTTTTGTGGTCCCTTCTGGGCCCAGGAAGGGTTTGGCTCCTGCCAAGTCTGCTATTAGCAAATAGATCTGTTAGGCTGTGATTCAGGCCTATTCTGCTAAGGGGGAGTGTCCTCCCTTCCGCCTTACTGCTCATTCTACTCGTGCTATTGGTGCCTCTTGGGCCTTCCAGCACCAGGCTTCTGTTGAACAAGTTTGCAAGGCCGCTACTTGGTCTTCTGTTAATACCTTTTCAAAGTTTTACAAGGTTTATGTTAGGGCCTCAGCTGATGCTGTTTTTGGCCGCAAGGTTTTGCAGGCGGCAGTGGTTTAAACTGTCTGCTGTTACCTTTTGTTGGGGATCCCACCCTACTTTATGGACACTGCTATTGGATGTCCCAAGTGTAAGTACTATATCTGGAGCAGGACGTACTGTATACTAAGAATAATACAATTCTGTGAAATACTCCCCTGTAGAATTGATATTTGTATACAGTGCGTCCTGCTTCACCCCACCCTGGTTTTTGCATTATTCTGGATCCCCTGTATGGTGATTGTTATCATTGTTATCATTACCAGGTGTTCTGGGTGTTTCAATTCTCCCGGCTTCTTGTTCACTGCTTTTCAATGCTGGGGATTTGTGGGAGGTCCCCGGGTATTTGAGGGGCCGGAAGGAGCCTGTTTTACATGTCTCTGCAGTGCAGCGCCATCTGGCGGAGGATAACCCAAGTGTAAGTACTATATCTGGAGCAGGACGTACTGTATACAAATAATATCAATTCTACATGTGAGTATTTCACAGAATTGTATTTTTCTTAACTGTGCAAGGTTGTTGGTCCAGTTTTAAGTGGATGGAACCCCAGAAATTGGTCCTCCGCTCAATCTCTGGGCTCCAGCAGCTGGGTGCTGTTGTTGGCTTGCCGAGGCCACACCTCCAGGGGCACTTTTTGATAGAGCCAACTGACAAGGTTGGGTGCGGAAGTGCGCACAGCCCCTGAGGAAGAGACCAGTCTTCATCAGTGACTGCACACTCCTGCACCCAGTGTGACTCTCCGGGATCAGGTTACCGGCGCCCCAGGAGGGTTTCACACATCTGGTGTTGAAAACCCCAGGGGTAGGCTAGTGGGGGGGGGGGGGGGGGGGGTGTGCATGCAATAATTTGTATTCCAGGGCCGCGGGGGTTTTGACACGCTTTTAAACCCAAGGTAGCATTGAAATTTGTCTGCGATCTCCCTTTATGGGGGTCGTCATGATTTGGTCACCTCACACATGTGTGAAAGGCTACTATGTATGGGCATGGTGCTTTTACCAGCTCTATGCCTGCTCTATGCCTGCACCCCCTATGTGGGCTTTAGCTGGTTAAGCTAGGGCTAAACTGGGACAAAATATCTAAACTAACCAGCTATCCTTCTAAGAAACCTATGTGACGTGGGCATGATGCTGGCTGCACCCATATTGTGCCAGTCTGATGGCTGCACCCAGTGACTCAAACAATAAGTGCATTGCAGCGGCTGGCTCAGCATAAAGCAAACACACAATTCAGTAGGTGCGCTCAAGACTGAAACAAAGATCTAATAGCTGCTATGCAAAAGGCAATGTTGCTTTATAAATTAATAATAACAACAAATGCCTGTAAAGTACATTGCAAGGAGAAGGTGGTACCAAACGTGTGGCAAATTACAAAAAAGCTCTGCATTCCTCCTGGTATATTATGTGCGATTAGACTGCGCAGTCTGCCATGTAAGGATATGGGATGCCTTTCTGAGTCCCTACCATATCCAAATATAAAGAAGTCCACTAATTGAACATAAGACAATGGATTGTTCAGGCTAAGAATTGCATGCTTACCCGCGGTGCAAAGGATCAATGCTGCTGAGCAAATCTTTTGAAGCTGAGATCTCTTCTGTAGGCCGTACTCCTGAAGTATTCATTCGGGACCATCTTCATATCAGAGAGAGATTTTCTTTTACTTCCTGAAGGCCTGTTTTAATCTCCACCCATTGTGTATTTTTATTTGGTATATCCTTCCTCTTATTGAGGTCTGGGAAGCCTGAAATTATAACCCCCTAATCTGGGATGCATCCCCTGCTCTGCCGGTAACCAGTTGGCTTTGTGGCCCAGGTGAGTAATTCTGGATGGTTTATGAGCTTCCTAGCTGACCTCCATGGCAGTTTGGGAGGCAGCGACCATGAGGACACACTTGTCATAAGTCATTGTTGTCTAACAGGAAACTGCTGCTACTGTATGTTGCTGTGCATTTAAAGTGATCCTGTACCCAGATAGGAAGTTTGTCGTCACCTTCTATCCCCAGCCCAGTGCCTCAAACAGCCTGTGTTTCTTTTTTCTGCCCTTGGCCTTCAGGACGACCAATGGATAGAGAGGTCTCTCTCCCCCTGGGAGGAAACACAAACTTAACAGAGGTTAAAACCCCTCCACCTCAGTTATTTGTGTGTCCTACCTAAGGAAACTACTGGACAGATGGGCTACAGCCAATTTTTTATTTTTTTCAGCTCCAGGGGCCCTTGGAGAAGCCCACTGACCCCTGGACCACATTATCTCTGAGTGTAGTTTACCCCAGGGCAGTCCCCCATAGTCGACAGCTGACGAGTTGTGCGTAAATCCGTTTGGAATCCCTCCCTCCAGACAGGGCAAAGGGGATACCGCTTAGAATTTTTGTCTCTCTCTTTTTTTTCTTCCTGGTAACCTTTCCATTAGTCCACAAGACTTATTCCAAAGGAGCGTGATGGAAGTAGTTTCGCCCCTTTCCAAGGGGCGTGGGTTCTATTTTCATTTTCTGGTGCAAAAGCCAGGATGATTCTGAACCTGAAAAGATGAAATGTTTTCATCAGGTTCAAAAACTCCAGCATGGAATCTATTTATTCGGTAAAAAACATCCTAATGGAGCAGGATCAATTTAGACCTGCAGGGGGCTTACCTGCATATTCTAATTCTGCCTCTATATCGCACATTTCTGAGATTTGCAGTACAGACAGACCAGGGTCTTCATCACTACCAGTACAGGGCTATACTGTTGTCAGCCCAACGTTTTTTTACAAAGATATTGTCAGAACCAATGGCACATCTCAGACAGGAAGGCGTTACAATTATTCCTTACCGGGACGATTTACTCTTGCTAAACAAGTCAGGTGAGTGGCTTCTAGCAGACTTAGAAAAGAGTCTTCTTCTAAGAACCGTAGGCTGGATTTCCAATCTAGAAAAATCAAATCTGGTACCCAGCCACTGTTGCAGATTCCTCGGTTATGATCTAGACTGTCTCTCTCAAAAGATTCTGATTCAAGAGGAAAAAAAATCACAAGATCATAGCAATGACCCAGGAAACCCCTTAAGACCCTACAGGTCTCCCAGTAAAACTCCTCTTTCTCTGGTCCTACAGCGCATTTGTGGGAATACGCAGCTAAGAAACGGACGAATCTAGCTGAAAAAGTGGTGCCGAGCTTTCCCACGGCTGTATCCCCGCTAGCCTCTAACAGGGTGTGTGCCCGCACCGACCATTCACGAATGCTAGAGGTATCGTGCTGTACTGCCCTGGCCTGCACATTGTTGCATGGGGGAGAAGGTTTGTTTTGCAGGGGAATCGAGGGGGGGTCCTGAATCAGGTGTCCCTGGGGTCTTATAGAATTCTCGGGCCCCTAATGTTTGGTTTTTGTCCACTTTAATAGTCACAGGAGAGCACCAGGGGATGCTGCTGCATAATTGGGGAGCCATACGGCTGCCATTCAGACTGTAGCCATTCATTTACTAAAGCAAAGGCTTTAGTAAAAAAAAAAACACAGGCTGTTTTGGGACACTGGGTGGGGGGATAAAATTAATTTCTTGGTATTGGCTCATTTTAATATGTCTAATGCCTATACAGTTCATACCTACCCCAGAGCCTGAATAGTCTGGATATACTCGAACCCTCGTTAGTACTCTGGTAAGCCCCTTGTTTCCAAGCAGTGTGAAGAGCCTGGATGTGTGTCGGCCTATGGCATGCCAGACTTTGCTCTTAATATCCTGCTATACCCTGCTATACTGCTGAACAAGCTTAAAGGGTGCAGAGAACAATGCTTGCAGATGTTAATATCCCTGTACAAATCAGCTGAATAATAATGTCCTAACCGATGAACAATAGATCTTTCCAGGCTCACATCCTCTATTATAAATGGACGTTGTTTAGGATGTTTATTGCAATCAATCTGTATCTTTGCCGTCATGAATCAAACAGTCCTTTTATTGATAGAAACATAGAAGTTTGACGGCAGAAGGAGACCATACGGTCCATCTAGTCTTTTTAATGTGAGTTTAATGCATTTATTGGCACAAATAGAAATTTCTGATAAGTAATCCTCTATCATCCCTCACCTAACAAGGCTGAACATGCCCATACCACCACATCTACCTCCAAGTGGTATAGTTTGAGTAAAATGCTGGCTTCCCAGGGGCATTAGTGCTCAACAGAAGAGGGGGGTTGTGGTACCCTGAACAGCACTGCGTTATATTAGTCAGAACTCTCAGAATAGTGATAAACCAAATTATTGAGTGAACTGCAGTTAGACATTGAGCATTAGCATGTCCAGTATGTTTAGGCGGCAGGTCTAATGAGCCCTGGACTGTCATGGGCTCTGGCAGCTGATTATCTTTCCTCCGTTCACAGTGCTATCAGCTAGCAGGACAGAATTCCTATCTCATGTACTGTAGCCGCCCAACTTCACCTTCTAAACAAGTTCCTACAGGGTGCATACTGATCTGCTTCACGTGAGGCCCTGCTTAGAAATTCTCAGAAACGAAAGGGAGGACAGAAGGTAGAAAAAGAATAATGAAGAAAAGGTAAAAAGAGAGGATGGAGGGATAGTGATTTCCCCCCTTTCATTTCTTTCATTCCCCTTCTTTTCCATTATTGACTATTCCATCCAGACCCACTACTCTATTCCATTTCTGATGCAGTTATTGTAATTTCTCCTCAATATATGTCAGAATGTATGTGCAATTCGTGCTTATTAATACATGATTTCCCATGGTGTAAAGCAGGGAAAAAAACACAGGAATTTGTTTTCCCGGGTTGTGTAAAACCTCCAAGATCACATAGTAAAAACTCGTCTTTTCCCGGTCCGACGACGCATGCGCCTGTCCTCGTCCATTTAGAGCTGTTTGCTGTGCATATTAAAGTTCAGCAAATGGAACCTAAAGCGACTGCATTACCGGATGTGTACGTGCTACTGTCCCCGTCTTTCTGAATGGCTGGGCACAGGGCCGCGCTGCAGCCCAGGGATGCTGGTGGATGTGCCCATATTCAGTCCCCATAGTTTACGTCACAGAGGGAGCCTTCAGAAAAGCTGAGTTTTGCTAATTCTCGGGGAAGGGGGGGGGGGGGGGCACACATCCCTATCTGGGATACCCCAGGGGAGGGCCATCCATGTTTTGTTCGGCTTTAAAGAGTTAAAAATAAAAATACGCAAGAGAATGTGGGGAAAAAACTAAATGACAAGCAGAAAAGTGTGCTCATGTAATGTGAAGCTATTTTGCTGGTAGGATTCTGTTGTTAATAAGATACAGAAGGCAAATGCAATTGTTAGACCACTGTGTTGGCACTGTCCTAGACAGTTTTCAGTTTTTTTAAATTGAAGAACAAATGGGTGTGATATCAAGTTTACAGTTTTCAGCTTCGGATTTATTTTCTGAAGCACATGGGCGTGGCCCTCGCAGCTGTAATTCTGCATAATAATCTACATCATAGGCAGGGTTTATAAGAGCCCAATGTTATACTTGGTTTATTCAAAACCTGTTCTTCCTTGGTGTAAAAGAAACAAACCTACCTGTCTTTTTATGATGCTGGGCGTATAATTCATCCCTCTATTTGCTATCTAGCAAAAGAAATTGCATGGATTTTTATTATTGGACCATTGTGTGATTGCGGTCCTTTGATGTTGCAGTGCTGAAATGCTGTTTGTAGGCCTCCCTTTGAGCTGTACAATATTAGGAATTAACCTGGAGACCTGTTGCTAACATTTAATTTAATTTGCCTCTCTAAATAGCGATGGCAGATGTACTTAGTGGTGAATGTTTATTATATTATAAAGCCTGTCTGTGACAGAAACTACAACCAACAGACTGGTAATTCTCACTGTAACTGGCAGTAAAGAATTGCCTGAGTAAACAGGTGTACGGTATTCTGGTAGGACAATACAATCTATGAACAAAATGAGTGGGGGTAGCCCAAAACCCACACAACCGTTCCAAAATCAAACTCCTGCACCACCATAAGATTCCAAAACCATACAATATTTTATTATGTTGGACAACACAAAAAGCCTACCCATGCGTTCCGTGACTGTGGCGACCCGTTGATTCCTCAGAGCGAAGTGTCCTATAGGACACGTTTTGCACATGAGTTTTTTGCACATGCACTTTGAAATTTTGGGATGATTTATTCATGCAGATATAGTACATTCCGTTGTTAAGGAGCCACATTGTTATTACTATACATGGTCTTTGGACATTATATGATTGAACAGTGCAGTGTCCCATACACAGTGTAGTGTCATGTATATGTTAAATGTTTTTAAATTGTCTTTTTGTGTTGTCCAACATAATAAAATATTGTATGGTTTTGGAATCTTATGGTGTTTTCTGGTATGGTTGTAGGGGTTTTGGGCTACCCCCAATAATCTTGTTCACAATTTGATTAAGTGTAGAAGATCACATGTGCACAACCTGTGGGCCTCGGGGCCATCTAATGTGTCCCCTGACCTCCTAGTTGGGGAAGTGGGAGGTTAAATAGAACTGCCATGTAAAGGTAGTTCTATCAATGCACAGTAAGGATGGGAGATTTCAAGGAGAGTTCTATGGGGGGGGGGGGCATAGCCAAATAGTGGCAGCGGTGGCTTGGAGTAACGTGGAGACATTGATTGTACAGCATCACTCCTGGGTGACATCTCTAACACACTCATTTTGTAATAGTTTTTCTAGATTATTTGCATGTTTAGCATGGGTGGGAGTTTAGATGGGTTTGGAACATGGTTAAGATGTGGGACTGATAGGGGAGGGCTATACATTAGGGACCCAAATATTAGGAGAGGTAAGCCAATCGGTATGTGCATTGGTGGCATGTGGGGATAGTTGCATATAAATGTAGGGGGTGTGGTGGAAGGCCATACGAGTGTAAAAAAATCACTCTAATGGAGTTTGTGGAGTCAGTGGGCATTCTAATATTTATGCTATTTAAAATAAAAACATTCTGAACATATTCATTGTTGCCCGGACCAGTTTCCAAGTCACTTTAGTGGCCCGCAAAATTTTGAGCACCCCTGGTGTAGATGTTGACCGGGGATAGAGACACGGACTCAACCATCCACTGTGAGTGTCTGTAGGTGGCCATCTTACTGCTGGATATAAAGCTATACAGTTAGTAATGGGGTGGGGATGTCAAAGAGGCTTTGCTTCTTCTGACACTTTTGGGAAGGTATCTATAAACTGGCACCTTGCACAGTTTGTACTGGCTGTTGGCCGGACCACTGTTTCCTGTTGATTATTGTCTTTATAGGCCAGTTTATTATGTTTGTTGGACTAGATAGAACCAAAATAAAGAGAGTCCAGGCATTGGCAATAACAAGGCAGCAAGGAGCTCGCCTGAGGCTTGTCCCATGTCCTCCATTTCCTGCAACACGCCCTCCTTCCTGTTTTTATTGTTGCATGACCACCTCCAAATAGGGAACATGTGGTCGCCCCTGTCTCTCAATGATAGCAATGTGAGTGAGCACAGCTAGCCATATTGGTTGCACTTGCTGACTTCAGTCATGCTGGCAGCACTGGGGAACTGGCGGCTATGTGACTACATTCAGAGCATGGTAGTGGAACAATGGAAAGGGAAGAAGGGGCAATTTTTGGGAATATGCTACAACCTCTACAGCGAGCTTCAGGAAATAGACGAGACCCATGGGACAGGGTTTAGATGAACTACTTGCTGCCTTATTATTGCCTGGAGAGTGCCTTTTAATATTTTGTTTAGTAAGCACACTTCCCGATTCTTAGACCAATGAGGACGTTTATGTAAGACAATGAGTTTTAGAAGACTTTTGGGTTTTTTGGGGGAATCCTAGTTGTGTGGACACAGAGGAAACACACCTTGATGAGATCACTATTAGATATAACAAGTCTCTAACGCTGTGGCAGTTGATCGCCTTGCAATGGCCTGTCAAACACTGCCTGTATTAGCGAATGGACACATTCACCAGTTGCCCTGCAAACGCCTTGCCTGCAGCAATTTGTCAGCTGCAATAGCAATTCCACTCTATTTAATGACAGTCGCAAGTGCTTTTAAAAACTCTGTGCAATCACTGATGTGCCAGCGATTTCCATTGCCCCAATGTGAACCAAGCCTCAGGTACATTTCGTCACAGTTCCATTTAGACCTCGCTTACTTGTCTCCTTTTTGCACGTTTCCCCAGAATGGCTACATGCAGTATAGTCCAGGGTTCTCTAAATGTCTTGCACAATGTCTTGTTCTTTTTGCTGAAGATGCTTTGTATGGCTCTGAACTTGTGGACTGAAATTATCTGACATTTCTGGTGATTTATAGAAACTGGTTTACAGTCCAGTTCAGTTTGGACCAATTACAGAAATGCTGTCAGTGAAGCTCATGGCTGTTGACCGTCTCCGCCATACATAATGACCTTGCCTGCAGACACTAAATCATTTGAAAACCACAAGAAAATCATGAGTTACTCATTTAAAGAATAAGGTGCTGCGATAATAATTACTAGCAGTGTGGTTGGTTCAGCTCCAGGTGAAAAAAGTGAGCTACTTTTTTAGGTCAGAATGGCTTTTCATTTTCTTCGTCTACCTTGGGGGGGATTCAGTCTCTATTGTGTTGATGGGCATAAAAATCCCTTTATGTCCCTTGTAGCATAATGAACCCACATTTCCATGTTGGTTAAACATTGCTTGATCTCCCTTACCTGCCAGGTAAAAGGAAGGGTTGGGGCAAACCTCAGGGTGGAGATGCTGGGAAATCGTTTTTTAAGGGTTTGGGCTTTTCATTAAATGATGCTGAAGGTCCGGTTTAACTTCTCTGTGCAATGAGTGTACACATGCCTTGAGCAGTAAGCTGCCCTAATTATGACGCATGGGGAGCAGTTGGGGGGGCTCAGGAGCACTTCAATTATGTCCAATGGCCTGGAATCAAACTTGCAACTCATGAGGCCTCTTCCTTGCCTCTAGGCCACGACTTGTAGGACAGTCTTGAAATGACGGCTGAAGTGGCTGCTGTATTATAGAAGAAGCTTTGCACTTTCTCTTGTCAGTTTTTCATATTCGAATCCTTTGACCCTGCACATTTGTGCTACAATGAAGCTGGCTTATTTCACCACTGCAGAACATGCATCTGCCCACTCAGGATTGTGGAGAATAAATGGTGTCAGGAGGAAGATGGCAATACTGGAAGTGAAGTGCGTGTTGGAATGTCTTGTCCGCCTCCATGATGTGACTTCTACTTCACATCTTCTGCTCATTTCGTGTGTGCGGACACTTACTATTTACAGTTGGATTATTTCTCTCTTCCTTATGAAGTGTAATATATACATTTGTCAGGAGAACGTTTACTGCTGGATCTGCCAGTTTTAATCCTGTTTGCTGAAACCCAACTTCTAGGCTAAATGTTTAATTTAGTTTTGGATAGAGTGGGAAGGAATTCAGCATTTGGCATGCACTGCTGGAAGTTTAGATAATCCTGCAGTGTTGTCAGGGGCCAACTATGGTACCTGGCACCACACATGGAGGCCCTTTGTCAGAGACCGCCTTCTCGTATTCTGTCTGTGGAGGATCTCATTCACTCAGCACATGGTATGTCTGTAGGAAAAAGGCAAACTGCTGATGTTTAGATGCCACCTGATCTTCTTTCGCAGTTCATAATACCTTACTTTAAATTTGACCGAACCCCGTGCTAGAGTCTAAAAGTATTTATTTATTTAATTTGGGATGCCCCGCAAGGTGTAACTCCCTGGTTTCCTTGTATATTCCAAGTGTGACATACACTTCGCTTCAACTCTTCATGACATTTGGGTTATTCTCCAGTAGAGGGCGAACTTCTGCAGAGATGAATGCAAAAAAGGAGCTCCTCCCAGTCCATAACTACCTGGGACCTCCCACCAATTCCCCAGTTTCTTCTCTGCAGGAAGGTGAGCAAGACAGAAGATGAAGACTTCTCTTACTTGCAGGTAAGCCGGGCTTGCGCCCGCCCATTTTTGTCCCTGTTGCTGCCAGGGACAATTTAGAAAAAGTCCTATGGGTTGGTGATCCCGGTTTGGGATGCCCTGTCCCATATATTTATCCATGACCAGACCCTGGTGTTGGATTTTTTTACCCATCGGTATGGCTCCGTCAGTGGATGGCAGACTTTGCGGCCAAGAAATCGCTCACAGCTCTTCCCTTCTTGGGTACGCGGCTGTTTGGATACTGTGGCAAAGGGAGGTAAGTTACCTCAGCGGAAGAAACGGCGCCGTCCCTTTCGGGCGGCAGGCTCTTTCAGTCCTTCCTTTCGCGGTGCCAGAGCTGGTAGAGGTTTGGCCTTCTCAGGTGTCAGAGGCTCTTCCTGGAACAGGGGCAGAGGTCGGGCCTGTCCTGCTTCTGCCTGGGGTTCAAAACCCAAGCCTGCGGGTAAACCAGCTCAGCAATGAAGGGGCGCCCTCACCCGCTCAGGTGGGGGGATGGCTGCGGTTCTTCTTCCAGGTCTGGGCCCGGGAGGTCACAAACAATTGGATCTTGGAAGTGGTCTCCTCCGGGTACAAACTGGAGTTCGAGTACTGGCCTCCTCCAAGATTTTTAAGGTCTCGGGTGCCCTTGGACCCTCAGGCTGCTCAGGGGCTCCTGTTAGCAGTAAAAAAACCTTCTGGACATGGGAGTTGTATGCCCGGTGCCTCCGTCGCAGAGAGGCAGGGGTTTCTACTCCAATCTTTTCACGGTTCCCAAGAAAGAAGGTTCTGTAAGACCCATTCTGGACCTCAAGGTCCTCAACAGATTCATCAGAACCAAGAAGTTCCGCATGGAGACTCTGCGCTCGGCCATCAATTCCCTTCATCAAGGGGATTTCATGACATCCATAAACATCAAGGATGCATATTTGCATGTTCCAATTATTCCAGCGCATCAGAGATTCCTCAGGTTCGAGGTGGACGATCAACATTTTCAGTTTGTAGCCCTTCCCTTCGGGTTGACCTCAGCGCTGAGGGCCTTCACCAAGGTTCTGGCGGGCATAATGGCCCTATTCAGAGCTCAGGGAATTCGCATTGTGCCGTATCTAGACGACCTATTGATTTCAGCTTCTTCCCTCCGTCAGGCGGAGCTGGACACTCACCAGGTGGTATCGACTCCGGAGAGGTTCGGGTGGGTGATCAATCACCCCAAGTCCTCTCTCTCGCCATCACGGGTGATTTCATTCCTGGGCATGAATCTGGATACCATTCAGGCCAGAGTGTTTCTACCCCAGACCAAGGTGCAGGGGATTCAGGATCTGATCCGCCTTCTTCTGGCCAATCCTTGCCCCTCTATCCGACAGGGGATGAAACTGGTGGGATTGATGGTTGCCTCCTTCGAGGCGGTCCCGTTTGCACAGTTTCACATGAGATCTCTTCAACTTCACCTATTGACGCATTGGGACAGGTGTCCGCTGTCGTTGGATCAACCGTTCAGGATGTCTCCCAGGGTTCGGCAGACCCTTTGGTGGTGGCTGGAGTCGAACAACCTGTTGAGGGGCAGATCCTTTCTGGTTCCTCGCTGGAAGACTGTTTCCACGGATTCCAGCCTGTCGGGCTGGGGAGGTTTCTGGAAAAGTCATCAGTTCAGCGGGGTGTGGGGTCCTCAGGAGGCTCACAACCCCATCAATGTCTTAGAGCTCAGAGCCATCCGGCTTGTCCTGTTACGGCTGACGTTGCACTTGCAGGGTCTTCCGGTTCAGATCACACAATACACTACACTCACTACATCAATCACCAAGAAGGGACTCGCAGCAGGAGTGCCCTCGGGGAAGTCTCTCTGATCCTGCATTGGGCGGAGAGCAATGTTCCTTGCATTTCTACATTCCGGGAGTGGAAAACACGGAGGCGGACTCCCTGAGCAGGGGGTTCTCTCGCCAAGGAGAGTGGTCTCTCAACCCCTGGGTTTTTCGGTTTCTTTGTCGCAAGTGGGGGACTCTGGAGGTGGATCTCTTTGCCTCACGGCACAATCACAAACTCCCGACCTTTGTGTCTCTATCTAAGGATCCTCTAGCTCTGGCAGTGGATGCCTTCTCCCTTGCTTGGAAGGATCTGGGGTTTCTGTACCTGTTTCCTCCCTTCTCCATGCTGGGCAAGGTGGTTTGCAAACTGGCTCTGGAGGGGGCACCAGCAATTCTGGTGGCTCCAAGGTGGCCAAGAAGGGTTTGGTATGCAGACGTTGTAAGGCTGGCGGTAGATCAGTACCGGCTTCCCATGTTTCCGGATCTGTTATCTCAGGGTCAACTACTTTACCCCAATTTACGAATGCTGGCTTTGACGGCTTGGCTGCTGAAACCTTCATTCTGAAGGAGGATGGTTTGTCTGAGGCTGTGGTTCAGACCTTGATCAGAGCTAGGAAGCGGTCCTCTTCTGGCATTTACTATAGGGCTTGGCAGTCCTATATTGACTGGTGTGAGGCTAGGGCCTTGCCTTGTAGGGTGTTTTCGATCCCTAGGATTTTGGAGTTTCTAAAGCACGGTTTGGATCTTGGGTTCCAGCTTAGTACCTTGAAAGGGCAGGTTTCTGCTCTGTCGGTTTTCTTCCAAACATCTTTTGCATTACACCCGCTGGTTAAGACTTTTTTCCAGGGGGTCACTCATGTTCGACCCCCTCGGAAGGCTATGGTTCCTGTTTGGGATTTGAATTTGGTTCTGTCGACCCTCCAGGGTTCTCCTTTTGAGCCGCTACAGGATATTGCTCTTTCTATTTTCACTGAAAAGGTTGCCTTCTTGGTGGCTATTACCTCCTGTTCGGCGTGTCTCTGAGTTGGCGGCTCTGTCGATTCAGGCCCCTTACTTTGAAAGACACCAGGACAAGGTGGTCTTTCGCTTTAAGCCAGATTTCCTTCCTAAGGTGGTTTCTGCTTTTCATCTCAATCAGGATATTGTTCTCCCTTCCTTGTGTCCTAAGCCTAGCAATGACATGGAGAGGGTTTTGCACAATTTAGATGTGGTTCGCTGTGTTAAGTACTATTGACTACTTCTTCTTTCCGCAAGACGGACGCTTTTTTCGTGGTGCCCTGCGGGCCCAGGAAAGGTTTGGCACCCGCCAAGTCTACCATTAGCAAATGGATTCGTCAGGCCATTGTTGGGGCCTATTCTGCTAAGGGGAGGACTCCCCCCTTTTAGGGTCACTGCGCATTCTACTCGTGCTTTTGGTGCGTCCTGGGCTTTTCAGCACCAGGCTTCTGTTGAACAAGTTTGTAAGGCTGCTACTTGGTCTTCCATCATAATTTTTCCAAGTTTTACAAGGTTGATGTGCGGGCTTCAGCGGATGCCGTTTTTGGCCGCAAGGTTCTGCAAGCTGCAGTGGTTTAAGTTGGTGCATTCTTTACTGTTTATGGTTCCCACCCATGACGGACACTGCTATTGGATGTCCCAAATGTCATGAAGAGTTGAAGCGGAGTGTATGTCACACTTGGAATAATACCGTTTTGTGAGTACTCGCCTTTAAAACGGATATTATAAGTTTGACATACACTCCGCTTCACCCCACCATTTTTGGTATTCCGGATCCTTTATATGGTGAACCATTGTTTATGTTGTTAGTATTGTTATATTTGGTTCTTCTTGGTCCGCTTACTGCTATCTTACACTGGGGAATTGATGGGAGGTCCCAGGTAGTTATGGACTGGGAGGAGCTCCTTTTTTGCATTCATCTCTGCAGAAGTTCGCCCTCTTCTGGAGAATAACCCAAATGTCATGAAGAGTTGAAGCGGAGTGTATGTCACACTTATAATATCCGTTTTAAAGGTGAGTACTCACAGAACGGTATTTTTAGCCTCGTTCTTATATGTATCGAATGCGGGGGCCTCTGGCAGTATTCTAGCTCTGTGAGCTTGCTGTCGGGGGGCCACACTGGCCGGAGGGAATGGAGATGTTGTGGCGTGCTGTGTCCTAGGCTTGGCTGTAACCAAGGGATCAAGGACTGATGTGAGTTTACAGGGAAGCCAGGGAGGACAATCCCAATGCCTCTAAGAGAAATCTCTTAATGTGGCCCCTGTCCAAGCGCAAAGAAAACTTTTACATAGAGAAAGCAGCTGTAGGGGAGACGAGGGGAGTCCCTTTTCTCCCCCCACAGCTGCCTTCTCTAGGTCCGGCTGGGTAAGACTGCGTTCATACCTGCCTGGTCATGTTTGCTGCAGTAATTGTGATAGATTTCTGTTTTTGTTTTTGTGTGCCTTTTTGTTTGCTTTCACGTTTTATTCATTATTTTGGGTCCTATGTCCTGCCCTCCTGCCTATTGAATCCCTAGTACCGCATAAAAAACACACTTGTGTTGGCAGCCCCATGGATTTTTATTGGGTGCATTTGGGACCAGGATGCAGCAGACAGGACTTTTTGCTGCCACGTTTTCCTCCTCCTGCCGCACCCGCAGTTTTATACAGTACCGAAGCATCTGCTGCAAACGCAAAAAGACATGACAAGTGTCAACGAGGGCTAATAGTTGCTACCAAGATCAGATCCCCATGGAAACAAAGAACATGGTCCCAACCACATCCCCGTCACGGCACAGTTAGCTCTAGTCCAAGAGCAGATTATAGGTACAAAAACAAACCTAATCCCAGCCATCGTGTTATGTGGCCACACAGCATTGGTTTTCTTGGGGTTAAAGTGGACCAACACCCACTGCTGATCGGCCCGGGAATCTGTAAGATTCCTGGGCCGATCAGCTCCCTGCCTGCGGGGCACCCCGATCGCCTCTCGCGCTTCCCTCTAGCAGGGCGCACACCCGCTCCGGCCGTTTGTGAATGGCCGGCGCGGGTGCGCTCCCTGTTAGAGGGAAGCGCAAGAGGCGGGTGCGCTCTTTTTGTCCGGTCCATATTCCGGCTTGTCTGTCCGCGCTGATTGGCGGAGCGCTCGCGCATGCGCCATAGGAGCGGGGTGAGGTGAGTTTTTTTGGGCTTTCTGGGGGGTTTCACACTGATCGGGGTGCCCCGCGGAAGTGGACCAACACCCAGGATAGTGAAAATCCTGGGTGTTGGTCCACTTTAAAGTATTTTAGTAAAACTACTGGCACAGTTTATATATTTCAGATGGATGTCTGTGATGGCCGCCACCACTCTCACATGCACATCCATGCTTATCGGCACTTCCAGGCTGTTGCATGCTGGTCGGTGGGTGTCAATGGGTGGCGTGATGGGGGGATTTAGGCACACCATTTGGTTCAGAATATTTTCTTATTTTTGTCCTTTTAAACCCTGGGTGCATCTTATGGAACAAAAAACAAGGGGTTTATATAGTGACATTAGGATACTATACCGGGCCAGGAACAGTGCAGCAGGGCTGGTGTGCCCCAAAAAGTCCCGGGCCAGAGAGAGAGAGAGAGAGACTTGTACAATTATACATTGTAGCCTATGGTTCTCCTTAGCTTTTTTTTTGCATTTGTAGTTTATTTGCAGCTTTCGATACGGCCTTACTGAGCAACACTTGAGACAAAAGTAATTATGATGTCAGCTGTCTGGTATTTTTTTTTTTTTCTTTTCTTTGACTAAGTCCAGGGAAATCTGCTTTTTGCCTGACCTTGCCCTTTCAGACAGGGCAGCATGGATTGTGGGAATCGGCGGCCAGGGGTTTCTTGGCAGGAATACAAAGTTAGATTTGTCAGGGCTACTTTCTGAAGTATTGCTGCTGGTTGTGCATGTGGTGCTGATGCAACTGCTGTGTCATGCCTCATACAAAAGCCTGTCTTGTTCTGGAGCGCCTCTGAAGCGTGTTTACACTGACAAAACATAGCTTTGGGGCAGAATTTACTAGCTTTAGCCATACACAATCTGGATAATAAAAGCTCCATTACAGATAGAGTTGTTGACGTTGACACTTCTAGGTATCTAGCAACTCTTAGACGGCCAACGGATTTTGGGCCGCTTTTTGAGTACCTGCAGTGGACTTGGCAAGGGGCCAGTTTTGAAATGTTTTTACACTACCGTGGCCACACACTCATTTTTGAGGTGGCTGACCATATGGGGTTATGTCAGCCGTTTGTCTGGATGGTACCCTGGGATACAAAAGCTTTATTCCATGGATGCACTAGAGCAGGGGTTCCCAACAGGTGGTACTAGTAGTACCACTGGTGGTACTTGAGATCCTCTCAGGTGGTACAAGGCTGCAGACCTGTACCCCAACCTGATCTGCTGCCATCTAAAGTTCACTCAAGCATGATTTGCACTATAACTAAAAAAACTGCCCCATTTTATGTGTGATTCATTATCTTTTAAAGGCTATTTTTATTATGGTTTTAAGTGACTGACCCTCATGCACCACCCAGGTGGTACTTGATATAATCAGAAAATGGAAAGTGGTACTTGATGAAACAAGGTTGGGAGCCCCTGCTCTAGAGCAACGTGTCACTAATTTACAAAGCAGAAAGCGAGCCACTAATGATTTTCTCTGTAGAGTTGGGTGACAAACGTGTGCTACTGGTATTTTGTTTGTGCTGGATGTTTCTAGAGATGCCTATCGGCTCACCACCCCACCTCACCTCAGCTTACTTCTTTCCTTAACTCCTGTTTACTTCTGCCTACCTCTATTCAACTTGTTCCACTCCTCCGCCCCCAACCTTACCTCACCCCCCTCCAACACTTATCTTCTCGTCTTACCTTTTTCCACCTCTGTTTACCTCTTCCCACAATACCTCTGCCTACCGCCATCTACCTCTGCTAACCTCACTCCTGCCTGACACACTTTTCCCATCTCACCTGGGCTCTTCTTTTCTAGCCTCACCTCTGCCCACGCATAAAAGCATATGCAATTCTTTAAAGTGGACCAACACCCTCCCATGATCGGCCCGGGAATCTATAAGATTCCCGGACCAATCAGACCCCTGACTGACCCGATCGGGGTGGCCTGATGTGTGAAACCCCCCAGAAACCCCTAAATCCCCACCTGATCCTCATTCCAGCAGCACCCGCCACCGCCTCTCGCGCGTCCCTCTAGCAGGACGTGCACCCGCGCCGGCTTGTCCGTCAGCGGGGATTGGCTGCGGCGGTCACGTGGGAGCGAGGAGAGGTGAGTTTTTGGGGCTTTCTGGGGGGTTTCACACAGCGGGGCACCCCCGATCGGGGTGCCCCGCCGAAGTGGACCAAAACCCAGGATAGTCAAAATCCTGGGTGTTGGTCCACTTTAAAGCGGTCCTTCACTCTGAATAAGAGTCTATTTTATATGTTTCCCACACCCTGTACATACAGATTGCCCACATTAAATATCATCCTACCTGCATCTACTGCATGTTATGAGCCTTTAAACATTCAAGATGGCGGCTCATGGGACATCAGGCAGCCTGCAAACAGGAAGTGCCTTTTGACTGTGCTGCTCTGCATTCTGGGATTGCTGACCTTTTCATAGAAACATAGAAGGTTGACGACAGAAGGAGACCATACGGTCCATCTAGTCTGCCCTTATGTGTATACTGTATGTACTCTTTATCTTAGGATAGATGTGTGCTTATCCCAGGCATGTTTACATTCACTGACTGTTGATTTTTCAACTACCTCTGCTGGAAGTTTGTTCCAAGCATCTACTACTCTTTCTGTAAAATAATGTTTTCTAACATTGCTCCTGATCTTCCCCCCGACTAGCTTCAGGTTGTGCCCCCTTGTTCTATCATTAAGTTTCTTCTTAAAAACACTTCCCTCCTGAACCTTATTCAATCCTTTCACATATTTAAAGGTCTCAATCATGTCCCCCTCTCCCTTCTTTCCTCCAAACTGTACAAATTTAGTTCTTTAAGTCTCTCCTGATAAGTCCTTCCACCATTTTCGTTGCCCGCCTTTGGACACGTTCTATTTGAATAATGTCTTTTTGCAGGTAAGGTCTCCAGAACTGCACACAGTATTCTAGCTGTGGCCTTACCAGGGCTCTATACAGCGGCATCACAACCTCCCTCTTCCTACTGGTGATGCCTCGAGCTATGCAGCCGAGCATCCTGCTTGCTTTTCCCACTGCCTGGCTACACTGTCCACTCATCTTGCAGCTATCAGTAATCAGTACCCCTAAATCTCTCTCCTCCGAGGTCCTGGCAAACACAGTGCTGCCCATACGGTACTCAGAGCAGGGATTCCTTCTACCCAAGTGCAGGATTTTACATTTAGAGACATTAAACTCTAGTTTCCACAGTTTTGACCATCTATCCAGTAAAGCTAAATCATTTTCCATGTTGCAGACACCTCCAGGAATATCAACCCTATTACTAACCTTTGTATCATCAAAGGGTTTTCCTGACCCCAGCTCTGCTCTGTCTGAGCAAAGCACAGCTATAACCCGCCCTCCTGTACTTTATCCTGCTCTCCTCTCCTCATTAAGTGTGATGCTGCTGAGCCAAGATGGCGGCACCCATATTCTAAATTCCTGAACAGAGTTGCAGCCCAGTGGGGGAAAGAATAAGAAGTCAGTGACTAAAAACTTAAAATGTATTAATTTTTTATGCTGGGGAATCGTTTTTTTAAGGGTTTGGGCTTTTCATTAAATCATGCTGAAGGTCCGGTTTAAGTTAGTTGCTTTGGAAGAACATGTTTATGCACCTATCCAAAAATGTGTTTACTAGTCTGGGTTTAGTTCAGTTATGACATTTGTGTGACCTAGAATTTGCTTGTGTGCCTAGATGACTTTAATAATTCTGTTGTTTTTGCAGGTGCCTGAAATAATTGGCTCTATCAGACACGCTGGAAAACTTGCCCGTCAAGAGGAAATCCATTCCCATTTATGTGATGGAGACGATGCCTTTTCCAAAAAGTTTGAGGTCCTTTTTTGTGGCCGGGTTATTGTAGCTCACAAGAAGGCCCCGCCGGATCTGATTGATGAATGCATCGAAAAGTTCAATCATGTTAGCTGTGCCAAAAAGCAGGAAATGGATGGTCCGCCCCCACCAGCAGATAACGTTATTGGACTATCCTTTGAGGGCAAACTGCGGTCTGTGTTTCACTCATCGTTCAGCGATAAAGAAAAAAATAGACCAATGCGAAAGTGTTATTCCCAGCCTGGCCTTAGGACTAACAATTCTTTTCAGAGGGACTGTACGGATGGCCGCAACAGCCTTCCTGGATCTTTTGATGAAAATGACTTGGATGTACAAAGTCTAAGTGGGGAACATAACTGTGTGCAGCCTACAGACATGGAGGAGAACCAGACAATGTTGTTTACGGTATGGAAAGTTATTTGCACTATTCCAATTATGCAGCACGTCCTGCTCCAGTAATGATTAATAACAGCTGGGATATAGTCCACAAGATGGCGCCTTACTGCAGAGATGGCAAAAAAGAGGCCCCTCCCGGTCCATATATACCTGGGACCTCCCACTAATTCCTCAGTTCCTTCTCTGCAGTGGGCTGCGAAGGTAAAGATGATGGCTTCTCTCCTCGCAGGTAAGCTGGGGCTGCACTGCCCCTAGCCCTGTGTTCTATTCCCACGCCTTCCACCTTTACTTGCCTACCAGCCTTGGCTGCGTGGTCGTGTGATGGTAGGCAGCACCTTAGAGGTGCTTTACTGGAGATTGCTCCACCGCAAATTCCCCACCAAAGGGTAGGCGTCACAGGTTTGGTGAGTCTGTTTTTGGGATGCCCCGTCTGCTTATTGCCCTACCTTATATATCCCAAATGTAACTATGGGCTTACACTTCCCCCTTCTCCCATTGCCCTGTTCGTCGGGGAGGGGGGGTCAGTGTCCGTGTGTTGAGTGATTGCTTTTACATGTATATGTGATGTTTATGGGGACTCTGTAACTCGCGCTGGCACATGTGCTCAGCGATTTCCTTCTCCTCCGGTATCTATTTTTTATGAATGCCCCGCACGCTCGGCGGCGTTCGCGGGGCGGTGACGTCACACCGGGCCGGCTGATTGGCTGCGGGGAGACCGGTATCGGCCTGTCCCCGCATTCCTTGAGGGGGCGTGGCCTAGCGCAGGGAGCGTTTCACAAGCGGCCCGCCCCTTCCGAGCCTCTCAGTGCCATCTTGTCCCTGTGATTCGGTGGAGTGCTGGCTCTTCGGAGGTCACGTGAGTGCCCTCAGCGGGCCTGGGTTTGATTATGCTTTATATATTGTGTAGTCATTCTGATTGGGTGTTTTTTGTTTTTTTGTGTCTTTCAGGCGGGACAAACGATTTAGAGGTTTCTCCCGGTCCTGTGCCCTCTATTAGCCCTATTGACACCATTAGAGGCCTAATTATTAAATCCTCCCACTACCGGACACTTAAGGGGCATCCTGCGTAGCGGCACAAGCGTAATTCCCATTGGTCATAGTGACACCAAAAAAAAATTCACCATATGGAGGCATCACAGGATGTTGTGCTCGGGGTCCCATTGGGGCAAGCCCGGCTGTGTGTGGTGTGTGGAGCATCCCATATGAGCGATGATGTGCGGGTCTGTGTACCCTGCGCCCAGCAGGGGCTTGCGCGGCATTCGGGGCTGCATTTGTCTAGGTCTGCGCCCACCGTGTCTTCCCCCACCCCCCCTCGTTTGATTATGACCCCCAGTGAGATTAACACTAGTGGGGAGTCTCAACCTGATGCTGGCGGGTGTGATGGCCCTTCTCAGAGCCCGGGGTATTCGCATTCTTCCTTATCCTCCCTCTCCCCGTCCCGGGTGACCCCCTTCCTGGGTATGATTCTGGATACTGTTCAGGCCAGGATTTTCCTTCCTCAGCAGAAGGTGGACTCTCTTCAAGCTCTGGTTTGTTTCTTGCTGTCCAGCCCTCATCCATCCATCCTGCAAGGGATGCAATTGGTGGGACAGATGGCCTGCTTCGAGGCAGTCCCTTATGCTCAATTTCACATGAGACCCCTTCAGCTCCATCTTCTGTCAGTCTGGGACAAGAGTCCCCTGTCTCTGGATCAGGTCTTTGCTCTATCTCCCCTGGTTTGGCGGTCCCTCCTGTGGTGGCTGGACTCGAGGAATCTTCTGGGGGGCAGATAATTTCTGACACCATGTTGGGAGACGGTCACTACGGATGCCAGTCTGTCAGGTTGGGGGGACTACTGGAGAGCCCTCCAATTCCAGGGGCTGTGGGGCCCTCAGGAGGTCCACGCCCCCATCAATGTTTTGGAGCTGAGGGCGGTTCAGTTGGTGCTGGCGCAGCTGACGCCTCACCTTCAGGGCCTGCCGGTTCAGGTTCGCTCCGACAACCAGACTGCGGTCGCCTACATCAATCATCAGGGAAGGACCCGTAGCAGGGGTGCCCTCAAGGAAGTGTCCAAGATTATGTCCTGGGCCGAGGACAATGTTCCGTGCATCTCTGCAGTTTACATTCCGGGAGTGGAGAATCTGGAAATGGATTCCCTGAGCAGGGGGGGGGCTCTCGCCGGGGGGGAATGGTCCCTCAACAGCGAGGTCTTCCTATCCCTTTGTCATAGGTGGGGAATGCCGGACGTGGATCTGTTTGCTTCTCGCCACAATCACAAGCTGCCAGCGTTTGTCTCATTTGGCTCTAGCGGTGGATGCCTTGTCTCTGTCCTGGCAGGGATTCGGTCTCCTGTACCTCTTCCCTCCTTTTCCCCTTCTGAGCAAAGTTCTGCGCAAGTTGATTCAGGAAAGGGTGCCGGCTGTTCTGGTGGCCAAGACAGGTGTGGTTCGCAGACTTCGTGCAGCTGGCAGTGGATCAGTACCCTCTGCCCTTGGTTCTGGATCTTCTCACTCAAGGACGGCTCTGTTACCCCAATTTACAAACGCTGGTTTTGACGGCATGGCTGCTGAAACCTACATCCTAAGGGAGAAGGGTCTGTCGGATTCGGTTGTTCAGACTCTTGTCAGGGCTAGGAAGAAATCCTCTTCTACCATCTACTATAGGACCTGGCAGACCTACATTGACTGTTGCGAGGCTAGGATCCTGGAATTCCTTCAACATGGTTTGTATATGGGTTATTCTTAGTATACAGTATGTCCTGCTCCAGATATAGTACTTACACTTGGGTTATCCTCTGCCAGATGGCGCTGCACTGCAGAGACATGCAAAACAGGCTCCTCCCGGCCCCTCACATACCGGGGACCTCCCACAAATCCCCAGATTTCTCTGCAGTGCTGACTGCGAAGTCATGAAGTATCACTCTCTTGCAGGTGAGCGGGGCTATCAAAGCCTGCGGCCCTGTTGGACTATTCCCACCCGTCCTCCCTGTGATGTGCCTCCCAGCCTGGGCTGCGCTGGTCGGGTGAATGTAGGCAGCATCATGCGTGCTTATGGAGCCATGCTCCACCGCAGTCCCCCACCAAAGTGTAGGCGGTTTAGGCTGATGGTGAGCCTCTAGGGGATGCCCCTCCCGCTTTTTTGCCCATGCCCCGTGTAGCGGTGGGCCCTGTACAAAGGGTCGCCATCCTCCCTCGTTCCCCCCGTAGCTCGGGGGGAAAGAAAGGGGTGTGTGTGTGGCCTCAGTGTAGTGTGATTACACGCTTATGGCCTTGGTATTGTCTCTTGACTTGTATACTTGGTGTCAGACGCCGCGCTGTTTGCATTCTTATTGTGTATCTGCCGCCGCTGCTCGCGTCTCTTTCCTTTATTGGATGCGGCGTCTTCATTGGCAAATCATTTTTCTAAGTGTGTCATACACTTCGCTTCTCTTGACAACATTGACTACTGTCTTAGAGCTTCGCGCTCTTCGGGGGGGCGGGGACCTGGCTTGGCGCGCTCCGCATCACAGCCCGCTCTGGCCCGCCCTTCGAGGTTCGCTTGGCGCCATTTGACGCTAGTCGCGCGCGTGGTAACGGTCCTTCTCCTCCCTTGGTCTGTAAGTGCCCTCGCGGGCGATTTTCATGCTCCTTCTTACTGCGCATGGCTCTGACACCCTTTATTCCCATTATGTCTTTCAGACGGTTGAATCCAGTGGCTTCTCCCGGCCCGGTGTAATTGCCAATTGGGCCTAGTATAATTACTCCCACTTCCCTGCGGGTCATTGGGGCATCCAGGGTAACTTACAGCGTAAATCCCTGCTGGCATATTGTGCCTAAATAATCACCATATGGAGACATCTCAGAATTATGTGACCGGGGTCCCTCTGGGACAAGACCGGCTGTGTATAGCGTGTGGACAACCCCATGCTGATGCTGACAGGGCACGGGTCTGCGGACCCTGTGCCGAGCAAGCACTGGCTCTGCAATCAGGCCTGCCAGTGGCCGCACCTCATTTCAATTCCCCTATTTCCCCATGCTTAAATCTCACTCCTGCTGAGTCGCATACAAGTGGGGATTTGCAGCCTGTTGTGTCTTCCAGACTGCCTACGGCTGAACAGATTATTGCGAGGTTGTCAGAGCGCAAGGGCCCTGGTAAGAAGCGGCACTTGACGCCTCATGTTACTGTTTTTCCTACGGGAACTGAGGAGTTTACTACTCCGTGTGACTATACCCCTTCTGATGAAGGAGAGCTGTTCTCTGACTCAGGCTCATCTGATGAGAGGCCGAGGAGTCATGACGATTCTGGCCCTGAATACTGGGGCCAGTGTGACACTGACGATTTGTTGATTAAGGTCTTTAAGGTTCTGTCTATCTCTCTCCCTGGTGAGGCTCCCAAGCAGAGAGGGGAACGTTTCCATACAGCGACAGCACGTTTGGAATTCCTAGAGCAGGCTCATTTCCATGCTCTTGTGCTCAAGGAATGGGAGTGCCCCAGTAAACTTCCAGGGGTCCCAGGGGACTGGGATAGGAAATACCCTTTTCCCCCTGAGGTGGTTAATTGTTGGTCATCTCCCCCCGTGGTGGATGCCCCGATCATAGGGGTTCCTAACCCCCCCTTTATTACAGCCCCTGCTTATAATACCCTTCGGGATGCTGAGGACCGGCGCATTGATCTGCTGGCCTCCCACGCCTTTTCTTGTGCAGGGACGGCGCTGCGCCCGGTCTGTGCCGCGGCTATTACTGCAGTGGCCGCTAGAACCCTCATCAGAAAGATGCTTGATCATCACCCTGAGGATCTCCCCTGGGATGTGTTTAATGCACTCTCCAGTTGTGATGTGTTTGTAAAATGTATCCTATTAGCGTTGGATAACACCATTAGAATGTGTGCAAGAACTTCTGCCCTTGTGGTGTCTATACGTCGCTTGATCTGGTTGCGACAGTGGGGTGCTGACGATGCTGAAAAGAAGACTCTTACCGGGCTTCCCTTTAGAGGGCTACGCCTGTTTGGGGCCCGTCTACACCTGTTTGGTAAGAAGGGTAAGTCACCGCAACGCAGGCGGCCGTCTCGGCCCCCTCGGGGCAGGGGCACCCCTCCTCCCCCCTACCATAGTGTTAAACAAGAACCAGGGGTGTCCTTCGCGGGGGCTCGTGCAGACTCCTGCCCCAGGAGCAGCAGACAACGCCCTGGCCCCTCCGGCGGGGCTAAGCCTAAATCTTCCACCAAGACTCCTCAAGCATGATGGGGCGCCCTCGCCCGTCTTGGTAAGGGGATGGCTGCAGCACTTTGCTCTTGTCAGGAGGCATCACGCCTCATACTGGTGGATTCAGCAGGTAGTGTCCTCCGGATTCCGGGTACTTCTGGTCCCTGCCTCTGTTCAGGTGCTGGCGCAGGCCATGCAAGGCCTGCGGTGTCTAAAAGGGGGTCACTTGCAGATTGCCCTTAACAGGCAGAGGCAGGGGCCGCTACAGCAACCTTTCCACAGTCCCCCAAAAGGATGGGTCAGTCTGGGCCATTCTGGATTCACAGATTTTTGGCAATTCTCCAATTACAGGCAGTTTCTGCATGGAAACTCTGAGATGGGCCATCAGCGCCTTGCGCCCAGGGGGCTTCTTGCCGTCTGTGGAGCTCAAAGATGCTTATGTTCACATCCCTGTGTCTGCTGGACACCGAGGCTCTTCAGGTTCGTGTTGGAAGTCCAACACTGCTAATTGTGGCCTTGTTATCTGGCCTCTCTTCAGTTCCCAGAGTGCACACCATGATGCTGACGAGGGTAATGTCTCTGATGAGACCAAGGGGCGTCTGGGCGAGACCTACCTGGACGTCCTTCTCACTTCCCAGTCTCTGCATCAGTCTAAGTTGTATACTCGGCTGGTGGTGTCCATTGGGAGTCATTTGGACGGGTGATCAATCACCCCAAGTCCTCATTGTCCCCTTATTGATAATTCCATTCCTAGGAATGAATCCGTATTCTGTTCAGGCGAGAATCTTCCTTGCTCAGCAATAAAGTGGACAATCTGGTTGCATGGGCTCAGTCCCTCATTGCTGTCCCCTTCCCTTCTCCAGGCAGGGATGCAGCTGGTGGGCCCGTTGGTGGCTTGCTCAGAAGAGGTCCCTTATGCTCAGTCCCCCTTGGGCCCTTCTGCAACTTCTATTGTTAGTACAGGACAGGGATCCAGCATCCCTGGAGCAGGGTCTAGGTGCCTTTCCCCCCTGGTATGGAGGTCCCTCTTGGAGTGGATGAACTCAAGGAATCTGTCTGGGGGCAGTTTCCTTCTTGCCCCTTCCTGGAGACGGTCACCATGGATGCCAATCTATCAGGTTGAAGGGGGGGGGGTTTCGTCTGAAACTCCCTGCGGTCCTGGGGGAGGTGGGGCCTTTAGAAGGTCCATACACCTATCGATGTTTGAAACAGTGAGTGTTCAGGTTGGTTCTATCTTGTTTGACGACTCCTCTTCAGGGCCTGCCTGTTCGGGGGCGCTCGGTCTGTCTGACGACAGTGGCCTACATTAATCATCTGGGAGGGACCTGGAGCAGGAGGGTCCTCCAGGAATTGTCTATGATCCTAATCTGGGTGGAGGACAATGTTCCCTTCATATCAGTGGTATTTGCTCCGGTGGGGGTCCCTCTGCGACAGGATGTGCTAATCCCTGTATCACTATGGGGTCAAACCAGTTGTGGATCTGTTTGTGTCCCGTCACTTTCACAAGCTCTCGGCCCTTGTTTCCCTGTCCCAGGATCCTCTGGCCGTGGTCAGGATGCCTTGGTAACGTTATGGCTGGACATTCTGTTCTGTATGTCTCTTCTCCATTCCCCCTGCTAGGCAGGGTGCTGCGCAAGATTGCTCTGGAAGGGCCAGGAGTGCCAGCTCTGCTCACTCAGGGCCCCTTTACGTCACCCCAATCTACAGACTCTGGCCTAGATGGCCTGACTGCTGAAACTTCCATCTTGATGGAGACAGGCTTTTCTGTCTCAGTGAATTGAGACTATGGGAAGACTAGGAGCAAGCTTCTTCTTATTCTTCTTCCATCTGTTATAGGGTATGGCATACCCATATTGATTGGTGTGAGTCTAGGTCTCTTCCCTGTCGGGCGTTCTCTGTTCTCAGGGTTCTAGAGTTATTACAGCATGAGTTGGAGTTGGTTCTCCAACTCAGTACTCTGAAGGGTCAGGTTCTGCCCTGTCCGCCTTCCTTTTAGAAGTCTTTTGTTCAGTTTTTCCTTGGTTAAGACTTCTTTCAGGGGGTTACTCATGTGCGTCCCCCATGTAATCCTATGGTCCCTGTTGGGATTTGAATTTGATTCTGTCTGCCTTGCAGGGTTTTTCCCTTTTGTCCTATTCAGGATGCTGTCTGGCTGTTCTTACCCTCAAGGTTGTCCTTCTGGTGGCTGTTACTTCAGTCAGACGTGTGTTTGGCGGGCAGCTCTGTCTACCTAGCCCCCATGCTTTGAAATACACCAGGATAAGGTGGTGTTCCGCCTGAAGCCGGACTCTCTGCCTGAGGTGGTGTCTTATGTTCATTGATTCAAGATATTGTTCTTCCTTCTGTGCCTTATTCCTAGCAACGCTGAGGAAAGGGTTCTGCATTCCTTGAACAGGTGTTGGAAGTTTTTTCCTTGGTAGTCACTGTGTCCTTTAGGAGAAATTATGCTCCTTTGGGCCTACGGTCACTCCATCCTGAATGTGCCCGATCTCGTCTGCTCTCGGGGAGTTGGGCGGCTTTGGCCCTGGTCATTACTTGAATGGGATGGTTCCTTCTGGTCCTAGGAAAGGGTTTTTGGCTTCTGCCAAGTCTACTGTTAGCGATTGGATTCGTCAGGCTGTTACTCAGGCCTATTCCAACAAGGGGAAGAATCTTCCTTTTCGCTTTGCTTCTTATTCTACTCGTGCTTTGGTGCCTCTTGGGCTTTTCAGCACCAGGCTTCTGTTAAACTGGTTTGCTAGGCCGCTATTTGGTCTTCTGTTCATACCTTTTCAAAGTTTTACAAGGTTCATGTTAGGGCCTCAGCTCATGCTGTCTTGGCTGCATGGTTATGCAGGTGACAGTGGTTTTAACTGTCTGCTGTTGCCTTTTTTGTTGGGGATCCCACCCTACTTTATGGACACTGCTATTGGATGTCACTAGTGTAAGTACTATATCTGGAGCAGGACGTACTGTATACTAAGAATAATACAATTCTGTGAAATACTCACCTGTAGAATTGATATTATTTGTATACAGTACGTCCTGCTCCACCCCACCCTGGTTTTTGCATTTTTCTGGATCCCCTGTATGGTGATTGTTACCATTGTTATAGTTACAATTTTCGGTGGTTAATTCTCCCGGCTTCTTGTTCACTGCTTTTCAATGCTGGGGATTTGTGGGAGGTCCCCGGGTATTTGAGGATCCGGGAGGAGCCTGTTTTGCATGTCTCTGCAGTGCAGCGCCATCTGGCGGAGGATAACCCAAGTGTAAGTACTATATCTGGAGCAGGACGTACTGTATACAAATAATATCAATTCTACAGGTGAGTATTTCACAGAATTGTATTTTCAGCTCAGCACCCTGAAGGGGCACGTCTCCGCCGTGGATGTTTCCTTCAGCGGTCCTTTGCTCTTCATCCTCTGGTCAAGACCTTATTCCAAGGGGTCACGCATGTGCGCCCTCCCTGCAAACCCATGCTACCGGTCTGGGATTTGAATTTGGTATTGTCTGCTCTTCAGGGTTGTGGGTCTATTCAGGCTGCGCTGTCTATTCTTACTTTGAAGGTTGCCTTCTTGGTGGCTATCACCTCGGTCCAACGTGTTTCTGAGTTGCCGGCTCTGTCTATTCAGGCCCCCTACTTTGAGAGACACCAGGACAAGGTGGTTTTCCGCTTTAAACCAGACTTCTTGCCTAAGGTTGTCTCTGCCTTCCACCTCAATCAGGACATTGTGCTTCCTTCTTTGTGCCCTGATCCTGGTAATGCCAAGGAGAGGGCTTTGCATTCTCTGGATTTGAAATACTACCTGGTGGCTACAGCGCCTTTCAGGAAGACGGATGCCTTGTTTGTGGTACCCTCGGGTCTCAAGAAAGGTTTGGCTCCGGTTAAGTCTACTATTAGTAAATTGATTCGTCAGGCCATTGTTAGGCTTATTCTTCTAAGGGGAAGGATCTTCCTTTCCGTGTCACTGCTCATTCTACCCGTGCTGTTGGGGCCTCTTGGGCCTTTCAGCACCAGGCTTCTGTTGAACAAGTTTGCAAAGCTGCTACGTGGTCTTCGGTTCATACCTTTTCCAAGTTTTACAAGGTTGATGTTAGGGCCTCAGCGGATGCTGTTTTTGGCCGCAAGGTTTTGCAGGCGGCAGTGGTTTGAACTGCGCGTTGTTGCCTTTAGGGATCCCCACCCGTTGTTGGACACTGCTATTGGATGTCCCAGCTGTTTTTAATCATTACTGGAGCAGGACGTGCTGCATACTTGGAATAATACAATTCTGTGATTACTCACCTTGTAGAATTGTTATTATAAGTATGCAGCACATCCTGCTCCATCTAACCCTGAGTACTTATTCTTGGATCCTCTATATGGTGATTGGTTCCTTGTTAAATTGTTACATTTGTTATTGGCTTCTCCTGGTTCCCTTACTGCTGTTCTATACTGGGGAATTAGTGGGAGGTCCCGGGTATATATGGACTGGGAGGGGCCTCTTTATTCTTTAGTATACAGTACGTCCTGCTCCACATATAATACTAACTATCGAGTATTACTCCGCCAGGTGGCGCTGGACTGCAGAGACATCGAAAATAGGCTCCTCCCGGTCCCTCAAATACCCAGGGACCTCCCACAAATCCCCAGAATTTCTCTGCAGTCTGGACTGCTAAGGACAAGAAATGTCTCTCTCTACTCGCAGGTGAGCGGGGCTATTAGCCTGTGGCCCTGTAGGACTATTCCCACCCGTTCCATTATTAATATGCCTCCCAGCCTTGGCTGCGCTGATGGTAGGCAGCACCGCTGTTAGGCGCTTAGGAGCGCTGCTCCACCGCAGTCCCCCACCAAAGGGTAGGCGGTGCAGGCATATGGTGAGCCTCTATGGGATGCCCCTCCCGCACTATTGCCCCTTGCCCCTGTCTATCGGTGGGTCCTATTTAAGTGGCCGCTGTCCTCCCTCACTCTCCTTGTAGACTTCGGGAGAAAAGAGGGGGGGGGGGTGTATGTGTGTGTATATGCTTATACGTGTATTGGCTTTTATTATTTCACTGTCTTATGTCTGGTGTCAGCCGCCGCGCTGACTTGTGTCATTATCGTATATTTAAAATTGCCGCCGCCGTGCACGCCCTTGCTGGGTTCCGCGCTTGGCGGCACCATTACCTCAGGTGCTAGTGCGCCGTCTTTGGCTGCTTGTTTGCACCTCGTTTCACTTCACCTACCCCCCCCAAGCTTAAATCTCACTCCAACTGAATTGCATACAAGTGGGGATTCTCAGCCTGATGTGTCTTCTAGACTGGCTACTGTTGAGAACTTGATTGCTAATACCTTGGTGCGTAAGGCCCCTGCTAAAAAGCGGCACCTAACGCCTAATGTCACCCTTTTCCCTATGGAAACTGAGGAGTTTTGGAATCTTTGTGGCTATACCCCGTCGGATGAAGGGGAGCTTTTCTCTGACTCAGGCTCATCTGATGAGAGGCCAAGGGGTCATGACGATTCTGGCTCTGACCCCTGGGTATCGGATGACACTGACAGACTGCTGACCCAGATTTTTGAGGTCCTGTCCATTTCTCCCCCTGTTGCGGTCCCCAGGCAAAGAGGGGAACTTTTCCATACAGCTAAGTCACGTTTGGAATTCCCTGAGCAAGCACATTTCCATAACCTTGTGCTCAAAGAATGGGAGCGCCCCAGTAAACTTCCCGGGATACCTAAAAGTTGGGATAGGAAGTATCCTTTTCCTGCTGAGGTGGTGAAGTGTTGTTCAACCCCACCCCGAGGTGGATGCCCCGGTCCTAGGGCTATCTAACCCCTCTGTCATGCATTCTTCTGACTCTACTACCCTGCGGGATGCTGAGGACTGGCGCATTGACCAGCTTGTATCCCATGCCTTTGCTTGTGCGGGGACGGTGCCGCGCCCGGTCTGTGCCTCTGCCATTACTGCTGTAGCCACTAGAACCCTTATCAGAAATATACTTGATAATGTCCCTGATGATTTGCCTTGTGAGGTGTTCAATGCACTCTCCAGTTGTGATGTTTTTGTGACTTTTGTACTCTGTGCCTTGGATGACCCCATCAGAATGTGTCCCAGGACATCTGCCCTTGTGGTGGCTATACGCCGCTCGGTTTGGCTGCGCCAGTGGGCTGCTGACAACACTGCCAAGAAGGCCCTCACTGGCTTTCTCTTCAAAGGACTGCGCCTGTTTGGGGACCGCCTGGACCTTTTTGCTAAGGGAGGCAAGTTACCCCAGCGCAGGAGGCAATCTCTGCCCTTTTGGGGTTAGGGTTCCTTCTCCTCCCCTTACCGAGGTGCTAGACAGGGAAGGGGGGTTTCCTTTCCTGGGGCCCGGAGAGATTTCTGGGGTAGGGGCAGAGGACGTGGACGTCCTAGCTCCTCCTGGGGTCCCAAAGCTAAATCCTCTCCCAAGCCCCCTCAGGCATGAAGGAGCGCCCTCACCCATCTGGGTGGGGGGACAGCTGCAGCACTTCGCTCACGCCTGGAGGCTACATGTCTCAGACCGGTGGATTCAGGAGGTAGTATCCTCCGGTTACAAGATAGAGTTTGCTGCCCAGCCGCCCCCAAGATTCATCAGATCCCGGGTTCCTCAGGACCCTGTGTTAGCCCAGGAGCTAGTGCTAGCTGTGCAAGGCCTCCTGGAGATGGGGGTCATCTGCAATGTACCCTTAAGAGAAATGGGCAAGGGTTTCTATTCCAATCTATTCACAGTTCCCAAAAAAGAGGGTTCAGTCAGGCCCATCCTGGACTTAAAAATCCTCAACAAATTTGTCAGGGGCAGGCGCTTTCGCATGGAAACGCTGCGCTCTGCCATCTGTTCCCTGCGCCAAGGGGACGTCATGACTTCTGTGGACATCAAAGATGCTTACCTTCATATTCCTGTGTTTCCAGGTCATCCTTCCTCAGATTCGCTCTGATGGATCAACACTACCAGTTTGTGGTGTTGCCCTTTGGTCTCACTTCAGCTCCCATGGTGTTCACCAAGGTGCTGGCTGGCGTGATGTCCCTTCTCAGGTATCAGGGCGTCCGTGTGCTTCCCTATTTGGACGACATTCTCATCACTTCCCATTCTCTACATCGGGCAGAATTGGATACTGGTGGTGTCCACTCTGGAGTCATTTGGATGGGTGATCAACCACCCCAAGTCCTCACTGTCCCCTTCCTTGGTGACTCCATTCCTAGGGTTTTTGGCTTCTGCCAAGTCTACTGTTAGCGATTGGATTCGTCAGGCTGTTACTCAGGCCTATTCCAACAAGGGGAAGAATCTTCCTTTTCGCTTTGCTTTTCAGCACCAGGCTTCTGTTAAACTGGTTTGCTAGGCCGCTATTTGGTCTTCTGTTCATACCTTTTCAAAGTTTTACAAGGTTCATGTTAGGGCCTCAGCTCATGCTGTCTTGGCTGCATGGTTATGCAGGTGACAGTGGTTTTAACTGTCTGCTGTTGCCTTTTTTGTTGGGGATCCCACCCTACTTTATGGACACTGCTATTGGATGTCACTAGTGTAAGTACTATATCTGGAGCAGGACGTACTGTATACTAAGAATAATACAATTCTGTGAAATACTCACCTGTAGAATTGATATTATTTGTATACAGTACGTCCTGCTCCACCCCACCCTGGTTTTTGCATTTTTCTGGATCCCCTGTATGGTGATTGTTACCATTGTTATAGTTACAATTTTCGGTGGTTAATTCTCCCGGCTTCTTGTTCACTGCTTTTCAATGCTGGGGATTTGTGGGAGGTCCCCGGGTATTTGAGGATCCGGGAGGAGCCTGTTTTGCATGTCTCTGCAGTGCAGCGCCATCTGGCGGAGGATAACCCAAGTGTAAGTACTATATCTGGAGCAGGACGTACTGTATACAAATAATATCAATTCTACAGGTGAGTATTTCACAGAATTGTATTTTCAGCTCAGCACCCTGAAGGGGCACGTCTCCGCCGTGGATGTTTCCTTCAGCGGTCCTTTGCTCTTCATCCTCTGGTCAAGACCTTATTCCAAGGGGTCACGCATGTGCGCCCTCCCTGCAAACCCATGCTACCGGTCTGGGATTTGAATTTGGTATTGTCTGCTCTTCAGGGTTGTGGGTCTATTCAGGCTGCGCTGTCTATTCTTACTTTGAAGGTTGCCTTCTTGGTGGCTATCACCTCGGTCCAACGTGTTTCTGAGTTGCCGGCTCTGTCTATTCAGGCCCCCTACTTTGAGAGACACCAGGACAAGGTGGTTTTCCGCTTTAAACCAGACTTCTTGCCTAAGGTTGTCTCTGCCTTCCACCTCAATCAGGACATTGTGCTTCCTTCTTTGTGCCCTGATCCTGGTAATGCCAAGGAGAGGGCTTTGCATTCTCTGGATTTGAAATACTACCTGGTGGCTACAGCGCCTTTCAGGAAGACGGATGCCTTGTTTGTGGTACCCTCGGGTCTCAAGAAAGGTTTGGCTCCGGTTAAGTCTACTATTAGTAAATTGATTCGTCAGGCCATTGTTAGGCTTATTCTTCTAAGGGGAAGGATCTTCCTTTCCGTGTCACTGCTCATTCTACCCGTGCTGTTGGGGCCTCTTGGGCCTTTCAGCACCAGGCTTCTGTTGAACAAGTTTGCAAAGCTGCTACGTGGTCTTCGGTTCATACCTTTTCCAAGTTTTACAAGGTTGATGTTAGGGCCTCAGCGGATGCTGTTTTTGGCCGCAAGGTTTTGCAGGCGGCAGTGGTTTGAACTGCGCGTTGTTGCCTTTAGGGATCCCCACCCGTTGTTGGACACTGCTATTGGATGTCCCAGCTGTTTTTAATCATTACTGGAGCAGGACGTGCTGCATACTTGGAATAATACAATTCTGTGATTACTCACCTTGTAGAATTGTTATTATAAGTATGCAGCACATCCTGCTCCATCTAACCCTGAGTACTTATTCTTGGATCCTCTATATGGTGATTGGTTCCTTGTTAAATTGTTACATTTGTTATTGGCTTCTCCTGGTTCCCTTACTGCTGTTCTATACTGGGGAATTAGTGGGAGGTCCCGGGTATATATGGACTGGGAGGGGCCTCTTTATTCTTTAGTATACAGTACGTCCTGCTCCACATATAATACTAACTATCGAGTATTACTCCGCCAGGTGGCGCTGGACTGCAGAGACATCGAAAATAGGCTCCTCCCGGTCCCTCAAATACCCAGGGACCTCCCACAAATCCCCAGAATTTCTCTGCAGTCTGGACTGCTAAGGACAAGAAATGTCTCTCTCTACTCGCAGGTGAGCGGGGCTATTAGCCTGTGGCCCTGTAGGACTATTCCCACCCGTTCCATTATTAATATGCCTCCCAGCCTTGGCTGCGCTGATGGTAGGCAGCACCGCTGTTAGGCGCTTAGGAGCGCTGCTCCACCGCAGTCCCCCACCAAAGGGTAGGCGGTGCAGGCATATGGTGAGCCTCTATGGGATGCCCCTCCCGCACTATTGCCCCTTGCCCCTGTCTATCGGTGGGTCCTATTTAAGTGGCCGCTGTCCTCCCTCACTCTCCTTGTAGACTTCGGGAGAAAAGAGGGGGGGGGTGTATGTGTGTGTATATGCTTATACGTGTATTGGCTTTTATTATTTCACTGTCTTATGTCTGGTGTCAGCCGCCGCGCTGACTTGTGTCATTATCGTATATTTAAAATTGCCGCCGCCGTGCACGCCCTTGCTGGGTTCCGCGCTTGGCGGCACCATTACCTCAGGTGCTAGTGCGCCATCTTTGGCTGCTTGTTTGCACCTCGTTTCACTTCACCTACCCCCCCCAAGCTTAAATCTCACTCCAACTGAATTGCATACAAGTGGGGATTCTCAGCCTGATGTGTCTTCTAGACTGGCTACTGTTGAGAACTTGATTGCTAATACCTTGGTGCGTAAGGCCCCTGCTAAAAAGCGGCACCTAACGCCTAATGTCACCCTTTTCCCTATGGAAACTGAGGAGTTTTGGAATCTTTGTGGCTATACCCCGTCGGATGAAGGGGAGCTTTTCTCTGACTCAGGCTCATCTGATGAGAGGCCAAGGGGTCATGACGATTCTGGCTCTGACCCCTGGGTATCGGATGACACTGACAGACTGCTGACCCAGATTTTTGAGGTCCTGTCCATTTCTCCCCCTGTTGCGGTCCCCAGGCAAAGAGGGGAACTTTTCCATACAGCTAAGTCACGTTTGGAATTCCCTGAGCAAGCACATTTCCATAACCTTGTGCTCAAAGAATGGGAGCGCCCCAGTAAACTTCCCGGGATACCTAAAAGTTGGGATAGGAAGTATCCTTTTCCTGCTGAGGTGGTGAAGTGTTGTTCAACCCCACCCCGAGGTGGATGCCCCGGTCCTAGGGCTATCTAACCCCTCTGTCATGCATTCTTCTGACTCTACTACCCTGCGGGATGCTGAGGACTGGCGCATTGACCAGCTTGTATCCCATGCCTTTGCTTGTGCGGGGACGGTGCCGCGCCCGGTCTGTGCCTCTGCCATTACTGCTGTAGCCACTAGAACCCTTATCAGAAATATACTTGATAATGTCCCTGATGATTTGCCTTGTGAGGTGTTCAATGCACTCTCCAGTTGTGATGTTTTTGTGACTTTTGTACTCTGTGCCTTGGATGACCCCATCAGAATGTGTCCCAGGACATCTGCCCTTGTGGTGGCTATACGCCGCTCGGTTTGGCTGCGCCAGTGGGCTGCTGACAACACTGCCAAGAAGGCCCTCACTGGCTTTCTCTTCAAAGGACTGCGCCTGTTTGGGGACCGCCTGGACCTTTTTGCTAAGGGAGGCAAGTTACCCCAGCGCAGGAGGCAATCTCTGCCCTTTTGGGGTTAGGGTTCCTTCTCCTCCCCTTACCGAGGTGCTAGACAGGGAAGGGGGGTTTCCTTTCCTGGGGCCCGGAGAGATTTCTGGGGTAGGGGCAGAGGACGTGGACGTCCTAGCTCCTCCTGGGGTCCCAAAGCTAAATCCTCTCCCAAGCCCCCTCAGGCATGAAGGAGCGCCCTCACCCATCTGGGTGGGGGGACAGCTGCAGCACTTCGCTCACGCCTGGAGGCTACATGTCTCAGACCGGTGGATTCAGGAGGTAGTATCCTCCGGTTACAAGATAGAGTTTGCTGCCCAGCCGCCCCCCAGATTCATCAGATCCCGGGTTCCTCAGGACCCTGTGTTAGCCCAGGAGCTAGTGCTAGCTGTGCAAGGCCTCCTGGAGATGGGGGTCATCTGCAATGTACCCTTAAGAGAAATGGGCAAGGGTTTCTATTCCAATCTATTCACAGTTCCCAAAAAAGAGGGTTCAGTCAGGCCCATCCTGGACTTAAAAATCCTCAACAAATTTGTCAGGGGCAGGCGCTTTCGCATGGAAACGCTGCGCTCTGCCATCTGTTCCCTGCGCCAAGGGGACGTCATGACTTCTGTGGACATCAAAGATGCTTACCTTCATATTCCTGTGTTTCCAGGTCATCCTTCCTCAGATTCGCTCTGATGGATCAACACTACCAGTTTGTGGTGTTGCCCTTTGGTCTCACTTCAGCTCCCATGGTGTTCACCAAGGTGCTGGCTGGCGTGATGTCCCTTCTCAGGTATCAGGGCGTCCGTGTGCTTCCCTATTTGGACGACATTCTCATCACTTCCCATTCTCTACATCGGGCAGAATTGGATACTGGTGGTGTCCACTCTGGAGTCATTTGGATGGGTGATCAACCACCCCAAGTCCTCACTGTCCCCTTCCTTGGTGACTCCATTCCTAGGAATGAATCTGGATACAGTTTAGGCAAGGATCTTCCTTCCTCAACAGAAGGTGGACAGTCTGATTGCGCAGGTTCAGTTCCTGCTGTCTTGCCCTCATCCCTCCATCAGGCAGGGGATGCAGCTGGTGGGCCTGATGGTGGCATGTTTCGAGGCTGTCCCTTATGCTCAGTTCCACCTAAGGCCTCTGCAACTTCACCTGTTGTCAGTGTGGGACAAGGATCCCCTCTGGTCAGGAGGTCCCTCTTGTGGTGGATGGACTCAAGGAACCTGTTGGGGGGCAGATCCTTTCTTACCCCTTCCTGGGAGATGGTCACCACGGATGCCAGTCTGTCAGGTTGGGGGGGTTTCTGGAAGTCCCTGTGGTTCCAGGGGAGGTGGGGCCCTCAGGAGGCCCACACACCTATCAATGTCTTGGAGCTGCGGGCGATCAGGCTAGTTCTGACTCACTCACCTTCGGTGCCTGCCTGTTCAGGTGCGCTTGGACAACCAGACGGCGGTTGCCTACATCAATCACCAGGGAGGGACCCGGAGCCAGGGGGCCCTTCAGAAAGCGTCCCTGATACTGACTTGGGCGGAGGCCAATGTTCCCTGCATTTCAGCTGTGTACATACCGGGGGCAGAAAATCTCCTGGCAGACTCTCTGAGCAGAGGGTCCTCTCGCCAGGGAGAATGGTCCCTATGCAGCAGGGTGTTCCAATCTCTGTGTCGCCGCTGGGGCCAACCAGATGTGGATCTGTTTGCGTCCTGTCACAATCACAAGCTACCAGCCTTCGTCTCCCTGTCCCAGGATCCTCTGGCCTTGACCACGGATGCTCTAGCAATGTCATGGCAGGGCTTTCAGCTCCTGTATGTCTTTCCTCCATTCCCCCTGCTGGGCAGGGTTCTGCGCAAGATTGCTCTGGAGGGGGCCCCCAGGTGGCCAAGAAGAGTGTGGTGCAGCTGGCAGTAGATCAGTGCGCTCTTCCCTTGGTGCCAGATCTGCTTACTCAGGGCTCACTACGCCATCCCAATTTACAAACTCTGGCTTTGACGGCCTGGCTGCTTCCTCGGTTGTGGATACTTTGATAAAGGCTAGGAAGAAGTCTTCTTCTTCCATTTATTACAGGGTTTGGCGTGCCTACATTGACTGGTGTGAGTCTAGGTCTCTTCCCTGTCGTGTGTTCTCTATTCCCAGGATTCTGGAGTTCCTTCAGCATGGGTTGGACATGGGGCTCCAGCTAAGTACTCTGAAGGGGCAGGTCTCTGCCCTGGCTGTTTTCTTCCAGAAGGCCTTTGCTCAGCACCCTCTGATTAGGACTTTTTTCCAGGGGTCACTCATGTGCGTCCCCCACGTAAGCCTATGGTGCCTGTTTGGGATCTGAACTTGGTCCTGTCTGCCTTGCAGGGTGCTCCCTTTGAACCTATGCAGGATGCTTCTCTGGCAATTCTTACGCTCAAGGCTGTCTTTCTGGTGGCTATCACTTCTGTTAGGCGTGTATCTGAGTTGGTGGCGCTTTCCATTCAGCCCCCCTACTATGAGAGACACCAGGACAAGGTAATGTTTCGTTTCAAACCAGATTTTCTGCCTAAGGTAGTGTCTGCTTTTCATCTGAATCAGGATATTGTTCTTCCTTCTTTGTGCCCTAATCCTAGTAATGCTGAGGAGCGGGTATTGCATTCTTTGGATGTGGTTAGGTGTCTGAAGTACTGCACCTTTCAGGAAAACTGATGCTCTTTTTGTGGTCCCTTCTGGTCCTAGGAAGGGTTTGGCTCTGGCCAAGTCTACTATCAGCAAATGGATCCGTCGGGCTGTGATTCAGGCCTACTCTGCTAAGGGGAAGAATCCTCCCTTCCGCCTTACTGCTCATTTCACTCGTGCTGTTGGTGCCTCTTGGGCTTTTCAGCACCAGGCTTCTGTTGAACAAGTTTGCAAGGCCGCTACTTGGTCTTCTGTTCATACCTTTTCAAAGTTTTACAAGGTTGATGTTAGGGCTTCAGCTGATGCTGCTTTTGGCCGAAAGGTTCTGCAGGTGGCAGTGGTTTAAACTGTCTGCTGTTACTTTTTCTTGGGGATCCCACCCTACTTTATGGACGCTGCTATTGTATGTCCCGATAGTAAGTATTATATGTGGAGCAGGACGTACTGTATACTAAGAATAATACAATTCTGTGATTACTCACCTGTCGAATTGATATTATGAGTATACAGTACGTCCTGCTCCACCCCACCCTTGGTTTTGCATTATCTTGGATTCCCTGTATGGTGATTGTTATCATTGTTATAGTTTATAGATGGGTTGTTTTATTCTTCCGGCTTCTTGTTAACTTGTTTTCAATGCTGGGGATTTGTGGGAGGGTATTTGAGGGGCTGGGAGGAGCCTATTTTCGATGTCTCTGCAGTCCAGCGCCATCTGGCGGAGTAATACCTGATAGTAAGTATTATATGTGGAGCAGGACATACTGTATACTCATAATATCAATTCTACAGGTGAGTAATCACAGAATTGTATTTTTGCCATCTCTGCATTAAAGCGCCCTCTTGTGGACTATATCCCAGCTTTTATTAATCATTGCTGGAGCAGGACGTGCTGCATACTTATAATAACAATTCTACAATGTGAGTAATCACAGAATTGTATTTTTTCACTTTCAAATCCCAGGCGGTGCTCTCTTTAGCATTTGCTCTGCATCTCTAAGTTAGATACTTTTCTAGTGCAGTGGTTGGAGGCTAAGCTATATCTGATTTTTAGAATCTTTGGCCCATGTCACCCAGATGTCCAGCATGCTGTTCCATGAAAGACATTGTCTATTTGCGGTAGTTTTTAGACCAGTTGACCCAATTCCTTGCAAGAGGTCAGAAAACACTAGTGCAGGGGTACTCAACCACTTCTTAAAGAGGACCAACACCCAGGGGTGATCGGCCCGGAAATCTATAAGATTCCCGGGCCGATCACCTCCCACCCCGCGGGACATCCGAGATCGGGATGTCCCGCGGGGTGAAACCCCCCAGAAACCCCAAAAACACCTTACCTGATCCGCCGCCGCTTCCGCCGCCGCCGCCTCCCGCGCACCCCTCCAGACGTGCGCGCGCCCGCGCCGGCCCTCTGTGAATGGCCGGCGGGGGCGCGCGCGCGCCGAGAGTGACGCGCGGGAGGCGGCGGCGGCGGAAGCGGCCTGGACGTTCCTGATCCCCGCCTGGACGTTGGCGGGGATTGGCTGCGGCGCTCACGTGGGAGCGTTGAGAGGTGAGTTTTTTGGGGTTTCTGGGGGGTTTCACACAGCGGGGCACCCCCGATCGGGGTGCCCCGCCGAAGTGGACCAAAACCCAGGATAGTCAAAATCCTGGGTGTTGGTCCACTTTAAAAAGGTCCATTAACAGGCATCTGGTGAGACATGAAGGTCTGGCGGGGGGGGGGGGGGGTAATTGACCTCACAGAGCCTACATCTATGGTCTGCTGCACACAGATTTTAACCCCCCATGCATTCTTTGCAGGTTGTGTTTATAGATGGACTAAGGCCCAAAATGTTACTGGCAATAAGGTCTGGTAGATGGCCAGAGCTTGCAGCAAGAGCAATGAATTGGCAAAGCTGGGAGGCCATGGATTGGTTGGGCAAAAATGGAGGTCAGGAATGGATGGGGCAGAGCGGGAGGAACGGAGATGGTTGGGCATGCATCAATGGGGCTGAGCTGGGGCAGTGGGACAGGATTGGAAGGAGCAAAGAGAAACAACCTTTGTGTGTACCTTGCAATGCCACTTTCCGCCCATACAGTATATCATATTGCAATGCTAGCTGTTAGGGAGCAGTTATGACACTGGCAGGGAGACTAAGCACTACATCATCAGTCAAATAAAGGGGGCAGCTCTGAGCAACACAGAAGCAACTGCAGGGCTGTCAGGGCAAAGGTCCGGAAATCTGGCACCGAGGTCCGCCAGTTGAGTACCCCTGCACTAGTGCCTGAAAACCCATCTAGCCATGTCCCCATGCTGATCCTACATGTTATGAATCCTGTATCTTCAATGAACTGACATGGAACCCCAGTGGGACCCTTCTCTTGAGTCCCAGGTGCATCTTTACAATTGGTATTGGAGGGGGGGGGGGGGTCAAAGAATCACTGGGGATACACAAATACGGTAGCCCATCTTGGACCCAATACTATCATGTGGCAGAAGCCTTTGGCCTACTTGACCAAGATTTCTACTTTCACTAAAAATGTTTTTTAATTTTTAAGTTTCAGTAATGGCTAAATAGAAGTCAGTATGAACATTTAAGACAATCCCAGAAAATAAGTAAATTATCTGGATATTGGGGATTTGCTGCTTTTTTTAGACTGGTGTGATGGTACATGCCCTAATACGGGGGGTGGGGGGGGTGGGAGCAACTTTTCCTTACCAGGGGAGCCACATTTAGCAGTGAGGTATGGCGCCATATCTGATGTGAAGAGATCATAGAAGTCACAACACCTTACAGATCAGGGGGACAATTGGATGTAACAAAATAGTGAGGTACTAGAAATTCTCATAGTTTATTAAGCTTGATTCCCCACTAGTACCCCCCAAAAAAATCTTCCATATTATGTCACATTATGCTGACATCCCTTATTTTTTCAGTCCTCAAGTGGTAAAGTACAGCCCACCTGACAAGACTGTTGGTACACTAACTGTTACTGCTAGATGAGCAGGCAGAGGTGGGTGAACCCCCTCCCACTCCCTGGACTAGGAGTCACTTGTTGCCGGGCAGATTTGTCTGTGCATAGATGACTGCTTTGTGATATGGAGGGAAATAATTGTAGGCTGGAGGCAGACTTGTGTTTTTCAGTTGAGGACATTATTTGACATGTCTCTGTGGGGGAAAATACAATTCTGTGATTACTCACCTGTAGAATTGATATTATGAGTGTACATCCCGTCCCGTTCCGAAAGATATCCTTACACATGGGTTATTCATCTTCAGATGTCACGTGACTGCAAAGCAGAAAAAGTGGCCCCTCCCGGCCTATATATACCGAGGCACCTCCCACAGAACCCCAGTATTTAAAAAGCAGTTAACAGAAGCCGGGAGAAATAATCAACAATCACCATAAAGAGGTAACAAGAACAAGGGTGGGGCGGAACGGGACGGGATGTACACTCATAATATCAATTCTACAGGTAAGTAATCACAGAATTGTATTATTCTTAGTGTACATCCCGTCCTGTTCCGAAAGATATCCTTACACATGGGACATCCAATAGCAGTGTCCGTAAGGTAGGGTGGGATCCCCAAAGGCAACAGCAAGCAGTCTAAACCACTGCCGCCTGCAGAACTTTGCGGCCAAAAGCAGCATGACCTGAGGCCTTAACATCAACCTTGTAAAACTTAGAAAAAGTATGAACAGAAGACCAAGTAGCGGCCTTGCAAACTTGTTCAACAGAAGCTTGATGCTGAAAAGCCCAAGAGGCACCAATAGCACAAGTAGAATGAGCAGTAAGGCGGAAAGGAGGTTTCTTTCCCTTAACAGAATAGGCCTGAATCATGGCCTGACGGATCCACTTGCTGATAGTGGATTTAGCAGGAGTCTGGCCCTTCTTAGGACCAGACGGAACCACAAAGAAAGCATCAGTCTTCCTGAAGGGTTCAGTAGCCACCAAATAGAATTTCACAGCCCTAACAACATCAAGAGAGTGTAACACCCTTTCCTTGGGGTTGCTAGGGTTAGGGCACAAAGAAGGCAACACAATGTCCTGATTGAGATGAAAAGCAGACACAACCTTAGGCAGAAAGTCAGTTTTAAAGCGAAACACCACCTTGTCCTGGTGTCTTTCAAAATAAGGAGGCTTGATGGAAAGCGCCGCCAATTCAGAAACACGCCTGACCGAGGTAATAGCCACCAAAAAGGCTACCTTGACAGTGAGAGTGGACAAAGCAGCCTCCTACAAGGGTTCAAAGGAAGACCCTTGCATGGCAGACAAAACCAAGTTCAGATCCCAAACAGGTAACATGGGCTTGCGCAGAGGATGCAAATGAGTAACGCCTTGAAAGTCTTAATCAGATGATGCTGAGCAAAAGATCTCTGGAAGAAAACAGCCAGAGCAGAAACATGACCTTTCAGAGTACTAAGCTGAAAACCCATGTCCAAGCCATTTTGCAAAAATTCCAATATCCTGGGAATAGAGAACACCCGACATGGAAGTGACCTAGACTCACACCAGTCAATGTAAGCACTCCAAACCCTGTAGTAAATGGTAGAAGAAGACTTCTTCCTAGTCCTGGTCATGGTATTAACTACAGAGGCCGGCAATCCCTTTTCCATCAAGATGGAGGTTTCAGCAGCCAGGCAGTCAAAGCCAGCGTTTGTAAATTGGGGTGACGGAGCCGCCCCTGAGTGAGCAGGTCTGGCACCAGGGGCAGAACGAACTGATCTACTGCCAACTGTATGATTTCTGCGAACCAAATTCTTCTTGGCCAACATGGGGCCACCAGAATGGCTGGCACTCCCTCCTGGGCTATTTTGCACAACACCTTGCCCAGCAGAGGAAACGAAGGAAAAACATAAAGGAGCTGAAAGCTCCCCCAAGACATTGCCAGATCATCCACTGCCAGGGCCAGTAGATCCTGTGACAGGGATACAAAGGCTGGAAGCTTGTGATTGTGGCGTGACGCAAAGAGATCCACATCCGGCTGGCCCCAACGGAGACACAGAGAGTGAAACGCCCTCTTGCTGAGAGACCACTCGCCCATGCGCGAGGCCCCCCTGCTCAGAGAGTCTACTTCCAGATTCTCCACTCCCGGAATGTACACCGCTGAGATGCAGGGAGCATTGTCCTCTGCCCAGGGCAGAATCAGGGATACTTCTTTGAGAGTCCTCTTGCTCCTGGTTCCTCCCTGATGATTGATGTAAACAACCTCTGTCTTGTCTGAGTGGATCTGAACCGCCAGACCCCGAAGGTGCATGGTCAGCTGGTAAAGTACTAACCTCACTGCCCTCAGGATGTTGATAGGGGCATGGGCCTCCTGAGGACCCCACTGCCCCTGGAATTTCAGGGACCTCCAAAAGCACCCCCCAACCTGTCAGGCTGGCATCCGTGGTGACCACCTCCCAGCAGGGAGTCAGGAAGGATCTGCCCACTAGCAGATTCCTTGAGTCCAGCCACCATGACGGAGACCTCCTGAACAAATACCTGATCCAGGGACCCAGGGTCTTAATCCCATACTGACAAGAGGGGAACCTGGAGAGGCCTCATGTGAAACAGCGTAAGGGACAGCCTCGAAGCTGGACACCATCAGACCCACCAACTGCATTGCCTGTCTGATGGACGGATGAGAGCAAGACAGAAGGAGCTGTGTTTGTGCCTGAAGACCCTCTATCTTCAGCTGAGGGAGAAAGACCTTGACCTGAGAGGTATCCAGAGTCATGCCCAGAAAAAGCTGTACTCTGGAATGAGACAGGGAAGATTTGGGAAGATTGATCACCCAATCAAACATTTCCAGAGTGGATACCATCTTCTGAACATTCAACTCTGCTTGTTGCAAAGTTTGGGAAACTACAAGAATGTCGTCCAGATAAGGAAGAATGCGAATACCCTGAGATCTCAACATAGCCATAACTCCTGCCAGCACCTTGGTAAACACCCTGGGAGCCGAGGTACGACCGAATGGCAGAGCCACAAACTGGTAATGCTGGTCTTCCACTGCGAACCTGAGACATTTTTGATGGCCTGAAAAAATGGGCACATGAAGGTAAGCATCTTTCATGTCTATAGAGGACAGGAAGTCCCCTGGACGAAGGGAATTTATGGCAGAACGCAGAGTCTCCATGCGAAAGTGCCTGAATCTGACAAATTTGTTGAGGAGCTTTAAATCCAGAATAGGCCTGACTGATCCGTCCCTTTTTTGGAACAGTGAAAAGATTAGAATGATAGCCCATGCTCCTTTCCCATGGAGGGACCGGGCAAATGACCCCCAATTCCAGTAGATTTTGTACAGCCGAGCACAGACACTGAGCTGACAGAGGGTCCCGAGCCATCCGTGAATAAGTGAATCTTGGAGGCGGCCAGGCTATAAACTCTATCTTGTAACCGGAGGAGACTACCTCCTGAATCCACCGGTCTGAGATAAGACGTCTCCAGATGTGAGCAAAAAACTGAAGCCGTCCCCCCACCCGGATGGGTGAGGGGTGTCCCTTCATGCCTGCAGAGTTTTGGGAGAGGATTTTGGCTTAGCACCCCAGGAAGGACCGGGTCTACCACGTCCTCTGCCTCTGCCCCGTGACTCACCACAGCCTCCCGCGGGTGGAGTTCTCCTTCCTCTTCTGGGGAAATAAAAGGGGGAAAGAGCAACCCTGGACCCCCGAAAGGGCCTGTGTGGCTTCTTGCGCTGAGGCAGCTTACCTTCCTTGGCAAACAGATTCAGACGTTCTCCAAAAAGGCGTAGACCTTTAAAAGGGGCCCCCGTAAGAGCCTTCTTAGTAGCAATATCAGCCATCCATTGGCGCAGCCAAACAGAGCGTCGTAAGGCAACCAGCAGGGCAGAGGTTCTGGCACACATTCTAATGGCATCCTCTAGGGCAGCAAGGACATATGAAGTAAATTCCTCACAATACATAAGCCAGTTAAAAACATCTCTGCCTAAAGCCGCAGAACCACCTTCTAAGGCACTCCTGATCAATCTTCTGATTTTACAGTAGTAAAAGCAGATGCAAACACCGGACGCAGTGCAGTCCCCGCACAGGCAAAACCATATGTAGCCAGCTGATCAATGCGCCGGTCTTCCACATCTTTTAAGGTGGTAGTATCAGGTGAGTGCACCACATAGGTATGACACAGTCCCAGAATTGGTGCCTCAACCTCAGGTGGGGAACACCATAATTTAGCGGTATCCATGGGAAAGGGATACCTCTTGTCCCAGTTTTTAGGTACACCTGGAAGCCTACTGGGTTTTTCCCCATTCATGTAAAATGAGATTATTAAAATGAGCCTGAGCCGGGAATTCCCAGCGTGGTTTAGCAGCACAAAATAACTCTCCCTGCTGCTGTGGGGGGGCAACAGGGGGAGATATTTCAAGCACCTCAAACAAATGGGCAAGAAGCCTGTCAGTATCAGCTGCATCCCAAGGCAAGACCTATTCTGATCCTCAGATTCAGACTCAGAAAATAATTCCCCCTCCGGGGAATAACCAACAATGTCTTTCAGCGCTTCAGAAGTCATGGGGCAAACATAGAAATTATCAATTAAATGCCGTGTCTTGCCAATAGCCTTGCGCGGCTCATAACCACCCATCTGCCTCTCCAGATCGGCCAATCTAGAAGCAAAATCAGGTTGGGCATCCCCAGAAGCATGTGCCACCACCTGAGCCGAATGTGAGAGAGAGGGAGTAGGCAAGGTCTCAGGGGAAGAGGCCCTCAGCAGGGGCATCCCAGATAACCGCGCAACAGTCTACTGGGCGCAGCGTAGGAGAGACAGACCTTGAAATCGCCAGGTACAGGGGAAATCCCACAATCAGTACAGAACCGGCCTTGTCCCAAAGGAACCCCAGACTCAAAGTCTTAAGAAGCCTCCATATGGTGATTATTGTGGCTTGCAAGACCAAATGGGAATAATGCCGAAGCAAACCCGGAATGCCCCCAATGCACCGCAAGGGACGTGGGAGGATTTTAAATATTAGACAATATCCCTTTAATGAATGTAAAGGGCGGGAGAAACCACTGATTCTATAGGCCTATAAGACAGAAAAAGATCCCGTAAGCACCAGGTATACCAGGGCACTTACAGACCGCACACGGAACGACTGCCTCACCACACCGCAGAGACAAGATGGCGCCCGGACATATACCTTGAGGGATGTGCTGCGGGGGAGTGGCGCAAAATACGTCACCCACGCCGCCCACCACCCTCCGAAGAGCGCGAAAAGACGTGCCCACGTGAGCAGGACAGCCAATGGCTGCTTCTGAGGTAGATGTCACCGCCTCAAGCCAAACGGTGTACAGCAGCGCGAAGTAACAAAAAAGAACACCAGTGCAACCAAACAGACAGGGATCATTTCTAAAGCGCTCCGCATAAGCCAGAGCCTAGAATTAAAGTGGACCATCACCCAGGATTTTGACTATCCTGGGTATTGGTCCACTTCCACGGGGCACCCCGATCGTGGGAGGGTGTTGGTGCCACACAATACAGGATACCTCAGATACAATGAACACCCCCCCCCCCCCCCCCTTTTCCCTGAGAGATACAGAGGACGAAGGGAGACAGCGGTCCGGGAACCACTATAGAGGGAAGGGAATGACGGGCACAAATGCGGGCAGGGCATCCCATAAGGCTCACCATGGCCTAAACCGTCTACCCTTTGGTGGGGGAGTTGCGGCGGAGCCTAGCTCCTTGGCACCTAAATATGTTGCTGTCTACCGTCACCCGAATGCTACAGCAGAGGCTGGGAGGCAGTAAAACAAGAACAGAATCGGGTGGGGAATAGCTCAACAGGTCCATAGGGTCAAAGACCCTGCTCACCTGCCTGAAAAGAGAGAGGCACTTTCTCGTCCTGGCAGTCCACGACTGCAGAGAAAATCTGGTGTTTTGTGAGAGGTGCCTCGGTATATATGGGCCGTGAGGGGCCACTTTTTTCTGCTCTGCAGTCACGTGACATCTAAAGATGAATAACCCATGTGTAAGGATATCTTTTGGAACGGGATGGGATGTACACTAAGAATATAATAGGGGCGTCTTTTATGGGTACGGAAATAGGGGTATTCCTATTGGATGCAGTGTCGTGTTTTTTTTTTTTTTTTTTTTTTACCATTAAAAATGTTCTAATGGCTTCCCAGGCCAAATTGAATTTGCTTGAGATAAATGACGGACAGTATCTATGAGAGTATGTGTGATTTGCTTGGAGAGAGGGGGGTTAATCATCTCCAGACCATTGACATACGTGTACATGTGTTTCTTTTAGATCGGTCACTCTGAGATCTATCTGATCAGCCCTGACACAAAGAAGAGTGTGATTGAAAAGAGCTTTAAAGAAATCTCCTTTTGTTCTCAGGTTGGTTTATCATCCGTATAATCCCACCATTTGTCGGCATATCTGTATCTGAGTGTAAAGCTGGATTGCAGGTTGCAGTTTATAGACCTCCATTGTGAAATTGTCTAATATTAAAAATCTGTATAAACCTGCAGGAAAGAGGAGGGGTAATCTATACACCATGTATGAATAACATTCCAATGAGGCGTGTTGTTTTGTTTTACTGGAAGCAACAAGGGGTTGTGCTGAGACGGCCTGCGAGAACTGGTTGCTTTAGAGCATACAAAACTGGGGTGGCCCCATCCCCAGAATCTTTGGGCTGTTTGTGCACGTGCTCTCACCCCCATTCTTATAGGCTGGGATCAGGAAAGCACCCGCTGCTCGGGTTGTGGTTGCTCGCCATAAACAGGGCCATTTGCCAAGCATTAAATATGCACAGAAAATGGCTCTGATTGGATGAGAGCTTGCACATGTGGACCGGGGGATGGCTGGGAACAAAACCCAGGATAGTCAAAATCCTGGGTTTTGTTCCACTTGTTCCTGCTCGAATATGCCCATATCGTTGCATGGTGGGTAAAAGCATCTACACAGACCAACAACATTCTACCTGTAACTCCTGATTCTCCTTTCTTTTAGTAAATGAGAAAAAAAAGCTTTCCTGTATGTCTCTCCCCTATAGAGGAAACTCAACTAGAACAAGTTTAAAAGCCCCCACCCCTCCCAGTCAAGGGGGTCCGCTGGAACACCACAGCGGGAAGGGGGGGGGGGGGGGCTGTGATGACTTCTGGGCTGGGGGGTCCCTTTTTCCGCCCAGAACCACATGCATTTCAGGAGCACTTCCTGGCCAGAAAGGGGGACACAGCCAGAACAGCAGCAGCAGGTGCGGGGCCGCAGCGTTGCTACTCACAGCGGACTGTGTTCCTTGTCAGCATGCCCCATCAGGATGAAACGGTGAGGCATATATTCTTAATATACAGTACGTCCTGCTCCAAATAAAATACTTACAAGTGGGATATACTCCGCCAGATGGCGCTGGACTGCAGAGACATCGAAAATAGGCTCCTCCTGGCCCCTCAAATACCCAGGGACCTCCCACAAATCCCCAGAATTTCTCTGCAGTCTGGCTGCGAAGGACGAGAAATTGTCTCTCTACTCGCAGGTGAGCGGGGTTATTAACCTGCGGCCCTGTAGGACTATTCCCACCCGTTCCACTAGTAATATGCCTCCCAGTCTTGGCTGCGCTGGTCGGGTGAGGGTAGGCAGCACCGCTGTTAGGTGCTTGGGAGCACTGCTCCACCGCAATCACCCACCAAAGGGTAGGCGGTTCAGGCTTCTGGTGAGGCTCTTTGGGATGCCCCCGCACTATTGCCCCTTGCCCCTACCTATCGGTGGGTCCTATTTAAGTGGCCGCCGTCCTCCCTCATTCTCCTTGTAGTCTTCGGGGGAAAAGAGGGGGGGTGTATGTGTATAGATAGGAATATATTGCATTTGTGCCAGTTACACTGTCTTTTCACATGCCTTTATTCTTGTGTCAGCCGCCACGCTGACTTGTCTTTACTGTATTGGCTCCGTGCTTGGCGGCGGCATTACCTCAGGCGCTGTCGCGCCTTCATTGGCTGCTTGCCGTGCTGGCTTCGTGCTCTTCGGGGGGGGGGGCACGTTTCGCATTATCGCTGTTATTTGCCCGCCCCACGAGGTACACCGACACCATCTTCCCTGTCTGGTTGGCCTATGCGCGACGGACTCCTACCTACCGCGGTCCGTAACTGCCCTTGCGGGGGGCTTTATTTACTTCACTTGGGCTACGATGTACTTAAGGTCTTGTCTGCTTATGTCTTTCGGGCGGGACCAACCCTTCCTGGCTTCTCCCGGCCCTTTTGTAGTATATTACTGAGAGGCCTTGTAAAAAGGGGCATCCAGGGTTGCTATATAGCGTTATTCCCTATCGGCGTATAGCTCCGCAAAAAAATCACCATATGGAAGCATCCCGGGAGAATGTGACCGGGGTCCCTTCGGGACAAGACCGGCTGTGTCTAGCGTGTGGGCAGCCTCATGCTGACACTGAAAAGGTGCGGGTCTGCGTACCCTGTGCTGAGCAGGTGCTTGCATTGCAATCCCGGCCTGCCAGTGGCTGTACCTCGTTTCACGTCGCCTACTCCCCCAAGCATAAATCTCACTCCTACTGAGTTGCATACTAGTGGGGACTCTCAGCCTGATGTGTCTTCTAGACTGGCTAGTGTTGAACAGATTATTGCGAAGTCCTTAGCGTGTAAGGCCCCTGCTAAGAAGCAACATTTAGCGCCTAATGTTACTGTTTTCCCTATGGGAACTAAGAGTTTATGAATCTGTGTGGCTATACCCCGTCTGACGAAGGGGAGCTCTTTTCTGATTCAGGCTTATCTGATGAGAGACCAAGAGGTCATGACGATTCTGGCTCTGACCCCTGGGCCCCGGATGACACACAGATTATTGACCCAGATTTTTGAGGTTCTGTCTATCTCTCTCCCTGTTGAGGCCCCCAGGCAAAGAGGGGAGCTTTTCCATACAGCAAAATCGCGTCTGGAATTTCCAGAGCAGCCAATTTCCATAACCTTGTGCTCAAGGAGTGGGAGCGCCCCAGTAAACTTCCCGGGGTTCCAAACAGTTGGGACAGTAAGTATCCCTTTCTTGCTGAGGTGGTTAAATGTTGGTCATCCCCCCCCCCCCCAGGTGGATGCCCCGATCTTAGGGCTATCTAACAGCTCTGTTATGCATTCCCCTGATTCTACTACCCTGCGGGATGCTGAAGACCGGCGTATTGATCAGCTGGCATCCCACGCCTTTGCATGTGCTGGGACGGCGCTGCGCCCGGTCTGTGCTTCTGCCATTACGGCTGTGGCCACTAGAACCCTTATCAGGAATTTGCTTGATAGTGCCCCTGATGATTTGCCTTGTGAGGTGTTTAATGCACTCTCCGGTTGTGATGTTTTTGTGAATTTTGTCCTATCAGCATTGGATGACACCATTAGAATGTGTGCCAGAGCTTCTGCCCTTGTGGTGGCTATACTCCGCTCGGTTTTGCTGCTCCAGTGGGCTGCTGACAACGCTGCCAAGAAGGCCCTCACTGGGTTTCCCTTTAAAGGACTGTGCCTGTTTGGGGACCGCCTGGACCTTTTTGCTAAGGGAGGCAGGTTGCCCCAGCGCAGGCGGCAATCTTGGCCCTTTTGGGGTCAGGGTTCCTTCTCCTCCCCTTTCTGTGGTGCAAGACAGGGAAGGGGGGTTTCTTTCCCTGGGGCCCGGGGAGGACGTCCTGGCGCCTCCTGGGGTCCCAAAGCTAAATCCTCTCCCAAGCCCCCTCAAGCATGATGGGGGACGGCTGCAGCACTTTGCTCATGTCTGGAGGCTTCATGTCTCAGACCGGTGGATTCAGGAGTTATTGTCCTCCGGTTACAAGTTGGAGTTTGCTGTCGATCCCCCTTCAAGATTCATCAGATCCCGGATTCCTCAGGACCCTGTGTCAGCTCAGGAGCTAGTGCAAGCAGTGCAAGTCCTCCTGGAGCTGGGGGTCATCTGCCAGGTCCCCTTAAAAGAAAAAGGCAAGGGCTTTTATTCCAACCTATTCACAGTACCCAAAAAAGATGGTTCTGTCAGGCCCATCTTGGACTTAAAGATCCTCAACAAGTTTGTCAGGGGCAGGCGCTTTCGCATGGAAACTCTGCGCTCTGCCATCAGTTCCCTGCGCCCAGGCGATTTCATGACTTCTGTGGACATCAAAGATGCTTACCTTCATATTCCTGTGTTCCCAGGTCATCAAAGTTTCCTCAGGTTCGCTCTGATGGATCAACACTACCAATTTGTGTCCTTGCCCTTTGGCCTCACTTCAGCTCCCAGGGTGTCCACCAAGGTGCTGGCGCGCGTGATGTCTCTGCTCAGATGCTCAGGTGCTTCCCTATCTGGACGACATCCTCATCACCTCCCAGTCTTTACACCAGGCAGAGTTGGATACTCAGCTGGTGGTGTCCACCCTGGAGCCATTTGGATGGGTGATCAACCACCCCAAGTCATCACTGTCCCCTTCCTTGGTAACTCCATTCCTAGGAATGAATCTGGATACAGTTCAGGCAAGGATCTTCCTTCCTCAGCAGAAGGTGGACAGTCTGATTGCACAGGCTCAGTCCCTCCTAGCTTGTCCCCATCTCTCTATCAGGCGGGGGATGCAGCTGGTGGGCCTGATGGTGGCGTTGCTTCGAAGCGGTCCCTTATGCTCAGTTCCACTTGAGGCCTCTGCAAGTTCACCTATTGTCAGTATGGGACAAGGACCCAGCGTCCTTGGACAGGGTCTGTGTGCTCTCCCCCCTGGTCAGGAGGTCCCTCTTGTGGTGGATGGACTCAAGGAACCTGTTGGGGGGCAGATCCTTTCTTGCCCCTTCCTGGGAGACGGTCACCACGGATGCCAGTCTGTCAGGTTGGGGGGGGTTTCTGGAAGTCCCTGCGGTTCCAGGGGAGGTGGGGCCCTCAGGAGGCCCACACACCTATCAATGTCTTGGAGCTGTGGGCGATCAGGCTAGTTCTGGCTCGCTTGACTACTCATCTTCGGGGCCTGCCTGTTCAGGTGCGCTCGGACAACCAGACGGCAGTTGCCTACATCAATCATCAGGGAGGGACCCGGAGCAATGGGGCCCTCCAGGAAGCGTCTCTGATCCTGACTTGGGCGGAGGCCAATGTCCCCTGCATTTCAGCTGTGTACATCCCGGGGGTGGAAAATCGCCTGGCGGACTCTCTGTGCAGGGGGACCTCTCGCCAGGGAGAATGGTCCCTATGCAGCTGGGTGTTTCAATCTCTGTGTCACCGTTGGGGCCAACTGTTTGCATCCCGCCACAATCACAAGCTCCCAGCTTTTGTCTCTCTATCCAGGGATCCTCTGGCCCTGACCTTGGATGCGCTAGCAATGTCATGGAAGGACTTTCAGTTCCTGTATGTCTTCCCTCTAATTCCCCTGCTGGGCAGGGTTCTACGCAAGATTGCTCTGGAAGGGGTGCCAGCAATTCTGGTGGCTCCCAGGTGGCCAAGAAGAGTGTGTTTCGCAGACGTGGTGCAGCTGGCAGTAGATCAGTACGCTCTGCCTTTGCTGCCAGATCTGCTCACTCAGGGCTCACTACACCATCCCAATTTACAAACTCGGGCTTTGATGGCCTGGCTGCTGAAACCTCCATCTTGATGGGGAAAAAGGGCTGTCTTCCTCGGTTGTGGATACTTTGATAAAGGCTAGGAAGAAGTCTTCTTCTTCCATTCATTACAGGGTTTGGTGTGCCTACATTGACTCGTGTGAGTCTAGGTCTCTTCCCTGTCGTGTGTTCTCTATTCCCAGGATTCTGGAGTTCCTGCAGCATGGGTTGGAGATGGGGCTCCAACTCAGTACTCTGAAGGGTCAGGTTTCTGCCCTGGCTATTTTCTTCCAGAAGTCCTTTGCTCAGCACCCTCTGATCAGGACTTTTTTCCAGGGGGTCACTCATGTGCGTCCCCCACGTAAGCCTATGGTGCCTGTTTGGGATCTGAACTTGGTCCTGTCAGCCTTGCAGGGTGCTCCCTTTGAACCTGTGCAGGATGCTGCCTTGGCCATACTTACGCTCAAGGTTGTGTTTCTGGTGGCTATCACTTCTGTCAGGCGTGTGTCTGAGTTGGCGGCGCTGTCCATTCAGCCCCCCTACTATGAGAGAGACCAGGACAAGGTGGTGGTTCGTTTCAAACCTGATTTTCTACCTAAGGTAGTGTCTGCTTTTCATTTGAATCTGGACATTGTCCTTCCTTCTTTTTGCCCTAATCCTAGCAATGCTAAAGAAGAGAGTTTTGCACTCTTTGGATGTGGTTAGGTATCTGAAGTACTATCTGGTGGATACTGCACCTTTCAGGAAAACTGATGCTCTTTTTGTGGTCCCTTCTGGTCCTAGGAAGGGTTTGGCTCCAGCCAAGTCTACTATCAGCAAGTGGATTCGTCAGGCTGTGATTCAGGCCTACTCGGCTAAGGGGAATAATCCTCCCCTCTGCCTTACTGCTCATTCCACTCGTGCTATTGGTGCCTCTTGGGCTTTTCAGCACCAGGCTTCTGTTGAACAAGTTTGCAAGGCCGCTACTTGGTCTTCTGTTCATACCTTTTCAAAGTTTTACAAGGTTGATCAGCTGATGCTGTTTTTGGCCGAAAGGTTCTGCAGGCGGCAGTGGTTTAAACTGCCTGCTGCTGCCTTTTTCTTGGGGATCCCACCCTACTTTATGGACACTGCTATTGGATGTCCCACTTGTAAGTATTATATTTGGAGCAGGACATACTGTATACTAAGAATAATACAATTCTGTGATTACTCACCTATAGAACTTGAGTATACAGTACGTCCTGCTCCAACCCACCCTTGGTTTTGCATTTTCTTGGATCCCCTGTATGGTGATTGTTATCATTGTTATAGTTGATAGTTGGGTTGTTTAATTCTCCCGGCTTCTTGTTAACTGCTTTTCAATGCTGGGGATTTGTGGGAGGTCCCCGGGTATTTGAGGGGCCGGGAGGAGCCTATTTTCGATGTCTTTGCAGTCCAGCGCCATCTGGCAGAGTATATCCCACTTGTAAGTATTATAATTGAAGCAGGACGTACTGTATACTCATAATACCAATTCTACAGGTGAGTAATCACAGAATTGTATTATTTCTCGCTGTTTTGGGGGGAAATACAGGTTAAAAGGACCTATTGTATGTATCTAGCTCCCTCCGAGTATCACTAATTGGTATTCATTTTTATCTTTTAGCCTCCTCGATTTAAAAGGGAGAAAGAAAAGGATAAAGACCCTCCCAAGCCCAAATTGGACATTAAAACTGTCAGACTCTGTCTAAATTGTCTCACGATCCTGACAGATTCCTGTAATAGATCCTTCTGTAAGGCTTGCTTAGAACATAAGATGGAAAACTAAGTGGCTAGTTACTCAATGCAGATGATAGGAAATATACAGAGCGACATGTCCTCTACCATAGAGGTCTGTAGGTCTACAATAAGGGCTGGAGAGTCTTCCTCCAGGGACACTACCTCTGCTCAGTCCCAGGGGATAATTAGTCATGTTCCCACAGACCCAGTGCAGCTACACCTGGCCCCTCTCCCCTGTCAGTTTGTGGTCCCTTCTGGTCCTAGGAAGGGTTTGGCTCCGGCCAAGTCTACTATCAGCAAGTGGATTCGTCAGGCTGTGATTCAGGCCTACTCGGCTAAGGGGAATAATCCTCCCTTCCGCCTTACTGCTCATTCCACTCGTGCTATTGGTGCCTCTTGGGCTTTTCAGCACCAGGCTTCTGTTGAACAAGTTTGCAAGGCCGCTACTTGGTCTTCTGTTCATACCTTTTCAAAGTTTTACAAGGTTGATCAGCTGATGCTGTTTTTGGCCGAAAGGTTCTGCAGGCGGCAGTGGTTTAAACTGCCTGCTGCTGCCTTTTTCTTGGGGATCCCCCAAGAAGCCACTGAGCCATTGAGTTATGGATAATGAGGGCTTAGTTTCCTCGCATGAAGATTCCCTTAATATAAACTTTAGGGGAGGATCCGTTGTTGAGACTGACGCCAGGGGTTCAAGCAGTGAGATTTCATATTTCTGGAGGACATTTATGATACTATGCAGATTCACGCTGATTATCAGCCTTTATCTGCCCAAGATTCTTTAGATTGCAAATTATTGGTTAAAAAAGGCACAGCCTTTCTGGTTCATTCTGTCCTCCTTGATGTTATAAGGAGTGGTGTTTTCCAGAGAGAGAGGTTTTTCTGATTAGTTCCTTGAAAGGTAAATAATGATGTAGAATCTAATCTTTGGACCAAGTGCCCTAAGCTTGACTCCTCCCTGGCTCAGGTATTACGATCCTCTGACCTCAGTCTTGAGGACACAGGCTGATTATGAGATCCTATGGATCGCTGCACAGAGGGAATCCTTGGAAAGTAATGGGAAGCTGCAACCTTTGCCTTTTAAACCCTACTTGACATGCTACCTTCCATGTTTAGAGCCATTTCCATTTTAGAGGATGCCTCAGCCAAGGCAGTTAGAGCCAGTACTAAGGCCACTGGCCTTATTAACTGTGCCAGAAGAGCCATCTGGCTAAAAACCTGGCAAGGGCATTTGCTCTCCAACAGACTATATGGCATCCCATTTGAGGGGGAGTTGATATTCCGTGTGATTATTTCTAGGTCCTCTGAAAGCACTAAAAAGTTTCCTTCAAGAAGCAAACGATTTAGAAACAAGGCCAAGGTCAGTCCTAGATCCTCACAACCCCTCCCCTCCAGTAGACAACCTAGGAAGCACTGGGGGCAGTACAAGGGTGGTTGTAAACCCCCATCCTACCTGTGCACCCCCATCCAATTCCATACCCATCCAATTCCATAGACCTCGGTTCTGACGCCGAGATACGCAGTGGAGGCCAGACTAACTATTCTAAGCATACAGTACGTCCTGCTCCAATATAATACTTACACGTGGGTAATCCTCCGCCAGAGGGCGCTGTTCACTGCAGACATGCAAAAACAGGCTCCTCCCGGCCCTTCATATACCCAGGGACCTCCCACAAATCCCCAGATTTCTCTGCAGTGCTGACTGCGAAGACATGAAGTATCAACTCTCTCGCAGGTGAGCGGGGCTATTACAGCCTGCGGCCCTGCGGGACTATTACCACCCGTCCTCTTCGATAAAGATGTGCCTCCCAGCCTGGGCTGCGCTGGTCGGGTGAAGGTAGGCAGCACCTCGTGTGCTCATGGAGCTGTGCTCCACCGCAATCCCTCACCATAGGGTAGGCGGTTTAGGCCGATGGTGAGCCTCCATTAGATGCCCCTCCCGCATTGTTGCCCGTGCCCCTCATAGCGATGAACCCTGGGGGCAGGTCCGCTTCTCCCTCGCTTCCTCCCGTAGCTCGGGGGGAAAAGAAAGGGGGGGGGGTATGTGTGTGGCGGTCCCAGCGTAATGTTAACATGTTTACGGCCGTTGATCTTTTATTTAAACTTGTGTGTCAGTGCCGCGCTCCTTGCTCCACATAAACCTTCTGGTTGCGTGTGTGTCCTTTCATTACATAAGTGTGCAGCCCGGGCGGCAGCATCATTCTCTAGTGTTGAGAGCAATCTCCTTAATTACACTCTGTATGTGTGTCCTATCCACTACTGTCATTGACGTTGCGCTGGTTAGAGCTTCGCGCTCTTTGGGGGGAGGCGGGTACTTGGCATGATGCTCCCCGCGTCACGGCCAGATCAGGCCCGCCCCTCGAGGTTCGCTTGGCACCATTTCGACAGTCTTCGCGCGCGCGTGGTTGCGATCCGCCTCCTCCCTTGGTCATGTAAGTGTCCTCTCGGGCGTTTTTTGTTGCTATGATTTTTTATTCAGCTGCGCATGGCACTGACACCCCCCTCTTGTCCCCTTATGTCTTTCAGACGCCAGGATTTCGGTGGCTTCTCCCAGCCTGACATATATTATAGCGGGTTCACATAACAAATTCTCCCACATTCCTAGCGGGTCTTGGGGCATCCAGGGTTGCCTATTGCGTAAATCCCTGCGGGCATACTGCTCAGATAATCACCATATGGAGGCATCTCAGAATTATGTACCCGGGCTCCCTCGGGGACAAGACCGGCTGTGTACAGTGTGTGGGCAGCCCCATGCTGATGCTGACAGAGCACAGGTCTGCGGACCGTGTGCTGAACAGGCACTGACCCTGCTATCAGGTTTGCCAGTGGCTGCACCTCCCTTCAATACACCTGTCTCCCCGGACCTAAATCTCACCCCTGATGAGTCTCACTCGAGCGGGGATGACCAGCAAGTCGTGCAGCGCATGCTGCCTACGGCTGAGCAGGTGCTGTCTAGTTTGGCGGAGCGCTTGGGCCCTGGAAAGAAGTGCTCCCTGACGCCTCCTGCTTCCCTGGTTCCTAATGATACTGATGAATCTGCTGCTATGCAGGACCTTGATCCTTCTGATGAAGGTGAGCTATTCTCCGATTCGGGCTCCTCGGATGAGATGCCCTGGAGCCGTGATGATTCTGGGCCCGGTTCTTGGGGCCTGTGTGACACAGATGAACTACTTATTAAGATCTTTGAGGTTTTGTCTATCCCCCCTCCTGGAGAGGCTCCCAAGCCTAAGAAAGAGAGTTTCCACACAGCGCCGCCGCGCTTTGAATTCCTGGAACAGGAGCATTTCCAGAATCTTATATCCCAAGAATGGGAATCGCCTTGTAAACTTAAAGGGGTCCCAGGGGTCTGGGATGGGAAGTACCCTTTGCCTCCTGATGTGGTTAACTTTTGGTCAGCACCTCCTGTGGTGGATGCACCGATTATAGGGGTTACTAACCCCCCCCTTCATGACTGCTCCTTATTACCGTATTCTTCGGGATGCTGAGGACCGGCGCATTGACAGACTGGCTTCCCACGCCTTTTCGTGTGCAGGGACGGCTCTGCGCCTGGTCTGTGCCGCGGCCATCACTGCGGTGGCCGCCAGGACTCTCATTAGAAAACAACTTGATCACCGACCTGAGGAACTCCCCTGGGAGGTATTTAATGCGCTCTCAGACTGTGATGTGTTTGTGAGGTTTATCCTCTCAGCTCTGGATGACACCATTAAGATGTGTGCTAGAACCTCTGCCCTTGTGGTAGCTATTCGCCGCCTGGTCTGGCTGCGACAGTGGGGTGCTGACGATGATACGAAAAAGGCTCTCACTGGCCTTCCTTTCAGAGGACAGCGTCTATTTGGGGCCCGTTTGGACCTTTTTGGGAAAAAAGGTTAAGGCACCCCTACGCAGAAGGCCGTCTCGGCCTCCTCGGGGCAGGGACACCCCTCCCCCTCCCTACGTTAGTGTCAAACACGAACCTGAGGTGTGCTTCCAACTTTTCGGAGTGGATTTCCACCACGGTGTGGGCAGGCAACACCCTGGGCCCTCTAGCAGGGCGAAGTCCAAATCTGCCAAGACTTCCCAAGCATGAAGGGACGCCCTCGCCCTTCTGGACTGCCACAGCACCTGGCTCCTATCTGGGAGCGTATCTTCTCCTTCTGGTGGTTCCAGGAGGTAGTTCCCCTGGACACAGGATAGAATTTGCTGGGCGGTCCCTCTCAGAGGTTGTCAGGGTGCTTCTAGCCCCTGTTTTCCCCTCAGGAATTGGTGCAGGCCCAGGGTCTGGGCTTACTTGCAGGTTGCCCTTAACAGAATGGGGCGATGGCCTCTATGTTAACCTTTCTCTTTCCCTCAAAATGATGAGGCAGTCTGGGCCATGCTGGCCTATGGTAGGCTTGGCAATTCTACACTCACAGATAGTCCCTGTATGATATCTCTGTCTTGGGACACAGGCGCCCTGTGCAAGGGGGGCTTCTGGCCTCCTGTGGAGTTCTAGATCCTTTTAGTTCCCCCTCTGTCTTCTGGACACCAAGACCGTTACTAGTCAGTGTTGCAGGACCAACCCTGCGGATTGGGGCCTTGTTTTTGGCCTCTCTTCCGCTCCCAGGCTACTCGCCATGGCGCGGATGGGGGTGATGTCTCGAACATGCCTGTGGGGCGTCCGCACTAGGACCTACCGGGTCATCTTTCCTTACTCCCCAATCTCTACGTCTGGCCGAGTGGGTTAGTCGGCCGGCAGTGTCCTCTGGGAGTTATTTGGATGGGTGCTTAGTCACCTCAATCCCTTAGGGTCCATTATTCGCTATCCCCATTCCTTGGATTCTGTTCAGGCTTGAGCCTTCTTCCTTGGCAATAAGTGGACTCCTGGTCACAGGGGCTCTGTCCCTCTTTGCTGACACCTTACTTTCACCAGGCAGGATTGCAGCTGGTGGGACCGTTGGTGGTGTATCAGATGATGTCTCTTCGGCACAGTAGGTTATTGATCCTACATGGGGTTCCAGCACCCCTGGAGCTAGGTCTGTGCTCATTCCCCCTTGGTACGGTGGTTCCTCTTGAGCTGGTTATATTCAAGGACCCTGTCAGGGGGCACCCCCTTCTTTGCTTGCATCTTCCTGTGAATGGTCACCTTGGGTACCAAGTCTCGCAGATTGGCGGGGGGGGGGGGATTTCTTCCAAAACCCCCCCGTGGTTCCTAGGTAGGGTCCCTTAGAGGGTCCATCTTACCTACTGGCCTAATGAGCCTTCAGTTGACTCTATACTGCTGGACTTCTCCTCTTTAGGACCTGTCTATTTGGGGACTCTTGGCCTGTTGGAAGACAATGGCCTGTTTTATTATTGGTCTGGAGCTTGAAGCAGGATGATTTTCCTGGAAGGTTCCTGATCTGGGTGGGGGTCTACGTCCCCTGCTCCTCAGTGGTATTCGCTCCAATGGATGTCTTTCAGTGGCAGGTTGTGCTATCCTGGTGTCCCTCTGAGAGCCAACAACGGTGGCTCTGTTGGGTCTCGCTTATATCACAAGGGCTCTGCCCTTGTTTTTACTGCCCCAGAATATTCTGACTCTGGTCACGGGGGCTTAGTAAATTTATGTCTAGACTTTCTATTTTATATGTCTTCTCTTCATTCACCCTGCTATGTGGGGTTCTGCGCACGGTCGTGCTGATAAAGAGACCCGTGAGATTGATGGCCCCTGGGTGGCCTAGTGAACTGTGGTTCGCAGATGCTTCTGCTGAGGTCAGCGGACCTGTACGCTCTCTCAGGAGTGCGGTTCTGCCCTTGCCAGGCTCCTTATGTCGTCCCAATCTACAGACTTTAGTCTGGGGCTTGACAGCTGATTCATTCACCCCTTGGAGACGGGCTTATCTTCTGGGTGACTTGGTATATGGGGGGCTAGGAGCAAGCTTCTTTGGCTTCCTCTTCCTCCGTCTATTGTGGGTTATGGTGTACCCATATTGATTGGCATGAGTCTTGGTCTCTCCCCTGTTGGACGTTCTCGGTTCCCAGGGTTCTAGAGTTGTTACAGCATAGGTTGGGGTTGGCTCCCCATCTAGGTACTCTGAAGGTTCTGTCCTGTCTGCCTTCCTGTAGAAGTCTGGTTCAGTCTTCCTTGTTAGGAGTTCTCTTGGGGATTGCTCAGGGGCATCTCCCAAGTAGTTCTATGGTCCCTGTTGGGATCAATTTTCATTCTGTTTTGTCCTGCGGATTGTTCCCTTGGGACTTATTCTGATGCTGTCTGAGCTGTTTTGTAGTTCAAGTCGCCCCTCCGGGGGCTGTTGCCTTACGCCGGACCCTTTTGTCCGAGGTGGTGTTTTACGATCATTATTTAAGTCCTTTTAGTCTGCCTTTGGGCCTTATTCTTAGTAATGCTGAAGTAAGGGGTCTACATTCCCTCAACAGGTGTTGAAATTTTCCTGGTTGTTTCTTGTCCCTTAGGGGGACTGATGCCCTTTGGGGTCTGCGGGCGCCTCCATATGTATGCGCCTGATCTCGTTTGCTTCCAGGCAGGGTGGATTTGATTTAAATCTAACTGATTTAAATCACGATTTAAATCACTAGTCAGTAAGGCTTGATTTAAATCAGTGATTTAAATCAAAGTTTCTACCTAAACTAGTTCTTGCTATTTTAACATGCAAGTAGATGAAGATTTTTAGAATCACTTTTTATATTACTTTTTTCTCCCCAGTTTAATGGGTTAATCATTCATATTTGGACACCACTGTTCTGTTGTACTTAGGAAGGAGAAAAATAATCCTGACCTTAATAACAATTTAAATAGATTTATTCAACTGAAACAATAACAACATTACAGCATAAGTTATTTGCTTAAACAAACATCCATGTTTTGTTAACTAATTTGGCTAAACAAAATATATATATATTTTAAGAAACTTAGACTGTCAGCCCAGCCGACACATGAAAAACTTAAATACTACTGTCCCTGCTGTCCTCTGTAGCTCACTAGTCATAGGTTTGTAGAACAATAGGATTAAGGTCTTTTTCTCAACTCTGTTCATGTTGTAACATTTTTGCTGTGAAGAAGAGGCTGGGACCTCTGCGGAGTCAAATTCAGTTTTGAGAACTGCGTAAGTAAAGCGAGCGTCTGTGATAATATAGGAGAGAAACTGCCCACTAATCCTACAGAAACCTCTGGAAGAGCATGGCATTGTGAATGTTACACATATACAGCCTTTATTCTACTGAGTTAAACAACTCAGCTTTATCTCATGATGGAAGAACCTTTGGATGGTAAAATATTTTCCTCAAAAAGCAGTTTATTGAAAAAAAATCCGATTTAAATCAAAAAAATCCGATTTTTTTGATTTTTTTTAAAAAAAAAACATTGATTTTTATCCACCCTGCTTCCAGGGCCTATGCGCCCTTTGGACTGATCTATCTTGGATGGTTTGCCTTCCTGGTCCTGAGTAAAGGTTTCGGCTTCTTGCTGATCCTTGTTAGTGAAGGGGTCAGTATCCCCGCCTGTCTGGCGGGAGACCAGTTTTCATTTCCCCGTTGGGGAGAGTTCTAAGTTTTGCCGAGGCTTCTGTTGCCTTTGGGCTGGTTAGGCCGTTACACTGGCCTATTCCTTTAAGGGGGAAGAATCTCCCTCTCTTTTTATTCCTTTCTATGGGTGTTTGGGTACCTTTGGCCCTTCAGCACCAGGTTTTCTGTTGAATAAGTTGCTAGACCGCTGCTTGTTTCTGTTCATACCTTTTCAAAGGTTTTTGTTCTGAGATTGACGTTGGAGCCTTTGCTCATGTCGTACTTGGTAGCAAAGTTTTGCAGGTGACAGCGCCTTTACTGTCTGCTGTGCCTTTTTTTGGATCCCACCCTACTTTATGGACACTGCTATTGGATGTCCCACGTGTAAGTATTATATTGGAGCAGGACGTACTGTATGCTTAGAATAATACAATTCTGTGAAATACTCACCTGTAGAATTGGTATTATACGCATACAGTACGTCCTGCTCCACCCCACCCTGGTTTCACATTTTCTGGATCCCCTGTATGGTGATTGTTATCATTACTATTGTTACCAGTTGGTGGTTGGTTTCTCCCGGCTTCTTTTCTCACTGTTTTTCAATACTGGGGATTTGTGGGAGGTCCCTGGGTATATGAAGGGACGGGAGGAGCCTGTTTTTGCATGTCTGCAGTGAACAGCGCCCTCTGGCGGAGGATTACCCACGTGTAAGTATTATATTGGAGCAGGACGTACTGTATGCGTATAATACCAATTCTACAGGTGAGTATTTCACAGAATTGTATTTTCCTCCAGGAAGCCCGGTGGTCAATTATACAGAACCAGTTCATTCTGGACATGTTGCCTGCTGAAATTTTCCAAAAGACCCCCAACAGAAATGTATCCTTACCAGGGTTCCCCACGATACAGATAGGTTAGAATTCCCACTAGCTATCTTTGGCAGAAAGAGACCTAGAACCAGTCCCACTACATTGACAGGGAAGGGGATTATATTCCCAAATCTTTTTAGTCTTAAAACCATCCAGAGCCTACTGGGTGAGTTTTAAATCTGACGGATCTAAATTTGTACATGACTTACAAAAGATTTAGGATGGAATCTATTGTCATGGTCAAGAATCTCTCGATCTCCAAGACGCCTATTTACACATCCCAGTTTGGCCAGGTCATTGCAGCTTCCTAAGATTTGCGGTGTTATTAGGCACCCTCCCAGAGGGAATCAAGAACTATCTCTGGTGGTGGATGGATCCCTCTATCAAGCAGGCAGGATGCCTCTGAAGACAGCCAAATCCTATAGTTATCACCATGGATGCCAGTGGTTGGGGGTGGGGTAGACTCCCACCACATACAGGGGATCTGGTCCAGAGAATTGAGGCACAGGTCCTCAAATTTCAGAGAGCTCAAAGCCGTACAGGAAGCTTTGAATAACTTCATACCCCTTTTAAAAAACAAGGACATCCAGATTTGGTCGGACAACATGACGACAGTAGATTATTTAAATCATCAGGGGGGCACCAGATCGGGAGCCCTACAGACCCTTGCATTGTTCTTTCTGGGGCCTCTACATCTCTGGATCAGACACTTAGTATCCAAAATGGCTTTGGAACAAAGACTGGTTTTATTAATTGCACCCGCTTGGCCAAGAAAAAGCTGGTTCACAATTCTAACAGCAATGGCTCAAGAAGACCCGTGGGAACCACCTCTAGTAATGGGCCTACTAACTCAGAATCCGATGCTTCACCCGAATCTCAAGTCTCAATTATTGGCCTGGATCCTGAATGGACTATATGAAAGAAAAAGGGTCTCTCTAATAAAGAATTTATGATGCTCCTAGAATCAAAGAAAATGACTACCAGAAAGCGTTTCAAATCATTCTGTGAATCGAAGAGTTTGAAAAGAGACACAATCTCAGTACAAGCGACAGTATGGTAGTTCCTACAAGAGAGCTTTGAACAAGGGTTAGCAATAAGTACCCTAAAAACCCAGGCCTCGGCCTTATCAGTCTTCCTAGACAGAAGACTACGGAATCACAGTTTGGTCAACAGATTCTTTATTTCTGTAGAAACCTAGCCTTTATAACTGTTGTCCTTCCTGGGACTTGGTGCTGGTCATCAAACGGTTAGCTAAACCTCAATATGGACCCTTAGATAAGGCTTCAGACAAGATCCTAACAATCAAATCAGGACTTCTGGCCCTAACTTCAGCCAGGAGGGTTAGTGAATTACAGGCTCTATCCATGCGAGAGCCTTATTGCACTATCTTTCTAGATAGAATCATTCTTAGGCCTAATCCCCTATACCTGCCTAAGATGTCCTCTACCTTTCACCGTCCCAAGACATAACCATTCCTTCCTTATTACCACACCCAGATATTCCGGTAGAATCCACACAAGCTATTGACCATTGCAGATGCCTTATTACCTGCATAGAATGCATACATTACTTCCGTAGGTTGGATACATTTTTATATCCTTTTCAGGAAAGAATAGGGGCCTGACAGCATCTAAGCTTCCCTAGCCAGATAGATTAGATAGGCAATCTCCCTAACTTATACACCTTATATCAGAGCCTACTCTACTAGAACACCACATCATGTGTGGAGAAAATCAGGGGCTTCAATTGAGGAACTTTGCAAAGCCGTCACATGGTCATCTCCCCATGCCTTCCCTAAACACTACAGGCTATATTTATTATCTAAAAATTAGTAAAAAACACAGCGCTACAGTCTCTCAAGCAAATCGATGAAATCACAATTCCTAAAATGGTTGCTTCAACGTGCCAGACTTTCCATCCAAATAAAGTCCCACAGTTATATATATGGCACAGAGCAAAGTAAAGCACGATATTCTTTCAATAGATGACCTTGAATTCCAAACCGATATCCCGTGGTGCATGCACAACAAACAGTTAATCTTGACACACGTGCCCACCACCTCTTAGATCTGTGCTTACCAGATGTATCCAGTCAAAAAGCCTTAAAAGCCGCGTTACTTCTTATCCTTCAATCATATAGGTCACTCATAAACATCCCATGTAGGTCTCATGCCAGACGTATCCAGTCAAAAAGCCTTAAAATGATTTCCACTGGTATAGGACAGCCACGTTACTTTTTATCCTTCAATCCTATAGGTCACTCATAAACATCCCATGTAGGTCCCATGTATGAATTAAAAGAGAAAGCACAAAGAATCTAGTGCAACTCCGTAATCAAGTATATAAAAATATTTAATAAGTAAAATGCACTCACAGACTTCCAAATGGTAAAATCGCATACAGATTATAAAATTCTGGGGAGTCCTTTGCTCCACCACGGCCGTCAGTGGAACAAGCAAGTTCCGTGTTTAGGATGACCCAGTTTAGAGAAGCATTATTCTAAAGCCGCCGTCTTCTACCTTACCTAACGTGTTTCGTTGCTGAAGCGCAACTTTTTCATAGGCTGGACGGCGTGGTTAAAAAGATATATTTATATATATATTAGCAACCATGCTCGTTGTCAAGGGCGGGGTCAGGTGGACATACGCTATGCGTTTCACTCCAGTGACGAAGGAACTTCCAGCTGTGTCCGCCGGCTTCTTCGTGTTAGATTGGCTATCTTCGGGAGATCAGCTGATTCAGCGAAGGCTGTCAAAAGCCTCGATAAAACCCGTTATAGTTTGTCAATTTCCGGAGGCTGCGCATATTAGCACTTGCGTGTGCTATATGGAACAAATGGTGATTATGAATAAATAATGGCCTAATCGAAATGGGATATAAACATGATATCGGTCATTATGAAAAATCAATAAAAACAGAATACTAAAACATGCCAAAAACGACATAACAAAGATATATATGCAAGAGAGGACTATAACCTATATATAGAATATAAATATTTTCTTAAAAGGGTTCTCTGAGTGGGCAATAAAAAGGGCTCGCACTGGAACAGGGTAGAATGAACTGCCCCATATAGCTCACGCAAGTGCTAATATGGAAAAAACATATGCATTAGGTCCTATGGTTCACCACCAATTAATACTTGATTAATACCGAAGACTGGGGGAAGGGGTGGGGCTTTTAAATGTGTTCTAGTTGTGTTTCCTCTATATGGGGAGGAGCTTGCTCTCTCTGGCCGTCCTGAAGGACACGCAGAAATACTGTTACAGTTAAGACTAACAGGGATTTTTATTTATTGATGCATAATGTACATGTAACCTCTCCTCTTGCCATCTGGCTTATTTATAAGGGTTCCAAGCCATTGGTACACGTACTACTAATGGTGCATGGCGATGCTGTAGAACTGCCTGTACCCCAACTTTTGGCAACTGGCTCTGATTGTCTACAATGGGGAGCATCAGATAGCCTGGGGTGGCAGTGTGCATGCTACCAGGGATGCAGCAGCGCATTAATCCCCATTGAAGGCAATTGGAGCCCTTTGCCAAAGGATGTAAACACTGCAAATGGCTCTGATTGGACGAGAGCCCACACATGCATCGTTGGACTGAGAATAAGTGAGTTTTACTGGGCAAACAGGGGGGCTTCACACAGCGGGGTATCAAACAAAACCTGCGAAAGTGCTAAATCACCATTTTGTTTTGTTGCGCTTTAAAGCGACACAAAACCCTTTTTGTGAAGACCCTCTGTATTGGACTTTTTTTTTCCCTTGTGGAAATAGGCAAAGAGCCTATAGGCAAGTGTTTAACCCACCTCCCTGTATATCACTGTTGGGGAGGAAAGGAACAGATAAGGTGGGGAGACTAATGTAAGTAATTATTTGAGTGCCCTTGATCTGCCTTTCTCCCAGCCCAGTATGGTAGCCCACATGGCCTCCAGCCTGCATCCCAATTTTATTCAAAGAATCACAACATATGCATTGTTGAGTTCTTGTTGATATGACCATGAGGTGAGTCATTCTACTTGTAAAATGTTACCACTTTCCTTCTAACCATCTAATTATACTTTTTTTGTTTGTCGATTCTTTTTAGGGTATACAGCATGTGGATCACTTTGGCTTCATTTGTAGGGAGCCTTTATTAAACGGAGGCTGCCACTTTGTATGCTATGTATTCAGATGTGCAAATGAAGCACTGGTATGTACAGATTGATGTGGTGCCATATTAACCATGTTTTATGATTAAAAAATGTTAATGCATTGCTAGGGTCTTCTTAAAGGCATTGCAAATTTTTGATCAGAACATAGATTTAAATGATACTTGTAATGTATGTAAATAGTGTAATGAGAAGCAAATGTGGGGGCTGCAAAAAGCGTAGATTGTGCAATTGTAGAGAGATTGCGGTTTTAAAAGTAGGCTAGGTGACAGGAACCCAGGATGAAACCAAATGGTGTGTGGGGGAAAACGTCTCCCTGCTGCTGCTTTGTAAGGTGTGTGCCGCAGGTTACCGGAGGAAAGTGTGGACAAGGAGGGGGGTTGCGGGGGCAGTGGGAAAAGTTTATGGCTGGTTGCTGAGATGCCGGTTATCCTCAGCGGCGCCAAAGAGAGAGAGAGAGAGAGAGATAGCTAATATATGGATTCCTAGGGTGGCAGCATGGTTTCTCAGTTATTGCATTAAACATCTGACTTGGCTTCAGCAAGTTAGCTCAGTTGATAAAGTGATGGACTCTGAATCATCTGAGTCTGGGATTCCAATACCTGTTGGTCAGTTGTGGAGATTTGAATTTTTCTTATGTCTGGTTTATCCGCCACAAGGCGGCGCAGTTGACTGCAGAAAAGTCTTGTGGCATCTCCCGGCCCTATAAAAGGACAGGAACCTCCCAAAAATTCCCAGTTTTCTTCTGCAGTCAGGACTGCGAAGATAGAAGATGGCTCTCTATATTGCGCAGGCGAGCGGGGCTTACCATCCTGCGGCCCTGCAGGACTATTTCCACCCGTTCTGGACCCACTGCCTCCCAGCCTCGGCTGACTGGTTCGGGTGAAGGTATGACAGCAGGTCAGGTGCTTAGGGAGCGATGCTCCAACCGCAATCCCTGTGCCAAACAAGGGTAGTCGGTTCAGGCTTATGGTGAGTCTTTGTGGGATGCCCCTTCCTGCTATCTGTTATTGTGGGCCCTTCCTCCCCCCCCCTCCACTCCCCTCCACTCCCCTCCCCTCCCTCCATACGTCTGCCTTGGGTGCCCCTGCCGCTGCTCTCTCCCGAGCTCTTGGGGGGGGGGGGGGGGGTATGCGGTGGTGACCTGAGTAGTTTTGACTGTTTTACTGTATTTTTCTTTACTGACTTTATGTGCTTATGTGCGCTCGCGCCGTGCTCCGTGGTGGGCAGCGACATACACTGTGGTGATTCTCTGTGCTGTCATAGGTGCTGGGGGGTCACGTGGCTCACGATTTCGCGCTCTTCCGGGGGGGGGGGGCAGGTCCCGCGGATGACATTTTTTGAATCATACGTCCGCGGCCCGCCCCTCAAGGTCCGTTCTGGCGCCATTTTGGCTCTGTGTTTTACTGGGGCCCTCGTGTGCTGCTGCGCGCTGCCTTTTCCTGTCTGGATCTCTGTGATTCGGTCTCTTGGTCTGTGAGTCCCCTTCCTGGTTGTCTTATTGCTATTTCGACAACACTATGGGATTGTTATGTGTGTTTTATTATGTCTTTCAGGCATGAGGAGGTGCCCTCACCCATCCAGGTTGCATCTCTTTGCTCACGTCTGGAGACTGCGCGTCTCAGACCAGTGGATTCAGGAGGTGGTGTCCTCCGGGTACAAGATAGAGTTTGCAGCCTGGCCTCCCCCAAGATTCATCAGATCCCGGATGGCTCAAGACTCCCTGTCAGCTCAGGGCTTGCGGTCCAAAGCCTTTTGGAAATTAGTGTCATCTGCCCGGTGCCCTTCCAAGAAAGGGGCAGAGGCTTCTACTCCAATCTGTTCACGGTTCCCAAAAAGGATGGGTCCCTGAGGCCCATCCTGGATTTGAAGCGCCTCAACAAATTTGTCAGGTTCAAGCATTTTCGCATGGAGACTCTGCGCTCGGCGGTCAGTACCTTGCACCCGGGCGACTTCATGACTTCTGTGGACATCAAAGATGCTTACCTTCATGTTCCAATCTTTCCAGGTCATCAGAGATTTCTCAGGTTCGCTCTAGAGGATCAGCATTACCAGTTTGTGGTCTTACCGTTTGGTCTTACCCCAGCCCCTCGGGTCTTCACCAAGGTGCTGGCGGGGGTGATGTCTCTGTTGAGATCTCAGGGCATTCGTATCCTTCCTTATCTAGACGACATTCTGATTCCTTCCATCAAGACGAGCTGGATACCCAGATGGTGGTCTCCACACTTGAGTACTTCGGTTGGGTGATCAACTATCCCAAGCCTTCTCTGTCTCCGACCTTGGTGAGGTCCTTTCTGGGCATGTCTCTGGATACATCTCAGGTCAAGGTTTTTCTGCCTGATGCATGCACTGTTTCTACTTTCTTGCCCTCATCCCTCCATTCGGCAGGGGATGCAGTTGGTGGGGCTGATGGTGTCCTGCTTCGAGGCAGTCCCCTATGCTCAATTTCACACGAGACCTCTTCAGTTGCACCTCTTGTCAGTTTGGGATTGGCACACTGTGTCCCTGGATCAGGAATTTGCTCTGTCCCCTCTGGTCATTCAGTCCCTCTCGTGGTGGCTGGACTCAAGGAATCTCCAAGTGGGCAGGACCTTTCTGCCTCCGTGTTGGGAGACTGTCACCACAGATGCCAGTCTGACCAGTTGGGGGGGGCTTTTGGAAGTCTCTGAAGTTCCAGGGTCAGTGGGGCCCTCAGGAGGCTCATGCCCTTATCAACATTCTGGAACTATGGGCGATAAGGTTGGTTCTTTCCCAGTTGACCCCACACCTTCGGGGTCGGACTGTTCAGATCCGCTCGGACAACCAGACGGCGGTTGCCTATATCAATCATCAGGGAGGGACTCAGAGCAAGCGAGCCCTCAAGGAAGTGTCCCTGATACTGTCCTGGGCGGAGGAGAATGTCCCCTGCGTATCAGCAGTTTACATCCCGGGAGTGGAGAACCTGGAGGCAGATTCCTTGAGCAGGGGGATATCTCGGCTGGGGGAGTGGTCCCTCAGCAACAGGGTGTTTCACTCCCTGTGCCACCGTTGGGGTCTGCAGGATGTGGACCTGTTTGCTTCACTCACAATCACAAGCTTCGATTCTTTGTATCTCTGTCACAGGACCCTCTGGCCTTTGCCACGGATATGCTAGCAATGCCTTGGAAGGGGTTTTGGCTCCTCTGTGTTCCCCCCGTTTGCTCTGTTGGGCAGGGTGCTGCACAAGGTAGCCCAGGAAGGGGTGCCAACCATTATGGTGGCCCTCTGTTGGCCAAGAAGGGTGTGGTTCGCAGACATCGTGCAGTAGATCAGTACGTCCTACCCTAGGATCCAGATCTGCTCACTCAGGGGCAGCTGTGCCATCCCAATTTACAAACGCTGGCTTTGATGGCTTGGCTGCTGAAACCTCCATCTTGATGGATAAGGGTTGCCTGCCTCTGTTTTTGATACCATGATTAGGGCTAGGAAGAAGTCCTCGTCCTTTATCTACTACAGGGTCTGGCATGCTTACATTGCCTGGTGTGAGTCCAAATCTCTTCCCTGTTGGGAGTTTTCTATTCCCAGGATTCTGGAATTCTTGCAACATGGTTTGGATTTGGGCCTTCAACTTAGTACCCTCAAAGGTCATATTTCAGCTCTGGCAATTTTTTTCCAAAGATCTTTTGCCAATCACCGTTTGGTTAAGACTGTTTTCCAGGGGGTTTCTCATGTGCGTCCGCCACGTAAACCTATGTTACCAGTTTGGGATTTGAATATGGTGTTAACTGCTCTGCCGGGTCATCCCTTTGAGCCTCTCCGTGAGGCCGCTTTGCCCATTTTGACTCTTAAGGTAGCCTTTTTGGTGGCTATCACTTCTGTCAGGTGTGTTTCTGAGTTGGCGGCGCTTTCCATCAAACCTCCTTATTTTGAGCGACACCAGGACAAGGTGGTGTTTCGGTTTAAGCCAGATTTCTTGCCTAAGGTTGTGTCTGCTTTTCATCTCAATCAGGACATTGTCTTGCCTTATTTGTGTTCTAATCCTGCTAATTCCAAGGAGCGGACTCTGCATTCCTTGGATGTGGTCAGGGTTCTGAAGTTTTACTTGGTAGCTACTGAATCATTCAGGAAGACTAATGCTCTTTTTGTTCTCCCTTCTGGACCTAGGAAGGGTTTGCCTCCGGCTAAATCCACTATCAGCAGGCGGTGGTGCAAGCCTATTCTGCTAAGGGGAAGGAACCTCCCTTCCGCCTTACTGCTCATTCCACTCATGCTATTGGTGCCTCTTGGGCTTTTCAGCACCAGGCTTCCGTTGAACAAGTTTGTAAGGCTGCAACTTGGTCTTCTGTTCAGACTTTTTCCAAGTTTTCCAAGGTTGATGTTAGGGTCTCAGCTGATACTGCTTTTGGCCGCAAGGTTCTTCAGGCGGCAGTGGTTTAAACTGCCCGCCGTTGTTCTTTGGGGATCCCACCCTACTTTACGGACACTGCTTTTGCATGTCCCAGACGTAAAGAATTTAGTGAAACAGGACGTGCTGTATACTTGGAAAAATACAATTCTGTTAGTACTCACCTGTAGAATTTATTTTGTAGTATACAGCACGTCCTGTTTCATCCCTCCCTTGTTATCATTATTCTTGGTTACCTCTGTATGGTGATTTGTTCAAATGTTTGGTTGGGTTTTCCTTCATTATTATTCTCTCGGCTTCTTGTCTAACTGCTTTGTAACACTGGGAATTTGTGGGAGGTTCCTGTCCTTTTATAGGCCCGGGAGATGCCACAAGTCTTCTTGCCACAACTTTTCTGCAGTCCACTGCGCCACCTTGTGGCGGATAACCCAGACGTAAAGAATTTAGTGAAACAGGACGTGCTGTATACTACAAAATCAATTCTACAGGTGAGTATTTCACAGAATTTTATTTTTTCCCTCCTTGTTTTTTCTGTTTTCACCCTGTTTTCATCCAGGTTTATTATTTTTCCAGTTTTTCTTTCATGTTACCTCTGCTCCTGTCTGCAATATCTTTCGATTTCCCATTTTCTTTCCTATTCTTACAACACCTTTATCCATGTATTCTTCTTCTTTTCAGCGTTGTGTCTTTTAGGCAGAACAAAACCCAGGATTTTCACTATATCAAGTTTTGTTTCTTGCCCCGGGGGCATTCCAACTTGCAGACAAACCTATAATCTGTCTCTAAATCTGGTTAAAAACAGAGGTCTCGGTCCACACAATTCTGCAGAAGTATGCTGAAGTCTCCTTTAAGACTTGTGTATCCTAATTGCCCTGCTCACATGTACCTTCCTGGTTATTTATAAAATGGTCTGAGCGACCATCACCACTCCTTTCTTTTGATTTTGTGCAAGTACATGGGGTCTAGTCTGTACTGCAAGGTCTTCGACCCTTCACCCCATGGGCTGCACTCGAGGTTCTAAAGCAACCTCAGGTAAGACTGCTCCCAAGTTATCTATTGCATTGTATGTCCCAAAAGGGGTTCTCAGAGATTAGAGTTAGGACCTCACAGAGGCACCTTGGTGCTTGGTGGTGCAGCTGCAGCATACTTTTGCAGATGAGTGTGGACTGAGACCCAGTTTTTAACCAGATTTAGAGAGAGATTATTGGTTTGTATGCAAGCTAACAGGGTTGAGTGCTGTGGCTCCTTTAAGATTTGTATTAGAAATACATTTTTGTAATCATTATTTACCGTTGTGTGTAGTAATGCTAAATGGTTCTGTTTCTTCAGGTAGATGAGATTATGTTGACCCTGAAGCAGGCCTTCAGTGTAGCTGCTGTGCAGCAAACTTCTAAGACTCAAACGCCATTGTGTGATGGATGTCCCATGCAGTGCATGCACAAGCTGTGTGAGAAGATTGAGGGTAAGTGCTTGCAGATCATCAGAAGTGGTACATACTACAGTATTGTGGCAGATTCATGGTTGTCTTGTATGTTTACATGACTCCTCCAACTTCATGTTACCAGCAGCAAGAAATACGTATAAAATATGTGCCTGATCTGATTTCCTGGGCTGCACCTCTAAAGTGTTTTCATAGTGTTTGTTAAATTCCAAGGCTACACCTACTGCCCTTTAGACACCAAATTCTCACAATGGCGCTTTAAGAAGAGAGAGGGCAGCACTGTCATGATTGATGCCTACCCATATCCTGTGCAGCTTTATTCCTTTATTCCTACCTCCTGGACATTCCCATTCCAGAGGTCTGTATTACAAGTTGCTTGAAATGTTACTGGCCCTCTGGGCCCGGCAAGAAATTGTTGAAAGGTTGCTTTATAGCATTAATCCCTATTGGCATATTGTGCCTTGTAATCACCATATGGAGGCATCTCAGGATAATGTGACCGGGGTTCCTTCGGGACAAGCGGGTGTGTAGCTTGTGGGGTCTCACCTCTTAGCGGTGACAATGCATGGGTCTGTGTACCTTGCGCCCAGCAGGTGCTAGCGCCGCAATCTGGCCTTCCTGTGACTGGGCCTGCACCTTGTTTCACTTCACCTACTCCCCCAAGCCTGAGTCTCACTCCCCATGACTTGAATACAAGTGGGGACTCTCAGCCTGATGTATCTGCTAGACTGGCTAGTGTCGAGAAGTTAATTGCTAATACCCTGGCGCGTAAGGCCACTGCAAAAAAGCGGCACTTAACACCTGATGTCACTCTTTTCCCTATGGAAACTGATGAGTTTTTGCATTTATGTGGCTATACCCCCTCGGACGAAGGGGAGCTGTTCTCCGATTCGGGGTCATCTGATGAGAGACCCAGGGGTCATGATGATTCTGGCTCTGACCCCTGGGCCCCGGATGATACTGACAGATTGCTGGCCCAGATTTTTGAGGTTCTGTCCATCCCCCCCCCCCCCCCGAGATTTTTCTTACTGCTAGGTCACGTTTGGAATTTCCAGAGCAAGCTCATTTCAATAATCTCGTGCTTAAGGAGTGGGAACGTCCCAGTAGACTTCCCGACGTACCTAAAAGTTGGGACAAAAAGTATCCCTTTCCCGCTGATGTGGTTAAGTGCTGGTCATCCCCTCCAGAGGTGGATGCCCCTATTCTAGGGTTGTCTAACACCTCTGTCATGCACTCCCCTGACTCTACTACCCTGCGGGATGCTGAGGACCGGCGCATTGACCAACTGGCGTCCCATGCCTTTGCTATTGTGGGGACGGCGCTGCGCCCGGTCTGTGCCTCGGCCATTACATCCCTGGCTCTTAGGTCCCTGATCAGAAGTGTCCTTGATGGTACCCCTGATGATTTGCCTCCTGATGTGTTTAATGCACCATCTAGCTGTGATGTCTTTGTAAATTTTGTCCTCTCTGCCTTGGATGACACCATTAGAATGTGTGCCAGAACTTCTGCCCTGGTGGTGGCTATACGCCGCTTGGTTTGGCTGCGCCAGTGGGCTGCCAACGCTGCCAAAAAAGCCCTCACTGGTGTTCCCTTTAAAGGACTCCGCCTGTTTTGGGACCGTCTGGACCTTTTTGCTAAAGGAGGTAGCTTGCCCCAGCGCAGGCGGCAGCCTCGGCCCTTTCGGGGTCAAGGCTCCTTTTCACCCCCCTACCGTGGTGCTAGACAAGGGAGGGGGGTTTTCTTCACTGGGGCCTGAGGAGACTCCTGGGGTAGGAGCAGAGGACGTGGTCGTCCTGGCTCCTCCTGGGGTTCTAAGCCCAAGTCCGCTCCCAAGCCCCCTCAGGCATGATGGGGCACCCTCGCCCATCTGGGTGGGGGGACGGCTGCAGCACTTTGCTCACATCTGGAGGCGTCATGTCTCAGACCGGTGGATTCAGGAGGTAGTGTCCTCCGGTTACAAGTTGGAGTTTGCTGTCCTGCCCCCCCCCCCTCCAAGATTCATTAGATCCCGGATTCCTCAGGACCCTGTCTCAGCTCAGGATCTAGTTCAGGCTGTACAAAGCCTCCTGGAGCTGGGGGTCATTTGCAAGGTCCCTTTAAGAGAAAAAGGCAAGGGCTTCTATTACAACCTTTTGACAGTACCCAAAAAGGATGGGTCAGTCAGGCCAATCCTGGATTTGAAGATCCTCAACAAATTTGTCAGGAGCAGGCGCTTTCGCATGGAAACTCTGCGCTCTGCCATCAGTTCTCTGCGCCCAGGGGATTTCATAACATCTGTGGACGGCAAAGATGCTTACCTTCACATTCTTGTGTTTCCAGGTCACCAAAGATTCCTCAGGTTCGCTTTGGAAGATCAACACTACCAATTTGTGGCATTGCCCTTTGGTCTCACTTCAGCTCCCAGGGTGTTCACCAAGGTGCTGGCTGGGGTGATGTGTCTGATCAGGTCTCGGGGCATCCGCGTGCTACCTTACCTGGATGACATCCTTATCACTTCCCAGTCTCTACATCAGGCAGAGTTGGACACTCAGCTGGTGGTGTCAACCCTGCAGTCTTTCGGCTGGGTGATCAATCTCCCCAAATCCTCTGTCTCCTTCCTCGGTGACTCCATTCCTGGGAATGATTCTGGATACAGTTCAAGCAAGGATCTTCCTTCCTCAACAGAAGGTGGATGCTCTGATTGCGCATGCCCGGTCCCTGCTATCGCGTCACCATCCCTCCATCAGGCAGGGAATGCAGCTGGTGGGCCTGATGGTGGCGTGCTTCGAGGCGGTGCCTTATGCTCAGTTCCACTTGAGGCCTCTACAACTTCACCTTCTGTCAGTATGGGACAAGTACCCAGCGTCCCTGGACGGGGTCTGTGTGCTTCCCCCCCTGGTCAGGCGGTCCCTCTAGTGGTGGCTGGACTCCAGGAACCTGCTGGGGGGCAGATCCTTTCTGGCCCCCTCCTGGGAGACGGTCACCACGGATTCCAGTCTGTCGGGATAGGGGGGATTCTGGAAGTCCCTGCGGTTCCAGGGGAGGTGGGGCCCTCAGGAGGCCCACACACCTATTAACATCTTGGAACTGAGGGCCATCAGGTTGGTTCTGGCTCAGTTGACCCATCACCTTCGGGGTCTGCCTGTTCAGGTGCGCTCGGACAACCGGACGGCAGTTGCCTACATCAATCATCGGGGAGGGACCCGGAGCAAGGGGGCCCTCGAGGAAGTATCTCGGATTCTGATTTGGGCGGAGGCCAATGTTCCATGCATATCAGCTGTGTACATCCCGGGGGCAGAGAATCTCCTGGCAGACTCTCTGAGCAGGGGGGCCTCTCGTCAGGGAGAGTGGTCCCTCTGCAACAGGGTTTTTCAATCCCTGTGTCACCGTTGGGGTCTACCAGATGTGGATCTGTTTGCATCCCGTCACAACCACAAGCTCCCGACCTTTGTCTCCCTGTCTCAGGATCCTCTGGCCTTGTCCACGGATGCTCTATCCATGTCATGGCAGGACTTTCAGCTCCTGTCTGTCTTTCCTCCATTCCCTCTGCTGGGCAGGGTTCTGCGCAAGATTGCTCTGGAAGGGGTGCCAGCAATTCTGGTGGCCCCCAGGTGGCCAAGAAGAGTGTGGTTCACAGACGTGGTGCAGCTGGCAGTAGATCAGTACGTTCTACCCAGGGTGCCAGATCTGCTCACTCAGGGCCCCTTACGCCAACCCAATTTACAAACTCTGGCTTTGACCTCTATCTTGATGGAAAAAGGTTTGTCTGCCTCGGTGGTTGATACCATGGTAAAGGCTAGGAAGAAGTCTTCTTCTTCCATCTATTACAGGGTATGGCGTGCCTACATTGACTGGTGTGAATCTAAGTCTCTTCCCTGTCGTGTGTTTTCTGTTCCCAGGGTTCTGGAGTTCTTACAGCATGGTTTACAGTTGGGACTCCAACTCAGTACTCTGAAGGGTCAGGTTTCTGCCCTGTCTGTTTTCTTCCAGAAGTCTTCTGCTCAGCATCCTTTTGATCAAGACTTTTTTCCAGGGGGTTACTCATGTGCGTCCCCCTCGTAAGCCCATGGTGCCTGTTTGGGATTTAAACTTGGTTTTGTCTCCCTTGCAGGGTGCTCCCTTTGAACCTCTGCAGGACGCTGCTTTGGTCATTCTTACTCTCAAGGTTGTCTTTTTGGTGGCTATCACTTCTGTTAGGCGTGTGTCTGAGTTGGTGGCGCTTTCAATTCAGCCCCCCTACTATGAGAGACACCAGGACAAGGTGGTGTTCCGCTTTAAACCAGATTTTCTGCCTAAGGTAGTGTCTGCTTTTCATTTGAATCAGGACATTGTTCTTCCTTCCTTGTGCCCTCATCCTAGCAACGCTAAGGAGAGGGTTTTACATTCTTTGGATGTGGTTAGGTGTCTGAAGTACTACCTGGTGGCCACTGCTTCTTTCAGGAAAACTGATGCTCTTTTTGTGGTCCCTTCTGGTACCAGGAAGGGTTTGGCTCCTGCCAAGTCTACTATTAGCAAGTGGATTCGTCAGGCTGTGATTCAGGCCTATTCTGCTAAGGGAAAGGAACCTCCCTTCCGCCTTACTGCTCATTCTGCTCTTGCTATTGGTGCCTCTTGGGCTTTCCAGCACCAGGCTTCTGTTGAACAAGTTTGCAAGGCCGCTACTTGGTCTTCTGTTCATACCTTTTCAAAGTTTTACAAGGTTGATGTTAGGGCTTCAGTTAAAATTGCCCTGCCATCCTACCGTGGCGCTCAGGCAGGACGAGGGCGGTGGGGGGGTTACAAATTGTACCACTGTGCTAAGCATGCATCACTCATCCCTATACAATCTTCATGCAGATCTAAACGCACTGAAGAAGCCACTAGAGCGAAACGCGTATGCAAACCTACCTCACTTGCTACAAACGAGGGATTACATGCAAACCTATTCCACTTGCTACAAACGAGGGACCACAAGCCCTGTATTCTTGCTACAGACTGCACTTGCTACAAACAAGGGACTATAAATCCAACATACCTGTTACAAACAGGAGATTTGGCAGCAAAATAACCCCGAAACAGGGATAAGTGGTGAAAGAACCCTATTCATTGTATATAGTGTACATGTCCAGATTATTGTATATATGTGTATAGTTTATACTACATTACTTGTATTGTCTATATAAATGTTTAAAATAAAACTGAATTTGCACACAAAATAAGAAATCTTTTAAAGGGAACACAACAAGGCGCACCTGGAACCCCTCTATTGGATGTCACACAGGGCAACATTATAAGACTCGGGTGAGACCACTCTCAGAGGGACCAACCCCAACCTATCCTTGATTTCTCTCTGAACCTCGATTCAGAAGCACCTTGCCCAAAATAACCTGGTACCTCCCAGACCAACTGCCCCCCTCCCCCCCCCCCCACATAACAGATGTGTATTTGCTTCTTTTCCTACAGTGACTGCGGGAGACCTGGAGGAGGTTGTGGGTGTCTGGCTAAGGAGAGAGTTTTTTTTAATTTCTTAGTAACCTCCCAGCCCCCACCAGTCCCGCCTTAGCACCAGGGTAGGATGGTGAGGGGCGGGGGGTGCAATTTTAACTGAAGTTCCGCTTTAACACCACTCCTCACCTCTCAGAATGGCAGAATCTGGGCAAGCTATTGCAAGCCTGTACAGCACAGCAGTATTCCGAAGAATCATGACGTGGGTCAGCCTAAAGGGACTTCATATTCCGTCTTTCTCATAGGAAGACCCCCCCACAGGGAATTTAAAGATCGATTTATTTCGATGGCAAGGGAGGTCCTCAAAAATTGGCTGCCCTACCACCCAAAATTATGAGCACCTCGGCTATATTTGGCAGGATTTTCTGGCGGTAGTACAGCCTTCCTCCCCTCCCTCCTGCTGTCAGAGAGGGGCCAGACAGCTGTATGGAGTGAGTCCAAGCATCGATCACTGTAAACGCAGGCACAAATGATTCTCTTAGGTGCAGGGGTATTTGGGGGATAATCAAGATGAGATCCAGCAGTACGCCAATGCTACCAGGGGGCAGAGGACACATTCAAATGGGTGCCAGTACGTTTGTATTGCTATTTGGGTCTCTGGCCTGGTTTTGCTATTATGAAAGCCGATCTCCGCTTGAATGCAGTTCCACTTTAATTCCAATCTGTATGTAAAAGCCTGTCCTGATCATACTTTGTAAGGCGCAGACAATTATATACAGCTTGATACTAAATGTAAAAACCAAGAATGCCATAGAGTGGATATAAAGGAACATTTGGCACCACTACTCTGTATCCTTTTTGTTACATTACTTCTGAAGCACTAACCCAAGTCCTCTTCCAAGAGGGGGACGATCATAAATTGCGGGGTGTGTGAGGCTGATGCCGTGAACCTTGCCCCTAACGTAATTTTTGACTGGAAAGCAGCCAGTGGATTCCGTGGCTCTAACAAACATTGACAACCTTGCTACAAAAATGCACTGCAAATCCTAGCAGGTCTTTCATCCCCTCCTTGGAACATTAGGTCCTTGCCCAGTTCCCTATTTCAGTGAGAGAATCCTCCGAAGAAGCCACCTCCACTGGAGGTCTGTTTATCCTACACTCTTCACGCAAAATAATGCTTCCAAATGTTACCTTAGAACTTTCCGTCCCCTAGTTTGAGTTAAATAATACTCCCCTCTTCAGATGTTCTTGATCACAAATGCATTTTTGTTTTGTTTTCTCACTAAGGTCTTCCACCATCAAAAACCAAACTTGAGTTACAAAAACACATGACAATGCTGAATAACCAGGAGCAGGCCTCTGTGTTTGAAGAGATACAGGTAAGTCTAGCACTAGAAATCAGCAGAAGCATTGTGGTATGAGGTATTGTTAAAGCAGGCCCGCAGGCTACCCCTCTCTCATGCTGACCAGCACATTAAAGATTGTCCAACTAAAAATAAGAAAACTGCCTTTATTATTTATTTATATAGCACCATCATCTGCCGTAGCACTTTACAAAATATAATTACAGACAAGGTAAAACATATCGTTCGTGGACCAATACAAACTAGATGCTGCGAGGTTCAAACCAAATGTTGTGAGCACAGGAGACATCTCTGCCCTTGCAAGCTTACAGTCTAAATACTCTCCTTTTGTCCAGAGCAGCTCCACCACCCAGCCCCTCTGGTCTATAACTGAGAGCGGGTAAACAAGCTGGTCCTTTCTGGTCCAAGATGATGGCCATGGATCTGACCAGTTTGAACTTCGCAACATGCCTACTCCAGTCATTGCATGACCCTGCCTCGACATCACACCCTCAATTGCTTTGAATGGTGTTTACGTGCAACAGGGCATAAACTAGTCATGTCCACAGCAGCCATCTTAGACTTAAGAGGACTGATGGGGCACTTGCTCTACCCTCTTGGTAGGTTTTACACCAGTGGATTTGGCTGGTGGTGCTGCGCTAAGAAATAGATGTAGAGCTGTTTTTTTGTCTGGGCCATCCTGATTTGACGGGGGTGCACAGCGAGATATCCCAAACGAAACATACCAAAACCCCGGGGGGGGGGGGGGGATCCCAGGTTTTGGGCTAATTTACCAGGAAGTTCCTGTGTGTGCACCTCTTACCAGAGGCAGAAGGTTTCCCTTTACATGTTTTCTATTGGCTAATATCAAGCTATTGCCTTCTCTGATACCTCTTCCCACATTCAAGCTAGTAACTGTCTGTCAGGGCAATCATGCCCATTTTCTTTACTCTGCACAGGGGCCTGATAGGGGGGCATAGGGAGTGGGACAACGTCCTCCCCAGCTGTGGACTTTGAGGGAGGCCCAAGTTAGGGTTACCAATTGAGGTGTAGCTGTCCTATTTGGTGCATTTTTTCATCTTGGTTTACAGACCTACTTGGTACAGAAACAAGCTAATACGTAGAGATGGTATATGCTTTAAATGCGAATTACTTTTACTGTGCTGCCATCTAGTGGGCAGCAATCTGAAGTTTCTTATCTGGAGAGGCTCAAGTTATTACAGGTGTTACATGAAGCCCTACAGCCAGGCCTTGCTACCAGGGAAAGTTTTACCCAGACATAAGTAACTAGTGTAGAAACAAGGCTTTAATATAAATAATAAATATACAGGATTATAATGGACACTACACAGGACCTTCACTTCAGTAAACTTATAGGGGAAATCATTTCCAGGAGTTGAAGTACCTCAATCCCGCCCCATCAGCCCCCCCGCCTCTGGCTATAAAGGATTCATGTTATGGGGAAGAAAAAGACTGTTGTGTAATAGACTTAGACCTCTTGCTTAATAAAACTAGCGCAGAACCTTGTGTCGTGGCCTGGCTTGATCATCGAAAAAAAATCCCTGGGCCACATTCCTACACCATTAATACCACATCATGCGCAATATTATTATATATATATCAGCGGAAAAACTCTGCACCTAAATTTGAAAGCTTTGGGCTTGATTATTCGCAAAAACTCAAATGATTATTCACTCCAAAAGAAAAAACTTGATTCAGGGAGTGTTTTTCTAGGGGAAATTTGGGCAAGAACCGTATTTTTCTCGCTAGCAAAAAGCTGGTGAGAGCTGCCGACTTCATTCAACGACATGTTGCTTTTCATTGATAAAAGCCTTGCTGCTAGAGCTGGGCTAATTCTAATCAATTAAAATAACAACTGGCATCATTTTTGGGGTTATTTTTCATTGGATAGGATTTAAAAAAAAAAAAAGACCCCCCCCCCCCCCCCCAAAAAAAAAGGACAGCAAACCCAGGCACCAGGCATAAGAGCTTGTAACCCAGGGCCCAGAGGCTGCATCAGAGGGCCAAGTTACAAGCCCTTATGCCCATACCGATGGGCACCGGGGTATTCCACAAATGGGGATGCGGGTAATATGGTGGGGTAGCGACATGTCACCCACTGATGCAGACTCACTAACCTGCTGAACTAGTGTAGAGGGCCCCTGATTCGGCAACGGCCCTGAATTACTTTTTTTGTGTTGATAGCTGAGGATCCCATCATCCCAGGTGTCTATAGCTAAAGCACCGGTGTGATTGAGTGCACATTATAGCTTTTACTTAATAATAAATGTGTAAAAATTTAAATAAATGCCACAAACAAACTGGTGGTATTGAATGTTTTTAGGGGGCAAAACAGTTCTGGAGTTTTAATCATGCTCATGTTATTCAAACCAATATTAGAGAATCCTTATTACTAGCAACAGAAAGCTGGAAGCCCCAAATAATGTCCAGAAATTGGGCATAATACTTGGCCAGCATTTCTTATACCTATGCACATGTGTGGCACATGATTATCTGTATGTAGCATATGGGTCCCTGAGGGGTTTAGCTCCTCAGGGTGTATGAGGAGTGGGTTCTTTGTTAACGGGCTTGGGGGACCTCCTGATGTGGGCTTACTTCCAAAAACTCCAATGAGACTGACTTTATGAAAAGGGCACTTACTTTATTAGCAGGACTTCAGGTACACTTTAGGCTTTACAGCAGGTCATACAGTCTTTCCACAACAGTTTCCTTAGCAGCTTCCATAGCACATCATTGCATCCAGATGTACTCCAACAGGTGGTGATCACTCATTCTGATCGCATAGTAGAATACTGCGGCCTTGAGCTTCCTCCTCAGCATCTTGGGGTGGAATGGTTCACCTTCTCCTGTGAATACTCCATAGGCATGCATGTGGCTCCTCTGCTCTCTCCTTCTCTCTGCGACTGCTACCAGTTGACCCTGCTGGTACCTTCCTCTCACTCCCAGTTACTACAATAGAGAACTACATCTTGCATGTTCTGTTCTGACTCATTCTGAGGTAATTCCCCCTAATATAAACTCCCTCTAGTGGCCTCTAGAACCTTCTCTAACTTTCTACTCACCTTAGCCAATAGCGTTTGGTAGACATGTAATGTCACAATTCATTTCTTATCCAACATGCCATCTTGTGGTGATGTAGTGCAACTGCAGGACAGATATGAACCATTACATTAAAAGACCAACAAAGATAATGGCTGAATACCTTCCGTCGGCTACATGTAGCCATGGTTGGGTGCGAGTGACCCTTTTGGTCACTGACCGATATGTGAATGCACTCATTTCCAGTGAGTTGCCCCATTCTCGGCCTTGGGCCTTCCAGCAGACATGGGCAGGCAAAATAGTTTTTGTAGTCATACCTGTGACCACTTGTGCTGTGGACATGCTCCCCTTGGGGTGTTTCCCCAGACCTACCATGATTTAATTTCTGTTCTGACTGTCTGGGGTGTGCTGGAGCATGCTGGGAGCTTCTCTGTATCCCCAGTGAGAAGGAATGACAATATAGTAGCTGGGGCTTTGTTGGACCTGGTCCTCCAAGTTTGAGTGTATTTTATTTGTTTCATCATGCAACTCTGAAACATTGGTGTCTTTTTATATAAATATATTTCTGGTGTTAATTTTAAATTTACTTTGATTTAGAAAATCCGCCCCAGATCAGAGCAAAGGGAAAACGAGCTGATTATCTCCTGGCTGAGGTGTCTGTATGAGGAGAAGCAGCGTAATCACATTCACGATGTGGAACCAAAGCAGGTAATGTATTTACCCTGGGATTTGTAGCCATGTTTACTTACTTGGGTCAGTGATGAGTAATATTTGCATTTTACTTAGTTCTCCAAGGAAATATAAAGGCTCATATATGTACATGTAGAACTGCTAGTCGTTTGCAGGAAACTCCCTCCTCTTGTCATTGCTGGTTACATTCTAAAAATGCTGGATGCCTTTGCCATCTTATTGATCTTCCTTTTGCAGGAGTCCTTTTAAAGGGGTACAAAACCCAGGGCGGGTGGCCCTGGGATATAAGCGATTCCAGGGCCGGCTGCTGGCCTTCCCCTGGGGTATCCTAATGGATGCCTGCCGTATGAAACCCCCAGATGGTCAGTATTTACTCACCTTTACCCGGTCCAATGGTGAATGCACGGGGTCTCGACCAATCTGAGCCATTTGCCGTGCCTATGTAATTCACCATACAGCTGTGATTGTGAGTAAGAGCTGATGCATTCCCAGCATCCTGTGCCAGCCATTCAGATACGGGGTGCTGCCACTCTCGCTCCCTATTGAAGGCTATCAGCCTTCAAATGATAGCAATGGCTCAGTTGGACTGGGAAGAGGCGAGTTATACAGGACCATCTGGGAAGCTTCACACAGCGGGGCATCCCAGAATGAGATGGGGCACGGAACAAAACCTGGAATAGTCGAACTGGACTTTGTCATGCCTCCTAATTTTATCAGGTGAAGTGCTATATTTAGCAGAAGAAGCAACAGGACCAGTTGCTCACAATTGGCAGCCTCATGTTTCTCTCTTCTTTTTAGATGTGGATTTCCAGAATCTGATCCATATGAGAGAGTTCCAGATACACTTTTGCACTGGCAGCAATTATGGACAGGGGTGGTCATGCGACTACATTTGAAGCGTGATCGTAGACAAAATAGTATCTATATAGTAATGCACACCACACTATAAATATGATGCAAAAAGAATTTTATATAGATGATCCAAAGACAAATTAATCGTTTGACATGAACATATTACCACATTAATCTGAGCTTACACACAGTGATTCACAATGCATATGCTTGTATACCTTCTGTACTGTAACAGGAAATTCAAAGGTAAAATATGTAGGTAGAATTGTAAATGGTCTGAGTGGCCAAAATGACGTGTGAACTGCACATTCCCTTTTACTGTTGTATAAATCATAGATTCCACTGAATAATACTGCCCCCTGGTGGTCAGTAGTGATTAATGGCACGCTGATAAACCTGCATAGCAATGTCAGTGATGATTCATACACCATAAAACTACTACGCTGACGTGAAAGGGGCTTGCTAAAGTGCCACAAATGTGGGAGGTATGGGTACTTGTGCATCCTAAGACATGCATCACAATAAAGACTGAGTATGTACAAATACACAGCAGATGATAATAGGTAAAATGAAAACAAGCACATGCAGAAAGCATGGCCATAGAAAAATAGATCTACATCACACTGCAGGAAATAGCGGCGGGGCGGGGTCCAGTAAGCTGTCACTGCCCTTTTCTTGCCCTTACCTTCACTTTCCCTTTAATGATAATGCTCAGTAAAAGCCATCAACTGACTTAAGAGCATAGTCTGTAAAATAGTGTTTTTTTATTACCTTGTGGCGTTTCCCAAACCAAAAAAAGTTTCAAAGTGGAGAAACCATTTCACTAATGGACTTATAAAACAACAAAATAGGCATCTACATTACCTTTACAAAACTCAAATGAATAGCATATACATTCATATATGAATAGCAATACATTCTATAGCAACATCCATTTCTCTTGCTTCCTGACCACTGAACTGGTAATTTTGAAACTGAGTCCCTTGCTCATCCTGTATCCCTTTTTTATTTCTGCTGGGTTTCTTTTTAACTAACCTTTTGCTTCTGATCATAGGATGGTTGATAGGTTGATTTCTTCAACTGGACCTGAAACCAATGAAAGTGACTCTTACTTCCTCTCACTCTGTAATAACCAAATAAAACCAACAAGTGTCTGGAGTTGGGCTTTAGGTATTTCTGTGCAATGCAAACTCCTACTTACATGTATAAAAAAAAAAAAAGAGTAGCAATGCAAATCTTACAATGGCACATAAATAGGCACATCGCTTTCTTGTTTGGTAAGAACAACCCCCATAAGATATTTTCAGAAGAGCTCAGGGTGATGGCTACAAAATTCTATGCAGGTCGGTCGTTTTATAAATAATATATTTGAGAGGTTGTTTTTTTAGGCCTTTACAGAGTGTAAGATGATGTTAGAAAGAATGACATGGGGCATGCCCCACAGTGGGAAAAAAAGCAGAGTTTCTTGTGTATAAATATTTTATTTAAGTGAATTGAAAGGGGTTGCTTTTAGGTGAGATTAATAAATAGATGATCATCACCAGGATCATTGGTTTGACTATACAGACATTTAAAGAAGGTCTGAATCCATCTGATAATTGCCAGTGGTGACCATATGTTTGTATGTACTGGTGATTGTACATTCCCCTCTTCCTTTTAGCCTAAAGCAATGGTCATTTGATTCTTCTGTTTATTGTTCTGTTGGACCATTGACATGCTATAGAAAACTAGTAAGTTAGACTGTAAACTATTTTTATTGTCTTTTATTCAACCAAGCCAATTGATTTTTTCCATGTTTTCTTATTATCAATGTACTTGTTCTTTTCTCAATGCAGAGCTCTCAGATTGCTTCTATCCCCCTGAATGAGCTTCAGACCAGTGCCCCTCGCTTTAGGCTTGAACTGCTGAAAAGTAAAGCCAAGAGATCACTAACCGAATCATTAGAAAGTATTTTATCCAGGGTAAGTATCTGGTAACCTTCTGTTCTTCATCTGTTGTGGTTTGCTGTTACACAACTTTTGTACTGCCTGTACTCTATGGCTGCCTGATCGTGGTTGAGCAAATAATAATCTAAAACCTGTAGAAAAGACAAATACCAACTTTATATTACACCAACCGCCCTCCTCCGCTTCTGAACATCTGATGCAGCACATAGCTGTCTCAAGGCCTCCTTCTTTCATCTTCAATCGTGCCTTCTCCCTTTTCGAAACTTGTAATTAGGATCCAAAAATCATTCAGCGTTGCCAGTCAGGGTGGGAGGCCGCTGTCTACTAACTGAGGAAAGGAGCATGTTCTACTAAAAATTCAAGACTTCAGAAGGAGAAGGTGTCTTCAGAATGAGCTGTTTTAAATCAGATGTCGATTGGGGGGGGGGGGGGTGTAGTTAATGTGAGCATAGGATATTTAGCTTTAAAGCGGACCTACAGAAACAGTTTGGGTTTTTCTGATTTCATGACTGGTATTTTAGGATGGATAGGATGGATCTACAATGATGTGTATGCACAGTTAATGCTAGATTGCGGTTCAGGAATATATTTAGGGATTACATGGCACGTGATAAGCTTGGCAGTATGACCATAGTATATTATTTGAGCTATGGCTCCAAGCCACCAACTAATTCAGGCAGGATTATGGCATGTTGGGCATGGTGTACACATGCCAGAGTCCCAAAAATGTCTTATGTGTATCCTTTAGAATGCTGGATAACTTTTCATTAATGCAAACATTAGTAATTCTGGCCAGATAAATAAATAGTTTCTTCCAGGCCTTGAATTGGATTGCTTTCTAGCTGTCATTCTAAACATAAATAATTAATTTTGTTTGTGGTTCAATTCTGGAGCTTTTGGGTGTATCGGCTCTCCCGAAGGGTCCTTACGGATGCGCACTAAAATTTCATGGTCTCCTGGACTGATCCCATCATCTACCTCATTGTGGTAAACTGGGCTCCTATCTTTCTGTGGTAACCCAACAGGAAGTTATAGCAAAACAAAACCATCCTCTGCCCCCCAATGCTGGCCCTCTCTGTCCGAGTACCTATAACGGTACTTGGATGGAGTACCATCAAAGCCACAGCCCCTGCCACTTTTGAGACAGCCGATTGGAGCTGGGTGATGTTCGCCTGTCGGATGGCCACATCCCTGGCTAGTGCAGTGTCCATGCTCCCGCGACAACCCTATCCAAATGGTTGGAAGCGGGAGCGCACAGAGCTATGGGGAAGGTGTATGTGGCTGTGGGCAAACAAAGTGTGGCGGGAGCGTTCTAATTTAGGCTGCCCTAAAAACCTAAACCGGACCTTCAGCATGATCTAATGAAAAGCCCAAACACCTATAAAAATATTCCCCAAAATCAAAATTAATATATTTTAAGTTTTTAGTCACTTACTTATTATTCTTTCCCCTGCTGGGCTGCAACTCTGTTCAGGACTCTAGGATACGCGCGCTGCCATCTTCCCTCAGAAGCATGGAAAAGCTGGAGTGGCCCTTTAACATGAAATCTGTTACATGACTAGTGCCAATGCTGAGCACCTTCTGGGATATTGCACTGCTTTGCTTATTGTCACTGCTCAGAATAAACATGCTGTAGGAAGATAAATTGGCAATATTTTACAAATCTGACTGCAATATTAATATAGAATCAGGCGTTCTGGGCCAACCTCCTGCACAAAATGGAGGATCGGAATATATCTGGCAGTGCAGCATACTGGCATCTGATAGGGTTAATCATGCCAAAAGCAGAATAAAAAAACAAAAGGAAAATCTATATATTCTCTCAGTATCAGTTTTGGGCTTTGCAGCTCGTACAGTTGATTACATTTTCTAAATAGCTCATTAACTGTTTTTCCTGCCCATGGATTGCAGATGGTAATCAGGCGTTCTTGATGTTCCTATTTTTTTCTGAATAAACTAGCTTTGCATTTGGCTTTTTGCTATTGCGATTCCAGGCTTTAAAGCAGAACTCACGAGTGTTGGTCGCCGCACTGTGTCAAACCCCCCAGGTCGCCTGAACAAACTCACCTCTTCCCGGTCCTACAATATGTGGCCGCTCGTCCAATCGGTGCGCTCGAATACACTCAGGCCCCTTCGTTCAGGAGCTCGCCTAATACAAGCGGATCCAAGCGCATTGGTAGCCTCATCCCCCACTACCCTCTAATAGGGAGCGTGCCCGTGCCAGGCATTCGCCCTGCTAAAGGGATAGCGGGGATGCTGTTGCCACTTGTGCATGTGCCGTAGGACCGGGAAACAAGGTGATTTTTTTGGGTGACCTGGGGGGTTTTCACACAGCAGGGGACCCCCGTTTGGGGGGAACGAGTATGCCTGCTTCATAGACTCCAGGGTGGATTGTACACTACCTAAGGTCTAGTTCAAACCCCTGAGGTACCTCACTATTATGTGTAATGTTGCCCTTCGCTTTTGATTTTGTTTTCTGGAAATTCCAGGGCAGTCGCAGCAGAATTCAGCAGGACAGCTCCAGGAGTGTGGACTCTGAAAGCTCACTGTGCAGTCCACTGGAATTCAGCAGTAAGGTAAAACCCGTCTATGGGTGCAAGTGCATTTTGATGGGAAATTCCACTTTTATATGTAGAAAAATGACCCTCTCCCATGTACCCATGTATCTGTTTCTCTGGCCTCTAAATAGCTTGCTGCCCTTCTGTTATCAGGCTGCATCCTTTCTTGAGTGTGTTTGCATGCTATATGTGTGTGGGCTGAAAGGGAGAAAGGCAGTGTTTGGAAGGCTAGGCCTGTCATCTGAGCCCCTGGAAAAAATCGTCAGTCTTGGGTTACGTTGGGAAACACAGAGGCAGCACCATGGGCATTAAGGATAAAGTATTTTATTTTTTTTTAATCTTGAAATGTAAGCTTTTTCATTGTCATTACACTGAAACTGTGGTAATAATGTTAGTTCGATTCCAGTAACCAAAGTTGCAGAGGGCATCACTGGTACAGGAATCCTGATATTTTCTTTTGGTCATCACCACTAGTCTTGATGATGCCCATGGCTTTTTTTTTTACTTAAAATGGACCAAAACTCAAATAAATGGGTCGGCCCATTGGGCCTTCTTATATTCTCAGTGTGTCACACACCCCGCTTCCCCTTTAATTCTGACGATAGGGTTATCCTCCAGCAGGAGGCGACGTTGCAGAGAGAAGTCTTGAAAAACGAGCCCCTCCCAGCCTACATATACCTGGGACCTCCCACTTAACACCCAGTGTTTTCTCTCTGCAAGATGCGACAAGACAGAAGAAAGAAGTCTCCTGCTTGCAGGTAGCCGGGGTCAAACCCCGGCACCCCCCTCTTGGTCTATTTCTGCCCAGTCAATTGTTTGTATGCCTAGATAGATAATGGAAGCCTCCCAGCCTAGGCTGCTGGCTGGGCGACGGTAGATGGCACCACATGGTGCCTAGGAGCTTATCTCCTCCGCTCGACCCCACGCGTGGGGCAACGCGGTTATCTGGCATGGTGATCCGGATTTGGGAGGCCCCGGTCCCGGTGTCCCCCTTGGCCACCTTCTCCCGCTTGGTCCCTTCTCCCTTCGCGTGGGAGGGGGGGCTTGTGTGGGGTGCTTTACACTTTGTGTGTGATTTACTGTATGTTTGGGCGAGTGCTGGCAGCTGGCGGGGTCGGCGCCACGGCGTGCGGGTGCGTGTTCCGAGCTGCTGGGGCTACGTTCAGCGTATTTAAACTTTCCCTTTGTGTGTTGTGACAAATGCATTTTTTACCCTATGGGGCGCCTGTTGGCGCCCGTTTGCTTCGCGCGGCGCAGCCATTTGGCGGGCCGCGGTGCTCGTGTTTTGGTGGGCGGGGCCGCGCTGTATGGATCTCCGGAGCGCTTCGCACGCTGAGCCCGGCCCGCCTTCCTTCCTTCTTCCTCACTCCGGAGTCCTCGCACACGGGTCCCAGGCTCGGCTGAGGAGGGCGCCGTCATTTCAAGTATTTTGTTTGTTTCTTTGTTTGCCTTGCTTTGTGTGACTGTGCAGTGTGTGCTAATTTTTTTTCCCTGTCACATTTGTATAGCTTCCCCTCCTGGATGTACATATTAATTATACATGTGTGTATATATATATATATATATATATATATATATATATATATATATATAATATTTTTATTGGCTGTATATACTTCTCTTGCTTTTGTATATATTGTTTATATATTTTACCTTTACATTCTGAGTGGTTGTGTTGGTGTGTGTGTGTGTGTGTGTGTGTGTGTGTGTGTGTGTGTGTGCGTGTGCGCATGCTGGCAAACTTTTTTTTTTTTTATTGGGTGCCTTGTTTTCACTGGGACTGATTGTGGTCTCTTCCCCTTACAGATCCTGGGATTCCCTCGCTGCAGTGGGTTTCCCGGTCTGATATACCTGGCTAGTCTTATTTTCCAATTAGGATTCTCCTAGGCTTAAAATCCTCCCACTCCCGGGACTTTAATTAAAGGGGGCATCCCGGGTTGCTTACTGCGTAATTCCCTGGGTTGTTGCGAATACCACAATTTCACCATATGGAGGCTTCCGACACTACCGGAAACGGCTCTTCGGGGCTATCCAGGCTGTGTGGGGGTTGTGGGGCTCCGCTCCCAGGCGATGATGTCATAATATGTATTCCATGTGCACAGCGGAATATTGCGCGCCAGTCCGGCAATTTCACCATATGGAGGCTTCCGACACTACCGGAAACGGCTCCTCGGGGCTATCCAGGCTGTGTGGGGGTTGTGGGGCTCCGCTCCCAGGCGATGATGTCATAATATGTATTCCATGTGCACAGCGGAATATTGTGCGGAATAATCCCTGGGTTGTTGCGAATACCACAATTTCACCATATGGAGGCTTCCGACACTACCGGAAACGGCTCTTCGGGGCTATCCAGGCTGTGTGGGGGTTGTGGGGCTCCGCTCCCAGGCGATGATGTCATAATATGTATTCCATGTGCACAGCGGAATATTGCGCGCCAGTCCGGCACTCCGGCTTCTGGCTCCTCGCAACCTCCGTCATCTCCTACACCCCCCCTCCTATTCCGGACCCCGTGTGACGTTGTCAAAGGTGGGGATTCGCAATCCGAGGTGTGTGCACGGTTGGCCAGCCTCGAGAAAATGGTCTCCGCCGCGGTGGCTCAAAAGGCTACGGCTAAGCGGAAGCACCTGTCTCCGGCTTCACCTGTTCCGGAGGTTGAGGTGTTGGAAGTGTTTGATTGGTCCGATTGTCCCCCGGCTGAGGAGGGGGAGCTCCTAGCGGAGTCAGACGAGCCTGCAGACCAGCAATTGTTTGGTACCGCTGGCGATCAGGCTGCGGGGGTGTTCCTTGACACTCCTTCCATTTTGACTCAGATGTTTGAGATTTTGGCTTTGGATCCACCTGAGGCAGCCCCCCCCCGCCAAAGGGTGAGTTGTTTGATGTGCCCAAGCCGCGTTTGGTGTTTCCCAGACAGCAACACTTTGTGAGGTTGTCCTTAAGGAACCTACGCGCCTTGTTGGAGTTCCTCCTAGTTGGGATAAGCGTTATCCCTTTCCGGAGGATTTGGTGAAGCTTTGGTCTGTTCCCCCTGACGTCGATGCCCCCGTGTTGGGGCTGTCTAACACGGCTGTGTTGCACTCCCCTGACACTACTACCATTAAGGATGGTGATGATCGTCGGATGATCAATTGGCTCGCCATGGTTTTATCAGTGCTGGATCGGCACTGCGGCCGGTTTGTGCTTCGCCGCTTTTTTTGATGGCTGTCAGGTCCATTATTAGAGATTTGTACGCAGATCTCCCACTTGTGATGAGTTCTTTTCTCTCAAGCAGTGTGAATCATTTATTTCCTTTGTCATGATCGCCCAGGACGATGCGCTTGCGATGTGTAGCAGGACCGCGGCCCTGTTGGTTGCTATTCGGCGGTCGGTGTGGCTGCGTCAGTGGACGGCGGACTTTAGCTCTAAGAAGTCGCTTACAGCTCTTCCTTTTGTGGGTTTGCGCCTGTTTGGCGACAAATTGGATTCAGTTACCAAGGGTGGTAAGTTGCCTCAACGCAAGAGGCCGCGTCGTTCCTTTCGGGGAGCGGCTTCTTTTAGTCCCTCCTTTCGGGGAGCCAGAACGGGCAGGTTGGACCCGGGGGAGGGGCCGTGGCCGTCCCGGTCAGTCCCGGGGCGCCAAGCCCAAGCCTGCTGGCAAGCCCGCTCAGCAATGAGGGGGTGCCCTCACCCGTGCGGGTGGGGGGACGATTGCGACACTTCTCTCAGGTTTGGGACCAGGCGGTTCCAGACAGATGGATGCGGGAGGTGGTGTCGTCCGGTTACAAGCTGGAGTCTCGCCCTCCTTCACGTTTTTTCCGGTCTCGGGTGCCCACCGATCCTTTGGCTGCGCAGGGCCTCCTGGCATCAGTGAAGAATCTTCTGGAAATGGCGGTCATCCGGCCGGTGCCGCACTTGAAAGTGGGCCTCGGGTATTACTCCAATCTTTTCACAGTCCCCAAGAAAGACGGGCCGGTTTGCTCCGTTCTGGATCTGAAGTACATCAACAGGTTCATCCGTACACGGAAGTTTCGCATGGAAACTCTGCGATCGGCTATCAGTTCTCTTCGGCAGGGGGACTTCATGACGTCCATAGACATCAAGGATGCTTACCTTCATGTTCCCATCTGCCAGGCTCATCGTTTCCTTCGGTTCGTGATGAGGGATCGGCATTTTCAATTCTTGGCACTTCCGTTTGGCCTTACCTCGGCTCCAAGAGTGTTCACCAAGGTGCTGGCAGGGGTGATGGCCATTCTCAGAACTCATGTCTCCTTCTCTCAATCAATCGGAGACGGACACCAGGACGGTGGTCTCCACGCTGGAAAGCTTCGGCTGGGTGATCAACTATCCCAAGTCCTCCCTCGCCCCGGCCAGGGTGGTGTCCTTTCTGGGAATGCGGTTGGATTCTTGTCAACACAGGGTGTTTCTGCCCCAATCCAAGATTTTTCGGATTCAGGAATTGGCTCGGTTCCTTCTTTCCAATCCTCGACCGTCCATCCGTCTGGGGATGAGACTGGTAGGGTTGATGGTTGCCTCTTTCGAGGCAGTTCCTTTTGCTCAATTTCACACAAGGATGCTTCAGCTTCATCTGTTGGCGTCTTGGGACCGGCGACCACGGTAGTTGGATCGGCCCTTCCAGTTGTCCTCCCGGGTCCGGCAGTCCCTTCAATGGTGGTTGGTCTCGACCAATCTCTTGAGGGGCAGGTCTTTCCTTACCCCTCTCTCGGAAATTGTCACCACGGACGCCAGTCTTTCGGGATGGGGGGGATTCTGGAAGGATCTTCAGTTTTGGGGGCAGTGGGGGCCTCGAGAGGCCCACTTGCCCATCAATGTTCTGGAACTGAGAGCCATCCGTCTGGTTCTTTTTCATTTGACTCCGCATGTTCTGGGCCTTCCGGTTCAGGTTCGCTCGGACAATCGGACAGCGGTTGCTTACATCAATCATCAGGGAGGGACTCGCAGTCTGGGTGCCCTCAGAGAGGTGTCCCTGATCCTGACCTGGGCGGAGGCCCATGTTCCTTGTCTCTCGGCAGTTTACATTCCGGGTGTGGAAAACAGGGAAGCGGATCTTTTGAGCAGGTGCTCTTCCCGTCTGGGGGAATGGTCTCTCCATCCTCAAGTTTTTCGGTCTCTGTGTCTCCGGTGGGGGACGCCGGAGGTGGACCTGTTTGCCTCTCATCACAATTGCAGGCTTCAGACCTTCTTGTCGCTTTCTCAGGATCCTCTGGCTCTGGCGGTGGGCGCCATGTCTCTGAGCTGGGGGGAACTGGGGTTTCTGTACTTTTTTCCTCCGATACCCATGCTAGGCAAGGTGGTACGGAAGCTGGCTCTGGAAAGGGTGTCCGCCATTCTCGTGGCTCCAAGGTGGCCAAGGCGAGTATGGTTCGCAGACATCGTTCGGCTGGCGGTGGATCAGGTCGCTCTGCCTCTTCGGCTCGATGTGCTCACTCAGGGTCGGCTGTGTTACCCCAGTTTACCAACGCTGGGTTTGACGGCTTGGCTGCTGAGACCTCCATTTTGAAGGAGGAGGGTCTTTCTGACTTGGTTGTTAAGACTCTGATATGTGCCCGGAAGAAGTCTTCTTCTACCATCTACTATAGGATTTGGAGACCCTATATCGCTTGGTGTGAGGTTAGATCTTTGCCTTGTAGGGTCTTTTCGGTTTCCAGGATTTTGGATTTTCTGCAATCAGGGCTGGACTCTGGTCTCCAGCTGAGTACTTTGAAAGGGCAGGTTTCTGCCTTGTCTATCTTTTTTCAGAAGCCTTTTGCGCTTCATCCTTTAGTCAAAACTTTTTTCCAGGGGGTTACGCATGTGCGGCCTCCAAGGAAGCCATTGCTCCCTGTTTGGGACTTGAATTAGTTCTTTCTGCTCTTCAGGCTCCTCCCTTTGAGCCCTTGCAGGATATTGCTCTTTCTACCTTGACTCAGAAGATTTCCTTCTTGGTAGCTATCACTTCGGTTCGGCGTGTCTCGGAGTTGGCGGCCTTGTCGATTCAGGCGCCCTACTTTGAGAGGCATCAGGACAAGGTGGTTTTTCGTTTCAAACCGGACTTTCTTCCTAAGGTTGTTTCTGCTTTTCATTTGAATCAGGATATTGTTCTTCCCTCCTTGTGTCCTAAGCCTAAGAATGACAAGGAGAGGGTTTTGCATTGTTTGGATGTCGTACGCTGTGTTAAGTACTATTTGCTTACTACTTCTCCTTTTCGTAAGACTGATGCCTTTTTTGTTGTGCCCTGTGGGCAAAGGAAGGGTTTGGCTCCGGCCAAGTCTTCCATTAGCAAATGGATTCATCAGGCAGTTGTTGGGGCCTATTCGGCCAAGGGGAAGGTTCCCCCTTTTCGTATCACCGCTCATTCTACTCGTGCTGTTGGTGCATCCTGTTCGTTTCAGCACCAGGCTTCTGTTGAACAAGTTTGTAAGGCTGCTACTTTGTCTTCCGTTCATCTTTTTCTAAGTTTTACAAGGTTGATGTGCGGGCCTCAACGGATGCTGTGTTTGGCCGCAAGTTTCTGCAGACTGCAGTCGTTTTAAGTTATGCTTCATTTTGCTGTCGGATACCCACCCCTTGTGGACACTGCTTTTGGATGTCCCTATCGTCAGAATTAAAGGGGAAGCGGGGTGTGTGACACACTGAGAATAATACCATTTTGTGAGTACTCACCTGTAAAATGGATATTGTCAGTGTGTCACACACCCCGCTTCACCCGCCCTTTTTTGGTATCCTTGATCCTCTATATGGTGAAGCTTTCCTTTATTTTATTTTTGAGGTTACCGTTGGATTTCCTGGTACCTTGTCTTACTGCTGTTGGAATTCACTGGGTGTTAAGTGGGAGGTCCCAGGTATATGTAGGCCGGGAGGGGCTCGTTTTTCAAGACTTCTCTCTGCAACATCGCCTCCTGCTGGAGGATAACCCTATCGTCAGAATTAAAGGGGAAGCGGGGTGTGTGACACACTGACAATATCCATTTTACAGGTGAGTACTCACAAAATGGTATTTTTTGAACTACCGCAGTGTGAAACCCCTGGTTTCCCAGTATGCTCACCCGATCCTTGATTCTGTTGTGTAATGCGCATGCCCAGCTCTGCATTCTTGCTGTGAACAACAGGGTAGTTCTTGTAGTGTCCCTAGATGCCCCTTAGGTAAGCATTTAACCTGTCCTAAAGTCTCTTACGCTCTAGTATGGGTTTTGGTACGGCCCTCATTGTTATCAATAGGCAGCATGCACTGCCTCATCCATTGCATCCCCCGATGGCCTGTGTGCGCTCCCCCCCCCCAGCCATTCAGACAGAGGGTGGGGAATGTGGCAGCGTACACTCCCCAGTGAAGTCACGGAGAGCTGTTTGCTGAATGACATAGTCCCGACAGACTGTTCTTATTGGACGAGAGCCTGCGTATGCTCTATTGGAATGAGAAAGAGGTGAGTGAATAGTGGCATTCTGGGGGGGGGGGGGGGGTTCACAAAGCGGAGCATCCCAATTTGGAATGCCCCAGGGAACAGTACAAAACCCAGGAAAGTCAAATTACTGGGTTTTGTGCCACTTTAACTTTGCTCCACATCAAAAGTTTTTCCCATGGAGAAAAAAAAATCTTGCAGCAGGGATCCATAGATGCTAGTGGCTGATCAACATTTTTTATCTGGCGTTGCATTGGTCATGCTATGTAATTCAGGTTTCATTTTAGGTTGAGGTACATCACAGGTTTTCAGTCGGGGTGTAACTAGACATCCATGGATCCAGTGCCTTACTCTCAGCTGTTATAAATGTAACACATCTCTTATAACATTTCTGTTGTTTAAGCAGATACCAGGGTTGCAGCTATTTTATCTTTATGGATAAAAATGGGTTTTTGTTCTCCTAGGAGCCTTCTTTGTGTGAAATTGAGGCTTCTCAGGTGTCCCCTGAATTGACTATGAAAACACACGGATCCCTGGGCGACCTACCAAAGGCAGCAGAGAGCTCCCTCTCGGACTATCCCGAAGAATTATCTCATCAAGGCTTTAGACGCCGAGCCAACACGTTGAGTCACTTCCCTGTCACAGTGCAGGATTTTCCAGAGCCTATGCAGAAAACCCCATCTGCTCCACAGAGGAAGCTCATCCGACATCATTCCGTTAGCACAGAGACCCCTCACAAAAGAAAGTAAGTGTCCTTTTATTTTATTAGAGACCATGTTGTATCTATGATGGAGAGGGCAAACTACTACCAGAACATTTACTGTATATTGTTTATGCTCTCTATAATGGAAATGGATACCTGGAGTCACTATACTAGAATCCTGTGCCTGCACCTTCAGGCCACAATTATTCCTCTCTATATAAAAGTCTTTTTTATTAGAACTTTTGTAAATCCCTAGCATTGTAAATATATTTTATTTTCATTTATTTTTGTATTCATATAATAAAACTTGACCATTTTCTATATATACAAAAGATATTTAAGCTGGGCTTACACTGCTGTGTAGTATTGTGATTGCGTTTGTACAGCGATTGATATTGCCCTTTAGTCGAATTGAATTGCACTCACTTGGCTAAAGAAACGCTGCAAGCAAGTCTGATTTGCATATGCAAATTGGCCCGTTGGCTTACCTAGGGACTACAGTGTAAATCCAGCCTTATTGTATAGAGCTGGTAAAATAGTTACATTTTCAGAGCTTAGTTAGTGGGTATATCAGACATCACCAGACGGCCATTAGTATCTGTCATTATGTTTATAACCTACATACCATACCGTACTGTATACAAGAAGTGACCCTATAGTGTTTTTACAATACCAAACACAAGGGCCTCGATTCAATAAGAGTTGAAAGAAATTCTCATGGCAGTAAAAAATTTAATTCATGAGAAAAAAGCCTGAGAATGTCACTGTTAGTGAATCACCTGAGGAAAAGACAATGAAAGTCAATGGCAGCTTTTACTACAGTGTGGGAAGGAGTAAACAGTTCTCTACTTTTCTTAGGCCAAAAAAGTGCCATTGACTTTAATTGTTTTCCTAACCAGTGATTCAGTAACAGTGACATTCTCAGGCTTTATTCTAAGTGTGCCATATACTCCACTTCGATCATCATGACATCTGGGTCATATCCTCTAGAGGGCGTACTTTCGCAGAGATGAAATGCAAAAAAGGCAGCCCCTCCTGGCCCATATAACCTAGGAACCTCCCACCAATTTCCCAGTTACTTCTCTGCGAGCGGACGAGACAGCGTAATTTAGCGTAATTCCCTTCGGTCTTGCGACTGACCAATAAAAAATCACCATATGGAGGCTCCGCAGGATACTGGACTCGGGTCCTCATTGGGCCCAGTCCGCTCATGCGTGGGGTGTGGGGCATCCCTTACGGGAGAGGATGTACCAATCTGTACTCCATGCGCTCATAAGGCCATAACGCGGAAGTCTGGGTCCCAGCCTTCTGGGTTGGCTCTTCCTGCTTCATCGCCTTCCCCTCCCCGTTTGTTACGTACCCCGAGTGACATTGGTGCCAGCGGGGAGTCGCAATCAGATGTATGCGCCAGGTTGGCGAGCATTGAAAAATTTGTTGTTAGCACGGTGGGCAAGAAGGCCCAAGCTAAAAAGAGACATTTGTCATCGGCCCAGCCTGTGTGGGACACAGATGACGATTATATGGATTTGTCAGATTATTCCCCTTTAGAGGAAGGGGAAGTGTATGAGGAGACAGAATCTGATTTTGTGCAGTCTGGTGAGACTTTTGGTGGGCAGGCGCCGGGGGATGCCGTTGATACGGCGGCTGTGTTGACGCATATGTTGGAGGTGTTGGATATTGTTCCCCCTGAGGCGCCTCCGTTGAAGAAGGGGGAATTTTTTGGGGTCCGCAAGCCCCGTCTAGAGTTTCCTATGCAGGATCATTTTGATGCACTGATCCAGAAGTAATGGGAGAGGCCCTGTCGGCTGCCAGGAGCTCCCCAGGGATGGGACAAGAAGTATCCCTTCCCGGTGGAGGCGGTCAAGCGATGGTCTTCTCCCCCTGAGGTCGATACGCCTGTCTTGGGCTTGACCAATACTTCTGTATTGAACACCCCGGACGCTACCTCCCTTAAGGATGGCGAGGATAGGCGCCTGGATCAGACGACCTGTCATGCGTTTGCTTGTGTGGAATCGGCCCTGCGGCCGGTTTGTTCATCGGCTCTAGTGTCGCTTGCTACGAGGTCTCTTATCAGGGACTGGCTTAATGACGGTCTGTTTGATCCGGCTAGCGCTGAGTTCGCTACTCTTAACAGGTGTGAATTATTCATGGATTTTGTGTTGTCTGCTATGGAGGATTCTATTGTCATGTGTAGCAGGACTTCGGCCCTATTGGTGGCCATGCGCAGGATGGTCTGGCTGCGTCAGTGGACAGCGGATTTTGGGGTTAAGAAGTCCCTTACAGCTCTTCCCTTCTTGGGTACGCGGCTGTTTGGTGATAAATTGGATGCTGTTGCTAAGGGAGGTAAGTTACCTCAGCGGAGGAAACAGCGCCGTCCCTTTCGGGGGGGCGGTTCTTTCACTCCGTCCTTTTGTGGAGCCAGAGTAACTAGGGGTCTGCCCGTCTCTGGTGTCAGGGGCTCGTCCTGGAACAGGGGCAGAGGTCGGGCGCGCCCAGCGGCTGCCTGGGGTTCCAAGCCTAAGCCCGCCGGTAAGCCGGCTCAGCAATGAAGGGGCGCCCTCACCCGCACGGGTGGGGGGAGGCGGCTGCGGCTCTTCTTCCAGGTCTGGGCTAGGGAGGTCACAGGCAATTGGATCCTGGAGGTGGTGTCGTCTGGGTACAAACTGGAGTTCGAGTACTGGCCGCCTCCAAGGTTCTTGAGGTCGCGGGTGCCCTCGGACCCTCAGGCTGCTCAGGGGCTCCTGTTAGCAGTAAGAAATCTTCTGGACATGGGAGTTATTTGCCCGGTGCCTCTGTCGCAGAGAGGCAGGGGTTACTACTCCAACCTTTTCACGGTACCCAAAAAGGAGGGTTCAGTGAGACCCATTCTAGATCTCAAGGTTCTGAACAGGTTTATCAGAGCCAAGAAGTTCCGCATGGAGACTCTGCGCTCCGCTATCAATTCCCTTCACCAGGGGGATTTCGTGACGTCCATAGACATCAAGGATGCGTATTTGCATATTCCTATTTTTCCAGCGCATCAGAGATTCCTCCGGTTTACGGTGGAGGATCAACATTTTCAGTTTGTAGCTCTTCCCTTCGGGCTGACCTCGGTACCGCGGGTCTTCACCGAGGTCTTGGCGGAGTTAATAGCCCTGCTCAGAGCTCAGGGCATTCGCATTGTGCCTTATCTGGACGACCTGTTGATCTCAGCTTCTTCCATTAGTCAGGCGGAGCTGGACACCCACCAGGTGGTGTCGACTCTGGAGAGGTTCGGGTGGGTGATCAATCGCCTCAAGTCCTCTTTTTCCATCACGCGTGATTTCCTTTCTGGGCATGAATCTGGCTACCATTCAGGCCAGAGTGTTTCTGCCCCAGACCAAGGTGCAGGGGATTCGGGGTCTGATCTGTCTTCTTCTGGCCAATCCTTGTCCCTCTATCTGACAGGGGATGAAACTGGTGGGCTTGATGGTGTCCTCCTTCAAGGCGGTACTGTTTGCACAGTTTCACATGAGATCGCTTCAACTTCACCTATTGATGTATTGGGACAGGTGTCCCCAGTCTTTGGATCAATCTTTCAGGATGTCTCCCAGGGTTCGGCAGTCACTTCGGTGGTGGCTGGAGTCGAGCAACCTGTTGAAGGGCAGGTCCTTTCTGGTCCTTTGTTGGGAGACGGTTACCACGGATGCCAGCCTGTCGGGCTGGGGAGGTTTTTTGAAAAGTCATCAGTTCAGTGGGGTGTGGAGCCCTCAGGAGGCTCACAACCCCATCAATGTCTTGGAGCTCAGGGCCATCCGGCTTGTTTTGCAACGGCTGACGTCGCAGTTACGGGGTCTGCCGGTTCAGGTTCGGTCAGACAATCGGCGGTGGCCTACATCAATCAGCAAGGAGGGACTCGCAGCAGGGGTGCCCTCAAGGAAGTCTCCCTGATCCTGCACTGGGGGGAGAACTTTGTTCCTTGCATTTCGGCAGTTTACATTCCGGGAGTGGAAAACATGGAGGCGGATTCCCTGAGCAGGGGGTCATCTCGCCAGGGGGAATGGTCGCTCAGCCCCAAGATGTTTCGGTCGCTTTGCCACCGGTGGGGGACTCCGGAGGTGGACCTCTTTGCCTCTGGTCACAATCACAAGCTTCCGGCATTTGTGTCTCTCCCCCGGGATCCGCTGGCTCTGGCAGGGGATGCCATGTCTCTGAACTGGAGGGATCTGGGGTTTCTGTACCTGTTCCCTCAGTTTCCCATGGAGGGCACGTCAGCAATCCTGGTGGTTCCAAGGTGGCCAAGACAGGTTTGGTTCGCAGACGTGGTAAGGTTGGCAGAGGATCAGTTAGACCTGCCCCTTCTGCCGGATCTGCTCACTCAGGGTCCACTGCTCTTCCCAATTTACCAACGCTGGCTTTGACGGCATGGTTGCTGAAACCTCCATCTTGAGGGAGGAAGGTCTTTCTGATGCTGTCATTCAGACTCTGGTTAGGGCTAGAAAGCAGTCCTCCTCCGCCATCTATTATAGGACTTGGAGGTCTTATATTGATTGGTGTGAGGTTAGGGCCTTGCCTTGCAGGGTGTTTTCTATCCCGAGGGTCTTGGAATTTCTGAAACATGGTCTGGACCAAGGTTTGTAGCTTAGTACGCTGAAAGGGCAGGTTTCTGCCCTGGCGGTTTTCTTTCAAAAGTCTTTTGCTGTTCATCCTCTGGTTAAGACCTTTTTCCAGGGGGTTACGCATGTGCGGCCTCTAAGGAAGCCTTTGCTCCCAGTTTGGGATTTGAATTTGGTTTTGTCTACCTTGCAGGGTCCGTACTTTTGAACCTTTGCAGGATATTGCACTTTCTACGCTTTGTCAGGATTGTACCTAACACCCGTCTGTCTTAAGCCAGTATCCCCCAATCTCCACCGCCACTTCTGCCTATAGACAAGCCCCCGCTTGTAGGAGACGCGAGCAATGCCTCTCCCAGTCGGTTGCCCCCAGGACTTAACAGGCGCAAGGGATAGTAGCTTAAGGTGCAGTTTGGTGTTAAGCAGGGAATCCCGAATGAGGATGCCGGGTGCGGAAAGTCCGTAATTCAGGCCGAGGTCAAACCAGGAAGTCACAGGCGAGGTATCCAGGGGAGAAGACAGAGGATGGTCGAGGGTAGCCGGGGTCAATTCCAGGAGGTCACAGGCGAAGTACAGGAGGGTCAGGCAAGAGAATGGTCAGGCAAAGCAGAAGGTCAGGGCAGGCAGCTAGCAAGAGTAGTCAGGGTCCAAATCCAAATCCAATCCAAAATCTTCACAAACACTGCAGCACACATCCAGAACCCAGAAGCTATAACGGGCACTGGGAAACTGGAACAGTGCACATATATAGGGAAGTCTGGCCAATGGGAAACAGGGAAAAAAGGAGGGAAGGAAGGTGCTTGGTGCAAACAAGGAAGTGGGATCGGTCCCAGGAGCTGGACGGCCCAGGCCAGACAGGCCGACCAGTCCCTGGGTCCGATCCCAAGAACCGGCCACTGACTGGGCAATTCAAACTCGCCCCCGGCGGGCGCGCTGGGGGAAGCGCCGCCGGGAGGCATAAAGCAGACGTGCTCGCGCGCGCGCGCGCGAGCACGTTGACGATCGGGCGCGCCCCCGCCAGGAAGGGGAAGCGCAGAGCTGGAGGGGAGAGCCGCAAGGCCGCGCAGCCGCGCGGAGCGGGCTGCGACACGGCCACCCATGGCGTCCTGCGCCGCCCGCCCCAGATCCCCGTGACGGTGCCGAGGAGCCGGCAGACCCGGGGACCGCCGGGCCGCAGCTCGGTGGGAGCCAGCCGGCAACGCGCCGCGGGACCCGGAACGGCGGTGAGGTAAGTGCCTAACATTACCCCCCCCCTGAGGAGGGGCCACTGGACCCTCCAAGCTGGGTTTTAACGGATTCTCTCTATGAAACTTCTTTACTAAATTCTGTGCATGAACTTCTCTGGCAGGAACCCAAGATCTTTCTTCCGGACCGTACCCCTTCCAGTCAATAAGATATTGAAGAGAGTTCCGAAAGAAACGAGAATCAAGGACCCGGGCAACCTCAAACTCCTGATGCCCCTCAACTACCACAGGACTAGGGGGACTATTAAGTTCATGGTTTCTTGCGGACTTAAGAAGTGAAACATGAAAGGATTCACAGATTTTCATGGAAGAGGGGAGGGCCAACCGGTATGTCACCTGATTGACTTTGTGTGTTATGGGGAATGGGCCAATAAACTTGGGTCCTAACTTAGCGGAGGGTTGGCGTAGCGCCAAGTTCTTGGTTGAGAGCCAAACCCAGTCACCCACTTTAAAGTTAGAATTAGACGATCGCTTGCGATCAGAAAATTTTTTCTGTAAACGAGCGGCCCTAGTTAGGTGTTGTTGGATTTTATTCCACTCCCCTGGCCATTTAGAAACCCATTCATCCACGGAGGGAACTCTAGAGGGTTGGTCCGAAAGAGCAGAAAACTTCAGATCCTTGCCATAAACACAGTGGAAAGGAGAAACCCCTGTGGATGAATGCGTAGCGTTGTTAAAAGCAAATTCTGCAAAAGGTAAGAAGAAGGCCCAATCAGTCTGAGAACCCGCCGTAAAACAGCGCAAGTATTGTTCCAGGGACTGGTTCGTCCTCTCGGTTTGACCATTCGATTGCGGATGAAAGGCCGAGGAAAGGGAGACAGAGAACCCCAACTTGGCACAGAAGGCCCTCCAAAACCGGGAGACAAACTGGACCCCCCTATCCGAAACAACATCCATGGGAATACCATGAATCCTAAAGACATGAGTAATGAAAAGTTGAGCAAGAGTTTGAGCTGAGGGGAGTTTCTTTAAAGGGACGAAATGGGCCATCTTGCTAAAACGGTCCACAATTACCCAGATAACCGTATGACCTTGAGACGGAGGGAGGTCAGTAACAAAATCCATGGCCAAATGTGTCCACGGGGAGGCAGGAATGGATAATGGAAGGAGTGGGCCTTCCGGTGAGCTCCTCAAGGACTTACTTTGGGCACAGACTTTGCAAGCGGAGACAAACTTTTGAGCATCCTTCCTGAGAGAAGGCCACCAAACTTGGCGTAACAATAAAGCTATGGTTTTTTTAATCCCTGGATGCCCGGTTGTTTTAGTATCATGAAAATGGGACAAAAACTCAGACCGGTAAGCAGAAGGCACAAACAGGGCTGACGCGGGTTTCCCAGGAGGAGCTTGGGCCTGGAACTGAGTAAGATCAGGAAGTTGGGGTTGAATGGCGGCCACCACTAGGGAGCGAGGTACGATGGGAGAAACCACCCTTTCCGGTAAGTCAGGGGGAGAGAAACTCCGAGACAGGGCGTCCGCCTTTACATTCTTAGACCCGGGTTTATATGTTATAGAAAAGTTAAACCGAGAAAAGAATAAGGACCAGCGAGCCTGTCTAGGAGTTAACCTCTTGGCGGACTGAATGTATTCCAGATTTTTATGGTCGGTAAAGACCGTTACTGGATATTGAGCCCCCTCCAACCAGTGCCTCCATTCCTGGAAGGCAAGTTTGATGGCCAGTAATTCTCTGTTACCGATATCATAATTCTTTTCGGCCGCTGAGAATTTCTTGGAAAAGAAGGCACATGGATGGAGGCGAGCAGGTGAGCCGTAGTATTGGGACAAGACCGCTCCAACCGCTATCTCTGAGGCATCCACCTCTACAAGGAAAGGTCGTTGTTCATCGGGATGGACTAGGACGGGAGCCCCGCTAAATACCCTCTTAAGATTCTCGAAGGCCTGGACAGCTTGAGTCGGCCAAACCGGGGGGTACCCGCTTTTCTTTGTCAAATTGGTTAGTGGTGTAACCAGGGCTGAGAAATTCTTAATGAACCTTCTGTAAAAATTGGCAAAACCCAAAAACCTCTGCAGGCCCTTCAAATCTCTGGGTTGCTCCCATTCCAAAACAGCCCTCACCTTAGATTGGTCCATAGACAGACCAGACTTAGAGATAATGTAACCGAGGAACGGAACCTCAGATACCTCAAATTGGCATTTCTTTAATTTGACATATAAACAATTCTCTCTAAGTTTCTGCAAAACTATGCGCACATGTTTTCGATGCTCATCAAGGGATGAAGAAAAAATTAAAATGTCATCTAAGTAGACAACCATAAATCGACCAAGATAATCTCGGAAAATTTCATTAACAAAACTTTGAAAAACCGCAGGGGCATTACACAGGCCGAAGGGCATAACCAAATATTCATAATGCCCCTCAAGGGTATTAAAGGCCGTTTTCCACTCGTCCCCCTGCCTAATTCTTATGAGGTTATAGGCCCCTCTGAGATCTAGTTTGGAGAAGACCTGCGCCCCGACCACCTGTGTAAAGAGCCCCTCAATAAGCGGTAGGGGATACTTATTTTTTACCGTGATGTTATTTAAGCCCCGGTAATCGATACAGGGGCGAAGTCCCCCATCCTTTTTCTCCACAAAAAAAAACCCTGCCCCCGCTGGGGAAGATGAAGGCCGAATAAACCCTTTTTCTAAGTTTTCAGCGATATATTCCCGCATGGCAAGGGTTTCTGCTCGGGTCAAATTAAATATTCTCCCTCTGGGAGGCATCGTACCAGGGAGCAGTTCTATTGGGCAGTCCCAAGGTCTATGGGGAGGAAGTTTGTCTGCTGCCTTTTCTGAAAAAACATCAGCAAACTCCAAATATGGAGTAGGAATCCCACTAGGGAGTAAGTGTGTGACCCTGAGGGGAAATTCAAGGCAGCTCCGGAAACACTGATGTCCCCACTTGGTAATTTGCCCCGAAACCCAATCAATTTGAGGATTATGCGCCTGCAGCCATGGCAACCCCAGAATCAAGGGGGTTCCAGGCATGCTCAAAATCAGGAACCTGATAACCTCAGAATGACTGGCTCCAATTTTGATTTGCATGGGAGGTGATTGAAACCAAACTAACCCCCCGGCCACTGGAGTGCCATCAATAGCTGACACCCGGATAGGAGTTGGCAAGGTTTGTGCCATGATTCCTAGAGTCTGAGCTAGGTCAGAGTCTAGGAAGTTCCCAGCTGCTCCAGAATCGAGAAGAGCCTTTAAGTTAATATCTTTGGCACCAAACATAACCTGAACTGGGACAAAAACTGGAGACGACACTTGAGGAGATACCTTACAGCCTAGGAGGGCCCCCTCGATACCCCCTAGGCTCTGAAGTTTCCCGACGGTTTCTTTGGGCAAAGTCTAACCATGTGGCCGGTCCCACCACAGTATAGACAGAGCCCCTCGGATAGACGTCGTCGTCGCTCGCCTTCGGTGAGCCTGGTGGCACCTAGCTGCATAGGCTCTTCAGAAGGTTGAGCGACGGGACCCTCAGATTTTGCAGCGGATTCAGAATGTGATCCTTTCTCCAGGCGCCTTTCCCGGAGTCGGCGATCAATGCGGATGGCCAAATGCATTAAGTCATCCAGTGTTTGAGGTTCCGGGTAGTTCACCAGGGTATCTTTGATAGCGTCAGCCAGACCTAACCGGAATTGGCCACAGAGGGCAGGATTGTTCCAGCGTGAGTCAACTGCCCAACGCCGGAATTCGGAACAGTAGTCCTCGGCTGGACGGCGTCCCTGGCGGAGGGTACGTAACTTTGCGTCAGCTGAGGCCCCCTTGTCAGGATCGTCATAAAGGACCTCCATTGCAGTGAAGAAACTGTCCACTGACTGGCGGATGGGGTCCTGAGCAGATAGACTAAAGGCCCAGGACTGAGGGTCTCCATGTAACAGGGATATAATCAAGCCCACTTTTTGTTCCTGTGAGCCCGAGGACACCGGGCGAAGCTGAAAGTAAAGTTTACAAGAGTCCCGGAAATTGGCAAATTTTGCCCTATCGCCAAAAAATTTTTCAGGGAGCGGGATCTTGGGTTCCACCGTCATTGCGGCCGGAGCCCCCTGAGAAGTGGGGACCATGGGAGTTGGACGGTTCTCCTGGGCCGCAACTCGATGAGCCAGGTGCTCCACCGCCGCCGTCAGGGCCTGCACCTGCTCCAGAATTTGGTCCATTCTTTAGGCCCGTTATAATGTCAGGATTGTACCTAACACCCGTCTGTCTTAAGCCAGTATCCCCCAATCTCCACCGCCACTTCTGCCTATAGACAAGCCCCCGCTTGTAGGAGACGCGAGCAATGCCTCTCCCAGTCGGTTGCCCCCAGGACTTAACAGGCGCAAGGGATAGTAGCTTAAGGTGCAGTTTGGTGTTAAGCAGGGAATCCCGAATGAGGATGCCGGGTGCGGAAAGTCCGTAATTCAGGCCGAGGTCAAACCAGGAAGTCACAGGCGAGGTATCCAGGGGAGAAGACAGAGGATGGTCGAGGGTAGCCGGGGTCAATTCCAGGAGGTCACAGACGAAGTACAGGAGGGTCAGGCAAGAGAATGGTCAGGCAAAGCAGAAGGTCAGGGCAGGCAGCTAGCAAGAGTAGTCAGGGTCCAAATCCAAATCCAATCCAAAATCTTCACAAACACTGCAGCACACATCCAGAACCCAGAAGCTATAACGGGCACTGGGAAACTGGAACAGTGCACATATATAGGGAAGTCTGGCCAATGGGAAACAGGGAAAAAAGGAGGGAAGGAAGGTGCTTGGTGCAAACAAGGAAGTGGGATCGGTCCCAGGAGCTGGACGGCCCAGGCCAGACAGGCCGACCAGTCCCTGGGTCCGATCCCAAGAACCGGCCACTGACTGGGCAATTCAAACTCGCCCCCGGCGGGCGCGCTGGGGGAAGCGCCGCCGGGAGGCATAAAGCAGACGTGCTCGCGCGCGCGCGCGAGCACGTTGACGATCGGGCGCGCCCCCGCCAGGAAGGGGAAGCGCAGAGCTGGAGGGGAGAGCCGCAAGGCCGCGCAGCCGCGCGGAGCGGGCTGCGACACGGCCACCCATGGCGTCCTGCGCCGCCCGCCCCAGATCCCCGTGACGGTGCCGAGGAGCCGGCAGACCCGGGGACCGCCGGGCCGCAGCTCGGTGGGAGCCAGCCGGCAACGCGCCGCGGGACCCGGAACGGCGGTGAGGTAAGTGCCTAACACGCTTACTCAGAAGGTTGTGTTTCTGGTGGCCATCACTTCCGTGTATCGGAGTTGGCGGCCTTGTCCATTCAGGCCCCTTACTTTGAGAGGCATCAGGACAAGGTTGTTTTCCGCTTCAAGCCAGTTTTCCTTCCTAAGGTGGTCTCTGCTTTTCATCTGAATCAGGATATTGTTCTTCCCTCCTTGTGCCCTAAGCCAAGCAATGACAAGGAGAGGGTTTTGCATTCTTTGGATGTGGTTTGCTGTGTGAAGTACTATTTGGTGGCTTCTCCCTTTCGTAGGACTGACGCCCTTTTTGTGGTACCCTCTGAGCCTAGAAAAGGTTTGGCTCCCGCAAAGTCTTCCATTAGTAAATGGATTTGCCAGGCCATTGTTGGGGCCTATTCTTCCAAGGGGAAGGTTCCCCCTTTTCATGTTACTGCTCATTCTACTCGTGCTGTTGGGGCGTCCTGGGCCTTCCAGCACCAGGCTTCCATTAAGCAGGTTTGTAAGGCTGCTACTTGGTCTTCGGTTCACACTTTTTCAAAGTTTTACAAGGTTAATGTTTGGGCCTCAGCGTATGCTGTTTTTGGCCGCAAAGTTCTGCAAGCTGCAGTGGTTTAGATTTGTGCCTTGTTGCCTTGTTTTTGGATCCCCGCCCTTTTTGGACACTGCTATTGGATGTCCCACATGTAATGAATGTCTTGAAGCGGGGTGTGTGACATACTTAGAATAATACCATTTTGTGAATACTCACCTGTAAAATGGGTATTATAAGTATGTCACACACCCCGCTTACTGCTATCTTTATAATGGGGAATGAGTGGGAGGTCCCAGGTATTTATGGGCCGGGAGGGTCTTACCTTTTTTGATATCATCTCTGCAAGATCGCCATCTACAGGTCAGTATACCCACATGTAATGAATGTCTTGAAGCGGGGTGTGTGACATAGTTGTAATACCCATTTTGCAGGTGAGTATTCACAAAATGGTATTTTAAGAGTTTGGGCTTTTCATTAAATCACGCTGAAGGTCTGGTTTAACTCTAAGCTGCAAAGTGTGCTGCGTGGCATATGCCTTATGAGTAATTAGTTGTCATCTTGTTCTTTGCATAAGTAGTGGTGGGAGTAACAGAACAGGTTTATCCCCCACCCCCCTGCTTCTCAGAATAACATTACAGACATGTAATCCTCTTCGAAACGCAGAACTGTAAGAATGGCTTCTGAAAGGACCTGTTTTCCTTAAACCCGACCTTAGTATATATTATTGTGTGAAAGAACAAGGGGGTTACTCTTTGCCCACTCCAAAGCACCACAGAGTACTCTGCCCACTCCAAAGCACCACAGAGTAAATACAAAAATGAGAAAAATTGTATTCATAGTAGCAATCCATGCAGGAAGTACAATTAAAAACCATAAAACACAATTTAAAACCAGTCTCCTTACCCCCATAATCTTCATGGATAATAGTACAATAAATGTGAAAAATTTGGACATGGGCCAATAGGCGTATGGATTTGTGCCGGCACAAAAATAAATAAAATATATATATATTTGTCGATTGTCAGACCCAAGCCCTAAAGTGAGTATTGCATAAATAATCATGGAAAGAGTATCATAAAATTGGTAAATAAGTGAAAACCATGCCAAAAATACCATGCCAAAAATACCAACAAACATTGATGTGCAAGGAATAAATATCATAAGGAAGATTCCTAGGAATACACGTATAATCCAGTGCTAAATGACCACAAAGAACCTGGCCTATATTATCAAGCAGAATTACACACCATGTGCAATGTAACTAAATAACTGTAACTCTCAACTTAAAACAGATAATGTTCATTATGGATACAAAAAATGACATAACCCCATAGAGAAACCACAGAGGGAAACCTTGTAACAAGAGTAAAAAAGTGCCAGCAGTCGACATCCATGGAGAGGGTGGGGGGGGGGGGCTCAAACTCGCCATCTGCGCTCACAGAATCCCATGTCGCTTCTGTCAGGTGAGAGCGAGTACTGCCTCTCCCTCCCCACCTATTATGCTCACCCACCTCCCCCACACACCGATTTGCACCCCACCGCCCGGCCATCCCCTTCACCATCATTTAATGAAAAGACCAAACCCTTAAAAAATATATTCCCCAGCGTCTAAAATTAATATATTTATGTTTTTTGTCACTTTTTATTCCTTCTCCTGCTGGGCTGCAACTCTGTTCAGGACTCTATGAGACACGCGCCACCATCTTGCTTCAGAAGCATCAAATACTGAGGAGAGGAGAGGGGGCAAAAGTGCAGGGGGCAGGTTATTACTGTGCTTTGCACAGACAGAGCAAAGCTGGGGTCAGAAAAAGGACAGCAATCACACAATGCTGAGTGGCATAGTCAGAGGACACTTACTGTTTGCAGCCAGCCTGAGACTCCATATGCCGCCATCTTGGCTATTTAAAGGTTTCGAAAATGCAGTAGATGCAGGTAGGATGATTTTTAATGTGAGCAATCTATATGTACAGGGTGTGGGAAACATATAAGATAGACTCTTATTCAGGGTGAAGGTCTGGTTTAAAGAGAGCCCACTTTCTCTAGCTTTTTTGAAAGTATATATTATTGTGTGACATGCTAAAAGTGCTTATCTAGCATTTTTTTCTGTTAGCAAGTGTGTGTTTTATGGAAACGGTTTTCGCAATCTGTTGCTATCGGCAACTGTTCAACAGGTATTTACACCAAGATCTACAAGATGATGTGAGTCCTGTACACACAGAACACTGCTGCTATGGTTGTCACTGAGGTGAAGGAGCTCACTCATGCTTACACATGCCCAGAAGCCGTGTTCTTGTATGCAGGAATCCGTTCTGTCTGGGCTCACGCCTGGGCGCTGTGACCCAGTTGCGGGGGCGATTACGATCACAGTGCAGTCGCTAGTGAATCATTGCCCATGTTAGCTATTTTCATAGAGGCAATTGCAGTCGCTCTGCAAAAGCTTTTCTGCTGTAGCAATATTCCAAGTATGTCACACACCCCGCTTCCACTATTCATGACATATGGGTTATGGTCCAGTAGAGGGCGAACTTCTGCAGAGATGAAAGCAAAAAAGAAGCCCCTCCCGGTCCATAAATACCTGGGACCTCCCACACATTCCCAGTTCCTTCTCTGCAGGACGGCGAGCAAGTCAGAAGATGTCTGCTTCTCTTCCTTGCAGGTAAGCCGGGCTTACGCACGGCCATTTTTTGCCCTATTTCTGCCTGGACCTTTATACATTAAGCCCAATATTAGGTCTGGGCGAGGGTAGGAATCACCTTAATAGGTGTTTAGGGAGCCATGCCATGAGACCCCATATAAAGGGGTAGGCGGAATCTGGGTTGGTGATCCCGGTTTGGGATGCCCTGTCCCTAATTGCATACGGACTTTTCCTTTTTCTTTCAAGTGTGAATGTGTATATGTGCTTGCTGCGTCACATTACTGCTGGTAGGGTTTGCCACAACCCTTAAGAGGTGTGAATTGTTCATGAATTTTGTGTTGTCTTTGGACGACACTATTACCATGTGTAGTAGAACTTCGACCCTGTTGGTGGCCATGCGCCGATCGGTCTGGCTGCGCCAGTGGGCGGCTGACATTGCAGCCAAGAAGTCACTTACAGCTTTGCCCTTTTTGGGAACGCGGCTGTTTGGAGACAAATTGGATTCTGTAGTGAAGGGTGGGAAGCTACCTCAGTGTAAGAAGCTGCGTCGCTCCTTTAATCCTTCCTTTCGCGGTGCCAGAGGGGGCAGAGGTCTTGCCTACTCTGGCTTTAGAGGTGATTCCTGGAACAAAGGTAGAGGACGTGCCCGTCCAGCCTCTACCTGGGGTTCCAGGCCCAAGCCCGCTGCCAAGCCAGCTCTCAACAATGAGGAGGCGCCCTCACCCTTTGCGGGTGGGGGGCGGCTACGGCTCTTCTTCCAGGTCTGGGCCCAGGAGGTCACAGACAAGTGGATATTGGAAGTGGTCTCGTCTGGGTACAAACTGGAGTTCGAGTCCCGGCCTCCTCCCAGATTCCTAAGGTCTCGGGTGCCATCGGATCCTCGGGCAGCGCAGGGGTTCCTGTTGGCTGTAAAGAATCTCCTGGACATGGCGGTCATATGCCCGGTGCCTCTTTCAGAGAGAGGCCGGGGCTATTATTCCAACCTCTTCACGGTTCCCAAAAAGGATGGCTCCGTAAGACCCATCCTGGATTTGAAGCTTCTCAACAGGTTCATCAGAACCAAGAAGTTGCGCATGGAGACTCTGCGCTCAGCCATCGGTTCCCTTCGTCAGGGGGATTTCATGACTTCCATAGACATAAAGGATGCTTACCTTCATGTACCAATATTCTGAGCATACAGCACGTCCTGCTCCAGATGTAGTAATTACATGTGGGTAATCCTCTGCCTGTGGCAATGTTCACTGCAGACATGTAGAAAGCAGGCTCCTCCTGGCCCTGCATATACCGAGGGACCTCCCACAAATTCACAGATTTCTCTGCAGTGCTGACTGCGAAGACATGAAGATTTCACGCTCTCGCAGACGAGCGGGGCTTTACAGCCCGAGGCCCTGCGGGACTATTTCCACCTGTCCTCATTGTGAATTAATGCCTCCCAGCCTGGGCTGCGTTGGTCGGGTGAAGGTAGGCAGCACCTCGTGTGCTTACGGAGCTTGGCTCCACCGCAATCCCCCACCATAGGGTAGGCGGTCAAGGCTAATGGTGAGCCTTCAGTGGATGCCCCTCCCGCATCAGTGCCCCACGCCCCGTGTAGCGGTGAACCCCGAGTATTGGGTCACCTTCCTCCCTAGTTCCCCCTATTAGTGGGGGGAAAAAGAGGGGGGGGGGGGTTGTGTGTACGTTGGCCTAACCTTGCCCTATTACACTAGGAAGCTTATAGCCCTTTACGGTTACCGGGTGTCAGAGCTTCGTGCTCTCGGGGGGGGGGGCGTGGTCTGGTCTGGCGCGTTCCTCGTCATCTTCAGCTCTGGCCCGCCCTTCGAGGTTCGCTTGGCGCCATTTCTTTCTCACGTGCGCGTGGTGAAGACTGTCCTCCCCTCGCTGTTCTGTAAGTGCCCTCATGGGCGACCTTTCTTTAGCTTTTGCTCCTTCTCGCTTGGCTCTGACATCCCTGTTCCCCTTGTGTCTTTCAGACCGTGGACTTCGGTGGCTTCTCCCGGCCCGGTGCAGCGCCCGGTCCAGACCATTAAAAAATCACTCCCACTTCCCAGCGGGTCATTGGGGCATCCAGGGTTGCTTTATAGCATCAATCCCTACTGGCATATTGTACCTAATAATCACCATATGGAGGCATCTCAGGATATTGTGAACGGGGTTCCTTCGGGACAAGCCCGTCTGTGTGTAGCTTGTGAGGTCTTACCTAGCAGCGGTGGCAATGCACGGGTCTGCGTCCCTTGTGCACAGCAGGCGCTAGCCGGTCTTCCCACCTCTTCCGAGGCTGGGCCCGCTCCTCGCCTCGCTTCCCCTACTCCCCCAAGCCTGACCCTAACCCCCAATACCAGTGGGGATTCTCATACTGATTTTGCCACTAGAGTGGCTAGCGTGGAAAACTTAATTGCTGGCTCCTTGGCGCGCAAGGCCACTGCCAAGAGGCGACATTTGGATCCTGAATCTACTATATTTCCTATAGAATCTGATGATTTACTGCTTTCTTATGCACATCCCCCCTCAGACGAAGGGGAACTGTTCTCTGACCCAGGGTCATACGACGACGAGTCCAGGGGGCAGGAGGAGTCTGGTTCTGATCATTGGTCCTCGGATGACATTGATAGACTGTTGACCCAGATCTTTGACGTATTGTCCCTCTCCCCCCCTGCTGCGGCTTCCCTGGCAAAGGGGTGATCTTTTTCACACCGCTAGGGCGCGGTTGGAATTTCCCGAACAAACTCATTTTAATAGCCTCGTGCTAAAAGAATGGGAACATCCCAGCAAACTTCATGGGGTTCCTAAAAGTGTGGATAAGAAATATCCCTTTCCTGCTGACCTGGTCAAGTGTTGGACATCGCCACCCAAGGTCGATGCCCCAATTCTAAGTCTGTCCAACACCTCTATTATACACTCCCCTGACACCACTACGCTGCGGGATTTGGAGGATCGGCGTGTTGACCAACTGGCATGTCATGCCTTTGCATTTGGGGGAGCGTCGCTCCGCCCAGTTTGTGCCTTAGCCATCACGGCGGTGGCGCTCAGGACTGTGGTTAAGACTGCTCTTGAAGGGGCGGATGACTTGCCCTCTGATGCTGCCAATGCTCTGGCCACCTGTGAAACTTTTGTGAACTATATCCTATCTGCATCGGATGATGCTATTAAGCTGAGCGCTAGATCTTCTGCTCTGGTGGTAGCCATACGCCGAGCGGTCTAGTTGCGCCAGTGGGCCGCTGACAACGTCGCCGAGAAGGCCCTTACGAGGCTTCCATTTTAGGGTCTGCGCCTGTTTGGAGAAAGGTTAGATATCTTTGCCAAGGGTGGCAAGTTACCCCAGCGCAAGCGTCAGATTCGACCCTTTCGTAGCCCAAGCTCCCAATCGACCCCCTACCGTGGGGCTAAGCAAGGCAGAGGAGTGTCCTTCGCGGGATCTCGCGCAGATTCCTGGAACAAAAATCAAGGACGCCGTCCCGGTTCCTCCTGGGGGCCTAAGTCCAAGGCCCCGCCCAAGACCCCTCAGGCATGAAGGGGCGCCCTCGCCCGTCAGGGTGGGGGGATGTCTACAGCACTTCAAGCAGGTCTGGAGACGCCACGTCCCAGACCGGTGGATTCAGGAGGTAGTGTTCTCCGGTTACAAGATAGAATTTGCTTTGCTGTACGGCCCCCTACCAGGTTCGTCGGGTCGCGGATCCCACAGGACCCTGCCTCAGCTCGGGTCTTGATGCTGGCTGTGCAGGACCTTCTGGATCTAGGGGTCATTTGCAAGGTCCCCTTAAGAGACAGGGGCATGGGGTTTTATTCCAACCTTTTCACGGTACCCAAAAAGGTCGGGTCAGTCAGACCCATTCTGGATTTAAAAATCCTCAACAGATTTGTCAGAAACAAACATTTTCTTATGGAAACTTTGCGCTCGCCCATTGCCTCGCTGCGCCCAGGGGACTTCATGACATCTGTGGACATCAAGGATGCTTACCTGCACGTTCCGGTGTTTCCAGGACACCAAAGGTTTCTCAGATTTGCGCTGCTGGATCAGCATTACCAGTTGGTGGCCCTGCCATTCGGCCTCACGTCGGCTCCCAGGGTGTTCACCAAGGTGCTGGCAGGGGTGATGTCCCTGTTAAGACTACGGGGCATACGCGTGTTGCCCTACCTGGACGATATACTCATCAGCTCTCGGTCTCTGCGGCAGGCAGAGCTGGACACTCAGTTGGTAGTGTCCACCCTGGAGTCCTTCGGCTGGGTGATCAATTACCCAAATTCCTCTCTGTCCCCCTTCTCAGTGACCCCGTTCCTGGGGATGATTTTGGATACAGTTCAGTCAAGGATATTCCTTCCTCCACAGAAGGTGGAAGCTCTGACATTGCAGGCGAGGTCCCTGCTTTCGAGCCCTCGTCCCTCCATCCGGCAGGGAATGCAGTTGGTGGGCTTGATGGTGGCAAGCTTCGAGGCGGTGCCCTTTGCCCAGTTCCATTTGAGAATCCTTCAGCTTCACCTTCTGTCAGTTTGGAACAAGAACCCAGCGTCCTTGGACGAGATCTGGGTGGTTCCCCCCTCAGTCTGACAATCCCTTGCGTGGTGGCTGGCAAGGGGCAGATCCTTCCTGGCTCCCGCCTGGGAGACGGTCACAACGGATGCCAGTCTGTCGGGTTGGGGGGGATTCTGGAAGTCCCTGCGCTTCCAGGGGAGGTGGGGCCCTCAGGAGGCCCATCTACCCATCAATGTCTTGGAACTCATGGTGGTCAGATTGGTGCTGGAACAATTGACCCATCACCTGAGGGGTCTGACGGTTCAGGTACGCTCAGACAACAGAACGGCGGTTGCCTACATCAACCATCAGGGAGGGACCCGGAGCAAGGGGGCTCTCCAGGAAGTATCTCTGATTCTAACATGGGCGGAGGCCAATGTCCAAAGCATCTCGGCTGTCTACATTCCGGGGGCGGAGAACCTGCTGGCAGATGCTCTGAGCAGGGGGTCGTCCCGTCAGGGGGAATGGTCCCTCTGCAACAGGGTATTTCAGTCCCTGTGTCACCGTTGGGGTGTGCCAGATGTGGATTTGTTTGCGTCCCGTCACAATCACAAGCTCCCGAGCTTTGTATCCCTATCTCAGGATCCTCTGGCCACGGATGCCCTGTCCATGTTGTGGAGGGAGTTTCGGCTCCTGTATGTGTTTCCACCAATTTCCCTTCTGAGCAGAGTTCTGCGCAAGATCGCTCTGGAAGGAGTACCCGCGATTCTGGTGGCCCCAAGGTGGCCAAGAAGAGTGTGGTTCGCAGACGTGGTTCAAATGGCAGTAGATCAGTACGATCTGCCAAGGTTGCCAGATCTTCTAACTCAGGGGTCGCTACGCCATCCCAATTTACTAACTCTGGCTTTGACGGCTTGGCTATTGAAACCTCCATCCTGATGGAAAAGGGTTTGTCTGCATCTGTAGTGGCTACTATGGTGCAAGCCAGGAAAAAGACTTCTTCTGCTATCTATTATAGAGTTTGGCGTTCTTACATTGACTGGTGTGAGTCCAGGTCTCTTCCCTGCCGGGAATTCTTAGTCTCTAGGGTGCTGGAGTTTTTACAACATGGTCTAGACTTAGGTCTTAAGCTTAGTACTCTGAAGGGCCAGGTTTTGGCCCTGTCTTATCTTCTTTCAGAAGACCTTTGCCCAGCATCCCCTTATCAAGACCTTCTTTCAGGGGGTCACTCACGTGCGCCCCCCTCGAAAACCTATGGTACCTGTTTGGGACTTAAACTTGGTTTTATTGGCCCTGCAGGGTGCTCCTTTTGAGCCTATTCAGGAGGCTGCTCTCGCTGTTCTCACGCTCAAGGTTGTCTTCCTGGTTGCTATCACTTCTGTTAGGCGTGTGTCTGAGTTGGCTACTTTATCTATTCAGCCTCCCTACTATGAGAGACACCAGGATAAGGTGGTGTTCTGCTTCAAGCCAGACTTTCTGCCTAAAGTTGTGTCTGTATTTCATTTGAATCAGGATATTGTACTTCCTTCTTTGTGCCCTAATCCTAGTAACCCTAAGGAGAGGGTTTTGCATTCCTTGGATGTGGTTAGGTGCGTCAAGTATTACCTAGTTATCACGAAGGCTTTCATGAAGACTGATACTCTCTACATTGTGCCTCACAGGCCTAGGAAGGGTTTGGCTCCCGCCAAGTCTACTATCCGTAAATGGATTTGTCAGGCTGTGGTTCAAGCCTATTCTACTAAAGGGAAGTCTCCCCCCTTCCGTCTTACTGCTCATTTTACTCGAGCTGTTGGGGCTTCTTGGGCTTTTCAGCACCAGGCCTCTGTGGAACAAGTTTGCAAGGCCGCTACTTGGTCTTCTGTTCATACCTTTACAAAGTTTTACAAGGTTGATGTTAGGGCCTCAGCTGATGCTGTGTTTGGCCGCAAGGTGTTGCAGGCGGCAGTAGTTTAAACTGCTTGCTGTTGCCTTTTCTGTTGGGGATCCCACCCTACTTTACGGACACTGCTATTGGATGTCCCACATGTAATTACTACATCTGGAGCAGGACGTGCTGTATGCTTAAAATAATACAATTCTGTGAAATACTCCCCTGTAGAATTGGTATTATATGCATACAGCACGTCCTGCTCCAACCCACCCTGGTTTCACGTTGTTCTGGATCCCCTGTTTGGTGATTGTTATCATTGTTATTATTGCCAGTTTTTGGGTGGTTGGTTTCTCCCGGCTTCTTCTTCTCACTGCTTTTCAATGCTGGGGATTTGTGGGAGGTCCCTCGGTATATGTAGGGCCGGGAGGAGCCTGTTTTCTACATGTCTGCAGTGAACAGCGCCACAGGCGGAGGATTACCCACATGTAATTACTACATTTGGAGCAGGACGTGCTGTATGCATATAATACCAATTCTACAGGTGAGTATTTCACAGAATTGTATTTTTCCCAGCACACCAGAGATTTCTCAGGTTCGTGGTGGGAGATCAGCATTTTCAGTTTGTGGCCCTCCCGTTCGGGCTGACCTCGGCACCGAGGGTGTTTACCAAGGTTCTGGCGAGCATAATGGCAGGGCATTCGCATTGTGCCGTATTTCGCAGGGCATTCGCATTACAGCCTCTTCCCTCTGCCAGGGGGAGTTGGACACCAGGACGGTGGTGGCGATGCTGGAAAGGTTCGGATGGGTGATCAACCACCCCAAGTCTTCTCTCTCCCCATCAAGGGAGATCTCCTTTCTGGGCATGAATCTGGATACCAGTCAGGCGGAGTGTTCCTACCTCAGCCAAAGGTGCAGAGGGTTCAGGATCTGATACGTGTGCTCCTGACCAATCCTCGCCCTTCTATCAGGCTTGGGATGACTCTGGTAGGTTTGATGGTGGCCTCCTTCGAGGCAGTCCCCTTTGCTCAGTTCCACATGATGTCGCTACAACTCCATGTATTGCTGAAATGGGACAGATGTCCACAGTCCTTTAGATAAGTCTTTTCTGATGTCTCCCAGGGTTCGGCAGTCCCTTCAGTGGTGGCTGAAATCAAGCAATCTGATGAGGGGCAGATCCTCTCTGGCCCCTTGTTGGGAGACTGTTACCACGGATGCCAGCCTGTCGGGCTGGGGAGGTTTCTGGAAGAATCATCAGTTCCAGGGTTGTGGGGTCCTCAGGAGGCTCAAAACCCCATCAATGTTCTGGAGCTCAGAGCTATCCGCTTGGTTCTGTCACGGCTGACGTTCCACCTACAGGGCTTACCGGTTCAGGTTCGATCACACAATCTAACTGCGGTAGCTTACATCAATCACCAAGGAGGGACTCGCAGCAGGAGTGCCCTCAGGGAAGTCTCTCTGATTCTGACATGGGCAGAGAGCAATGTTCCTTGCATATCGGTGGTGTACATTCAGGGAGTGGAGAACACGGAGGCAGACTCCCTGAGCAGGGGATTCTCTCGCCGAGGGGAATGGTCTCTCAACCACAGTGTATTTTGGGCCCTGTGTCACAAGTGGGGGACTCCGGAGGTGGATCTCTTTGCCTCTCGGCACAATCACAAGCTCCCAACCTTTGTATCTCTGTCTTAGGATCCTCTGGCTCTGGCAGTGGATGCCTTGTCCCTTGCCTGGAGGAATCTGGGTTTTCTGTACCTGTTTCCCCCCTTCTCCATGGTAGGCAAGGTAGTGCGCAAGTTGGCTCAAGAGGGGGCACCAGCAATTCTGGTGGCCCCAAGGTGGCCAAGACAGGTTTGGTTCGCAGACGTCGTAGGATTGGCGGTAGATCAGTACAGGCTGCCCCTGTTTCCAGATCTGATCTCTCAGGGTCAACGACGTTACCCCAATTTACAAAACGCTTGCTTTGACGGCGTGGCTGCTGAAACCTTCATCCTGAGGGAGGAAGGTTTGTTTGAGGCGGTTATTCAAACCTTGATTAGAGCTAGGAAGAGGTCTTCCTCTACCATTTACTATAGGACTTGGTGGTCCTATATTGACTGGTGTGAGGCTAGGGCCTTGCCTTGCAGGGTGTTTTCGATTCCTAGGATTTTGGATTTTCTACAACATGGTCTGGATCAGGGAATCCAGCTCAGTACTTTGAAGGGTCAGGTTTCTGCCCTGGCTGTCTTTTTTCAAGGGCCTTTGGCTTTGCATCATCTGGTCAAGACTTTTTTCCAAGGGGTCACTCATGTTCGGCCCCCTAGAAAGCCTTTGGTTCCCGTTTGGGATCTAAATTTGGTTCTCTCGGCCCTCCAGGGGCCTCCTTTTGAGCCGATGCAGGATGTGGCATTTTCTGTGCTCACTCAAAAGGTGGCCTTTTTGATGGCTATTACTTCTGTTCTGCGTGTCTCGGAGTTGGCGGCTCTGTCTATACAGGCCCCTTACTTTGAGAGACACCAGGACAAGGTGGTTTTTCGATTTAAACCAGATTTCCTTCCTAAGGTGGTTTCTGCTTTCCATCTCAATCAGGATGTAGTTCTCCCTTCCTTGTGTCCTAAGCCTAGCAATCACAAGGAGAGGGTTTTGCACTCTTTGGATGTGGTTCGTTGTGTGAAGTACTTTTTGGTCGCTACTTCTCCTTTTTGTAAGACGGAAGCCTTGTTCGTGGTGCCCTTCGGGCCCAGGACGGGTTTGGCGGCAGCCAAGTGTACCATTAGCAAGTGGATACGTCAGGCCATTGTTGGGGCCTATTCCGCTAAGGGGAGGGTTCCTCCTTTTAAGATCACTGCTCATTCTACTCGTGCTGTTGGGGCTTCCTGGGCCTTTAAGCACCAGGCTTCTGTTGAACAAGTTTGTAAGGCTGCTACCTGGTCTTCTGTTCATACTTTTTCCAAGTTTTATAAGGTTGATGTGCGGGCCTCAGCGGATGCTGTTTTTGGCCGCAAGGTTCTACAGCCTGCAGTGGTTTAAATTGGTGCATTTTATTTTGCTGTATTTGGATCCCACCCATGACGGACACTGCTATTGGATGTCCCATATGTCATGAATAGTGGAAGCGGGGTGTGTGACATACTTGGAATAATACCATTTTGTGATTACTCACCTTTAAAATGGGTATTATAAGTATGTCACACACCCCGCTTCATCCCGCCCTTTAGTATTCTGGATCCTTTATATGGTGAACCTTTTATTGTTAAGAATGTTTTATTAGTTCTTCCTGGTCCCCTTACTGCTGTCATATACTGGGGAATGTGTGGGAGGTCCGAGGTATTTATGGACCGGGAGGGGCTTCTTTTTTGCTTTCATCTCTGCAGAAGTTCGCCCTCTACTGGACCATAACCCATATGTCATGAATAGTGGAAGCGGGGTGTGTGACATACTTATAATACCCATTTTAAAGGTGAGTAATCACAATATAGTATTTTTTATACTACTGCTCAGAGAGTTTCCGTCCGAAAATCGCTACCGCATCCCCAGTGTGAACTCAGCCCATCTCTTCTTGTAGATCTTGGTGTACAGACCTGGTGAAAATTGCTTTTAAGGGCCAGTCGTGCCAGACTGACTTTTTTTGAAATCTTCCCTGCCCAGCTGACCTCCCCTAGCCTTGAAGCACTTGCCTGTCCCACAATCCATTGGAGATTGCTGGGCGGTTGTCCATCCCTGGTGCCTTCAGGAGCATGCGCGCACAGAGCTGCTGATTGGCCAGCCAGAGAGAGAGAGAAAGATGACCGTGAGCAGCAACGCAATTGCCCAACGATCAGTGCTGATTGTGGGACAAGTAGGTGTTTTTTTTTTTAGTTATAGATTGCAAGTCGCAAGAGCAGGGCCACCTCTCCTAGTGTATTTCACTGACTATGTATTTGCACTTTTCTGTCATGTATTCTAAGTTACTTGTTTTACACTGTTTGTAAATTTACATTGTACAGTGCCATGGAAGATGATGGTGCTTTATAAATAAACGATAAAGCGGACCTTCACCCTGAATAAGAGCATATCTTGTGCCTCCCACACCCTGTACATACAGATTGCTCTTGTTAAAAGTCATCCTACCTGCATCTACTGCATGTTATGAGCCTTTAAACATCCAGGATGGTGGCTCATGGAGCATCAGGCAGAGTTTCAAAGTGTCTTCTGACTGTGTCGCTCTGCATTTTAGGATTGCTGTCCTTTCCTTGATCCCACATCTGCTCTGTCTGTGCAAAGCACAGCTATTACCCACCCCCTGTACTCCTCTCCTCTGTATGTGATGCTTCTGAGTCAAGATGGCGGCGCCCATATCCTAGATTCCCGAACAGAATTGCAGCCGGGTGGGGGAAAGAATAATAAGTGACTAAAAACGTAAAATATATTCGTTTTAGATGCTGGGGAATAGTTTTTTTTAAAGGTTTGGGCTTTTCATTAAATCATGCTGAAGGTCTGGTTTAATAATAAAAATTTAACCTCCCCCACCATGACGAGGGAGGGGTTGAGAAACGGGCAATCTAGCTGGACCAACCCTTTAATATAACTCACATTTGCTACTATAAGAAAAATAAAATTGCTAAACAAGCTCAGAACATTGAGGACAAGCTTATTGCACACAATAATGTACACTTTGAAAAATACTTTTGAAAGTCATCTTTCCCACTGATACTTTTCTTCCTTTTGCATGATGCAAGATGGATGGATGATTGATCCCTTCTCATCACACTTCTAGGCTTTGAATTCATCCTGGCCTAACAGTTTTGCATTGGAAGTAACGCAGACATATGTCATAGGACAATATTGACACTCGCTGTGTACATTTGACACATGGCTATTTTTTTACCTTATTCTTTACCCTTTACATATCCATAAACTGGAGCAGACTGTAAATGATATGCATCCTTCTAGGATAATAGGCTTTATTCGAAAGCAGATACACAATGAATAGAGAATTGTTTTCTCTCGGCTTGTCCAGCCTCATGTCCCTCAAAAATCTCTGTAACGCTACCCACAGACACAGCAGTTTCATTCAGCATTAAAGTGAATAGTCACCAAGAAGACTTATTTTTTTTTTTTAAATTCTTTATTTATGAGTTTTTCAAAACAGTAAACATACATTGAATGTAAGCCACAGGTAATAAGAACCAGAAAATATCGATACAGACATTACCAAGGAGTTGTCATGCGAATCAAACAATAAGGTACACTAAGAATAAAATCATTTTAAGCCCAATTCGAGTGTCTGAGTCAGGAACGTTTTATGTGGCAGAAACGGGGGGGGGGAGGGGGGGAATGACAGAACGAAAGGAGAGGAAGGGAGGGGAGGGGGGGGGGAAGAGGGGAGGGAAAGAGAAAGAGAGGGAAGGGGGGGAGGAGGAGGGGGTGGAGAGAAGAGGGGGGAGGAGGGGGAGGGGGGGTAAGGGATGGGGGGGTAAGGGGTGGGGGGGGTAAGTGGGTAGGTGGGGGGGGAGGGGGGGAGGGGGAGAATGTGAGGGGGGGGGATACGGGGGGGAGAGAGGAGGTGGAGGGGGGAGGGGGGGGAGAGAGAAAAGAGGAGGGGGGGGACTAGGCAGAGGAATCCTGGGCATCACCCAAGAGAACAGAACAATCCGCCGATTCAGAAAAACATAGCCAATTATACCAGGTCTTTGTAAAGGAATCAAATCTGTTGTCTCGCGATAAGATTACACTTTCATATCTCATGATTTCATTAACCTTCAAAATCCACATCGCCACCGTGGGTGGATCTGGAGATTTCCACTTAAGGGGGATGCACATCTTAGCTGCGTTGAGTAGGTGACATAGCAGGGATCTTTTATAAATTTTTAAAGGAACACTGGTCAGGTGTAGGAGGCAGGAGGCGGGATCAGCTGGCACATCCTCCTCCGTCACCCTGCTCGCAATGTCCCTTACCGAGCCCCAGAAACCCCCCAGCACCGGGCATGACCAGAAAACATGAAGCATATCACCTCTATCTCCGTTACAGCGCCAGCAGGTGTCTGGGGTCTCTGGCGACCATTTACTGATAACCGCCGGGACCCTATACCATCTAGAGAGAATCTTAAAATTGCATTCTTGGATACGGGTACATATAGAGGTTTTATGCGGCATGCTCAAGAGTTTCCGACACTGATCAGGAGCCAGGGAGATCCCCAAGTCGGCTTCCCACTTGCCAACATACAAGGGTCTCTCTCCCTCCCGGGGGGAAGTGAGTAATTTGTACGTGTAGGATAAGGTGTGCTGGACCGCTCCCGGGCTGGAGCAGAGAGACTCGAATGGGGATGGAGCCCGCAGGCCCCCAACAGGGATCTTCAGAGACCGAAGGAAGCTGGCCATTTGGACCGACTGCCAGTCTGTCCAAACCGGAAGGCCCCTAGTCCGGGCCAGTGAGCGCAAATCCAACCAGTCAGCTCCCTCCCTGAAGTGGCATGCCCTGAAAATACCCGCTTTGAGCCAAGCCCTCGGGGTAAGTCCCTCCCCCCCCGGGGGAAATTTGGGATTGCCCAGGACAGGAATCATTGGGGAGGGGCCAGGGGATATATCAGGGTGATCAAGGTGTCTCTGGGCGATTTTGATGGTGGCGCCCACTGTAGGATGCCTCATGGCTCCCGGTATGTCCTGGGGATCGACCCATGCTAGTCCCGCCATGTGGTAGCCAGTGGAGCCCTGCTCTAACTCTACCCACTGTTTGTGCCCCCTATGAAGACACCAGTCGACAATCCGACTGAGGTGGACCGCGGCATGATATAAAAGAGGATCGGGGAATCCCAGACCGCCCCGTTCCTTGGGAAGTGACAGTAGCTTTGCATTAAGTCTAGGTCTCCTGCCCCCCCACACAAATCTGGTGAAGACCCCTCTAACATTTCTCAGGAAGCTCTGTGGGATTCTCACTGGGAGAGCCTGGAGTAGGTACAACAACCGGGGAAGCAGATTCATTTTGGCCGCGTTGCACCGCCCAAACCAAGACAACCAACCCTTTGACCACCTCCTCGTCTCCTCTTCAAACTTCTTCAGCAGGGGCGGGAAATTTAAGTCAAAGATTTTTGTCAGGTCGCTACAAAGTTTAGTCCCCAAATAGGTGATACTATCCCTGGCCCATTTGAACGGGAAGGAGTCACGAAGTACAGTAAATCGCCGAACCGGAATATTAATATTCAGAACTTCCGATTTTTGATAGTTAATCTTGTATCCGGATAGATCTCCGTATAATTTCAACTCGGATACAAGATTGGGGAGAGATACCTCAGGGCAAGACAGGCTAAAGATTAAATCATCAGCATATGCTGCGACTTTATACTGTTGAGAGTTGATCGAGAGGCCTGCAATACTCTGATTCTGGCGAATCCTGCATAGGAAGGGCTCTAGTGTAAGTATAAAGATAAGGGGCGACAACGGACACCCCTGGCGCGTCCCGTTCGAAATCCCAAAGGAGTCGGACAATACCCCATTAACCCGGACTGCAGCTGAGGGGGCCCCGTATAAGCTACCTATCCAGCCCATGGCGTTCGGTCCAAGCCCAATATGTCTGAGCGTGGCAAGCATGAAGTCCCAGTTGACCCGATCGAAAGCCTTCTCGGCGTCTGTTGCCAGGAGAAGGGTTGGGGTTCCTTTCTGCTGGGCCAGATGGACCAGGTTTAACACTTTAATAGTGTTATCCCTGGCCTCCCTGTGTGGCATGAACCCGGCCTGTTCAAGGCCCACTACGTGATGTAGGTGAGGGGCCAGTCTTGTAGCCAATACCTTTGCAAACAATTTCAGGTCGGAGTTCAGTAGGGATATCGGCCTGTAGCTTGCACATTGTGCCGGATCCTTTCCCTCTTTCGGGATGACCGCTATATGTGCTCTCAAGGCGTCTGGAGGGAGGGCCTTCCCGTCCTTGATCGAGTTAAGGGCAGCCAGGAGCTTCGGGGCGAGGAGAGGGAAAAATTTTTTGTAATATGGCATACTGAAACCATCTGGGCCGGGGGCCTTCCCACCCGCCGAACTAAAAACTGCTTTATGCAGCTCAGCGATAGTCAGGGGATCCTCTAAGCCCTCAAGAATCTCTCTGGGTAATCTAGGGAGGCCAGACTCCGAGATATACTTTTCAATGGTGTCTCGCACCCCTTGGCTTCTGTCCTTCGGGAGGTTGTAGAGCTGCTCGTAAAATTTCCTAAAGCTTTCCCCAATTTCATCAAAAAGATGAGTGACCCGCCCACCCGGGGTAGCTATCTTAGGGACATATGTTTTAGACCGCTCCTCCCTCAGGGCCCTAGCCAGCAGTCTGCCGCATTTGTCTCCCGATTCATAATAGATCCTACGGCAGTTACTTATCTGTGCCCTAATTTTGTCACAACCCAACGTCTTGAGCTTTTCCCTCAGAGAAATGAGGGTAGGTAGGTAGTCTGCGGCCAGGGATTTTTTGTGCAACCTCTCGACTCTCCCGATTTCAACTAATAGGTCCTGCACTTGTTTAGCCTTCTCTTTTTTGATTCTGGCCCCAATCTTTATAAAAATGCCTCTAATGACACATTTATGTGCCTCCCACAGAGTCCCTGGGCCAATATCAGGGGAAGAGTTGAGTCGGAAATAATTCTTGATTTCTGCCTGTATTTCTTCCAAAATGTTTTGGTCCTCCAGTAGGGAAGCATTAAGCCTCCATGACCAACACTTCGGTATCGGTACAGGGCAGGAAACTGTCAAAGTGATGGGGGCATGGTCCGACAACGTGATGTGGCCAATGGTAGCATCCTAAATCCGACATAGGGAGGCCTGGGGCACCAGGAACCAATCAATCCTGGAGTATGATTGGTGCGGGGCAGAATAGAACGAAAAATCTTTCTCGTTGGGGTGTAAGACTCTCCATGGGTCGATTAATTGGTGAAGAGAGAGCAGTTTCTTCAACCTTCTAAGCCTCCTGTATGGTTCATGGGGGCTTCCGCCCGATATGTCTAGGAGGGGGTCGGGGGCAAAATTAAAGTCGCCACCCATCACCAATTCTCCCTCCCTGAAGGCGGCCAATGAGCTGAGGACCGACTCCAGAAAGGCCACCTGATTGGTGTTAGGAAGATACACATTGGCAAAGGTGTAGCTACAGGAGGCAATCCTCCCTTTCAGGAAGATCCACCTCCCCTCCTCATCCGTTATAAAATCATCCAGTTCCCAAGGAAGGGACGCGCTTAGGAGAATGCTAACCCCACGCGACCTGGAGTCCGTAGAGTAGCTATGGTATGCCCTTGTGTAGTTCCTGTCACCTAGGGAGTGCGATTTGCCTGCCTTAAAATGGGTTTCCTGGAGGAAGGCCACCTGGGCTCTAAGGCCCCTAAGGTTCCTAAGTATGAGGGATCTCTTTTCTGGGTTGTTAAGTCCCTTAGCATTTAACGATACAATCTGTATTTCTGTCATGTCGGGGGGTGCGACAGGCCGCCGGGGTGGCCCGAGCATCCGCCGAGGATGCCCACGGGTCTCTCAACCCAGAGGAGAGGGGAAGAAAGAAAAAGGGGGGGGGGGACCGAGCCGGTTCGCTTCTCCTTTAGGGAAGGGGAGGGAATGGGAGAGAGGGGGGAGAAAGAACCGGAAGGTAAGAGAGAAGGGTTGTGGAGGCTCTAGCCTACACAGAGGAGGGAGCAAACACTAACGGACCCCTAAAAACGGGGTAACTACGGTCAACGTGGGACAGATATCCGGAAGACCAGCCTATTGGGGGGTGCTGTGTCCGGCAAGAGTGGGAGGACTCAACGGAAAACCAATTCCGAACTCTCCCCCCCTTTAATGGTGCCAAACACTTAATAATTCGGCAGACATGGGAGGCCGGGGGGGGGGGAAGGGGCGGGGGACCCAGCCCACAGGCCCGAAGGATCCATGGACGGGGCCCCAGGCCCCCACACAATAAAGGTTTAAGCATGGAAAAACAGAGTCAGAACAACATTTAACGCAAACCTGTAAACGTAACAATCCAAAACAGAACAGAGAGAGATAAAATCACTGTATCAAACGGGGGTAAAAAAGCTATGGCGAGCGTGAGTTGTAAACAAGTCAGCTATCAGGAGGCGGGCCTCGACCTCTCCCACGCCCCGACGGACGGGCCAGCGGAGAGCGGGGGCCAGACCGAACCCCCATCCCGCCGGTGCCGTCCGAGGCGCGCGGCACAGGTTCCAATCTGGGCAGCGTTCCATAGTCCGCCGATGGCCGCCTGGGCGGGCCCCTGAGACGTTCGAGGTCCCGGAAGCTCCTCAGATTCCGCTTTCTCCTTCTGGGTGGGCCAGAGGGCGGCAGAGTCCCCTCGAGGGCGAGCCAATCAGGGATGTCCACAGGGTCACATTTCAGAAAGGCAAATAGGTCTCCCAGATCCTGATGCTTTTTCAAGACAAAGACCCCACTCTCGCCCCTGACAATTATGTGGAACGGGTAGCCCCATCTGTACGACGCCCCCGCGGAACCGATGGTGTCGAGGAGAGGCCTTAACACTCTACGCATCTGTAAAGTCCGCTTGGATAAGTCCTGCAGAATCTTGTACGGCGCCCCCTGGTAGATGAGTGGGCTCTTGTCCCAAGCTTTTCTCAAAATTTCCTCTTTCAGGGAAAATAGGTGGACCCTGCAGACAATGTCCCTAGGGAACGCTGGATCCGTACTCCTGGGGCCCAGGGCCCTATGAGCTCTGTCCAGCTCAATGGGGGTAGAGAGGTCTCTGTCCAAGACTTCGTTAAAGATAGAGGTTACTACCGCTTTAACGTCTTCGGCGCCTTGTGATTCTGGAATCCCTCTGATCCGAAGGTTGTTTCTTCTGTTTCGGTTTTCCAGATCATCGAGGTGTAATTGGCAGGCGGACAACATTGCTTCTTGATGGTTACACCTCGTCTCTAGGATCTGCAGACGGTCAGCGTAGGAGGGTCCCGCCGCCTCCAAGGTCCGAACTCTGGTCTCTACTTCGGCCACCTCTCGGCGGACCACCTGGATCTCTCGTCTATAACTCGCCTCGTATTTGGCAATTAGGTCTTCAATCTCGCCTCTGGAAGGGATGCCTCTCAGGAGAGAGATAGTTTCCAAATGAATCTGGTTCTCGGAGGGCCTCTCCTCAGCTGGAATTTCAACTTGTGCATGTATGCTCCAGTTTATCGGCTCCTCTGAGGCATGCGCCGTGGGCGAGGCAGCGGGCGTCATCAGCTCTGGGCTGCCATCCTGGGCTAGCTGGTCTTTAACTGGTGAGGGCCGGAGTGGTGAGACGGGTGACCCCAGCCCTGCGTCCCGGCCACCCGTGGGCTCACTGGCGCCCCACCTTGGAGGTCTAAGCCTCTCTAGCCTCTGAGGAGGCACTTGGTGACTGGCTCGCTGATCCCCCTCCATGTGTCGCAAAGGAGGAAGTGGGGCTTCCGACAGTCTGTTCCCTTCATGGGGGGTGTAAGCGAACCTGCCCAGGTCCGCAGGGGGCTTTCGCTCAGGTCTAGAGGGGTGCGGCATTTTGTTTATACACCCAGTGGCTCGCCGGGATGCATCCGGATTGTGAGGCTGCGGCATACTGTCATCCGGGGCGCATGTAGTGTTGCCCGTGGGGCTGGGGCTCAAGACTGTCGTTCGGATCAGGGGCAGGGGTGGGCCCATTAAATCGGGTGGGCCTTTCAGGCGGTCAGCCCAAGTGGAGTGGCTGTGGTCGGGGGGTGAATCCTCAGGGGCCAGGACCTGATCCCCAGGGTCTGATGGATGTCTGTGTGAGGACACACAGTGTGGGCGCTGTCCCTTTAAGGCGCCGGGAGCAGGCGACGCTATGGAGCTCAGATCCGGGGCAGCAGTCTCCATCTTGCTCCTCCAGCCCTCCACCCCAGCAGACCCGCATACCTGTGCCAGCGCCTGAGGTGGAACGACCGCACTGCCAGCGGCTCCGGGCAGTCCCGCCAGGTGGGTCTCCCCGTCCCCGTCATCCTCCAGGTCTCCGTCCACAGAGCTCGCAGGGCCCGGTCGAGCCGGCGGGCGGGCGCCGGCCGCCATCTTGCTGCACCCGGCCTCAGCCTCCTCACCTCCCTGCCGGGTCACTTCTCCCGCCGCTGTCGCCCTCGGCGATCTCGCCCCCGCAGCGCGTACGGGGCATAGCTCCAACTCGTCCTCCCTTCCAGAGCACTCAGGGGAGGAGGAAGCCGCCGGGTCACCTTCTCTGCCACCGCGCCAGCGTGCTATCTCCTCGGCCGCCATCTTGGTCCTCTCGGTGACCTCTCGATGTTTAGTTTTGGAGGAGTCCCCACGGCCTGAGGGGGTTCCACCGCCGCTCCTATTTCTTCCCTGTCTCCTCTGCTTTTTGGACATCTCTTTCCCCGGGTCCCAGACGCCAAATAAATGGGAAAACGGGATAGGGAGAGCAGGAGAGCCTCTAGGTGCGTCCGTCCACCAGCATGTCGGGACACGCCCCACCAAGAAGACTTATAATGACCATTTCAGTACAGGTCTGATTTTTCACATTTAGGAAGTATGGCATGGCCACAAGATCACAGTATGAGTTCTTTATCTCAATTTTGCCAGTCTGATCTCAGAACAGAATTGTTGGCATCATTTTATGTCTCATATTCTGCAACATGGCTGAAGTTCTTTTCCTTTGTGTGAGAAAAGAAATTGTCTTCAAAAGCAGACAGACAAGTACATAAATACATTGAATTTTCCCCCTGTAGTCACAGGACCTGGTGTCCCGCTAAGTCTGATGCAAGAGCAGTGGAAATGGGCCCATCTCTTAGGATGAAAAAAAGGTGGTCATTCATAAATAATATGTATTTAATTATTTAATAATTATGTAATAAGGGTGACTTACAGAAAGGAGGCTAAATCTCAGCTTCAGCAGCTTTTTTTCAGCAGCACACCAAAATGAATCCTTTGCATGGCAGTTAAGCTATGCACGGCGGGCCGCATTTAAATAAGATCAAAACCTGCTTCGACTAGCCTCACTCCAGGGCTGACAGATGCCTATCAACCTGGCATCCTGATTTTTAATGCCCTGCTTTTTTTTAAATCTCCTGGGATTGCTGGTATACTCTCCCTGCTTGCAATCCCACGGCACGTGCGTGGCCGCATCCCCATCTTCCCATTCCGATATGCTGGGCATAGAAACGCACATCAGCCAGAAGGAAATGAAGGTTTCAGACCCTCCCAGGCTCTGTGGCCGAACAGCATTAAAGCGGACCTAAACCCAGCACAATCTGGATGCCCCTCTGTGTGAAACCCCCCAGGTTACCCTATACACTTGCCTTGCTTCCCAGACCAACGACGCATGAGTGAGCCACAGCCCTGCTATCCCAAGATGCGGGCCCGCATCGGGCATTTGTAAATGGCCAGCGCAAGCACGCTCCCTGTTAGATGGACGTCTACAAAAAGCACAAAGGTACCGCTGCACCAACCAAGGTTATGAGCCCCAAGAAAATCAATAACCATGGTGTTTTGTTTGGATTGTATGTTTTTTAAATGGTTTTAATCATGTTCGTAAGCTCAATGTGAAACTTTAATAAGGAATTTGTACAGCAGGATTAAGGAGTGGTGCGGTGGTCCCGTTTGTGTTGCTGTGGGGAGTTGAGGCTCTCCCTACGTGGTTGTCCACCCTGTTAGAGGGAAGCTGGGGATGCGGCCGCCAGCACACTTGGAGACACTAGCCTTAGACAACATGACTTTAGCGGCCCCCAGAGCGTGCTGATTGGACGAGTCGCTGCGCATACGCCGTAGGACCGGGAAGAGGTGAGTTGTGCTCGGCGATTTGGAGGGTTTCACACACCGGGGCACCCCTGAACTTTAATATGCATGGCATAGCATGCTGATTGAAAGAGAGCCTGCACATGCACTGTGAATTCGCCGGTTGAGCCACAGCAATCTCGGGTGGTTTCACACAGCATCTCAAATAGGGATGCCTCAGGAACATTGACCAAAACCTGGGATGGTCAGAATCCAGGGTTTTGGTTGACTTTAAATGAAAGCATAATGGTGCATTATGATGTTTTATGCAGGTGCTGTGTATTAAGAGGGTCAGATTTGGTTACATAGGTACTTTAACTTAGTAGGTGAATTGGATGTGAAACGTTTTCGCCTTTATTTTTTTTGTAAACTTTGAACCCTTCCTGCTGTACCTTTTTTTTAAAGGAGGTCCATAGATAAATGATTCTATAGATGGATATATAGATAGATGGCTGAGCTTGAAATTTTGATTGTAAAGTTTATCTAAAGCCTTCCACCTGCTGTGTACGTCCTTCCTTTGCTGAAATGTGTCTTGTCACCCCTCCCCTCTCTGCTTTGCTGGGATGCTGGCGTCTAGCTCCAGCAATACAGACGTGATTGCGCCTGGGAGCCATCCAGCACACAGAGACGAAGCTCCTGCCCCCTCTCCTCCCGTCTCTGAAGTCTCTTCCCCCATATTCCTTCGAAAACTCAAACCTAACTCAGGTGGAGAGTCCTCTGCAGCCAGCACACAAAAGAGGTGAGCAGCCGGCCACTTGTTGGTGGCTTTGAAAGAATGTGATCTCTGTCGGCTCTTGTGAGCTTCCTTTGCATGTGTGCTTGGTGTGTGCACGTATACCAGATGTTCACCGAGAGGTTTTATGGTAGAACAAGAACATGCCTGTAGCTGTTTTATCTCAGGATGGACTGGGACTGTGTGGAATTCCTGTGATCACAACGATGTGATGTGCATGAAAATGTAGATTTTGTTGCCATTTCTACCAGAAGATACTTAATGTATACTGCTTATCAAGTCTGGAATTTGTTTTTTATGGGGAATGTAATTGCTAACCCTAACCTGATTGTTGGATCTTTGCTATTTATTCCTGGAGTATAGTAATTGTCTGATTTTATTTTAACTGTAACCTCATATCAGATAACTGCATCAATAGCAAGCAGATTGCTTTTCTGGCTTGTACTAATATCTTGCTGGATTGCTGAGAATGTATTGTCATTTTGTTACCAATGCAGCTATTTAAAATGACTCCTAAATTTAAAGGAAATTTGTCATATCGCCTTAAACCGGAACACATGTTTTTCACAAAATGTATGATGTTCCTAGAAAAAGGGGGCATCTGGATTGCCAGTGCCCCCTGCGCATTAACCCCACTAAACCTAAACAATCTTACCTTTCTCCCTAGTCCCCTGGCGAAATCAAGCAATGTGACTGACCACCACAGTCACGTGGTCTGCAGGGCTCTTCCATGCATCTGGCAACCACGTGACCTTGGTGGCCAATTACAGTGCTCAATTGTTCCAACTCATCCTTCAGCTTGACCACTTAGAGAGTAATAAGCGGTCAAGCTGAAGGATTCCTGAAAAAAATCCATTACTGGTAAGTCTAACGGTGGTTTTTCCAAGTCATCTTTCAGCTTGACGCTTATTACTCTCTACGTGGTCAAGCTGAAGGATTCCTAAAAAATAAGTTACCGGTAAGTCTAACGGTGGTTTTCCAGGGAACTGAGAAGGGTAAGATTTTGCAAGGTTAATGTGCAGAGGAGCACTGGTGCCCCCCTCTAGGAACAATGCCCAGTGGGTGGTGTTCTGGTTTAAGATTGGGTGCCTGGCTGCAGTCTTGCTCCTCCTTTTGTATACTGTGTACTAACTGAATGCCCTAGCATTTAGCCAATAAAATCAGGTAATTTTGGTTTTAAAGGTCCAAGAACAGTATGGCCACCATTAAACTGTCAGCAGAACTTCTGGCTGTCATACTGCTAATCCAGTGTGGGCAATTCAGCATAAGCTCACTAGTCACTTTTGTGCATCCTGCAAGCCAGAAATGTTAATTCACACTCTGTGGCTTCCTAGCCAATTAAATCAGTTGGCTTAGTTTGGTCGGTCAGGTTATATATCGTTGGAGAATAAAATATAAAACCAGCAGACACAACATTTGGGTGACACCAAGGGCTAATTTTTTTCCCCCTCATATTCCACTCCAGGCCGTCACAAATCAAATGAAAATGGGTTAGGTCTCGACCGAAGGACGGGACTGCAAGATAAAAAAGTGTGGCCCCTCCCAGTCTACATATACCTCCGGCTACCTTCCCATGTGCAGTTTCATTTATGCTGTTGGACTGGGACTGTGAAGATGTGGCTTGGATTTATTTTATTTTTTCCATTTATTTTCTTTGTCAGGGTTTCCCAGGAAGTGGGGACTTTAACTGTCTGTTTCCAGGACACAGGGGTGTGTCCTGGACATCGGGAGGACTTCTGGGCCGAGCCAGAGTTGGTCCAGTCCCTTTTTGACTAAACAAACATACCCCCCAAGCCTTCTCAAGCATGAAGGGCGGCTCTCACCAAGTATGGTGGGTGACGTCTTCTACCCTTTGCCCCTCTTTGGAGGGACCTTGTGGCGGATTCTTGGTTTCAGGGGGTTGTTTCTTCCAGCTGCAAATTAGAACTTGTAGCCAAGCCTCCTTGAAGGTACTTTCCATCAAGACTCCCCCAGAACCCAGTAAGGGCAGAGGCGCTTCAATTAGAGGTAGAAGGCTTAGTTCAGATAGGAGTGGTTACCCTGGTACCTCCATCCGAAAGAGGAAAATATTTTTGTACTTCTCAAGAAGAATAGTTATTTTCAGTCTATTCTAGATCTCAAGCGTCTCAACTCCTATATTCACTTGTAGAGGTTCCCTGGGATCCACCATAGCAGCTTTTTAGCATGGAGGTTTTTATGAGTACAGTGGACATCTGAGATTTGCACATACCAATATTCTCAGGACATCAAAGGTTCCTCTGTTTTGCGATAAAAAATCATAATTTCCAGTTTGTGGCCCTGCTCTTCGGTCTTTCCACAGCTCCAGGGGTGTTTACGATGGTCCTAGCTGGTCTCATGGCCATCTTGAGAAGCAGGGGTGTGGACATCACACCTTTTATCTAGGCGATCTTTTGATCGGAGCACCATCCTTCTTGGAAGCCTGTGAAGACACCCAGACGGCCAGACCTGGCCACTCTGGAGAAATTCGGGTGGATTATAAATTAGCCCAAGTCACACTGATACCCTTCTCAGGTAAGGGCGTTCCTCTTAATGACCTTAGATACAGTGTAGGCCAGGATATTTCTTGCAGAAGAGAAGTGTGTTTTGCTTCAGGCCAGAGTTAGGGCACTACTTTCAGGCAATCGCACAGTTAAAGCGATTGTCACAGTGGGACAGGACCCTGGAATCCATGGATTTCTCCTTCTTCCTGTTCAGTCTAGTGAGACAGGCGTTAGCTTGGTGGCTGGACTTCATCTTCTAATGGGCAGGTTCTTGGCTCCAGTCCTTTGGCATTAGATCAACCATCAGGGAGGCACCTGAAGCAGTATTGCTCTGTGTCTCGGATTTTTCTTTGGACAGAGAACAATGTCCTCTGCATATCGAAAATCAACATACCCCGAGTGGAAAATGTTCTGCCCAATTTCCTGAGCAGGCTCTAGATCAGGGAGAATGGTCTCTAAATCTCAAGATTTTTAAGAATCTGTGCAGTCGTTGGTGGACCCCGGAGGTGAACCGGAAGGTTCCAAGGTTTTTCCCCAGGACCAAGGAACCCTCTGGCAGTGGGGGTGGATACACAGACGCCCCCCTGGTCAACCTTCAGGCTGCTTTATGCCTTTCCTTCACTTTGCTCCTAGGGCATCTGTTGAAGAAGATCTATCCCAACCATCCCGATTGCCCCATTATTACCAAGGCGTTGGTTTGCCGACGTGGTAAGAATGGTGTAAGGCGATCCTTTGCACCTGCCCAATCTGCCAGATCTACTCACTCAAGGCCCCCAACGGCCTAGCTGTTGAAAAAATCATCCTGTCAGAAAAGGGCCTGACATATAGGGTTATTAAGACCATGATTCAGGCAAGGAAGCAGACTTCCTCTGTCATTTATTATAGAAATTGGAGAGGTTTTGTTGCTTGGTGCGAAAGCAGAGGATTCTTCAGTTAAGCACCGTTAAGGGTTAGGGGTCTACCTTGTCCACCTTATTCTAAGCATACAGCACGTCCTGCTTCAGACATATTCATAACGTGTGGGTGATCCTCCGCCTCCAGCGGCGTGCACTGCAGAACACGAAGAAAACAAGCTCCTCCCGGCCCTACATATACCGGAGGACCTCCCACAAATCCCCAGATTTCTCTGCAGTGCTGGAACTGCGAAGACATGAAGTATCACGCTCTCGCAGGCGAGCGGGGCTTGACAGCCCGAGGCCCTGCGGGACTATTTCCACCCGTCCTCATTGTGAATTAATGCCTCCCAGCCTGGACTGCGTTGGTCGGGTGAAGGTAGGCAGCACCTAGTGTGCTTACGGAGCTAGACTCCACTGCAATCCCCCACCATAGGGTAGGCGGTTAAGGCGTATGGTGAGCCTTCAATTGGATGCCCCTCCCGCACTAGTGCCCCACGCCCCGGGTAACGGTGAACCCCGAATATTGGGTCACCTTCCTCCCTAGATTCCCCCGTTAGTGGGGGAAAAAAAAGAGGGGGGTCGTGTGTACGATGGCTAAACCTTGCCCTAATCACACTAGTCACCTGTTGCCTTAATAGTTACTGGAGTCAGAGCCGCGCTTCACATTCAGTTTTTAGCTATCCGCAGCGCCTTTATTGCATTCTTTCGGCGCGTACGGCGGCTCTGTTCAAGAGATGCTTGGCGTTCTATCATGGTATTCACCCTGTCAGATTTCTCTGAGGTGATTTTTTTCTGACAATTGTCTGACAACTGTCGCTTCTGATTGGTGCGCGCCTTCGAGCTTCGCGCTCTCCGGGGGGGGGGGGGGGGGGGGTTGCTTTACAGCGTCAATCCCTACTGGCATATTAAATATAATAATCACCATATGGAGGCATCTCAGGATATTGTGAACGGGGTTCCCTCGGGACAAGCCCGTCTGTGTGTAGCTTGTGGGGTCACACCTAGCAGTGGTGACAATGCACGGGTCTGCGTCCCTTGTGCCCAGCAGGCGCTAGCTGGCCTCCCCACCTCTTCCGAGGCTGGGCCCGCACCTCGCCTTGCCTCCCCTACTCCCCCAAGCCTGAGCCTAACCCCCAATACTAGTGGGGACTCTCATGCTGATTTAGCCACTAGACTGGCTAGCGTGGAAAATTTAATCGCTGGCTCCTTGGCGCGCAAGGCTACTGCCAAAAAGCGCCATTTGAATCCTGAAGCTTCTATTCTTCCTGTAGAATCTGACTAATTACAGCTGTCCTATGCACATTCCCCCTCAGAGGAAGGGGAACTGTTTTCTGAGTCAGGGTCCTATGACGACGAGTCCAGGAGTCAAGATGAATCTGGTTCTGATCATTGGTCCCAGGATGACGTTGATAGATTGCTGGCCCAGATCTTTGATGTGTTATCCCTCTCTCCCCCGCCCGCGGCTCCTCGGCAAAGAGGTGACCTGTTTCATACCGCTAGGGTGCGGTTGGAGTTTCCTGAACAAACTCATTTTAATAATCTCGTCTTAAAAGAGTGGGAACATCCCAGCAAACTCCAGGGAGTCCCTAAAGCTTTGGATAAGAAGTATCCATTTCCTGCTGGCCTGATCAAGTGTTGGACTTCGCCACCCGAAGTCGATGCCCCGATCCTTGGTCTGTCCAATACCTCTATTATGCACTCCCCTGACACTACTACGCTGCGGGATCTGGAGGATCGGCGGGTTGATCAACTGGCTTGTCATGCCTTTGCTTTTGGAGGAGCGTCGCTCCGCCCGGTTTGCGCCTTAGCCATCACGGCGGAGGCGCTCAGGACTGTGGTTAAGACTGCTCTTGAAGGGGCGGATGACTTGCCATCTGACGCCGCCAATGCTTTGGTTATCTGTGAGACTTTTATCAATTATATCCTATCTGCATCGGACGATGCTATTAAGCTGAGTGCTAGATCCTCTGCTCTGGTGGTAGCCATACGCCGTGCGATCTGATTACGCCAGTGGGCCACTGACAATGTCGCCAAGAAGGCCCTTGCGGGGCTTCTATTCAAAGGGCTGCGCCTGTTTGGAGAAAGATTAGATATCTTTGCTAAAGGGGGCAAGTTGCCCCAGCGCAAGCGTCAGATTCAGCCCTTTCGTGGTCCAAGCTCCCCTATCGTGGGGCTAACCAGGGCAGAGGGGTGTCCTTCGCCGGGGCTCGCGCAGATTCCTGGAACAAGAAAAGAGGACGCCGTCCCAGTTCTTCCTGGGGGTCCAAGCCCAAAGCCCCTCCCAAGACCCCCCAAGCATGAAGGGGCGCCCTCGCCCGTCAGGGTGGGGGGACGTCTGCAGCACTTTCAGCATGTCTGGAGACGCCACGTCCCAGACCGGTGGATTCAGGAGGTAGTGCCCCCCACCAGGTTCGTCGGGTCCCGAATCCCACAGGATCCTGCCTCAGCTCAAGTCTTGATGCTAGCGGTGCAGGACCTTCTAGACCTCGGGGTCATTTGCAAGGTCCCCTTAAAAGACAGGGGCGTGGGGTTTTATTCCAACCTTTTCACGGTGCCCAAAAGGGACGGGTCAGTCAGACCCATTCTGGATTTAAAAATCTTAAACAGATTTGTCAGAAACAGACATTTTCGTATGGAAACTCTGCGCTCGGCCATTGCCTCGCTGCGCCCAGGGGACTTCATGACATCTGTGGACATCAAGGACGCTTACCTCACGTTCCAGTGTTCCCAGGGCATCAAAGGTTTCTCAGATTTGCGCTGCTGGATCAGCATTACCAGTTTGTGGCCCTGCCATTCGGCCTTACGTCAGCCCCCAGGGTGTTCACCAAGGTGCTGGCAGGAGTAATGTCTCTGTTGAGACTAAAAGGCATACGAGTGTTGCCCTACCTGGATGATATACTCATCACCTCTCTGTCTCTGCGGCAGGCAGAATTGGACACGCGGTTGGTGGTGTCCACTCTGGAGTCCTTTGGCTGGGTGATCAATTACCCAAAGTCCTCTCTGTCCCCCTCCTCAGTGACCCTGTTTCTGGGGATGATTCTGGATTCGATTCAGTCAAAAATATTCCTTCCTCCACAGAAGGTGGAAGCTCTGACAACGCAGGTGAGGTCCCTGCTCTCGAGCCCTCATCCCTCCATCAGGCAGGGAATGCAGTTGGTGGGCTCGATGGTGGCAAGCTTCGAGGCGGTGGCCTTTGCACAATTCCATTTGAGAACTCTGCAGCTTCACCTTCTGTCAGTTTGGAACAAGGACCCAGCATCCTTGGACGAGATCTGGGTGCTTCCCTCCTCGGTCAGACAATCCCTTGCGTGGTGGCTGAACCACAGGAACTTGACAAGGGGCAGATCCTTCCTGGCTCCCTCCTGGGAGACGGTCACAACGGATGCCAGTCTGTTGGGCTGGGGGGGATTCTGGAAGTCCCTGCGCTTCCAGGGGAGGTGGGGCCCTCAGGAGGCCCATCTACCCATCAATGTCTTGGAACTCAGGGCGGTCAGATTGGTGCTGGAACAATTGACCCAGCACCTGAAGGGTCTGGCGGTTCAGGTACACTCAGACAACAGGACGCCGGTGGCCTACATCAATCATCAGGGAGGAACCCGGAGCAGGGGTGCTCTCCAGGAGGTGTCTCTGATTCTAACATGGGCAGAGACCAATGTCCAATGCATTTCGGCTGTTTACATTCCGGGGGTAGAAAATCTGCTAGCAGATGCCCTGAAAAGGGGGTTGTCCCGTCAGGGGGAGTGGTCCCTCTCCAACAGGGTATTTCAGTCCCTGTGTCACCGTTGGGGTGTCCCAGACATGGATCTGTTTGCGTCCCGTCACAATCACAAGCTCCCGAGCTTTGTATCCCTGTCACAGGATCCTCTGGCTCTGGCCTCGGATGCTCTGTCAATGTCTTGGAGGGCTCGGCTCCTGTATGCGTTTCCAACAATTCCCCTTCTGGGCAGAGTGCTACGCAAGATCGCTCTGGAAGGGGTACCCACGATTCTGGTGGCCCCAAGGTGGCCAAGAAGAGTGTGGTTCGCAGACATGGTTCAAATGGCAGTAGATCAGTACGATCTGCCAAGCTTACCAGACCTTCTAACTCAGGGGTCTCTACGCCATCCCAATTTACTAACTCTGGCTTTGACGGCTTGGCTATTGAAACCACCATCTTAATGGAAAAGGGTTTGTCCGCTTCTGTAGTGGCTACCATGGTGCAAGCCAGGACGAGGCCTCTTCTGCTATATATTATAGGGTATGGCGTGCTTACATTGACTGGTGTGAATCCAGGTCTCTTCCCTGCTGGGAATTCTTAGTCTCCAGGGTGCTGGAGTTTTTACAACATGGTCTAGACTTAGGTCTTAAGCTTAGTACTTTTAAGGGCCAGGTTTCGGCCCTGTCTATCTTCTTTCAGACCTTTGCCCAGCACTCTCTTATCAAGACTTTCTTTCAGGGGGTCACTCATGTGCGTCCCTCTCGGAAGCCTATGGTTCCTGTTTGGGATCTGAAGTTGGTTTTGTCGGCCCTGCAGGGTCCTCCTTTTGAGCCTATTCATGAAGCAGCTCTTGCTGTTCTCACGCTCAAGGTTGTCTTTCTGGTAGCTATTACCTCGGTTAGACGTGTGTCTGAGTTGGCTGCCTTGTCTATTCAGCCTCCCTACTTTGAGAGACACCGGGATAAGGTGGTGTTTCGCTTCAAGCCAGACTTTCTGGCTAAGGTTGTGTCTACATTTCATTTGAATCAAGATATTGTACTTCCTTCCTTGTGCCCTAATCCTAGTAACCCTAAGGAGAGGGTTTTGCATTCCTTGGATGTGGTTAGGTGTGTCAAGTCTTACCTGGTTACCACTCAGGCCTTTAGGAAGACGGATGCTCTCTTTGTTGTGCCTCACGGGCCCAGGAAGGGTTTGGCTCCCGCCAAGTCTTGATTCAGTAAATGGATTCGTCAGGCTGTGGTTCAAGCCTATACTACTAAGGGGAAGACTCCCCCCTTTTCTCTTACTGCTCATTCTACTAGAGCTGTTGGGGCTTCTTGGGCTTTTCAGCACCAGGCCTCTGTGGAACAGGTTTGTAAGGCCGCTACTTGGTCTTCTGTTCACACCTTTACAAAGTTTTACAAGGTTGATGTTAAGGCCTCAGCTGACGCTGTGTTTGGCCGCAAGGTTTTGCAGGCGGCAGTAGTTTAAACTGCTTGCTGTTGCCTTCTGTTGGGGATCCCACCCTTCTTTACGGACACTGCTATTGGATGTCCCACACGTTATGAATATGTCTGGAGTAGGACGTGCTGTATGCTTAGAATAATACAACTCTGTGAAGTACTCACCTGTAGAGTTGATATTATATGCATACAGCACGTCCTGCTCCACCCCACCCTGGTTTCACTTTGTTCTGGATCTCCTGTTTGGTGATTGTTATCTTTTGATATTTTTGCCAGTTTTGGGTGGTTGTTTCTCCTGGCCTCTCATTCTCACTGCTTTTCAATGCTGGGGATTTGTGGGAGGTCCTCCGGTATATGTAGGGCCGGGAGGAGCTTGTTTTCTTCGTGTTCTGCAGTGCACGGTGCTGGAGGCGGAGGATTACCCACACGTTATGAATATGTCTGGAGCAGGATGTGCTGTATGCATATAATATCAACTCTACAGGTGAGTACTTCAGAGTTGTATTTTTTTCAGAGGCTTATCGCAGAAGATAAGCTTATTAGGACTTTCATGCGGGCAGTCACTCATGTTCGTCCTCCCAGAAAGCCTTTCTTACCACCATGGGATCTGAATTTGGTCCAATCTGTCTTACCGATCAATCCGCCTTGAACACCTTGGGGAAGCTTCTCTGTTCTTACTGACCAGGGACAAGGCAGTCTTCTGATTCAAGCAGGACTTCTGCCCAAGTTGTCTCCCCTTTTCACATCAGTGAGGAGGTGGTTTTGCCATTCTTGTGCCCCGTCCATCAAACTGTAAGGAAAGGGTTTCCCATTACTTGGCTTTGGTCAGGGCACTTAAACATTATATCTCAACTACCTCCTCCCATTGGGTGGATTCCTTGTTTGTCATTCCTTGAAGGCCCAAGAAAGGGTTTATCTCCAACCAGGTCTACCATCAGCCAATGGGTTAGGCAGGCGGTGCATAGGGCCTACAGTAGTAAGGGTAAGCAGCCTCCATTCCGTGTTACTGCTTGTTCCACTAGCGCTATCTGCTCTTCTTGGGCGTTTCAGCATTAGGCCTCGGCAGAACAGGTCTGCAAGGCTGTAACCTGCTCCTCTGTACATATCTTTACCAAATTTTACAAGGTAGATGTCCGCGCCTCTGTGGATGCAGCTTTTGGTCTTAAAGTATTTCAGACTGTGGTGAATCCTTCAGTTAATGCCTGAGTTTGGATGGCTACCCCTGCGGGCCAAAGTGATATGGTTTTTATATTGGGAATTCCACTCTGAGAGCATACATATTGTTATAATAAAGAAGGCTGACTTTCTGTCTTTTCCTAATTAAACCAGAGCACTGTTCTTATGGACTTCCTTCCTTCCTGGCCATCTGAATCCTACTGCTTTATAAGTTACTGGGTATGTGAAGGCAGCCGGAGCTATATGTAGACCAGGAGGGGCCACACCTTTTTATCTTGCAGTCCCGTTCTTCGGTCGAGAGTTAACCCATTTGTATCTTATTTGTGACAGCCTTGAGTGGAATAAGAATTCTACAGATAAGAATCACATAATTGCATTTTTCTGTCCAGTCTTATTTGACTTACCTTGTACTGACTTTTATAGTAAGGCTTTGGATTCATCTGAGGACAGCTCTTCTTTTTATTTAATCACTTATAAGTTCTGCCTACCATGTGCCTCGATGTGAATAAGAGATTTTTCACCACCATGGGGACTGTATAAACACGATAGGCTTGTCTAAATAGTTGTGCTTTAAGGGTGTTTTTGAAGGTTTGAGGAAGTAGTCATTCCAGAGAAGTAGGCATGTATGGAGGCCTGAAGATGAGTGGGAGGAAAGTGGTCAGGGTTGGGGAGAGGAAGAGTTCTTTAGCAATGTGGAGGCTTGAGAAGTTGGGAATGGTACTATTGGACTAACAATAAAATGCAAACGCGGGATTGGCTGGACAGATCTTTGTAGGTTAAGTTTTGAAGTTCGCTCTAGTTGGGATATGATCATAGCATGTGCTAGAATTTTAGTGGTGTCTGGTGTGTGGAAGGGATGGATTCCCCAGGACAATTTAGATTGCTGCACATAGAAATTAATTTACCTTCTTCTAACTCCTGCTGTGGTTAATTTTATTAACACAATGAAAGCTTACCTTAAAGTGGACTAACACCCAGGGGTGATCGGCCCGGGAATCTATAAGATCACCTCACTCACCGCGGGACATCCGAGACCGGGATGTCCCGCGGGGTGAAACCCCCCAAACTCCTTACCTCATCCGCCGCCACTTCCGCCACCGCCTCCCGCGGGCACGTCTAGAGGGGCGGGACGGCCGTCTGTGAATGGCCGGCGCGGGCGCGCCGAGAGTGACGCGCGGGAGGCGGCGGCGGCGGATGAGCCCCTTGTCCGTCGCTGTCACTCCGCTTGTCCGTCGGCGGGGATTGGACGGCGCGGCCACGTGGGAGTGGGGAGAGGTGGGTTTTTGGGGGTTTCTGGGGGGTTTCACACAGCGGGGCACCCCCGATCGGGGTGCCCCGCCAAAGTGGACCAAAACCCAGGATAGTCAAAATCCTGGGTGTTGGTCCACTTTAAATAAACTTAGTTAGCCTGGATGGTATTGTCTTATTTCTTCACTTAGCTGAGACCTAGACCGAGCTGAGAGGCCAATGAAACTCCCAAGTATGCTGTAAGCCATCACTCTTCAGATCCTTTCATACACACACTTTGAATGCATGACAAGTTACTTTGGAGTCTAAGAATACCTCTACAGCTTTGCCCTTTACTTTTTTTTCCAGAAGCTGAAACTGCTCATTACAGGTGAAGTCCACTTTTGTGGACTTTAATATTAGATATCGGAGATCAGAGGTGCCCCCTAGGCACAAGACTCCTCACTTACCTTCTGTCTTCTCCCGTTCCACTGAAGACGCTGGCGCTGCGGGTGGGCGTGTCCCCAGTACAGCTGAGATTAATGAGGGCCTATGTGCATTAGGAACTTTCATGTACTATGGCAACCATTGAGCTTAATGGGAGTGCATCGTACTGAAGCCACTCTCACTTTCAATACCAGCGCTGTGGATAAGAGATGAGTGGCACAGAAACGAGTGGAAGGTAAATGGGGTATCTTGTGCCTGAGGTCTGTGGGATAGGTCCACGAAAGTGGACTTACCCTTTATGCAGGTTTTTGGGGGTCAGGGTGTTCCCCTACATAACAAGAGAGACTGAATAATTAGATAAAAGCTGCGGCAGAGCCAGTCCCAGTGATCTCCCACATTTCCCTTTGTGAATGAAAGCCTTATACCTATTCCTAGGGGAATGTCTACATGTTAGGATATAGCAAAATCTTCCCCCAAGATGGTATTTACATGAAGGGAAGCCTTCTCTTGCAAGCAGCAAGCAAGGTTTGGTTGCCTTGGCAATGGCACTGGTTAGTCTTCAGACAGAGACTGAAACAAGAGTGGCTCAGAAGTCTGGGGAAGCAAATTATAATCCAGAATCTCTCTTGCTCTGGGGGGGGGGGGGGGGGGGGGGGGTTTGGGTCTCACCTTTGTGGGCGTGTACTTGTTTTGCCACAAAGGGATAGTACATGCCTCCATGGCTTCGACTAGGGGTCCCCTGGTGTGAGGAGCAGATGCTATTTTATTCTTGTGGAGGAAGTTCTATTAGATGCTACAGTGATCCTGTGAAAGAGGATTTTAAATCTTGTAGAACGTCAGGCTGGAGAAAATCTGAACTTGCCAAATTGGCCAACTGGGTGACAGGGTAACTGTGGTAAACATGGCCTTGCACAGTTCAGGGTTTTTGGTTGCAAGCACTACTGTTATATCTAAATGTACTTCTACTGGCTTTTACAACCTGTCTATTGGAGATCATGGTCATTTATACTTTTGTTTTGGTCTTTTTGGGTCCATTTCACAAGGGTAGTAGGGGCCTTCAAGTATGCCACCGCCCAATCCTGGGGGAGCAGTTGTGCAACGTTGCACATAGCTTTTCCAGTTTCTACAAGCTTGATATAGTGACATTTATGGACGGCTGATTTGGCATACAAATTTTGCCGGTGTATTTATGAGCAGTGAATCTGTATGATCTGAGCAGTTGCAGCCATTATGCAACTCCTTGTCCCTATATGTATAATTAGAAAAAAGTACATGATTGTGTTCTCCCTGTAAACAAAAACTTTTCTGGTAAATCTTTTTTCTGACACAAGCTCCACCCTGTTGTGGCTGGAGGTTGTGAGGTCATTGGTTATACTGGTTTCTGTATAGGGATGTGTTTACGCCCTCTAATGGTGAACTAGTCTGAGTAGCGGGAGCCTATAACCCACAGGTTTAAAGAAGCGTTCTCCCCAGATGCCATTTAGGAAACAGATTTTACAATGAATGGATTAAACATACTTTTTGCTATGTGATGCATTTTCTTTTCTCTTTCTTTTTGTTGCTTATTAGTTTTCTGTTGCTTTTTTCTGACCTGTGATTTGTACAGCCTTTTCTACCGCTCATCTCTGAGAAAGAAACTTCATTCTTCTTCCTCTGTGCCAAACTTCTTAAAGTTTCTGGCTCCTGTAGCAGAAAATAGCACCGCTGATTTTAACAAACAATGGTAGGTACTGTACTGTTCTGTCATTTTTCAGAAAATGATGCAGCCAGAATTCATATTATTAATTGTACTGTATTTGCCATATATTCATTTCAGGAGTCTAGACTTCAGCTCAGTCCTGCTACATATGGGTAGTGTCCTTAACCCAGATGTGTTAACCACTTACACTTTCTAAATATTCTCTCTTCCATTCCCTTCTCTGAAGGTCCATAAAAATGCAATATTTTACCTTGGGCTATCTGGCTGTAGAGTACGGGTTTTTCCACTTGGTTCTGTATAACATTTAGTTATATTATATTATTAAATTATAACATGTAGTGTACAATCTGTAGTAAGGTAAGTTAAGTCCTACCAGTGGATGTGTCCTATGCTTTAGGAGATGTGTGGTACCCTAAGATCTTTTCTTATTGTGTCCCCTTTGATCCATGTCCTGGGATGATTTGCGCCTCGGTGTTGAAGTTTTGTGCTCCCCAGAAGTCTTATTGGTGCAACTTTCAATCTATCTGCAGACTTGGCAGATGGTCTTATATTTTCTGCAAACATATTGATCTTGCTTAAAAATAAAGACTAGAGATCTCCAGCCCCGCTTTAATGAACGCCATTGTTTTAACTTGTCAAACCAAATGTAAGGACATGTTGTTTAGTCAAGTAATTGTGGATGTTTACCCAGTTCCATCTCTGTTCCAGCGATTTTGACTGCACATCCATCAACAGTGTCACTGGAACTAGTAGTCCCGTGAGGACACGGCGACACTCTTGGAGACAGCAAATCTTCCTGCGTGTGGCTACTCCTCAAAAGGGATGTGATTCTCCTAAAAGATTTGATGGTAAGATGTACACTACACTGTATGATCTGGAAAATGTATATATCTGTTTTTTGTTTGCTTCCAGTTTTTTTTTTTTATTGCAGTGTATACTTCTCATTACCCAACATCACAATGCTGAACCAGACCCTTTTTGTAATTGAAAATATAGGGGTGCGCTATTCTTTGCACTGATAACATTCGCACTAACTCGGATGCAATGCGGATATCCTATCCACAGGGTTCCCAGCAAGGTGATGCGCTAGTGTATATGTGTTTAAATAATAGCTCATATTTTGACGTACCTGACCCACACAGAAGCTACTTAAATAATTTTGCATCTTTAGCCTCTGTAGGTGGTGGCTAAAGAGGCCACCTAACCAATCATTGAGAGAGCTAGAGCTGTGCCATGGCTGCCAAACACTGGGGCTGTAGTAGAGTTACCAGGCACCTCAGATGGAAAGTAGGGTAAAGATCTTCCCGGCAGTGTCTTCTAATTTATACTTTGCATTTCCACCGCATTACCATGAACAAAAACGTAAATCGGAACAACATCCATTTTTTGCTAAATTGGTGGTGCTCCCAGGGGGGAGGTGGGGGATCACAATTGCGGATTCCCCCCTGAGCGTTAACAGCGCAGAGCTGGAGAAACCTTACCTCCTTGGTCCCCGAAAGACATCCATGTTTCTAGGAGAGTACCAGCAGCCATGTAACCATGCCAGCTAATTACAGCGCTGGATTGCTCTTGGGGACAGAGGAGAGAGGTACGATTTCTCCCGTTCTGCACCGTTAATGCACGAGTTGGCATCCGCAATAGCGATGCCCTCCTGCACTCGGAACAGCCATTTTCAAAAAATGTTTAAAGCGAAAGTCAATTCTGGCAGTAACTCTCCCCTGGAACTATAATCTAAAAAACTAGGGTAAACCTTCCTTTGGAGGAAACCAAAGTGGGGTACATAACTGCAGGAACCAAACTTCACCTGCTGACTTGTGTGCGGCATTCTACATGTGCACTCCACTGGCATTCAAAGCCTCTTACCAGAAATGTTCTTGGTTGTAAGCCAAATGAAACATTCCCTGCTCTCAGACAGCGAGCAAAGAAGCTGATTCATTTGCACATGATGTTGGTTTATTTAAAGGAAGCATTTTGCAAATATTGAATAATCTGGTTGCTCCGTGGAGGGAGTCTTTGGGACTTTTTTTGCCTGATGTCTGTTTCTGCTACATAGGTGAATCCACTATGCCCAAAGACTTTTTAGCACTGGCCGCTACTTTTTTATTTTTAGTGTCTCCTAGTGGACCATTAAAGGGCTGTCTGTCTTTCAGTCTATTTCTTCTTGATTGTCATACAGCCATCAAAACATTTATGAGTATCTTTTTTTCTGGACAATGTTATTTACTAAAGGAAACAAGACAAGCAAAGGAATAAGCTAGCCATATGATCTTGGTGGGTGGAGTTCAGTCCGCCTCTGGTCTGGCAGAAAGATATCTGGGGGATTAAAGGTACATTCCAGGCAAAGGGTTGTATTGACCTGCTTTCAGCTTTCCCCATACTGGCTGTCAGGGGCTGTGTCTTTTATCCACCAGCACTTTGCATCCCTTGATAAACCTGTGAGCCTTTCTGCTGACTCAATTTTCTCAGTTCCCTATAGAAATACAGCAGCAGAGCTGAGGAAGACTCCTAGCACGTGAGGTCCAGCAGAATGATGAGACTTGAGCTTGTTAGGAAATATAAGACAGGCTGTATGAAAGATGAAGCTCCTCACAGCCAGCATGGAGGGAGCAGAAAGCAGGGTAAATTACCTTTTGCCTGGAACATCCCTTTAATATAGCTGCACAGCAGGATAAAATGGCTGCATGAAACAAATGCAATGATTTCTCTTCCATTTTACTTCAGGCCATCAGGAGAATTTAGTAACGATAGAGGTTAACCCTGTCAGTACTGAATTCTCCTGATGTCCTGAAGTAATAATGGAAGAGAAATCAATTCTACAGGTGAGTTCTCACAGAATTATCTTTTTACACTTTGCTTTACCCTTTAAATAACATTTGACTCATCAGAACATCCTTTTCTCAGAGTCCTGCAAAACAAACCGCGTCGGTATGAAGTAGCTTGGGGTCCACCAGAAATCATCATTGGGGCCCACCATTCAACTATCAGGTGTCAAACTCCCTGCTGAAAGGCCAGAAACAGGCCAGGTTTTGCGTATAAGTGTAATACAGAGCTATCTGGAGATCCACAACTCCACTTGACACCATTGAAAACATAATTATAAAATGTGCTTTATTAACCAAATAACAAATGTAACTTACTGAACACATTGCAAACACTTCAGGTTAACCTGAAACACTGTAGTAGCCTTTAATCTTCTGTACTGCTCCGATGGTGGTCTTGGGTTAGTGTCTGGGGCCCACCAGAGTACCCACTAAAAACAAACCATCGCGCGCATGGTGGCTGCAACAGCATTTCATGTTCTCTGATATCTGAAATGTTTCCTCACTTGATGGTGCTCTTGGAAAGTTGGCATGAACTGCTTGAGACAATATACTGCAAACTATCTACCAGTGACAAAAGGCATGTAACAAATATGCGGGCTGTGTCCCACACCAAATCCGGCTCTAGCAAATCTGTGTATCAATCCCAAAATAAAGGCTAAGTAAATTAATACGCCAAATAGGGTTCAGAAAATATGATTGTATAGTAAATCCAACTATAAGATCGCTTTTACACCTTCTGACTTGCATCGCGTTAAAGTAGAAATACTCCAAGGTGACACAAGCGGGGAGTAAATTGGCCCTTTCATAAGCAGCGCTGTTCTTGGCAAAACGCTGTATGCACATAATGCACTTTACTTGTGTTGCAGTGCAGTTCAAGGGCCAGTTATTGTACTCGCCTCTGCCAGACTCAGTCCTCGTCATTCAGCACTTGTTGCAGCACCTTCCTCTGGGTTTTTCAGGCACTGCGACTACAACTTCTCCCATAAAAGTCTATGGGCAGGTAAAGTAGATGGATGGAGCTTTACCTTACAGTTGTAATTACAAACAAGATTCAAGACCATCTGGTGTGGAATACCCTGGAAGCTAAAAGATTCCTCTGAACCGGGATGCCCCGCTGTGTAAACCCCCCCAGAATGCTGCTATTTACTCACCTCTTCTTCATTACTAAGCTGCATGTGCGGACTTTTGTCCATTGAGAGCCGTGTTGTGACTGTCATTCGACAAATGGCTCTCATTGATGTCATTGGGAAGCGTGCGCTGCCACATGCCCAGTGGTGTGTGCGTGTCCCTGCCCCAACCATTCAGATAGGCTGGGGTGGGATCACACACATTGTCAATGAAGCGACAGCACATGCTCCCCATTGAAGTCAATGAGGGCCATATGCAGAATGACAACCACGACAGACGGCTCTTATTGGACGAGAGCCCACACATGCACTGTTAGGAACAAGGAAGAGATAAGTGAAAAGAGGCGTTCTGGGGTGTTTCACACAGCGAGCATGGCAATTCGAGATGCCCCCGTGGAATAGAAAAAAACAACAAATTCACGTCTTTTGGTGCACTTTAAACCGGACTTTCAGAATGATTTAATGAAAACCCCAAACCCTTAAAAAAAATTCCCAGCATCTAAAATTTATATATTTTATGTTTTTAGTTACTTATTATTTTTTCCCTCACCAGGCTGCAACTCTGTTCAGGACTCTAGGATAGGAGCACTGCCATCTTGACTCAGAAACATCACACATAATAAGGAAAGGAGAGCAGGATAAAGTACAGGGGGTGGGGTTATAGCTGTGCTTTGCACAGACAGAGCAGAGCTGGGGTCAGGTAAAGGGACAGAAATCCCAGAATGCAGAGCGACGCAGTCAGAAGACACTTCCTGTTTTCAGGCTGCCTGATGCTCCATGAGCCACCATCTTGGATGTTTAAAGGCTCATAACATGCAGTAGATGCAGGTAGGATGACTTTTAATGTGGGCAATCTGTATGTACAGGGTGTGGGGAACACATAACATATGCTCTTATTCAGGGTGAAGGTCCGCTTCAAGCTGAGGATTCTGATGGCTTGCAGAAGTAAATCTCTTTCCTTAGTCTTGGCCCTCAGCTTGGCGCAGCTGTTTCCTAGATGGCAGCCGAGTAAAGATCCTGTTATTTGGGTGATAGCGGTCCATCCTAGCCTCCTGACTCTGGTGCAGCATCATCTAGTATAGGTTGTCTGCAGATCAGGAAGGTTAGCATGTCTGTGGCTGTTGAGGTTCTCAGAATTTTTGTTGGAAATACCACCTGTGTGTGGCCCAACCCTTTCAGCATTTTTTTTGTGTTTAATACTTTCAGTACCTTAGACTATAATCTCCTCTACCACCCTTGTAAAAAAAAAAAAAAAAAAAAAAAGCTTCACCTTCAGCAGGATAATCTGGGCTGAGCCTTCCGTGTGATACTGCAGGATTAGTGTGACTGTTTGCTTTTACGGTCACAAAGTATAAAGTACACAATACAGAACCCAAATAAATTAGATGTCAGTTGTCAAATCATAACTATTGCCGCATGATACTCAGGCTGTGTATAAAGAATATATTGAGAAGGCGGCAGCCATGACATCTGACGAAAGGTTTGGCTGGCTAAACATTTTAGTTGTGTTCTCTATTCTATGTTAAGTGTAGCGACGCACTTGCTTCACTGTTTAGTCTTCTAGCAAAGCCCATGCTAACTTTGATAGTAGTACATTGAGATTCCTTCTATGGGCTTCCTAGCTGTCATTACTAAAAAGGGTGTAATAAAGAATATGTTAATATGCTTCATGGCAAGAGAGTGGTTAGGGGAGGACTGTTTAAAGTGGACCAAACCCTACGCCGATTTGCTCGAGAATCTATAAGATTCCTTGGCCGATCGACTTTCCCCCAAGGATGCCCGCTGTGTGATCCCCCCCCCAGGTCGCCCCATTCACTTACCCCGTTTCCCGATTCCAAGGCGCGCCTTAGAGCAGCAGCCGCATCACGCGCCATGCATTTGTGCATCGGGGGAACGCTCCCTGTTAGAGGGAAGCGGAGGATGCGGCCGCCGGGGAGCTCAGAGAGACACGCCGTGCGACCGGGAAGAGGTGAGCTTGTCTTGGTGTCCTTGGGGGTTTCACGCAGCAGAGGTGCCCCAGGGGAATGGACCAAAGCTCAAGATAGTCAAACCCTGGGTTTTGGTGCACTTTAAATCAAAATGCCTCCTTCCTGAGCCAGGCTGCGCAGGAATAACCAATGACCATTTTCTGTTTTGTTCAAGTGATCTAGCAACCATTTAGCAAATGGGTGGTAATGGCAACGTAGTCTAGGGTTTGGGTGCCACACACCTCCTTGCACCCTTAGCAAAGCCAGGCACCACCATTGAACACCAGAGGTTGCATAGTCCAGAGAAGAGTCTGGACCATTTGGCTGCCAGCAACATATCTTCTTGCCTGGTCTCACAAAGGAGAGGGAACAAGGGTGTGGTGGGCAAAACCGGGTTTGCATAGAAGGGGCATCCTGATTGGTCAGCGCGTATCTGCTGACAGCCTTTTAGACTAGACAATCAAGGGAGGGAAGTGTATATGGTGATTCTATGGGTTTTACACAACCAGACATCCCAAATTAGGATGCCCTTGTGGAAAATCAGAAATCTGGGGGAAGGGGGGGGGGGGATAAGGCTGTATTGCCACAATGCAGCCCACATACTCTTTAAAACACATAAAAAATATGCTATAGCTGTTATGGTCTTGGAAAAATTGATGAAATAGGCATTTAAAGCAGACCTTCAGCCTGAATAAAAGCCTATCTTGTATGTTTCCTCCACCCTGTACATACAGATTGCCCACATTAAAAATCATCCTACCTGCACCTATTGCATTTTTTAACCTTTTAACATCCAAGATGGCTGCCTGCAGACAGGAGGTGTCTTCTGACTATGCCGCTCTGCATAGTTGCTGAACTTTCCCTGACCCCAGCTCTGTTCTGTCTGTGCAAAGCTCACCTATAACCCACCCCCTGCACTTTTAACCCCTCTGCTCTCCTCAGTATGTGATGCTTTTGAGGCAAGATGGCGGCGCCCATATCCTAGAGGGCTGAATAGCATGCAGCCCAGCAGGGGGAACGAATAATAAGTAAGCGATTAAAAACTTATTATATTAATTTTAGATGCTGGGGAATAGTTTTTTTTAATGGTTTGGGCTTTTCAGTAAGTGATGCTGAAGGTCCTGTTTAAAATGATCATATTTTGTGAAAATACAACAGCAAAATCCATCATTTTAACTATAATAAAAAGGTTCACAACTGCAGTTCTGACCTAGTGGCTGAATTGCCTCTTCAGTGTCCAGCTGGTGGCGCTGATGTACCAGCAAGTAGGGGTATGGAGAATGTGCACCTCGCATATACTGTATAGATTTATGTCTGAATTGTTTCTGGATGATATACGGTACTCCCCAAACCACTATAATAGTTTCAAAAAGAATAACTGGAGAGTTACCCCAATTAAAAAAATATTTATATAAACTTTGAAAAAATTGGTCAAAACTCATAAATCTAACTGGCTGATTAATGATATTGTGAGGTGACTTTCCACTTTCCTCACATATATATAAAATACATAACAAAAACATGAAATTCTCATCTATTCCTAGATTAATTAGTTACCAACTAAACACTGCTTATAGCTCTCAAGGGTTAGAGGGGTCACCTGAGGGTTCGCTTGTACACCCTGCATCCCCAAAAATACAGCAACATTTTTTCCCTTCCTATAGTGGAGGATAGCGGGTGCCCCGCTGTGTGAAACCCCCCAGAAACCCTGAAAAACTCACCTCTCCTCACTCCCACGTGACCGCCGCTGCCAATCCCCACTGACGGACAAGCGGGAGGCAGCGACGGACAAGAGAGCGCGCCTGCCGCCGCCTCCCGCGCGTCACTCTTACAGGGCGCGCGCCCGCGCCGGCCATTCACAAACCGCCGGTGCGGGTGCGCGTCCTGCTAGAGGGACCCGCGGGAGGCGGCGGGCGCCGCTGGATCGTGGATAAGGTAGGGATTTAGGGGTTTCTGGTGGGTTTCACACAGCGGGGTGCCCCGCAGTCAGGGGTCTGATCGGTCTGGGAATCGTATAAATTCCCGGGCCGATCATGGTAGTGTGTTGGTCCACTTTAAATATAATCAACTTTTACATGAGGGGCACTGCTCAACTCTTATACCAGCCCTTCACCCTGAATAGGAGCCTATCCTATGTGTTTCCCCCACCCTGTTGCCCACATTAAAAATCATCCTACCTGAATCCACTGCATTTTCTGAAACTTTAAACACCCTGCATGGCGGCACATGGAGTATCAGGCTGCCTGCAAACAGGAAGTGTCTTCTGACTGCGTTGCATTCTGGGATTGTTGTCCTTTTCCTGACCCCAGCTCTGCTCTGTCTGTGCAAAGCAAAGCTATAACCCGCCCCCCTGCACTCCCCCCCCCCCCCCCCCCCCCCTCTCCTCTCCTCAGTATGTGATGCTTCAAGATGGCGGTGCCCATATCCTAAAGTCCTGAACAGAGTTGCAGCCTGGTGGGGGAAAGAATAACAAGTGACTAAAAACTTATAATATATTAATTTTAGATGCTTTAGATGTTTTTTTAAGGGTTTGGGCTTTACATTAAATGATGCAGAAGGTCCAGTTTAACAGCCTGTTCCCAAAGCTAGCCTTTGCTGCAATAACAGCTGTTTGGTCCTGCAATTCTATTGATGTGTAGATTCTCTTACCCATCATGCAGTGTTCAGACTAATAGGATGGTTAATGGGACAGTTTTCCTAGGCTGGCTCAGGAGACAAGAAGTAAGCGCTCCCCTGTTAATGTGGACCAAAACCCACGGCAATCGGCGGAATCTATAAGGTTCCCGGACCTATCGATTTCACCTCCCCCGCCCCGGGGCATCCAAAATTGGGATGCCCCGCTGTGTGGACCCCCCCAGGTCACCCCATACATTTACCTTCTTTCCCGGTCCAACGGCACATGCATGAGCTGCGACCGTATTCCCTCTATCCCTCTAGCAGGGCACGTGACCGGTATGCTCCCTGTTAGAGGGTAACGGGGGATGCGGCTGTCAGCGTGCTTGTAGCCGCTCTCCTTAGACGGATCCGAGCGCGCTAATTGGACAAGCGCCTGTGCATGCGCTGTAGGACCAGGAAGAGGTGAGTTGGTTTTGGCAATCTGGGGGGTTTCACACAGCAGGGTGCCCCGGGGGCAAGGAACAAAACCCAGGATAGTCAAAATCCTGGGTTTTGGTCCACTTTAAAGAGGAATGGTACCTTCAAGAACTTGTCACCCCTTGGCTTTATTCCTACCAAAAAAAAGGTAAACACAAGCTTAAAAGCAATAAGCATAAAAACAGATAAAAACAATACATATATATGTATATATGCAAATGTTTATATGTAGAATTAGAATGAGCACCCAGGAGTGGATCCCAGATGAAAAACCACCAGTGACAAAGGATGTTCTCAGTGGCTTTACCTCAGGCGTTTTGTAGTGACATTTCTGCTCTCTCAAACTCTTAGAAACCTGAGCTAAGATCTAAAGGTCTCATTATACGGTTTGGCTTCATTAAATAGGATGGTGTTTGTGACCCCTTCAGCAAACAAGAAAAATCTGAACATCCCCTTAATGGCAGATTTGAAACATCCTAGGTCATCCCCACCAATCCCCCGGATCATTGGTGCTCCAATTTTTTGTTTGAACTGGGCTTTGTGTTCTTTGTGTTGGATGAGCTACTATTTTCAGCCAATGACAAACGCGACAGTCGAGTCACATTTTCATGACCACTTCCTCCTTTAAACTTTGGCAGCCTGAAGCTCATGAAGGAAGTTTTGAGAGATGGCTTGGTGGGTATATAATGTGTGTGATGGCGTAAATCTGTACACACATCCCTTGTTGCTACCATAGGTAAAAGGGGCAGTTCTATCCGATTTTTAATAATGGCTTTCATCCCAGGGGTGGGAGGTATTTCTGAAATAGTGCAATTTTTGAACTGATTGCGTGCTGATGTGGTAAAAATGCACCACAAATAGACAAATGGCACTCTTCGGAGCAAGCGACATGGAAACTGTGGGGCATTTCTATTGATGTGTGAGGTGAAACCGGACCTTCAGCATCATTTCATGAAAAGCCCAAACCCTTAAACTATTCCCTAGCATCTAAATTGTATACATTTTATGTTTTAGTCACTTTTTATTCTTTCTTCCACTGCGCTAAAACTCTGTTCAGGACTCTAGAATACGGGTGCCGCCATCTTGCCTCAGAAGCATCACACCGACTGAGGAGAGGACAGTGGGGTTAAGCACAGAGGGGCAGGTTAAAGCTGTGCTTTGTATAGAAAGAGCAGAGTTTGGGTCAGGAGAAGGACAGCAATCCCACAATGCAGAGCGGCTTAGTCAAAAGACACTTCCTGTCTGCTGGCTGCCTGATGCTCCATGAGCCTCCATCTTGGATGTTTAAAGGCTCAGAATATGCACTAGGTGCAGGTAGGATGATTTGTAATGTGGGCATTCTGTTAGTAGAGGGTGGGGGAAACGTATAAGACTCTTATTCAGAGTGAAGGACTGGTTGAAGACCGGAACAAGGGTTGTGTTGACATGCTGCAGTGCTGAATAAACCTAGGGGCTCCCGGCCACTGCACCTCTGCTAATGAAGTTGCGTTGGCAGAAAATATCGAATGGTCCAGTGCTTCCCTGGACATCCTAAATAATAGGATGAATGACGGACTATTTGACTATTGTGTGCTTGCACACACATAGGAATGGGTCCTCCACATTTAACCATTCCTCACAGCAAGTACCAACTCAAACCCACCAATGAATTGTACCAGTGAAAAGTTAGTGCAAATGTGCCCCGAGCGGTGGGCTGCCGTGGTGCAGTGCTCGAGGAACAATTGGTGGTTAGGTGCCACCTTGTTCAAGAGTACTTTAGTCATGTCCCATGAAACCTGCAACCCTCCGGTCTCAAGGCCGCTTACTTACATCTAGGCCATGACTTCCATCCTTCTGGTGGCATTGTGTTGCCTTTCAGCGCATTTCCTGTTCCAGTGGCCAACAGTGGGTGTCTTGCTGGGCTGTCTGGTCCTAAATTCTCCCCATGCTGCTCCAGACTGAGGCCTACTAATTCTGGGCCACACCCTCGGTCATGTGCAGCAGTATTTGGTTCATTTTGTTCTGTTCAGTCAGAAGCCTTGTCATTGTCAGCAGATCCTTCCTGTTCTGTCCTGGCTTCAGCAAGCTTTCATCTGTTCCCCGGAGGCTGCTTACCCTAAGTCAAGCACCAGACCCCCGGGGATCCTCTGTGATCCACATTCGGTTTTGGTCCATTTGGGTGGTTTATGTTCCCAAGTTCTGTCGTCTTCAATTATTTCTGTTGTTACTCATTGTTGCCTGAGTGTAAATGTAAATAAGTCCTTTATTAACAACAACGCCACGCCAGCTCCATTCACTACAATAGAGGGAGTGTGCCGAGGACAGCCTGAAATGAATGAAGCAGGTATGGCCAGTCATCGTGGCTGATGCCAGGAAGAAGCAATGAGGCACCAACAAGACCATGAGTCATTGTCCAGAGTGGGGATGGCGAGGTTTGGATCTTTGGTGTAGGTAATACTGCAAATCCGCTGCACGGGACTATAGGTGAGTATGTATTGTTTGCCCATAGAGTCTCTTTTTAAAGTGCCTCTAAACCCAACAGCAATAATTAGTCATCAGGCAGCTCACCCGGTGCCTGTCCCATGTGCCTCTCCTCCATTAGGGTAGAAGCAGTAGCAAGGCTCCAAAAATTGCCCTTTTAATTTTATTCCTCCTTGACCATGCAAAAAAGTGGTCCTATGGCCACTTCATGCCTTGATGCTTGGTGTGGCAAGCCACAGTGGTCACACAACTGTCTCTGACCACAGCAGAGAATGCTCATGACTCATAAAGCTGCACCATGACATGCCCTTCCCAATAAGCCACAACTCAGAAACCGTTCCATGTTTTTAAAAGGCTCATTAATTACTGTACCAAGTCGGGATATGGCGGGGGGGGGGGGGGGGGGGGGGGGGGGGAGAGAAAGTGTGTGCCTGGACAGGGGCTTTAACTCTTTATATTTTTCACTATTTTGAGCTACACATTTTAAACTGTGATTTTTTGTTTAAGAGATTTCGCAGGAAAATTATATATTTTTTTTTATTTTTCAGCAATCTGAGCTTGAACATGAAATGTCTTGTTTTATTTTTTTTAAGTGTATTTTCAATATTTTTGGGGAGAAATATGGGAAAAATATTTAAAACAATCTATTTGTTACAGTTTGTAGTTTTTTTGTAACAAAAAAGTTTTTCAATAAAATCTTATTGCGTGTAAAGTCTCAATTTCTCACGATTCCAACAGTACCACATATGTATTGTTAGACACCGTTCCTGCCCAGGAGACACCCCCCCCCCCCAAAAAGAAAAAACAAACAGCTTTGTGCAGTTTTTCAAAAACAACCTGCAAACTATATATTCTCTGGAAGTACACACCTCAAGCTTTCTAGGCATACTGGGCTTGTTAACGTGGGCACAGTTTTTTCTGGAAGTAAACGCTCAATTAATTCTCATTTGAAAAGGGTTTCTTCAAAAAAGAATAAAAAAAAGCAGAATCAAACCCACATTTACCTAAAACAATACAACATGCACAGGTACTTTCAAGGAATGAGTTGCCAAACGCCACAATGTAAAGCATGCGCGTAAGGGTAATTTTACTTGAAGATTCTAGCTCTGCAGAGCACCTTGCAACTTTTCAACCAAAACAGCCCAACCTATCAGTTGGCAATATTGGTTACTTTAGATTTAGTGGTGATGTTTCAGTGCAGCTTATGCCCATGGAAACCAGACATTATACCCTTGCCAAGTGCTGCATAGAATGAATGGTGCTGCTTGCTTCTAACTGAAAGAAACTGAAAACAGACCAGATCAATTTGCTTTTACCCCATGTATAGACATGGCCAGTGAGGTCAATACACCAACACACCTGGTGCTGAATCACCCCCAATGGTATAAAATGAAACAGAATGGCAGTTTTTCTCTCCAAAAAGTTTTTAAGCTTTAAGACGTGATGTGTGAGAATCCCCAAATACTTCCTTCACATACTGCTAATTTATACTTGCCACTAGATGGCACCATAGTCAAATATTTAATGCATTGAAAAGTGTGAACTCTGTGGATTGGAAATTTTGCTGAAGCCCTATTTTTTTTTTTTTATTCATACATGTTCATTTGTATTATTCATTTATACAGCCAATGCTGATCTAAAAGAATTCAGTTTGGCCAGTGGGAGTAGGAACTCCTTCCACAAAAAATCATTACTATACCTAAAATATTCTTTAAAGCTGAACTGACCATTTTGAAATCAATTAAACAAAACAAACCCCTCAGCTTGTGTATAGGACAGATATAATCTCTCTCTGCTATTTCCTCTGCCATGCTAGCAAGTAATCTGCAGCTTTTGGTTGACATTATCCCTTCCTGGGCTAAGGCATTATACTAAGAATATCTGAGGAATGAGAGGACGAAGCCTCTAAGGCACCTCCTCAGGGAAGCCCTCACCCTCGTTCTTTATACGCACAACAAATGAACCCAATTCATTAAGTGACCATGATAGGTCAGTGGTGGTGAACCTATGGCACCCGTTCCAGAGGTGGCACTCAGAGCCCTCTCTATAGGCACTCAGCATTTTGGGTTGTTTTTGCATCTCCCCTCTGGCACCAGAGCCATCAGTTTGGCACTTAAATACAATTTTGGGTTGCAATTTGGGTGCTCTGACCCTAAAAGGTTTGCCATCACTGTGATGGGGCTTGTGGAAACATGGCTCGAAACAAACCAGCATCTCAAAGAGAAGTGGTAGGAAGCTTTCAAAAACCATCCGGTGTATTAAGAGACATAGTTTGGTGGTGTAAGTGCCAGGTTCAGGCCACTGTTCTCCAAGGCTATAAAAGAGAAAGTTATACTGCACATCTAATCTAAGTTTTAAACCGGACCTTCACCATGATTTATTGAAAAGCCCAAACCCTTAGAAAATGATTCTTCAGCATCTAAAATTAATATATTTTAAGTTTTTAGTCACTTATTATTCTTTCTCCCACTGGGCTGCAACTCTGTTCAGGACTTTAGGATACGGGCGCCGCCATCTTAACTCGGAAGCATCACACTTACTGAGGAGAGGCAAGTGGGATAAAGTACAGGGGGCTGGTTATAGCTGTACTTTGCTCAGACAAAGCGGAGCTGAGGTCAGGAAAAGGTCAACAATCCCAGAATGCAGAGCATCACAGTCAGAGGGCACTTCCTGTTTGCAGGCTGCCTGATGTTCCATGAGCCGCCATCTTGGATGTTTAAAGGCTCATATCATGCAGTAGATGCAGGTAGGATGATTTTTAATGTGAGCAATCTGTATGTACAGGGTGTGGGAAACATATAAGATACTCTTATTCATAGTGAATGTCTGGTTTAAGGCTGTTGTGGGTGCACAAATCATTTTGCCCAAACTGGAGTTTGCAAAGAAAGCCCAGTGGCACACTTTCCAATTTTCACCATGTATGCCGTTTACTTTACTGTACATAGCATACGTGGGAATACACAGGCATGTGCCTATGGGCTTTTTTTCTTTGCATTGATAGACCAGACAACTACTTTGGCTATTCTTTTAGAAGGCTTTAGTTCATATTACTGTTATTGAGACCTTATGATAGGACATCTCTTGCATAGCCTCTGAGTTTCAAATCCACAGGGACTTGTGCTCTTCACATTTTGGCAATATCCTCATTTCATGAAGGTCCAAAGGAGAAGGATGTAATTAGGCCAGGACATTCTCTGGGTTCTTCTGGTTCCTTGGACACTGCGATTGAGTCTTATGGTCCTAATCCTTCATAAAGGGCATGTGGTAAGGGCTATTAAAATATACCTGTTCAGGACTACTGAGTTTATAACATCTTCTCTTTCTGTCCTTCTGGATGAGCCTGGAAATTAGTGCATGTGTTATGGAAGCTGTGGTGAAGGCCTACATCTGTGTACCCCAACCCTCTCCAGAAGGGTTTATTTTAGATCAGAAGCAGAGCTAGAGAGCTGGCGGGGTGGAGAGCCACAACAAATGAGCTGTTGGTGGCTTATAAGGAAAGGGTTGGGGAACATTGGACTACAAAATGAAAGGCCAGATACAACATCATGAGGCAGCCCTGAAGGTTTCTCTTTTTGCTGAGACCTCTTGGGCCTTCTGCAACCAGACCTTGATGGATCAGATCTATAGGACACCTGATGACCTCATTTTGTTTCTCCTTACTGTATTATGTTATGGCTTTAAAAATGAATTACTGATAGCACATTTCCAAGTATTCATACACTCATTATCTTTGTTAGTGCTGTAGTCTTACACCAGATGCTTATAAAACAGCTCCACCTTACACTGTTTGCCTTGTCCACCCCTTATCATTGTGGCAATTTAATGGGTTGGGTAGGAAAAAAGGCAATATGACAACCCTGTTGCTTAAAAATACTTATTTATAGAGCTTTTATTTTGCCATGAGAGTGGCCTTCTATAGACAAGCAGGCATTTTGTAGTTTTTTTTAGCAGTATGCATCCGTGTACAGTGATCTGATGTACATGCAACTAAAGTCGGTACAGACCAGTCCTGCTTTTGCTGGATCTCAGAAATGATCCTGTTTGACTTTTACAGGAGAGGATTGCTGAACTTTTATCTGCCTGTCCCCTTTAAAGCATTTCTATTCATCCAATGCAGGAAATACATTCATTACAACCCCTTTTTTGCCCACATAAACAGGAACAATTTATAAAATGACAGATATGTATGTACAGATAGACATCAGTAGAAAAATGTTATTTACAATCAACCAGGAAACACTGCTGGTTCTAGAGATGAGAATAGTTCCTCATCCCACAGTTTGAAGGAACACAAAACTGGACAAAATGGAGAAGCCCATTGCCGGCAGCATGTCATTCAGTTCAGGCCCTAAAAATGTGTCCTTATATTTCATCATTCTTCCTATTTGTCCTGAATTGTGACCCTCATCCTAAAATTAGTGGTCCACTTTGGAAAAACAAGGAAGATTGGTATTCATTTATATTAAACTACTGCCTGTTTTTTTTTTAAACAATATTTTTTATTAAGGTTATAATGGAGGTACATCAGCATACAACATACAATATACTTTATAAAGTATATAAAGACATTCGAAAAACTTTTACAAGAAAATGTAAACTTGTAGACCAACCAATAATATTGCCTTTTAAGGGAGAATAAAAGGTACGCGTAGTAAAAGACCACGTACCCAGAGATAAAAGGCGGAAGGCACAAGAAAGGAAACTAGAGTGAAAAAGATAGAAAGAGAAGAATAGGAAGGGGAAAAGGGATAGGGGTGAGTGACCAGACAACACTTAGCTTAAGGAGTGTACAGTACCTCAATGAGATGTGAGGAGGGATCGGTCAAAGTTCTTGGGATGAAAGTGAGCGATCCAACCCTCCCACGTAGTCATGAAGGGGGTGAGGTCACCCTGCATCGAAGCAGCCATGTTCTCAAAAAGCATTACTTCGTTGATGCGAGGGATCAAACTCCCACTAGGAATCGTTTTTTTCTTCCATGAGCGTGCAATTACGAGTTTGGCAGCCGTCAGGATGTGTCTAATAAGCTCAAATTGTGCCTTCGTACAGCCAGGAGGTTTCAAATTGAGCAGGGCGAGTTGGGGCGAGGGGGTCAGGTGTAGGCCTGATGCTTTCCCTAAAAGATAATAGACCTTAGCCCAAAAGTGGCGAACCACCCTACATTCCCACCAGACATGGATGTATGATCCCTGAAGTCGGCAATCTCTAAAGCACTCCGGTGGGTAAGAAGGACAAAATCTGTGGATCGTATCTGGGACAAGATACCATCGGAGTAGGACCTTAGTATTGACCTCCTGGGCACCGGCATTTAGGAACCAGGAGAATGAGTTCCGCCAAGCAATCTTCCAATCGCTTGGTGCTAACCTTATACCCAGGTCATTTTCCCATCTATTCGTGTAGGCTGGGAGAGATGCCTCCACGTCTTCATTTAGCATCTTATAAACCATGGCTATCATCCCCTTCCCAAGGGGGTATGTCACGCATGCAGACTCAAATGATGAGGACGGCCCTGGCGCAGCACCCGTCCTGAATTTGGTGGCTATGTAGTGGGTTATTTGTAAAAAGCGGAAATATTCCCTGTTCGGAATATTCCTAAAGGATTTGAGCTTGGGGAATGTGATTATTCCTCTATGCAGAACAAAATCCTTAATCCTCGTTAGGTTGCGATTCCCACCAGCTGAACAAGGCTGGTTCCAGGAAGGCCGGAAGAAATTCAGGGTTTCCTAGAACTGACAGGAGAGGAGTCTGGGGGGAGACGAGATGGCCTTTTAACCTGTTAATTTTCCAGGTTTTGAGGGAGTGTTTGAGGACTGGGTTGTCAATACCCTTGTGAGCTATTGGGGGTAGCCAGAGCAAGTTTGAGATTGCTATCGGGGTACAACTGGCCTGCTCAATGTCTACCCATAATGGTCTATCATCCCCAGCATGGAGAACAGCCATTTGACATGCAAAGTAGTAGCAAGCAATATTAGGAACTCCAAGGCCTCCCTGTTGTTTGGATCTATACATAGTCATACGATTTATCCTTGGTTTTTGCCTACCCCAAATAAAGGCGTTTAAGGCGGATTGGAGGCCTTTCAGATATACGGCCGCTATCGGAACTGGCAAAACCCGAAAGAAGTAGAGCATTTTGGGGAGCCATGTCATTTTTACTGCAGCTATTCTTCCAAGCCACGATAGGTGCAGCTTGGCCCAAGAGGACAACAGGGAGCGGAGGTCCTTAAACATAGTGGGGTAATTGGCAGCGTAGAGAGATTCATAGTTAGCTGACAGGTTTACACCTAGATATTTGATATACCGCTCTTGCCAGGAGAAGTCAAAGGAAGCTTTAAGGGCATATAATGTGCTATCGGGGAGGGTAATGTTAAGGGCTTAGGACTTTGAAGTGTTGATCTGCAGGCCTGAGACTTTAGAGAAAACTTCTAAGGTTTGAAAGAGATTTGGGAGGGATGTGATAGGGTTAGATATGATCATCAAGATGTCATCGGCAAATAAGGAAATCTTATGCTGGTATCCACCTATAGTGGTTCCCGCTATATTGGTGTTGGCCTGTATTAACCTAGATAGGGGTTCAATCGCGAGGGCAAAAAGTAGGGGGGAGAGGGGACAACCTTGTCTCGTGCCTCTACCCAAAGTAAACCGCTTGGAGGAGTACCCCGAATATATAACGAATGCACCAGGATTAGAATATAGCGAGGAAATCCATGAAGTGAAGGAGGGACCCAGGCCCCATATTTTCAAAATATATTGCAGATAGTCCCAGGCTACTGTGTCAAATGCTTTTCGGATCTTGAGGGTTAGTAGCATGGCTTGTCGTCCCTCCTTCCTCACATGGTGGACCAAATTAATGACCTTGCGAATATTGTCCCCTACTTGGCGCTGAGGGATAAATCCTGCCTGCTCTTTAGAGATTAAGGATGCTATAAACCTATTGAGTCGTGCCGCTAGGACTTTTGCGAGCAATTTGACATTGATATTTAGTAAAGATATGGGCCTATAGTTGGACCAGAGAGTGGTATCAACATTGGGTTTGGGTATCATGCAGACAGCCGCTGTGAGCGCCTCTGTGCTCCAAGAGTCACCGTTACTAAGAGAATTAAACATCCGGACCAGGCGCGGAGAGAGTACCTGGGCAAATTTTTTATAATAAAGGCCGGTGAACCCATCCAGGCCAGGTTGTTTCCCAATCTTTAGGGAATTAATGGCTTCCTGGACCTCAGAAAGCTCAACTGGCTTGTCTAAGAAGGCCTTAGCCTCAGGCGGTAGAGAAGGTAGAGAAAGTTGTCCTAACAATTTTTCTGCTAGGCGCTCATCTAACGTAGTCTTAGGTTTATATACATTTTCAAGCTGTTTACCGAAGTTTGATACCACCCTTGCTGGATTGCTAGATAATGTACTCTCTAGGGTCTTAATGCGCACTGGTTTAGCCCTCTGGGAGATTCCCTTAAGTCTTCTGGCGAGAGGGGTGTTAGGTTTGTTGCTAATGCGGTACCACTTAAACCTAGAGCGATTAATTTGACGCTCAGCTTCACCTGTGAGGCATAGGTTAAGCTGATCGCCAGCTTGATTAAGATTGATTCTATTGCGTCTGGTCGGACGCTCTTTATAGGCAGAAGAGGCTGAATAGTCCGCATCAAGCAATGAAAGGAGCTTTTCCTTATATGCGGCTTTGCGCCGGGCTGATTCTTGAATAAAATGTCCACGAATTACGGCCTTGTGAGCTTCCCAGAGTAAGGCCTCGGAGCTCACCGACCCCACGTTCTGGCGGAAGAAATTCTCTATCTCCTTACGGAAACGTTCAAGAAGCACCTCATCGGACAACATGGGGTCGTAGAGCTTCCAGGACCTCTGGGAGGATCTCTGAGTCAAAGAAATCAACTCAACAGCGACCAAATCGTGATCAGACCATACTATCGGAACAATAGAGGAGCGAGAGAGGTGGGGCACGGAGGACAGCTGCAAAAAGATGTGATCTATTCTCGTAAAGTCCTTGTGCGGGTGATAATAGTGAGTGAAGTCCCGCTTAGTGGGGTGGACCTCTCTCCACGCATCCACCAAGTGATAATGATTAAGGAGAGCGCAGAATGCCTTTCCTGAGGGGGCCTCCCTAGGGCGATCCAAAGGCCGACCCACGGTTTGTCTATCCAGCGTGGGATGTAGGACTTGGTTTGAGTCCCCCGCCAGTATGAGGAGCCCCTTAGCCTGAAGGTCCAGAGTCTTAAGGAACTCCTCAAAAAAGGTACTCTGGTTCTGGTTGGGGGCATAATATGTAGCTATTGTGACTGCTTGGTCTTGGGCCATGCCAATCAGGATGAGGAAGCGACCAAGGGGGTCCCGTATTGTCTGCTCCAAAGAGAAAGGAAAAGAGCGCTTAAAGGCAATGAGGACTCCTCTCTGCTTGGTGTCTGCAGATGCCGTACAGAAGAGAGGGTAGTCTGAGCTAAGAAATTTTGGGGAGTTCCTCTTAGTAAAGTGAGTCTCTTGGAAGCAGACAATGTCGGCATGTAGAGCCCTCATCTGACGAAATGCCTTTACCCTCTTTTGGGGAGCATTCAGGCCCTGGACATTGAGTGAAACAAGTTTAACCACCATTTATAAGCAATACATTATCGGTTAGCATAAGGAGGCTGGACACCCGAGGAGGAGGGAAGGGGGAAGAAGGAAAGAAAAAGTAGGAGGGAAAAGACGCAGAGAGCATTTTAAATCAACAACAATGAGAAAAACTAAACCTTCCTTAGAAAATATCCCACAGGGGTAGAAAGATCCTCTACCACAGTGGGGCCAATAATCAGGATGGAGGGACCTCCAGAGAAGATCCCTGCCGGCCTGAGTAGACTGACCTTCAATGAGGGTCAGAGATGGGGCTTCCTGTCTCAACGGGTTCCCAGCGAAAGAGGGAGCAAGGGGTGGGCAGGCATTGGAACCTGAGCGCCCGGCCCGCTTTAACTGAAAGCAAAACAATTAAACAGCAACCTTTCAAGTAACATTCTGTAACTTATTAATAAGCATGTATATAGCATAACAATAAATGAACCCAACGGGGCGACTGAAGGGGACATGTATAAAAGGGGAATATGCGTTGGAGGCACCTGTGGTTTGAAACAAAGTAACAAACAAAAAAAGAGTCCCAATATCAGTGGACGAGGACTACAAAAATGTATCCCAAGCGATCACAGCGACGAGAGGGTGAGGGGCAAGATCCCTCATATAATACACAGGGAATCCTGCCCGTCAGCCCTCCCCAGCGACTGGCTTACCGAACCTGTGAGCCAGTGCCCCCACGGCTTTGTTCGTGGACTGGTTGTCTCTACGCGATCCCCGCTTGTCCTTGGGTACTGGTGAGAATGACAACGCTCTCTTCTTTTGCGGTGGAGCAACTGTTGTGGCAGCAGGAACCTTCAAGCCGGCAGAGGTCAGAGCTGTCTCCAGGTCTTGTGGGGTGACTGCCTCGTAACGCTGATCCAAATAACTGAAGGAGATTTTGAAGGGGAATCCCCATTTATATCTGATCCCATTTGCTTGTAGGATTTCAAGTGAGGGTTTCATGGCACGCCTTCTGGTGATGGTTTGGGGGGACAGGTCAGCAAAGAGTTGATACTCAAAGTTCTGGAATTTGAGAGTTCCTTGGTCACGTGCGGCTAACATAATTTGTTCCTTCGTGCGGTAGAAGTGAAGTTTCACTAACACGTCGCGTGGGAGACCATCTGCCCTCTTTTTCTGCAAGGCTCGATGGATTCTATCAAATTCAGCCTTTCGAAAGGGATGGCCGGTACGAGCTCTTGGAACAGGGCAGTAACGGTGGACTGTAGCTCAGCGACTACTTGTCGCAAGTGGGGGTTCCCGGAGGTGGATCTCTTTGCCTCGCATCACAACCATAAGCTTCCTGCCTTTGTGTCTGTCTCAGGATCCTCTGGCTCTGGCAGTGGATGCTATGTCCCTTGTCTGGAGGGATCTGGGTTTCCTGTACCTGTTTCCCCCCTTCTTCATGGTAGGCAGGGTGGTGCGCAAACTGGTTCAAGAGGATGTGCCAGCAATTCTGGTTGCTCCAAGGTGGCCAAGACAGGTGTGGTTCGCAGACGTCGTGCGGCTGGCGGTCGATCAATACAGGTTGCCCCTGTTTCTGGATCTGGTCACTCAAGGTCAGCTTTGTTACCCCAATTTAGTAGTAGTAAGTTGTTGTACCGGGTTAGCCATCGATGTAAGCAGGAAATCCAAGGTTAAGGTAATACCATTTATTGGCTAACTCATTTAGATTGAAAATGCAAGCTTTCGAAGCTGTTTCTCTGCAGTGCTTACTGCGAAGACATGAAATTATCACTCTCTCGCAGGTGAGTGGGGCTATTAGCCTGCGGCCCTGTTGGACTATTTCCACCCGTTCCTCGTGTGATGTGCCTCCCAGCTTGGGCTGCGCTGGTCGGGTGAAGGTAGGCGGCACCAGTGTGCTGACGGAGCGCTGCTCCACCGCAATCCCCCACCAAAGGGTAGGCGGTATAGGCTGATGGTGAGCCTTTATGGGATGCCCCTCCCACATTAGTGCCCCATGTCCCATGTAGCGGTGGGTCCTGTACAGAGGGCCGCCATCCTCCCTCATTCTCCCTTCTCTCCTGGGGGAAAAAAGGGGGGGGGGGGAGTGTGTATCATGATTCGTGCATACGGCGTATGCCCATAAGTGCCCTCGTGGGCGGCTTTATTCTCATTTTTTAGTGTGTATGGTTCTGACACACCTTTTCATTTTGTCTTTCAGACGGGTGAATCCATTGGCTTCTCACGGCCCGGCGTAATTGATAGTTGGGCCTAGTATAATTACTCCCACTTCCCTAGCGGGTTACCGGGGCATCCAGGGTTGCTTTATAGCATCAATCCCTACTGGCATATTGTGCTTAATAATCACCATATGGAGGCTTCTCAGGATAATGTGACTGGGGTTCCTTCGGGACAAGCCTGGCTGTGTGTAGCTTGTGGGGTCTCACCTATTAGCGGTGACAATGCACGGGTCTGTGTTCCTTGCGCACAGCAGGTGCTAACGTTGCAATCCGCTCCTCCTGTGGCTGGGCCTGCACCTCGTCTCACTTCACCTACACCCCCAAGCCCGAGTCTCACTCCCATTGACTTGCATACAAGCAGGGATTCTCAGCCTGATGTGTCTGCTAGACTGGCCAGTGTTGAAAAATTGATTGCTAATACTTTAGCGCGTAAGGCCACTGCAAAAAGCGTCACTTAACCCCTGATGTAACTCTTTTTCCTATGGAATCTGATGAGTATTTGCATTTATGTGACTATACCCCCTCGGACGAAGGGGAGCTGTTCTCCGATTCAGGGTCATCTGTTGAGAGACCCAGGGGTCATGACGTTTCTGGCTCTGACTCCTGGGCCCCGGATGATACTGACAGACTGCTGGCACAGATTTTTGAGGTTCTGTCCATCTCCCCCCCCCCTGTTGCGGCTCCTAGGCAAAGGGGTGAGCTTTTTCATACTGCTAAGGCTCGTTTGGAATTTCCTGAGCAGGCTCATTTCAATAATCTCGTGCTTAAGGAGTGGGAACGTCCCAGTAGACTTCCCGGTATACCTAAGAGTTGGGACAGGAAGTGTCCCTTTCCTGCTGATATGGCCAAGTGCTGGTCATCCCCTCCCGAGGTGGATGCCCCTATTCTAGGGCTGTCTAACACCTCTGCACTCCCTGACTCTACTACTCTGCGGGATGCCGAGGACCGGCGCATTGACCAATTGGCGTCCCATGCCTTTGCATTTGTGGGGACGGCGCTGCGCCCGGTCTGCGCCTCAGCCATTGCATCTGTGGTGCTTAGGTCCCTGATCAGAAGTATACTTGAAGGTGCTCCTGATGATTTGCTACCTGATGTGTTTAATGCACTGTCTAACTGTGATGTGTTTGTAAACTTTATCCTGTCTGCCTTGGATGATGCCATTAGGATGTGTGCTAGAACTTCTGCCTTGGTGGTGGCTATACGCCGCTCGGTTTGGCTGCGCCAGTGGGCTGCCGACAATGCTGCAAAGAAGGCCCTCACTGGACTTCCATTTAAGGGGCTACGCCTGTTTGGGGGCCGCCTAGACCTTTTTGCGAAAGGAGGTAAGTTACCCCAGCGCAGGCGGCAGTCTCTGCCCTTTCGGGGCCAGGGCTCCTTTTCACCCCCCTACCTAAACAAGGGGTGTCCTTCGCGGGGGCTCGTGCAGATTCCTGGCATAGGAGCAGAGGACGACGTCATGGCTCCTCCTGGGGGTCTGAGCCCAAATCCTCTCCCAAGCCCCCTCAGGCATGATAGGGCGCCCTCGCCCATCAGGGTGGGGGGACGGCTACAGCACTTTGCACACGTCTGGAGGCATCACGTCTCAGACCGGTGGATTCAGGAGGTAGTGTCCTCCGGTTACAAGATAGTTTGCTGTTCGCCCCCCTAAGATTCATCAGGTCCCGGATCCCCCAGGACCCTGTCTCAGCCCAGGTATTGGCGCAGGCTTTGCAAGGCCTTCTGGGTCTGGGGGTCATTTGCAGGGTCCCTTTAAGAGAAAGAGGCAAGTGGTTCTACTCCAACCTCTTCACATTTCCCAAAAAAGATGGGTCAGTCAGGCCCATTCTGGATTTAAAGATCCTCAACAAATTTGTCAAGAACAGGCGTTTTCGCATAGAAACTCTGCGCTCGGCCATCAGCTCCCTGCGCCCAGGGGACTTCATGACGTCTATGGACATCAAAGACGCTTACCTTCATTCGGCTGGGTGATCAATCACCCCAAGTCCTCTCTGTCCCCTTCCTCAGTGACCCCGTTCCTGGGAATGATTCTGGATACGGTTCAGTCAAGGATATTCCTTCCTCAACAGAAGGTGGAAGCTCTAACTGCGCAGGTGAGGTTCCTGCTGTCGTGTCTCCATCCCTCCCTCAGGCAGGGAATGCAGTTGGTGGGCCTGATGGTGGCGTGCTTCGAGGCGGTGCCTTTTGCTCGGTTCCATTTGGGGCCTCTACAACTTCACCTTCTGTCAGTTTAGGACAAGGACCCAACGTCCCTGGACGGGGTCTGTGTGCTCCCTCCCTAGTCAGGCGGTCCCTTTCGTGGTGTCTGGAGTCCAGGAACTTGCTGGGGGGGCAGATCCTTTCTGGCCCCCTCTTGGGAGATGGTCACCACGGATGCCAGTCTGTCAGGATGGGGGGGATTCTGGAAGTCCCTGCGGTTCCAGGGGAGGTGGGGCCCTCAGAAGGCCCACTTACCTATCAACATTTTGGAACTACGGGCGATCAGGTTGGTACTGGATCAGTTGACCAATCACCTGCGGGGTCTGTCTGTGCAGGTGCGCTCAGACAACAGGATGGCGGTTGCCTACATCAACCATCAGGGAGGGACCCGGAGCAGGAGAGCCCTACAGGAGGTGTTGCAGATTCTGACATGGGCGGAGGCCAATGTTCAATGCATTTCGGCTGTGTACATCCCAGGGGCAGAGAATCTCCTGGCAGACTCTCTGAGCAGGGGGACCTCTCGTCAGGGAGAGTGGTCCCTCTGCAACAGGGTATTCCAGTCCCTGTGTCACTGTTGGGGTCTACCGGATGTGGATCTGTTGGCATCCCGTCACAATCACAAGCTCCCGGCCTTTGTCTCCCTGTCTCAGGATCCTCTGGCCTTGGCCACAGATGCTCTGTCCATGTCATGGCAGGAATTTCGGCTCCTGTATGTCTTTCCTCCATTCCCCCTGCTGGGCAGGGTTCTGCGCAAGATTGCTCTGGAAGGGGTGCCAGTGATTCTGGTGGCCCCCAGGTGGCCAAGAAGAGTGTGGTTCGCAGACGTGGTGCAGATGGCAGTAGACCAGTACGTTCTGCCAGGGGTGCCAGATCTGCTCACTCAGGGCCGCTTACGCCATCCCAGTTTACAAACTCTGGCTTTGACTGCCTGGCTGCTGAAACCTCCATCTTGATGGAGAAAGGCTTGTCCGCCTCGGTGGTTGATACCATGGTGAAGGCTAGGAAGAAAACTTCTTCTTCAATCTATTACAGGGTATGGCGTACCTACATTGACTGGTGTGAGTCTAGGTCTCTTCCCTGTCGGGTGTTTTCAGTTCCCAGGGTTCTGGAGTTCTTACAGAATGGGTACTCTGAAGGGTCAGGTTTCTGCCCTGTCTGTTTTCTTTCAGAAGTCTTTTGCTCAGCATTCTTTGGTTAAGACCTTTTTCCAGGGGGTTACTCATGTGCGTCCCCCACGTAAACCTATGGTCCCTGTTTGGGATTTGAATTTGGTTTTGTCTGCCTTGCAGGGTGCTCCCTTTGAACCTATACAGGATGCTGCTCTGGCTGTGCTTACCCTCAAGGTTGTCTTTCTGGTGGCCATTACTTCGGTCAGGCATGTGTCTGAGTTGGCGGCTCTGTCTATTCAGCCCCCATACTATGAGAGACACCAGGACAAGGCGGTGTTCCACTTTAAGCCAGACTTTCTGCCTAAGGTGGTGTCTGCTTTTCATTTGATTCAAGATATTGTTCTTCCTTCATTGTGCCCTAATCCTAGCAACGCTAAGGAAAGGGTTTTGCATTCCTTGGATGTGGTCAGGTGTCTGAAGTATTACCTGGTGGTCACTGCGTCCTTCAGGAAAACCGATGCTCTCTTTGTGGTCCCTTCTGGGCCCAGGAAGGGTTTGGCTCCTGCCAAGTCTACTATTAGCAAATGGATCTGTCAGGCCATGATTCAGGCCTATTCTGCTAAGGGGAAGAGTCCTCCCTTTCGCCTTACTGCTCATTCTACTCATGCTATTGGTGCCTCTTGGGCCTTCCAGCACCAGGCTTCTGTTGAACAAGTTTGCAAGGTCTGCTGTTACCTTTTTGTTGGGGATCCCACCCTACTGTTTGGACACTGCTATTGGATGTCCCTAGTGTAAGTATTACATTTGGAGCAGGACGTACTGTATACTAAGAATAATACAATTCTGTGAAATACTCACCTGTAGAATTGATATTATAAGTATACAGTATGTCCTGCTCCACCCCACCCTTGGTTTTGCATTATTCTGGATCCCCTGTATGGTGATTGTTATCATTGTTATAGTTACCAGTTTGGGTGGTTAAATTCTCCCGGCTTCTTGTTCACTGCTTTTCAATGCTGGGGATTTGTGGGAGGTCCCTGGGTATTTCGGGGGCCAGGAGGAGCCTGTTTTACATGTCTCTGCAGTGCAGCGCCATCTGGCGGAGGATAACCCTAGTGTAAGTATTACATTCGAAGCGGGACGTACTGTATACTTATAATATCAATTCTACAGGTGAGTATTTCACAGAATTGTATTTTTTTCTTGTTTGCATATTGTGATTATAGGAAAATGTCTTTTTTATTCTGCTTTTTACATTATTACATTACATTATTTTGAAAAACCATGTTCAACCAAATAATTCTTTGAGGGATTATTTCCAGAAAGATGAAGCAACTACAACACTCTGGGTACGCCAAGAAAGCTTTCAGACAATATAGTTTGGGGGCTATTCCAAATGTAAACGGTTGTTTCGGTTGTATGTCTGCAGAGCTGAAATTTTCAAGTAAAATTACTGTTAGGCGCATGTTTTACTTTGGAGTGTTTGGCAACTCCTCCCTTGAGAGTACCTATGCATGGTGGGTATTGCTCAGTTCGGGGACCTTTCTTTTTCAGATTTAACTTGTTTTTTCTTCTTTGCATGTTGTTTAGGAAAATGTAGCTTTGGTTCTGCTTTTTTATTCTTTTTTTTGTGCCACCAAATAATTAATTGAGGGATTAATGCTAGAAAACTGTGCCCGCGTTAACAAGCCTGGTACTCCTAGAAACCTTGAGGGTTGTACTTGCAGAGATTATATATTTTTTTTTTTGGGGGGTGGGTTATTTTAAATGTAAAGGGTTGTTTTTCTTGAAAAACTGCAAGGTGTGCATAGCATTTGTATTTTATCCAAAAATCTCCTAAAGCGCTGTTTCAGTTTGGCGGAGTCTCCTGGGCAGGAAAGAGTGTCTACCAATACATATGTGGCACCGCTGTAACTGGAAGAAGTAGGGCTTTTACATGCAAAATTGCTATAATCTAAGTATACAGTACGTCCTGTTCCAGAATATTCCTTACACTTGGGGTTTACATCCACAAGATGGCGCTGGACTGCAGAAAACTTTGTGGCACCTCCTGGCCCTATATAAGTCAGGAACCTCCCACAAATTCCCCAGTTCATTTCTGCAGTCTGTGCTGAGAAGATAGAAGATAGCTCTCTTGTGGCGAAGGTGAGCGGGGCTTATTGCCTGCGGCCCTGCAGGACTATTCCTACCCGTTCCGTACTTTATACTGCTTCCCAGCCTCGGCTGACAAGGTTCAGGTGAAGATAGGCTAGTAAGCACCAGTAAAAAAGGTGCCGAGGAGCTATGCTCCTACCGCAGTCCTTGCTCCGACAGGGTAGGCAGTTTAGGCTGATGGTCAGCCTTTTGGGATGCCCCCACTGCTTCTTGGGTTGGCCAGGCTCCACCTGGGCCTTGATCCTTCCTTCCTCTTTCTCCCCTTGTCCCCTGGGCGCCCATGGCTCCCTGGGAATCCTGTCCCCCCTCTCGTTCTCCCTCTGGGTGATCTCGCGGGGGTGATCTCGGGGGGGGGGGGGGGGTTGTAGGGGGTTTTGTCCTATGTACTGTATATGCAGCATGCTTGTACTGCGCTCCGCAGACGGCGGCTTCATTCACTTCAGAGCTGGCGGGCTGCTATTGGCCGGCAGGGTCACATGTTCGCTCTTCGGGGGGGGGGGGGGGCCGTCTCTGGGGATGACTATTTTGATGTCACATCTCCACGGAGCCCCCGCTCCTAGAGGTCTGCGGACGCCATTTTCTTTGCCATTGCTTCGTGTGCTGCCTAGTTCCCAAAGCGGTCCGTGAGTAACCCCGGTGCTGTAAAAAAATTTTTGGGATTCCTTGCTGTATTCTCATGGGAATGTTTATGTCTTTCAGGCGGGTTAAAACTCAGCACTGTGGTTTCTCCCGGCCATCTCCCCTCATTATCTCCCACTTCCCTAGCGGGTTATTGGGGTATCCCGGGTAGCTCCTTACAAAAAAACACTACTAATTGTAAGATATATATTTTGCTTATTTGTTTATTTTTCAACCCAAAATTTTGAGAATACACTAAAGCAAGGTCAAACAAGACATTTCATGTTAAAGCCCAGACTCTGCTGAATAAAACAATATATAGTGTTAGTACCTTCAAAAATCACAGTTGAACATGTATAGCACAAAATATTGAAAAATGGTCTGGTCTGGTATGTGTTGATGAGTTTAAGCCGTACTCCTTATATTCCATCCTTCACCCAAAAATGTATCTGTTAGTTTAGTTTCACTCAGAGGCTTCACTGTGCGGGATTAGGCTGACTTGTCATTTGGCAAATCAATCCTGTACGTGACTCACCTTTCACCCAGGTGCCAGCTCCTGCAGAATACAGTGTGCCTTAGGATAAAAAAAAAAATGGCCGACATAATCACCTGCATTGGCACTTTCACAAAGTAGTTCTTTGTTTTGCTGCTCTTTCAGGAACCAGCTGCTGCAACAAATGCACATCCTCTAATTATCATCTCCTGTTCTATCAATACACACTTGTTTTCTGAAGGCGGCCCAGACATCCAGATATTTCCCTCCTCTGTAGCTACAAGAATGGACTTGAAATATCTTGTATGCTGTGCAGAGCTTCTGAAGGCGTCTGGATTATATATGGTCAAATAAGGCTTGCTATTTTTTTTTTTTTTTTTTTTTTTTTTTTAACACATTGTTGCTACATTATGGTATGCATGTGTATGGATCGTTCTTGGCAGAATATTTCTATATAAGACAGAAATCTAAAAGTGCACACCTTATTTTAAATCTCTGCTGTGAGGTTCAGACAACAGTCTACTGTTATAGACCATAGTCTGACCATAATAGAAGATTCATTCCTAATAAGCCGCTTTTTACATTAAATGTCCTGGTTAAAATCTACTCCAATGACTTTAGAAATTAGAAACGGCATTCCTAATTTATTAAAAGTCTTGGTTTTTGGACTTGCGAAGAATATTTTTTCAGAAACAGTTTTTTGTGCCTTTGAGGAAGTCTCCATGGAATGGCCTTGAAAAAAGAAGCCTCCATGAAATGGAGGAGGGTACCAGGAGCTGGAAGACATTCTGGTAGGTAAGTCGCATTATGAGGTGGGCAGAGCTTCATGTTCAGTGCCTGTGTGGCAGCAAGGGTGACGGCTCACAAAATCTCCTCCTGGAGCGGTGAGTTGTAGTACCTGTGCAGCGGGGCTGTGGCTTCGATACTCTTGGTAATCCCCAAGAAGGACGGATCTGTTTGGCCGATCCTGGTTCTCCGCCATTTGAACAGTTTTTCTTATTCAGGAATGTAAGTTCCGCATGGAAGATCAATCATGACGCCGCTGGAACAGGGGGATTTACTGGCCATGGTGGACGTAAAGGATGCTTATCCACATATCCCGATTTTTCCCAAGTCACCAGCGATGTTTGCGTTAGGCATCCATCAGGTAAAATTACTGGTGCCCCAAGGGGGGGGGGTCACACAGCAGGGTATCTGGTATAGGCTGCCCCGGGGGCAGGCTAGCTGCAGGCCCTAGAATCTTTTAGATTTGGTCCACTTAACAGCAAGTAGTGCCATTCTGCAGCTTCTAAAACTTGTCCCTGTACAGCATTTTTTTTTCTTTTTGGTACATTCTCCCCTTTCAAGTTTTTTATGTATGAGACTACTGTGGTGCTTGTGTATTAGTCGCGTCACAAAGCAGCTGTGTACATTTTAGCTAAGGTGACGGCGTGGTCGAGATTAGATAACTTAGCAGGTCCCATAAAAACAAATGAGGAGCCCAGCCACACCTCTGTTTATATAATGTTCACAGTTCTCGCCCATTGTGTGCTTTCAGCTTGTTTGCACTTTCTTCTGCTGAAGTCAGACAGCTCTGATGGTGTTTGTCTAGTTTGACATCTGAGGTATGTTGCTTTCTTGTCCAGAGCCAGTAGCCGCATTGTTAAATATTAACAACCTTCTGTGTTCCTGGCATTGGGCAATTGTTTAGCCACACAATGCACATTTACTCACCTGCTCATCCTTGTCATCCATCATTGGACACTTCCTCATACAATGTGATATCCTGATACCACACTAATTACTTGTGAAATTGCCACTAACCTAATAGCTCATTAATGAAAAGATTGTATTTTTCCATAAACTACCCTGTATTGCCCCATAAGCATACAGTACCTCTCACCCCTCTGGTGTTGGATAATCCATAATGGTGTCTTTGATGCTGTTAGTTACAGGGCTGTGTATTCAAAAAGCCAAAGTCTTGACTTTGACGCCTCTATCTTACGAGGCTCCGGCTCCTTCATGGCCAATAATTAGTAATAACAAAGTTTCTGTAGTAAAATAAATACATTTAAGTAAAGTAAGGCTAGTTGGTTCATAAAACACATTTAATAAAAATCCAATTTCTGACCCAATAACTCTGAAATCTCTGTCCACCCCCACAGCTTCGCCGCGCTGCACCAGCATACTAACCGATGAGGGAGGTAGAATTATGCCATCCTCTATTACGGGATATGACATGACATCCATCAGTATGGCTTTACACCCCCCCTCAACATACCCACACTATTCATTGCAGTAGGTGTGGGGGACTAAATAAGGCTCCATGGATGCTGCCTGCCATCAATAAGTATGAAGATGTCAGTGCCAAAAGGAGGATTTACTCTTTTCCCATTTTTTGTTGTATAAAACTCTAGTATATAAAAAAGGGGGGGGGGGGGGAGAAATGTTTTATTATAATGTATGGCATAAAGCCACTTATTTAAACTTCATGCTGGCATAGGTGGGCCGGTGGCTGCATCCTTGGCTCCCCTGTGGAGTACACGCTCTAACTTGCCTGGCCTATCTGAATGGCTGGGCGTGGGGAGCATGCACAGCTACAGGTAAGTCAGGGATGCGGCTGCTTTTGAAGACAATGTCGCAGGGCCTGCCGGAATGAGGAGATAACCGGTGCCCCGGGGGGTTTCACGCAGCCGGGCATCCAGTATAGGATGTAGCTGTCTACATCTTAGCAAAGGTCACGGCATAGTTGAGATTAAATCACTTAGCAGGTCCCATAACAACAAACTGGTAACGTGTGTCAGTGCACCAACACATGTGTACACGCATCTATAAGTGATTTGTTAAAGCGGACCTCCAGTCTAAAATACTGCCATTTTTGATCATACCATTCCACTTTTACAGGGGAGATTTGCACACCCACCAAACCAGAGGGACTACAAGTGTCAATGCTGAGAGAGCAGGGGCACTGCAGCTATGCACCTCGTTCTGATCAGTGCCACATTGGACCAGGATCTTGGACTCGCTAAGCATGCAGCCCCGTGCAACATATTCTCAGTGTGTCACACACCCCGCTTCCCCTTTAATTCTGACGATCGGGTTACTCCACCAGCAGGTGACGACGTTGCAGAGAGAAGTCTTGAAAACGAGCCCCTTCCGGCCTATATATACCTGGGACCTCCCATTTAACACCCAGTATTTTCTCTCTGCATGAGGCGACAAGACAGAAGAAAGAAGTCTCCTGCTTGCAGGTAGCCGGGGTCAAACCCCGGCATCCCCTTTTGGTCTATTTCTGCCCAGTCTTTTGTGTTGTTTTATGCCTAGATAACGGAAGCCTCCCAGCCTAGGCTGCTGGCTGGGCAAAGGTAGATGGCACTTTAGGTGCCTAGGAGCTTATCTCCTCCGCTCGACCCCACGCGTGGGGCAATGCGGCTATCCGGCATGGTGATCCGGATGTGGGATGCCCCTGTCCCGAGGTTCCCCTTGGCCACCTTCTCCCGCTCGGTCCCTTCTCCCTTTGCTTTGGGGGGGGGGTGATTGTTTGCATGGGGTGCTTCACTTGTTACAGTGTATGTGTATGGAAAGGGCTTAGGCGCAGGGTCAGCGCCGTGGTGGCGGCGCGTGACTTGAGCTGCTGGGGCCTTTTCTCTTTTCACTTTTGAATTTCCCCCCTTTTTTGCTTGCGGCCTCGCCATTGGGCGAGCCGCGTCACTGGAGGGGCGGGGCCGCGCTCTCTGCGGCCTCGCTCGGTGAGCAGGGGGCGTGGCCGGGGCACACTGTGTCCTGGCCCGCCTCACTTCCTCTGTCTCATTATGAGACAGGTGTGTTGGAGCTGGCTGGGGGAAGAGGACGCGTCTAGTGCGGCTGTAGCTGTTCAGGTAAACGGTCCCCACCATCGTGCACGTGGGGCCGTCTTTGTGCTGCTGTATTAGCCTGGCATGTTCAGCGTTCTTTCTCTGGCACTTTTCTCTTGAGTTATGTGTATGTATGTGTATGTCTGTATATATGTGTGTGTATAATATATATATATGTATATATATATATATATATATATATATATATAATTATTTATTTATGCATGTATATACTTTTATTATGTATTGATGCACTCTCTGGCTTTTGTTAGCCTTAAACAGCATGTGTCATGTTTATATTTTATTCATGATGTATAAACTGTTCATAAATATGTATGTTTTGCCATGTTTGGTTTATGTATGAGTGTGGTGCATACTGGTTGGGGGACTGACTGTGGTCTCTTTTCCCCCACAGATTCTGGGATCCCCTCACTGCAGTGGCTCTCCTGGTCTGTTATACCTGGCTAGTCTTAGTCTCTAAATTGGGATTTTCCTAGGCTTAAAAAATCCTCCCACTTCCGGGACTTTAATTACAAAGGGGCATCCCGGGTTGCTTAATGCGTAAAACCCTGGGTTGTTGCGAATACCATAATTTCACCATATGGAGGCTTCCAACATTACCGGAAATGGCTCTTCGGGGCTATCCAGGCTGTGTGGGGGTTGTGGGGCTCTGCTCCCAGGCGATGATGTCATATTATGCGTTCCATGTGCAAAGCAGAATATTACGCGCCAGTCCGTCGCTCCGGCTTCTGGCTCCTCGCAACTTCCGTCATCTCCTACCCCCCCCTCATTCCGGACCCCGTGTGACATTGTCAAGAATGGGGATTCGCATTCCGATGTGCATGCGCGGTTGGCCAACCTCGAGAAGATAATTTCCGCTACGGTAGCTCAGAAGGCTACGGCAAAGCGGAAGCACCTTTCTCCGGCAGTACCTGTTTCGGAGGGTGAGGTACCTGAATTTTTGGACTGGTCTGATTGTCTCCCTTATGAGGAGGGGGAACTCCTTAAGGAGTCGGATGAGCCTGCAGACCAGCTATTGGTTGACACTGCTGGTGATCAGGCTGTGGGGGTGTCCCTTGACACTCCTTCCATTTTGGCTCAAATGTTTAAGGTTTTGGCTTTGGATCCGCCCGCGGTGGTTCCTCCGCCAAAGGGTGAGTTGTTTGATGTGCCCCAGCCGCGTTTGGTGTTTCCCAGGCAACAGCACTTTGAGAGGGTTGTCCTTAAGGAATGGGAACAACCCACGTGCCTGGCTGGAACTCCTCCTAATTGGGATAAGCGTTATCCCTTTCCGGAGGACTTGGTGAAGCTTTGGTCAGTGCCCCCTGGCGTCGATCCCCCTGTGTTAGGGCTGACTGGCTCAGCTGTGTTGCACTCTTCTGACACCACTACCATTAAAGATAGTGAGGACCGTCGGATTGATCAATTGGCTCGCCATGGTTTTATCAGTGCCGGATCGACACTGCGGCCAGTTTGTGCTTCGGCGCTTCTTCTGTTGGCAGTTAGGTCCATTATTAGGGATCTGTACGCAGGTCTTGATCCCGCTTGTGATGTGTTTAGTTCTCTCAAGCAGTGTGAGTCGTTTATTTCCTTTGTCCTGACCACCCAGGACGATGCTCTTGCGACGAGTAGCAAGACAGCGGCACTGCTGGTTGCTATTCGTCGGTCAATATTGCTGCGCCAGTGGTCGGCGGACCTTAACTCTAGAGCGCTACCTTTCTTAGGTTTGCGCCTTTTTGGCGATCAATTGGATGCAGTTACCAAGGATGGTAAGTTGCCTCAACTCAAGAGGCCTCGTCGCTCCCTTCGGGGTGCGAGTTCCTTTAGTCCCTCCTTTCGAGGAGCCAGAGCGGGCAGAGGGGCTTCCTTTCCCGTTACCGGGGGTGTAGGTTGGTCCCGGGGAAGGGGTCGTGGCCGTCCCGGTCAGTCCTGGGGCGCCAAGCCCAAACCTACTGGTAAGCCCGCTCAGCAATGAGGGGCTGCCCTCACCCGTGCGGGTGGGGGAACGATTGCGACACTTCTCCCTGGTTTGGGACCGGGAGATTCCGGACACATAGATCCGGGAGGTGGTGTCGTCCGGTTACAAGCTGGAGTTCGAGTCTCGCCCTCCTTCACGGTTTTTCCTGGAAATGGCGGTCGTCCGGCCGGTGCCGCGCTTAGAGGTGGGCCTCGGTTTTTACTCCAATCTTTTCACAGTCCCCAAGAAGGACGGGTCTGCTCGCCCCGTCCTGGATCTGAAGTTTTTCAACCTTCCCAATTCCTCCCTCGCTCCGGCCAGGGTGGTTTCCTTTCTGGGAATGCGGTTGGATTCCGGTCATCACAGGGTGTTTCTCCCTCAGTCCAAAATTTGTCTGATTCAGGAGTTGGCTCGGGTCCTTCTTTTCAATCCTCGGCCGTCTGTTCTGGAACTAAGAGCCTTCCGTCTGGTTCTTGCTCTTTTGTCTCAACATGTTCTGGGCCTTCTGGTTCAGGTTCGCTCGGACAATCTAACAGCGGTTGCTTACATCAATCATCAGGGAGGGACTCGCAGTCTGGGTGCCCTCAGAGAGGTGTCCCTGATCCTGACCTGGGCGGAGGCCCATGTTCCTTGTCTTTCAGCAGTCTGCATTCCGCTCCGGTGGGGGGCACCGGAGGTGGTCCTGTTTGCCTCTCGTCACAATTGCAGGCTCCCGAACTTTGTGTCACTCTCCCGGGATCCTCTGGCTCTGGCGGCGGACGCCATGTCCCTGAGCTGGGGGGATCCGGGGTTTCTGTACCTGTTTCCTCCGATACCCATGCTATGCTGGGTGGTACGGAAGCTGGCTCTGGAAAGGGTGTCCGCCATTCTCGTGGCCCCAAGGTGGCCAAGACGAGTATGGTGCGCAGACATCGTTCGGCTGACAGTGGATCAGCTCATTCTGCCTCTTCGGCCCGATCTGCTCACTCAGGGTCGGCTGTATTACCCCAATTTACCAACGCTGGGTTTGACGGCTTGGCTGCTGAGACCTCCATTTTGAAGGAGGAGGGTCTTTCTGACTCGGTTGTTAAGACTCTGATCGGTGCCCGGAAGAGGTCTTCTTCTATCACCTACTATAGGACTTGGAAAGCCTATATCTCTTGGTGTGAGGTTAGATCTTTGCCTTGTAGGGTCTTTTCGGTCTCCAGGATTCTGGAGTTTTTGCAGTCAGGGCTGGACTCTGGTCTTCAGCTGAGTACTTTGAAAGGGCAGGTTTCTGCCTTATCTATCTTTTTTCAGAAGCGTTTTGCGCTTCATCCTTTAGTTAAAACCTTTTTCCAAGGGGTTACGCATGTGCGGCCTCCCAGGAAACCATTACTCCCTGTTTTGAGACTTGAATTTGGTTCTTTCTGCTCTTCAGGCTCCTCCCTTTGAGCCTTTGCAGGATATTGCTTTGTCTACCTTGACTCAGAAGATTGTCTTCTTGGTAGCTATCACTTCGGTTCGGCGTGTCTTGGAGTTGGCGGCCTTGTCTATTCAGGCGCCCTACTTTGAGAGGCATCAGGACAAAGTGGTCTTTCGGTTCAAACCGGACTTTCTTCCTAAGGTTGTTTCTGCTTTTCATTTGAATCAGGATATTGCTCTTCCCTCCTTGTGTCCTAAGCCTAAGAATGACAAGGAGAGGGTTTTGCATTGTTTGGATGTAGTACGCTGTGTTAAGTACTATTTGATTATTACTTCTCCTTTTCGTAAAACTGATGTCTTTTTTGTTGTGCCCTGTGGGCCTAGGAAGGGTTTGGCGCCGGCCAAATCTTCCATTAGCAAATGGATATGTCAGGCCATTATTGCGGCCTATTCTGCTAAGGGGAAAGTTCCCCCTTTTCGTATCACTGCTCATTCTACTCGCGCCGTTGGAGCGTCTTGGGCTTTTCAGCACCAAGCTTCTGTTGAACAAGTTTGTAAGGCTGCTACTTGGTCTTCTGTTCATACTTTTTCTAAGTTTTACAAGGTTGATGTGCAGGCCTCAGCGGATGCTGTGTTTGGCCGCAAAGTTCTGCAGACTGCAGTCACTTAAGTTATGCTTCATTTTGCCTTCGGATACCCATCCCTTGTGGACACTGCTTTTGGATGTCCCGATCGTAAAAATTAAAGGGGAAGCGGGGTGTGTGACACACTGAGAATAATACCATTTTGTGAGTACTCACCTGAAAAATGGATATTGTCAGTGTGTCACACACCCCGCTTCACCCGCCCTTTTTTGGTATCCTGGATCCTTTATATGGTGAAGCTTTTCTTTATTTTGAGGTTACCATTGGATTTCCTGGTACCTTGTCTTTCTGCTTTTAAAATCACTGGGTGTTAAGTGGGAGGCCGGAAGGTGCTCGTTTTCAAGACTTCTCTCTGCAACGTCGCCACCTGCTGGTGGAGTAACCCGATCGTAAGAATTAAAGGGGAAGCGGGGTGTGTGACACACTGACAATATCCATTTTTCAGGTGAGTACTCACAAAATGGTATTTTTCTATAACTACACTGCAGGGACATCAAGCAGTGCATGATGGGTAAAATCGCCCACACACATCAGAAGAATTGCAATAGTAAATGGCTGGTTTTCTAGGACTGGTTGACTCAGGACTTGGTTCACTAGTGATGACCCTGTAAAAGCAGAATGATATGTTCAAAACCTGTCAACCCTGATTATTTTTTGTTTCCTTCCAACATTTTGAGTGTTAAAGACAACCTCTCTCCCGTGATCTAGCACATTTACGTGGATTTTTTTAATTGGACCATTTTTTTCATCCACATATTGGAATGCTACAGAGATGGGGATCTGTGTAGACCTCCAGTCAGGGAATAAGAGCCTATCTTATATGTTTACCACACCCTGTACATACAGATTGCTTACATTTAAAATCATCCTACCTGCATTTACTGCATGTTATGAGTCTTTAAACATCCAAGATGGCGGCTTATGGAACGTCAGGCAGCCTGCAAACAGAAAGTGCCTTCTGTGCTGCTCTGCATTCTGCGATTGCTGACCTTTTCCTGACCCCAGCTCTGCTCTGTCTGAGCAAAGCACAGCTATAACCCCACCCCCCTGCAATTTATCCCGCTCTCCTCAGTAAGTGTGATGTTTCTGAGTCAAGATGGCGGCGCCCATATCCTAAAGTCCTGAACAGAGTTGCAGCCCAGTGGGGAAAGAATAATAAGTAAGTGACTAAAAACTTAAAATATTTTAATTTTAGATGCTGGGGAATCGTTTTTTAAGGGTTGGGGCTTTTCAATAAATCACGGTGAAGGTCCGGTTTAAGGAAATTTCATTCTGGTAGATTGTGCTTCGGTCTAGTCTTTAGGATGCAAAATCTAAATGTTGTTTTACTTCCTTTCTCAGAGCGTTCAGAGCTGGGCGATATCCCCCCAAGGTCACCCCTGCAGCCTGTTAGTGAAAATGACCCTTTCGTACCAGTAGCAACAGTCAGACACCGGACACCAGAGGAGCTTCGTGAGCTTTGGAAGAAAGCCATTCTGCAACAAATCCTCCTTCTCAGGATGGAAAAAGAAAACCAAAAATTACAAGGTTAGTTTCCCTATGGATGATGGTGTCCCATATATAAATAAAATTCTTGCATGCAGGATCCAAACAACTGCTCATGAAGTGAAAGGGTGGCGAGAACATGTTTTCTTTTACATAAATTTCAATAGTGAGTAATTGTATTAAACACTCACTGGATAAAAGAAAAATCTCTGCTAAGTTACCTTACGGTGTAGCGGGGGGGGGGGGGCACTTTCCCTGGATGCAGCAGGTTCAGGGGGGTGCCAAAGGAGGAGCTTGGGCACAGGTGGGAGGGGGGCACCATTTCGAATGTTTGCCCCGGTTGCCAGAAAGCCTAGATACCCTAACCGGGGTGCCCCCCTGAAGTGGACCAAAACCCAGGATAGTCAAAATCCTGGGTGTTGGTCCACTTTAACCTGCAGCCCTGTAGGACTATTCCCACCCGTTCCACTAGTAATATGCCTCCCAGCCTTGGCTGCGCTGGTCCGGTGAAGGTAGGCAGCACCGCTGTTGGTGCTTAGGAGCGCTGCTCCACCGCAATCCCCCACCAAAGGGTAAGCGGTTCAGGCTTATGGTGAGCCTCTATGGGATGCCCCTCCCGCACTATTGCCCCTGCCTATCGGTGGGCCCTATTTAAGTGGCTGCCGTCCTCCCTCATCCTCCTTGTAGTCTTCGGGGGAAAAGAGGGGGGGGGTGTATGTGTATAGATATGTATGGTTTGCATTCTGTGGGGGCGGGGCCCGTCTTTGGTGCGTTCCGTGTCATCGCTGTTTCTGGCCCGCCCCTCGAGGTATACCGACGCCATCTTTCCTGCTTGGTTGGTCTATGCGCGACGGACTCCTACCTACCGCAGTCCTTAAGTGCCCTCGCGGGCGGCTTTATTTCCTTCACTTTTGTTACGATGTACTTAAGGTCTTGTCTGCTTATGTCTTTCAGGCGGGATGAATCCTTCTTAGCTTCTCCCGGCCCTGTTTTAGTATATTGCTTGTAGGCCTTGTAAAAATTATACTCCCACTTCCCTAGCAGGTTTTTGGGGCATACAGGGTTGCTACATAGCGTTATTCCCTATCGGCGTATAGCGCCGCTATAATCGCCATATGGAGGCATCCCAGGATAATGTTACCGGGGTCCCTTCGGGACAAGACCGGCTGTATGTAGCGTGTGGGCAGCCTCATGCTGACGCTGACAAGTCGCGGGTCTGTGTACCCTGTGCTGAGCAGGTGCTTGCATTGCAATCTGGCCTGCCAGTGGTTGCACCTTATTTCACTTCACCTACTCCCCCAAGCTTAAATCTCACTCCTGCTGAGTTGCATACTAGTGGGGATTCTCAGCCTGATGTGTCTTCTAGACTGGTTACTGTTGAACAGATTATTGCGAAGTCTTTAGCGCGTAAGGCCCCTGCTAAGAAGCGACACTTGACGCCTAATGTTACTGTTTTCCCTATGGGAGCTGAGGAGTTTTGGAATCTGTGTGGCTATACCCCGTCTGATGAAGGGGAGCTCTTTTCTGATTCAGGCTCATCTGATGAGAGACCAAGGGGTCATGACGATTCTGGCTCTGACCCCTGGGCCCCGGATGACACTGACAGATAATTGACCCAGATTTTTGAGGTTCTGTGGTATCTCTCTCCTTGTTGAGGCTCCCAGGCAAAGAGGGGAGCTATTCTAAGCATACAGCACGTCCTGCTGTGTGGGTAATCCTCCGGCGCCGTGCACTGCAGACATGTAGAAAACAAGCTCCTCCCGGCCCTACATATACCGAGGGACCTCCCACAAATCCCCAGATTTCTCTGCAGTGCTGAAACTGCGAAGACACCCGCCCTCTTTGTGAAGAATATGCCTCCCAGCCTGGGCTGCATTGGTCGGGTGAAGGTAGGCAGCACCTAGTGTGCTTACGGAGCTAGACTCCACCGCAATCCCCCACCATAGGGTAGGCGGTCAAGGCTAATGGTGAGCCTTCAGTGGATGCCCCTCCCGCACCAGTGCCCCACGCCCCGTGTAGCGTTGAACCCCGAGTTTTGGGTCACCTTCTTCCCTAGTTCCCCCCGTTAGTGGGGGGAAAAAGAGGGGGGGGTTGTGTGTACGTTGGCCTAACTTTGCCCTATTACACTGTAAGCTTATAACCTTTAACGGTTACCGGGGGTCAGAGCCGCACCTCAAACAGTTATGCTAGGTTGGCCGCAGTGCCTTTAATGTACTTTGACTTGGCGCGTACGGCGGCTCTGTTCGCGACGCTATGGAGCTTACTACTATCTCCTTTTTTTCTGTCCGGGTGCGCGCTTAGAGCTTTGCGCTCTCTGGGGGGGGGGGGGGGGGGCGTGGTCTGGTTGGCGCGTTCCGCGTCGCCTGCAGCCCTGGCCCGCCCTTCGAGGTTCGCTTGGCGCCATTTTGTCGGTCTTCCCGCGCGCGCATGGTCACGATCCTCCTCCTTCCTTGGTTACTGTGAGTGTACGGGCGTTTCGGTTATTTTTTCTCCCTGTGCTGCGCATGGCTCTGACACCCACTCTTCTCCTTATGTCTTTCAGACGCCGAGATTCCAGTGGCTTCTCCCGGCCTGATAAATATATCTTAACGGGTTTACATCTAAATTCTCCCACATTCCTAGCGGGTTTTGGGGCATCCAGGGTTGCTGACAGCATAAATCCCTACTGGCATATTACTTAGATTAATCACCATATGGAGGCATCTCAGAATTATGTGTCCGGGGTCCCACGGGGACAAGACCGACTGTGTACTATGTGTGGACAACCCCATGCTGATGCTGACAGAGCACGGGTATGCGGACCGTGTGCTGAGCAAGCGCTGGCCCTGCAATCAGGTTTACCAGTAGCTGCATCTCGCTTCAATACACCTGTCTCCCCGGGCTTAAATCTCACTCCTGATGAGTCGCACTCGAGCGGGGATGACCAGCAGGTGGTGCCGCGCAGGCTACCAACGGCGGAGCAGGTGATGTCTGGTTTGGCGGAGCGCTTGGGCGCTGGAAAGAAGCGGTCCCTGACGCCTCCTGGTTCTAGGTTTCCCACAGAAACTGAAGAGTCTGCTGCTATGCAGGACCTTGATCCTTCTGATGAAGGTGAACTGTTCTCAGGTTCCAGTTCCTCAGACGAGTTACCCTGGAGTCGTGACAATTCTGGCCCTGGTTCTTGGGGTCTGTGTGACACTGATGAGTTACTTATAAAGATTTTTGAAGTACTGTCCATCTCTCCTCCGGGAGAGTCTCCCAAGCCAAAGAGGGAGAGTTTCCACACGGCGACGCCGCGCCTGGAATTTCTGGAACAGGATCATTTCCAGACTCTTATATCTAAGGAATGGGAATCACCTTGTAAACTTACAGGGGTTCCGGGGGTCTGGGACTGGAAGTACCCTTTTCCCCCTGATTTGGTTGACTGCTGGTCAGTCCCTCCGGAGGTGGATGCACCTATTATTGGGGTTGCTAACCCTCCCTTCATGGCAGCTTCTACTCATCGTACCCTTCGGGATGCTGAGGACCGGCGCATCGACAGACTAGCTTCCCACGCCTTTTCGTGTGCAGGGACAGCTGTGCGCCCGGTCTGTGCCGCGGCCGTCACTGCGGTGGCTGCCAGGACGCCTCTTAGGAAGATACTTGACCATCAGCCGGAGGATCTCCCTTGGGAGGTCTTTAATGCACTGTCTGATTGTGATGTTTTTGTGAGATTTATTCTCTCAGCGATGGATGACACCATTAAAATGTGTGCTAGAACCTCGGTTCTTGTGGTGGCTATTCGCCGCCTGCTTTGGCTGCGACAGTGGGGGGCTGACAATTATACTAAAAAGGCTCTTACTTGCCTTCCTTTTAGAGGGCGACGCTTATTCGGGGCCCGGTTGGACCTTTTTGGAAGAAAGGGTAAGGCACCCGCGCACAGAAGGCCGTCTCGGCCGCCCAGGGGTAGAGACACCCCTCCCCCTCCCTACGTCAGCGTCAAGCGTGAACCAGAAGTGTGCTTTCAACTTTTTGGAGTGGAGGCCCGCCCCGGGGGGGGGGGGGGGGGGGCAGGCAACGCCCTGGGACCTCCGGAAGGGCAAAGTCCAAATCTGCCAAGACCACACTGGGCTCCTATCGCATGGGCGCCATGCTTCTTTCAAGTTGTTACAGGAGCTAGTCCCCCTGGATGCAGAATGGAGTTGGCTGGGCGGTCCCTTTCTGAGGTTGTCAAAGTTCTTCTAGTCCCTGTTTTCCCTTCGGGAGTTGTGGCAGGCCGAGTTCAGGGTCTGGGCTCTTTTACAGGTTGGCCCTTGACTGGTGATTGCATCCACATTGCCTTTTCCCTCTGGGATGAAGCAGTGTGACCAGGGCTGGCTTTCTGGACCTAATATTTATATTTTCACAAGCAGTCCCTACATGGCATCTACCTGTTGGGCCGCAGGCGCTCTTGTCCAGTGGACCTCTTGATGCCTGCGAGGATCTATATTCCCTTTTTAGTCCCCTGTGTCTTCAGGACACCTAGGCTAATTCCCAGTGTTGCAGGACCAATTGTGCGGATAAGGGCCTTGTCTTGTATCCTTCTCCTGCTACCAGGCTACTCACCAAGGCGAGTATGGGCGTGGTGTCTTGGACGTGCCCATGTGACGTCCGCGCTAGATCCTACTGGATTGTCTTTCTTTTCCAAATTTTTGCATCATGCCGTGTTGGCTATTGACTTGGGGCTCCTTGGGAGTCTTTTGGATTGGTGCCCAGGCACATCACTTACTTAGAGTACCCTGGTTCGGTATCTCCATACGGGGTGGCATTTAGATGGATTCAGGTTAAAACCTTCCCTTCTGCTATGTGTGACCTTAGTATGGAAGGGGCATTGCCCTCTTTGTTGTCACACTACTTCACCTTGCAGCTGGTGGGCCTGTTGGTGGCGGCCCAGATGCTGTTCTTTATCCTCAGATGCCCTGGGGCCCTGCGACACCTTAGGTTACTTAGCCTGGACGGGGTTCCAACACCCCTGGAACTAAGTCAGTACGCTCCCCTCTGTTTACGGGGGTTTCTTTTGAGTTTGTAAATTCAAGGAAGTTGTCAGGGACCATCCCTTCCTTCTTGTCTATCCCTGTAGATGGTCACCATGGGGACCAAGTCTGGCAGGTTGACTAGGGGGTTCTATTTTTTCTGAAATCCCCCGTGGTTCCTAAGGGGGTCCCCTTTAGGGGATCCATTTTCTTTCTGTTTTTTGGTTATCGCATTGAGCCCTTTTCTGGGCTCTAGGTTGCTGGACTTCGTCCCTTCTGGACGTGTCTCTTTTGGGGACTCTCGGTCAGTCTGATGACAGTGGCCTGTCCTTTTTTATCTGTCAAGATCTTGGAACAGGTTGCCCTTTAAGAAGGGTCTGGTTCTGATCTAAGTGGAGGATTACATTCCTTGCACTTCATTGGTATTGGCTTGTTGTCCTACTGTGCTAGGAGGGCCTGTTCCAGTGTCTCAACGAGCCCCTAATGGTGTGACCCTGTGTGGTCCCGTGGCTTTACAGGGACTCTGTCCCGGTTCATTGTCCTGGGTGATTGTCCCAAAACTCTCTAGCCTTGTTCATGGGGGCCTAGTATTGCTTCTGTCAGGACATTATATTCTATATGTCTTAATTTCGTTCACCCTACTAGGTAGGGTTCTGCACAAGATTGCTGTAGCAAGGGAGAACCGTTATGCTGGGGCCCTGGGTGGCCTAGCGGGGTGTGGTTCGCAGATTTCTGCTGAAGACAGTCGTACTGTATGCCCTCTCATGAGGGCTGTTCTGCCTATTCAGGCTCCTTGCTACGTCACCCCTACAGGCCTTTTAGGCGATTGGTTGGTTTGCTTTTCACCCTATTGGAGATGGGTATCTTTGGGTGTCTTTTCTCTACTGGAGGGCTAGGCCTAGCTCCCTCCTTTTCTTCTCCTTTTTCTGCCGGCTGTGTTGGAGTATGTGTTCTAGTTTGCCTTGCTTGGACTAGTTCTCTTTCTCCTGCGGGATGTTCCCTATCCCTGGGTCCTAGAGTTATTATAGCACGGTTGAAGTTGGCTTCCCAACTCAGTGCTCTGAAGGTTTTCAGGGCTCGCCCTGTTCACCTACTGCAGAAGTCATTCTTCTGTGTTGAGCATTCATCAAGGGTTGCTCAGGTGCATTCCCCAGGGAATTCTATGCTTCCCTTTGGGGGGGTTACTTATCCGGATGCCCTGCTAAGGGTTCCCTTGAGTCTTATTCAGCTTCTTGTCTGAACTGCCCCTTCCCACATACCGCTCTTCTGGGGCGGTTGCTTCAGTCAGAAGTGTGCCATAAAGGATGGCTCTGTTAGTGGCCCTAGTCATTATATATATATATATATATATATATATATATATATATATATCCATAAAGGATGGCTCTGTTAGTGGCCCTAGTCATTATATATATATATATATATATATATATATATATATATATATATATGTTTATATTTCTGTTCACCATGAGGTGAGGGTGTTACGCCTTACGCCGAATTGGGTCCAGGCGGTGTTTTTATTCTCCTTTATTCCAGACCCTCCGGTCTCTGGGCTATTGTCTTGATTACTCTGAGCTAGAGGGATCTGTATCCCTCAACAGGTGTTGGAGATTCCTGGTCTGTCTCTTGTCCCTGGTAGGGATTATGCCCCTTGGGGCTTATAGGGTCTCCATCCTTATGTACCGGATCGGATTGCTACCACGGGTGTAGGTGCCCGTTGGATTGGTCTTGCTCGGTTGGTTTTGCCCTTCTGAGCCTAAGATAAACGTTTCGGCTCTTGCTGAGTCTTGTTAGCGTTGTTTTTCAGTATTCCTACCGGTCTTGCCTGAGAACTGGGTTCATATTCCCCGATGGGGAGAATTCTATGGTTGCCATGGCTACCCTTGTTGCAGTAGCATGGTTAGGCTGTTACTCTGGCCTACTCGTTTGGGGGAAGATTCTTCTTCTCTCTTGAGTTTTTGTTCTCTTACTACTTGTGCTTGGCTTGGGCCCTTCAGCACTAGGTTCTGTTGAGCAAGCTGGCTATTCCGCTGCTTGTGTTCAATTCTTCCTTTACAAGATTTCAAAGGTTGAGGTTAGAGCATTGCTCTCGTTGCTCATGGTAGCATGGTTGCGGGTGACAGCGCTTTTACTGTTGGCTGTGCCTTTTTCACGGGGATCCCACCCTACTTTATGGACACTGCTATTGGATGTTCCACATGTTATTACTATATCTGGAGCAGGACGTGCTGTATGCTTAGAATAATACGATTCTGTGAAGTACTCACCTGTAGAATTGTTATTATATGCATACAGCACGTCCTGCTCCACCCCTGGATCCCCTGTATGGTGATTGTTATCATTGATTTTATTGCCAGTTTCTGGGTGGTTGGTTTCTCCCGGCTTCTCCTTTTCACTGCTTTTCAATGCTGGGGATTTGTGGGAGGTCCCTCGGTATATGTAGGGCCGGGAGGAGCTTGTTTTCTACATGTCTGCAGTGCACGGTGGCGGAGGATTACCCACGTTATTACTATATCTGGAGCAGGACGTGCTGTATGTGTATAATACCAATTCTTAAAGAATCTCAACAAGTTTGTCAGGGGCAGGCACTTTCGCATGGAGAATCTGCGCTTTGCCATCAGTTCCCTGCGCCAAGGGGATTTCATGACTTCTGTGGACATCTAAGATACTTACCTTCATATTCTTGTGTTCCCAGATCATCAAAGGTTCCTCAGGTTCGCTCTGATGGATCAACACTACCAATTTGTGGCCTTGCCCTTCGGCCTCACTTCAGCTCCCAGGGTGTTCACCAAGGTGCTGGCTGGCGTGATGTCTCTGCTCAGATGTCAGGACGTCCGCGTGCTTCCCTATCTGGACGACATCCTCATCACTTCCCAGTCTCTACATCAGGCAGTGTTGGATAATCAGCTGGTGGTGTCCACTCTGGAGTCATTTGGATGGGTGATCAATCACCCCAAGTCCTCACTGTCCCTTTCTCTGGTAACTCCATTCCTAGGAATGAATCTGGATACAGTTCAGGCAAGGATCTTCCTTCCTCAGCAGAAGGTGGACAGTCTGATTGCACAGGCCCAGTTCCTCCTAGCTTGTCCCCATCCCTCCATCAGGCAGGGGATGGAGCTGGTGGGCCTGATGGTGGAGGGCTTCGAAGCGGTCCCTTATGCTCAGTTCCACTTGAGGCCTCTGCAACTTCACCTATTGTCTGTATGGGACGAGGACCCAGCGTCCCTGGACAGGGTCTGTGTGCTCCACCCCCCCCCCCCGGTCAGGAGGTCCCTCTTGTGGTGGATGGACTCAAGGAACCTGTTGGGGGGCAGATCCTTTCTTGCCCCTTCCTGGGAGACGGTCACCACGGATGCCAGTCTGTCAGGTTGGGGGGGCTTCTGGAAGTCCCTGCGGTTCCAGGGGAGGTGGGGCCCTCAGGAGGCCCACACACCTATCAATGTCTTGGAGTTGCGAGCGATCAGGTTAGTTCTGGCTCGCTTGACTACTCATCTTCAGGGCCTGCCTGTTCAGGTGCGCTCGGACAACCAGACGGCAGTTGCCTACATCAATCATCAGGGAGGGACCCGGAGCAAGGGGGCCGTCCAGGAAGAGCCTCTGATCCTGTCTTGGAGGCCAATGTCCCCTGAATATCAGCTGTGTACATCCCGGGGGTGGAAAATCACCTGGCGGACTCTCTGAGCAGGGGGACCTCTCGCCAGGGAGAATGGTCCCTATGCAGCAGGATGTTTCAATCCCTGTGTCACCGTTGGGGCCAACCTGATGTGTATCTGTTTGCGTCCCGCCACAATCAAAAGCTCCCAGCTTTTGTCTCTCTGTCCAGGGATCCTCTGGCCCTGACCCAGGATGCGCTAGCAATGTCATGGAAGGACTGTATGTCTTCCCCCCAATTCCCCTGCTGGGCAGGGTTCTGCGCAAGATTGCTCTGGACGGGGTGCCAGCAAGAAGGGGCTGTCTTCCTCAGTTGTGGATACTTTGATTAAAGCTAGGAAGAAGTCTTCCTCTTCCATTTATTACAGGGTTTGGCGTGCCTACATTGGCTTTTGTGAGTCTAGGTCTCTTCCCTGTCATGTCTTCTCTATTCCCAGGATTCTGGAGTTCCTGCAGCATGGGTTGGAGATGGGACTCCAACTCAGTACTCTGAAGGGTCAGGTTTCTGCCCTAGCTGTTTTTATCCAGAAGTCCTTTGCTCAGCACCCTCTGATCAGGACTTTTTTCCCAAGGGGTCACTCATGTGCGTCCCCCGCGTAAACCTATGGTGCCTGTTTGGGATTTGAACTTTGAACTTGAAGGTTCTGTCAGCCTTGCAGGGTGCTCCCTTTGAACCTGTGCAGGATGCTGCCTTGGCCATTCTTACGCTCAAGGTTGTGTTTCTGGTGGCTATCACTTCTGTCAGGTGTGTGTCTGAGTTGGCGGCGCTTTCCATTCAGCCCCCCTACTATGAGAGGCACCAGGACAAGGTGGTGTTTCGTTTCAAATCTGATTTTCTGCCTAAGGTAGTGTCTGCCTTTCATTTGAATCAGGATATTGTTCTTCCTTCTTTGTGCCCTAATCCTAGCAATGCTAAGGAGAGAGTTTTGCACTCTTTGGATGTGGTTAGGTGTCTGAAGTACTATCTGGTGGCTACTGCACCTTTCAGGAAAACTGATGCTCTTTTTGTGGTCCCTTCTGGTCCTAGGAAGGGTTTGGCTCCTGCCAAGTCTACTATCAGCAAGTGGATTCGTCAGGCTGTGATTCAGGCCTACTCTGCTAAGGGGAAGAATCCTCCCTTTCCGATTTACTGTTCATTCCACTCGTGTTATTGGTGCCTCTTGGGCTTTTCAGCACCAGGCTTCTGTTGAACAAGTTTGCAAGGCCGCTACTTCTGTTCATACCTTTTCAAAGTTTTACAAGGTTGATGTTAGGGCCTCAGCTGAAGGTTCTGCAGGCGGCAGTGGTTTAAACTGCCTGCTGCTGCCTTTTTTCTTGGGGATCCCACCCTACTTTATGAACACTGCTATTGGATGTCCCAACTGTAAGTATTAGATTTGGAGCAGGACGTACTGTATACTAAGAATAATACAATTCTGTGATTACTCACCTGTAGAATTGGTATTATGAGTATACAGTACGTCCTGCTCCAACCCACCCTTGGTTTTGCATTATCTTGGATCCCCTGTATAGTGATTGTTATCATTGTTATAGTTGATAGTTTGGGTTGTTTTATTCTCCCGGCTTCTCGTTAGCTGCTTTTCAATGCTGGGGATTTGTGGGAGGTCCCCGGGTATTTGAGGGGCCAAGAGGAGCCTATTTTCGATGTCTCTGCAGTCCAGCTCCATCTGGCGGAGTATAACCCGATTGTAAGTGTTACTTTTGGAGCAGGACGTACTGTATACTTATAATACCAACTCTACAGGTGAGTAATCACAGAGTTGTATTTTTACAGAAATTGCAATAGTGAGTAATTGCAATAAACACTTGCTGGATAAAAGAAAAAGCTCTGCAAAGTTGCCTAATAAGTAATTAGCTTTGTAGGCCTTGCCCTTGTATATTACCTAGTGACCACAGAAAAATTATGACTGGGCGAGGGAGGGATCTATTCAGTGTGTACACAACACTAACATAGGGAACAAAAGGAGAGTATACGGTGTAAGATTTGCCTACAAAGACCATGTAAGGGCTTGTGCAAGGGTTTTATTGCTCTCAAATATTTCCTTCTTGAAAGCTGTCACTGGGATAACAGGAAAAATCTCTCTGTAGTAAGGCTTTGGTAAATGTTGATTTCGGATTATTTGACCTGCCAATGCATGTGGCTCTACTTAACCTGTTTTATTTCACCAAGCATAGTACATACCAGAAATATTTTTACACAAGATGCAGTGGATGGTAGACAGTAAGTGGGAAATATGGGATTAAAGGATTAAAAGAACAGTAAACCATATTGCATATTCACATATAGTTCATGGTTACCTAAGTGTGTTTCTATACAGAAGAATGAGTTTAGACAGAGAGATTGAGCAGCGAAGGGGTAAAGAATAAAACTTGATTACAGAGTTGTAAAACAGCACTAGCAGATTTCAAGTCAGACCAGGATTCCTGAGATTATGTAGGGAGTACAGTCTTTTGTGTATTTGACTCTTGGAATGTTTTTGTCCCAGGTCAGTTTGTGAGATTATATAGTTCTTAGTGGTGGCAACCACACTTCTATTTTCACTTTTATGCCTTGAGTACCACCTTCTGATTTCCTCTCCCTCTTTTCTGCGTGCCCACTAATCATTATTTTTGAATAAACCAATGCAACTTGTGTGTTTAGTCATTAGTGTATGTTGACAGGGCGATGGGAAGAATATGCATCCTTGGGGTCCTTGGTGGAAGTGAATAGCTCAATCCCATCTAATAAAGAGAGAGCTGGTAATCCAATGGCCATGTCTAGAGTAACAGCAAGGTTTTCCAATTTGGCACATAGGATGTCAGGTTTTTTTTTTTTTTAATTAAATGGAGTTAAATGCATTTGCCATAGGAAACTAGTTAAAGTAGAACAAAACCAACCTGCGGCTGCACTGGGATCCAAATGATTCCAGGCCCAGTTGCTGGGTTTCCCCTGGGGCATCCTGAATTGGGATCTGTGAAATCCGGTAATCGCTTACCTTTTCCCAGTCGAAGGGCTCATACGTGGGCTCTCGTCCAATGAGAGCTGTCTGCCTAGACTATGTTATTCTGTAAATGTCTCTCATTGATTTCAATGTCTGCCAGGGATGTGGCAGCACATGCTCCACATTGAAGAAAATGAGAGTCGTTTGCCAAATGACATATTCAAGGCAGATGCGGGCTCATGCACCGTTGGACCGCGTATAGGTAAGTGATTAAAGGCTTGCTCGGGGGTTTCACATATCGAGGCATCCTAATTTGGGAAGAAAACCAGGGAAAGTCAAATTCACTGATTTTGTTCTGCGTTAACCCATGTAATTTGTGTTCTAGTATAGACTGTAGTGCAAGTTGTGCTAGGACTTAGTAGTAGTTTGGGTCACATGCCAAATATTTTTTCAGTTTTCACATTCTAATCGACATCTTAAGACTGCACTTGAACAACCTATTCTATAGAGCGTGACTACTAAGCACAAATTCTCATGAGATTGTTTTACCATCCGGTCATGAAGCTTTCCTGTGAAGGAGGCCACTAAGGAGGCATTAGACTCATTATGGCATTACAGATAGTTTAGTTGTAGAAGAGTTCAGTGTTTCTGTAGTTGTTAAAGCTCCTATAGCTTAAATGGTAGATTGTGAGAGTCGAATCTGCAGACTCGTTCATTGGCCAGATTTATGCGGACTTCTAAAGCCTTTCTGTATGCTTTTTCTCTTTAATAGTATTACAGGCAAAAGTAAAAACAGAATAAATAAATCCATCCTATTTACTTATTTCAAATTTACATTAAAAAATTGTCTATTGTAGCCTGCAGCCAGGAGGCAGACCCATCAGCAAATTAAATAGACCCTCTCGTATGACCAGCTAAGGATTTTTTAAATGTTTTTGCAATGTGTCATAGGATTTACCAGCTGAGACACTTTGCAACAACTTCCTTTATTTGTCTCCAACTCGGTGCTTTGGGACCACCTTCCAAGCAGAGGAAAGGTATGTCAGACCTGAGCCTGGTATTCTGGGCCTTGAGTGATACCTCTTTAAACCAACCCTTCACCCTTAATACCCTTAAGCATATCTTGTATGTTTCCCCCACCCTGTACATACAGATTTCCCACATTAAAAATCATTCTGCCTGCACCTATTGTGTTTTTTGGGCCTTTATAGGGCAACCTTAGATAAGCCTGCTCCCAATTTATCTATTGCATTGTATGTTCCAAAAGGGGCTTTCAGAGATTAGAGTTAGGACTACACCTCACAGAGGCACATTGGCGCTGGGTGGTGCAGCTTCAGCATATTTCTGCAGATGTGTGTGCACCAAGTCCTCTGTTTTTAACCAGATTTAGAGACAGATTATAGGTTGGTCTGCAAGCTAACAGGGTTGAGTGCTGTGGCTCCTTCAAGACTTGTGTGTCCTAATTGCCCTGCTCACATGCACCTCCCAGGTTAGTTCTAAAATGGTCTGAGTGGCTGCCACCCCTCCTTTGTTTTTTTGAGCCTTTAAATATCCAGCCTGTGGAGTCCCAGGCTGCCTACAGACAGGAAGGGTCTTATGACTATGCAAATCTACATTCTAGGATTTATGTCCTTTTCTTGACGCCCAACTCTGCTCTGTCTATGCAACTTTGTGTTTGGTAATGATGCATCTCTGACATTGGGCTTTAAACTGTACAAGAATATGTACAAATTTTAAAATTATTTATAAAATAATTAGGCATGCATATTAGTATGTTAAGACTAAACAGATCGGCCATCTTTATTAGCCCCATGAAGCTTTGCCAGTGTCATTCTGTTGTTTGTCCTGTGTGTTGCACACACGTCTCACTTGTAGAGTTCTTTCACTTGTAGAGTTGCTGCATTTCTTCTTTTTTTCAGCATGCTGTATCCCTCTTGTTTACCCAGACTGAGGTGTGTATTTGATTGGTGAAACCACACCAACAGAGAAGCAGAAAAACTTGTTAGGAAAAGATTAGGGCCTGATAAAAGGACAAAGGCCTTGAGTTGTATACCATTTAACTGCTAGTTATGATTATGATTTGTACTAACCAACAATGTAATCTGATTAGTAATTTGCATGTACAGGTTTTTTTATAGCTTTGTAGAACATTAAGGATTAGTACTTTCCCTGGCATGGCTGAAACTTTTCTTGCAGATAAGCACTGTCTGTAGCAGGCCACCACTGACTTGTTTGATGACATCACTGCTGCATGCTAATAGTGGTATCCAGATTGGTAAAGAGCACCTACAGTTAGACCTGCAAATATCGGCCTTCATCTGTGGGCACAGCAGATAGATCGCCTGTTTTTCTGTTTTCAGTGGCATAGGTGGCCACCAAGGGAGAGCGGTCGAAGTGTTCTAGTAAGGGTAAGGTAAGTTAGGATTTAGGAGATAGAGGTAAGCAGGATGGAGACCAATGAGCAAAAACATAAACCAAGAGCATTTCTCACTTAGAGGAGACCTGGTGTAATAAGAAGCATAACAGGGGTGTGTCTAGGAGAGGAGCTGCAGGAGGGGAGGGGTCTTACCAGAGGGCTTGTAGCAGTTAACCTATGATGCCAATTTGGGTCCCCTGGGTTCTGACTTTGTGTAGATGGGGCGCACCATTGGGGAGACCAATCTGCATTCGTTACCCCTTCCCATGCTCCTTGGTCCACTTTCCTCACCCTTTGTTCCAGTTGTCCATGACTCTCGGTCAACTCGAGAGTTTCACGGTGCTTTAGTTAGCTATACTGCCCTAGGAGTGGAGAGGAAAGGATGGTTGCCTTTAAAGGTTACATAAACATGCATATTTTTGGCTACAGTATGTTTTACGCTTACTTACCTGCCTTCTTTTACCATTAAAAAAACAGGCAGCTGTATATATCCTCCCCCCCCCCCCCCATGTATATATTTTTCTCCATGTAAATTGTAGATCCACCATGTGTACTTTCCCAACATAAGCCTTTTCCTACTTCATAGAAACATAGAAGGGTGACAGCAGAAGGAGACCATACGCTCCATCTAGTCTTCCTTTATGTATATACTGTAAGTTCTCTTTACTTTAGGATAGATGTGTGCTTATCCCAGGCATGTTTAAACTCACTCACTTTTTCTACTACCTCTGCTGGAAGTTTGTTCCAAGCATCTACTACTGTTTCTGTAAAATAATATTTTCTAACACTGCTTCTGATCTTCCCCCCGACTAGCTTCAGGTTGGGCCCCTTGTTCTATCAATAAGTTTCTTCTTAAAAACACTTCCCTCCTGAACCTTTTTGAATCCTTTCACATACTTAAAGGTCTCAATCATGTCTCCTCTGTACAAATTAAGTTCTTCTTGATAAGTTTTACGTTTAAGTCCTTCTACCATTTTTGTTGCTCACCTTTGCACTAGTTCTATTTTAATAATGTATATTCTTGGTGTGCCACACACCCCGCTTCACTTCTAAATATTCATCTATTAATGGGTTAATCCACCGCCAGGTGACGTAGTGCAGAGAGGAAGTCTTGTAACGAGCCCCCTTCTGGCCTATATATACCTGGTACCTCCCTTCAATCACCAGTATTTTTCTCTCTGCTTGCTGACAAGTCAGAAGATGGAAGTCTCCTGCTTACAGGTAGGCCGGGGTATTCTTACCCCGCCACCCCCCTTTTGGTCTATTTCTGCCCGGTTTGAGTTTGTATACCTTTATGGTGGAATGGAAGCCTCCCAGCCTAGGCTGATCACCGGGCAAATGGTAGATGGCACTTTAAGTGCCTAGGAGCTTATCTCCTACCGCTCGACCTCATGCGTGGGGCAATGCGGCTATCCGGCATGGTGATCCGGAAATGGGATGCCCCTGTCCCGAGGGTCCCCGTAGCCCCTTTCTCTCCCGTTACGGTCCCTTCTCCCTTCACTATGGGGGGGGGGGGGGGGGGAGGGTGTGAGGGTGTGCTTTAAGTATGTGTGTTTCACTTGTATCACTTCATTTCAACATGTGTGTGTGTGTTCATGTTATGCATTCAGTGTTATTCAGCATGTGTATACATTCGGTTTAGGTCTGCTTGAATGGCAGACTGCACTGGGTAGGTGGCTGGCCGCTTTTTAGCAGACTATTGCTTTAGTGGCCCCCTGCCCCCTTCCCCCCTTCCCCGCTGCTTTTCATGTGCTCTTTTAGGCTGCGCTATGCGGTCTTTATTATTATCCTCCCCCCTCCGCTGCCTGGGCGCACGTGTAGTGGCCCATCTGGAGAGAGGGGGTTGTTTTTGACACCCCCTCCATTCTGGCTCAAATGTTTAAAATTTTGAGTTTAGATCCACCTGAGGCGGCCGCCCTGCCAAAGGGTCAGTTGTTTAAGGAGCCTCAGCCGCGTTTGGTTTTTCCCAGACAACACCACTTTGAGAGGGTGGTCCTTAAGGAATGGGAACATCCCACGCGGTTATCTGGAATTCCTTCCAGTTGGGAAAAGCGTTATCCTTTTCCGCCAGAATTGGTGAAGCTTTGGTCTGTCCCTCCTGACGTCGATACCCCTGTACTAGGGCTCTCCAGCACGGCTATGGTACAGTCGGCTGAGACCACTGTCCCTAAGGATGGGGAAGATCGTCGGATTGACCAATACGCTCGCCATGGTTTTATTTATTCCGGGTCAGCGTTGCGCCCGGTATGTGCTTCAGCCCTTCTTCTATTGGCAATTAAGTCCTTAATTCAGGGGCTATATGTGGATCTTAATCCCGCTTGCAAACAGTTCACTGCGCTTAAGCAGTGTGAATCTTTTGTGTCTTATGTCCTGGCTGCTCAGGACGATGCGCTGGCTATGAGTAGCAAGACAGCGGCTATGCTGGTGACTATTCGCAGGTCAGTATGGCTGCGTCAGTGGTCAGCGGACGCAGCTTCTAAAAGGGTGCTTACAGCTCTCCCCTTTTTGAGGTTGCGTCTGTTCGGGGAGAAAATTGATTCAGTCGCAAAGGGTGGTAAGATGCCACAACGCAAGAGGCCTCGTGTCCCCTTTGGGGGGGCAGGTTCCGGTAGGCCCTCCTTTCGAGGATTCAGAGCGGGCAGAGGTGCTTCCTTTCCCGCTACCAGAGGTGCAGGTTGGACTCGGGGGAGGGGCCGTGGCCGGCCCACTCAGTCCTGGGGCACCAAGCCCAAACCTGCTGACAAGCTCACTCAGCAATGAGGGGCTGCCCTCACCCGTGCGGGTGGGGGGACTATTGCGACACTTCTCCCAGGTTTGGAACCAAGTGGTTCCAGGCAGGTGGATCCAGGAGGTAGTGTCGGCCAGTTACGACCTGGAATTCGAGTCTCACCCTCCTTCACGGTTCGTTCGGTCTCGGGTGCCCATCGTTCCTTTGGCTACGCAGGGGCTCCTGGCGTCGGTAAGGGATCTGTTAGAGATAACGGTCATCCGGCCGGGGCCGCGCTTAGAGATGGGCCTCGTTTTCTACTCCAATCTTTTCGTAGTCCCCGAGAGAGATGGGTCGGTTCATCCCGGCCTGAACTCTCATCAACACAGAGTGTTTCTTCCTTTTGCCCAAATTCACACGAGAACGCTTCAGCTTTTTCTGTTAGCGTTTTGGGACCAGCAACCTCAGTCGCTGGATCAGTCCTTCCAGTTGTCCTTCCGTGTACGGCAGTCCCTCCTGTGGTGGTTGGTCTCGAACAATCTTGTGTAGGGCAGGCCTTTCCTGACCCCCCTTTGGAAAATTGTCACCACGGACGCCAGTCTGTCGGGATGGGGCAGATTCTGGAAGGAGCTGCAGTTTCAGGGGCAGTGGGGACCTCAAAGGCCCCACTTACCCATCAATATTCTGAAACTGAGAACCATCCGTCAGGTGCTTGCTCTCCTGACTCAGCACGTTCTGGGCCTTCCGGTCCAGATGTGTTCAGACAATCAAACAGCGGTTGCTTACGCCGGTCTTCAGGGAAGGACTCGCAGTCTGGGTACTCTCAGAGAAGTGTCCCTGATCCGGACCTGGGCAGTGTTCCATGTTCCTTGTCTCTCGGCGGTTTACATTCCAGAGGTGAAGAAACAGGTAGCGGACCGGTTGAGCAAGGGCTCTCCCCGTCTGGAAGAATAGGCTCTCCATCCTCGGGTGGTTCGCTCACTGTGTCTCCAATGGGGGACCCCGGAGGTGGACCTGTTGGCCCCTCATCACTATCACAGGCTCCTGAACTTCGTGTCGCTCTCCCAGGATCCTCTGGCTCTGGCAGTGGACGCCATGTCCCTGAACTGGGGAGTTCTGGGATTTCTATACCTGTTTCCTCCGATGCCCATGCTGGGCAGGGTTCTTCAGAAGTTGGCTCTGGAGAAGGTGTACGCCGTTCTCGTGGCCCCAAGGGGGCCAAGACGAGTAAGGTTCGCAGACATCGTTTGGCTGGCAGTGGACCAGTTCGTTCTGCCTCTTCGGCCCGATCTGCTCACTCAGGGTCAATTGTGTTACCCCAATTTACCAGCGCTGGGTTTGATGGCCTGGCTGCTGAAACCTCCATCCTGAAGGAGGAGGGTCTTTCTGATTCAGTCATTAGGACTCTGATCAGTGCCCGGAAGAAGTCTTCTTCCATCACCTACTATAGGACTTGGAAAGCCTATATCGCTTGGTGTGAGATAAGATCTTTTCCTTGTAGGGTCTTTTCGGTCTCCAGGATTCTGGAGTTTTTACAATCAGGGCTGGACTCTGGTCTCTAGCTAAGTACGTTGAAAGGGCAGGTCTCTGCCTTATCTATCTTTTTTCAGAAGCGTGTTGCGCTTAAACCTTTAGTTAAAACTTTTTTCCAGGGGGTTACGCATGTGCGGCCTCCCAGGAAACCATTACTCCCTGTTTGGGATTGGAATTTGGTTCTTTCTGCTCTTCAGGCTCCTCCTTTTGAGCCTTTGCAAGATATTGCTTTGTCTACCCTGACTCAGAAGATTGTCTTCTTGGTAGCGATCACTTCGGTCCGGCGTGTCTCAGAGTTGGCGGCCTTGTCTATCCAGGCGCCTTACTTTGAGAGGCATCAGGATAAAGTGGTCTTTCGGTTCAAGCCAGACTTTCTTCCTAAGGTTGTTTCTGCTTTTCATTTGAACCAAGATATTGTTCTTCCCTCCTTGTGTCCTAATCCTAAGAATGACAAAGAGAGGGTTTTGCATTGTTTGGATGTAGTACGCTGTGTTAAGTACTACTTGATTATCACGTCTCCTTTTCGTAGGACGGATTCCTTTTTTGTTGTGCCCCATGGGCCTAAGAAGGGTTTGGCACCAGCCAAATCTGCCATTAGCAAGTGGATACGTCAGGCCGTTACTGCGGCCTATTCTGCTAAGGGAAAAGTTCCCCCTTTTCGTATCACTGCTCATTCCACTCGCGCTGTTGGGGCGTCTTGGGCTTTTCAGCACCAAGCTTCTGTTGAACAGGTTTGTAAGGCCGCCACTTGGTCTTCTGTTCACACTTTTTCTAAGTTTTACAAAGTTGATGTGCGGGCCTCAGCGGATGCTGTTTTTGGCCGCAAAGTTCTGCAGACTGCATTCATTTAAGTTATGCTTCACCTGGCCTTAAGATGCCCATCCCTTGTGGACACTGCTTTTTGGATGTCCCATTCATTGATGAATATTTAGAAGTGAAGCGGGGTGTGTGGCACACCAAGAATAATACCATTTTGTGAGTACTCACCTGAAAAATGGATATTGTTGGTGTGCCACACACCCCGCTTCACCCCCACCCTTTTCTGTATTACCGAAGCCTTTATATGGTGAAGCTTTTTATTTATATCAAAATTGATTTTGAGGTTACCGGTGGAATACTGGTACCTTGTCTTTCTGCTTTTTAATATACTGGTGATTGAAGGGAGGTACCAGGTATATATAGGCCGGAAGGGGGCTCGTTACAAGACTTCCTCTCTGCACTACGTCACATGGCGGTGGATTAACCCATTAATAGATGAATATTTAGAAGTGAAGCGGGGTGTGTGGCACACCAACAATATCCATTTTTCAGGTGAGTACTCACAAAATGGTATTTTTTGCAGGTAAGGTCTCCATAACTGCACACAGTATTCTAGCTGTGGGCCCAGGGCTCTATACAGTGGCATCGCAACCTCCCTCGTTCTAGTGTTGATGCCTCGAGCTATGCTGCTGAGCTTCCATCTTGCTTTTTCCATTGCCTGGCTACACTGTCCACTCATCTTGCTGCTTTCAGTAATCAGTACCCCTAAATCTCTCTCCTCCAAGGTCCTGGCTAACACAGTGCTGCCCAGATGGTACCAGCAGGGATTCCATCTGTCCAAGTGCATGATTTTACATTTAGAGACCTTAAACTCCAGTTTCCACAGTTTTGACCATTTATCCAGTAAAGCTAAGTCATTTTCCATGTTGCAGACACCTCCAGAAGTGTCCCCCCTATTGCTAACCTTTGTATCATCCGTAATCAGGCAAACTTTTTGTACCAAGCCTTCTCCTACGTCACTTACAAACATATTAAAAAGAATGGGGCTCAGGACAGAGCCTTTTGGCACACCCCTTGTAACTCGTCTTTGTTCAGATTGCACGCCATTTACAACAACATTACTTCTATGGTCTTGTTTGTAAACGTTGTCTAGCCCTGTAACGTAAACCAATTTGCAGGGCTCCTTTTTGGATCCTTGTTTTTGTGCATGGCTGATTTCTTTAAAGTGGACCAACACCCAGGGGGGATCGGCCCGGGAATCTATAAGATTCCCGGACCGATCAGATCCCTCCCCGCGGGGCATCCGAAATCAGGATGTCCCGCGGGGAGGAACCCCCCAGGAGGCCCGCAAACCTTAACTTACCGGCGATCCAACGGCGCATGCGCGAGACGCGGCCGCGTCTCTCGCTTCCCTCTAGCAGGGCGCGCTCCCGCGCCGACCGTTTTGTGAATGCCCGGCGCAGGCGCGCTCCCTGTTAGAGGGAAGCGAGAGACGCAGCAAATGACAGCGCTCAGAGCTGCTCTGGTATGCACGTCCAAGCGCCTTTGGACGCGCATATCAGAGCGTCTCTGAGCGCTGTCATTGGCCGGACGAGGTCACGTGGGAGCGGGGAGAGGTGAGTTTTTGCGGCGATCGGGGGGGTTTCACACAGCGGGGCACCCCCGATCTGGGTGCCCCACCTAAGTGGACCAATACCCAGGATAGTCAAAATCCTGGGTGTTGGTCCACTTTAATAATCAGGTTCAGTTCTCCTCTCTACTTCTGCTGTGGCTATATCTGTTGCATGCAGGGTAAGAATAAGGGTAAGAGACTTTGTAGCTGCACAGAAGCAATAGTATAATACACCGGACTCTCTTCTGACAACAGGCTGTAACAATGCCCCTTCAAATATTGCTTTGCAAGAATTTACGATCATGTATTTTTCCCCCTTACATAGCTTCAGAAAATGACCTGCAAAATAAACGACTGAAGCTTGACTATGAAGAGATCACACCGTGCTTAAAGGATGTAACTTTAGTATGGGAGAAAATGCTCATCACGCCTGGAAGAGCAAAAGTTAAGACTGATATGGAGAAGATTCATGCTGCTGTTGGTCAAGGTATGGTGTAGTTTGATGATTTGTGCTCCTATACCTTATAATATTTATACAGATATACTCATTCAGATGTTTCTTGTCTGCATAAATCTAATACAATCCTAGTGCTGAAGAGCTTTCTTGCATATGCTTTACTACTACCAACCACTTTCCAGAGAAGTATTTCCAGTCTGTAGGTTTGCAAGGGAACAGCCTTCCTGCTACTCCTGTTACTCCTTCATTTTACTACACCTGGACTTTAAGGCCGCTTTCTCCTGTCTGCACAACTAAAGGCTGATAATAAAGCTGGCAAAATAAAATATAGCTGACACAAGGAGCTCTAAAAGGCAAAAACTCTCCCTTTATTCTGGTCATGAAAGAAGTTTGCTACTAAAGCTTTTGCGAGTCGATGCACCTTTTGTCAGGCCAGCCAAAAGTTTGTATTGCTTATTGGCTTTGTAAATCATTTTTGATATGCTCCTTATGTTGGCTATATTTATATTTTCTACTGTTCATAATTGTGTTATCGACTCCTTTTCAGCGGAACCAGAAGTAATACCATTGTTACCACTGTGGACCAAAAATAAAGCAATACAAAACCTGTTTTTCAATATTCAAGCCTCAGTATGAACTGTGGCTGACCCCACGCTTGTAAACAAATTTGTATATAGTATTACGCATTTACGCATTTACTTAGAAGAATTAAAGTCCGCTTTAGAGACAAAACTTCTTCATTAAACTCATGAACCAAGAACCACCACCAATATTGCTTGAACCTGCCCCAAACTAGTTTTGTCATAGAATAACTTTTTTGTTTTGATGACCCTCGTGCCCCCTCCCTGCCCAGGTACCTCATCGATTCCACTGCCGAGGCCAAGCCCATGTGCAAATTTTGAGATCACCAAATGCCTGATCTTAAGATTGCTGGCTGACATGGCCCAACCCATTGGCTGCATCTCTGGTTTCTCTGTACTTTGGGGACCACCTTTACGCCCAGGCATTCTGGTAGGCTGGTGGATAGTAGCAATCCCCAGACTACATGGAAAGCAGAGAATGCACAGCTACAGGAAATTCAGGGATGCATCTAGTGTGAGAAACCCCGAGTTCCTTGTGTATACTTGCCTAGCAGGCGACCCCCAAGTTTCATGCACATTCTCTTACCAATGCTGTGCTTATGAATGACCAGTATAAAATGCTGTTTTTAAAGAGAGAGCATATAGTACTGGGAGCGGCGAGCATCCCTTCTGGCTGTAATTGTCACTGTCAGCCATTCAGATGGGAAGCCTAGCATGCATCTGCTGCAGGGTTACAACTCTAGGGCTTGCTAAACAGGATTTTGGTCCTCTTCAAACTGGAACACCCCCCCCTGTTTTACCACAAAATGGGTTGTAGTTCACAGCTTTAGTCAATGTGGAGAGAGATCCTAATTACCTCCCCCTTTAATGCCCTGCATTCCCTGTGACCAGCCACAGAAGGTAACATTTTAGGTACTCAGCCAATTGCATGGCTCATTTCTTTTTGAGAAAGCAAGGAGATAGGTAAAAAAAACAGGGCTTACAGAGGGTAATCCGTGTGGGTGTATGCATTCAAAAAGCATTAAATAACTATATTGCTGCTAGTATTAATACCTGTAGGGTAACTAACCCCATGATTACCATGGCCTGGAGGAGATATTTGACTCCTCTATGGCTAGGTGGCACCCCCATGGGTCTATTTAATCCCCCATTGGTTACAAGCAAGAAGGACTTTTATAAATGTTGGCTTATTTTATTATTAAACTAAATATATTCAAGTTTCAAAGTTTTCTGAGAACACTAGTTTATGTAGCAGAAGTACTGGCATACCCTCTGATGTTTAGGCTCTTGTAGGTGGATATTAAGCTTCGAGGCTGATCATTCGAGGAACAAGGGGTCAAATTAAACTAAAGTTACACGTTGGTGAATTTTCATAATCACTACGTTTTTTTTTATCAGGAGTTCCTCGCCATCATCGAGGAGAAATATGGAAGTTTTTAGCGGAACAGTATCAGCTGAGACATCAAGCTCCTAATAAAAGCCTCTTAAAAGATATTCCATACAAAGAGCTACTAAAACAACTGACCACACAACAGCATGCAATACTTATTGACCTAGGTAAGTAAGCTGGCATTGTCTTCCATTTAGCAGCTTCATTATCTCTACCGCTATGCTGGCAAAGCTGGCAGATTGATTGAGGACTGTGGATCTTCTATCATCAATCTGGCCTTTGTAATCTCACTAAACCTAAACTACATTAAAGTGATTGACCTACCATGTGATAAAACTCAGACGTTCAACAATTCACCTAATTGCTGTATTGCATTCCCTGCAAGCCTGCCCAGGGTTCAAACAGCAGTCTGTGGCACCTGTACCCCATTGCACCCCCCCCCACCACCACCATTGGTAGAGCTCCTATGTCTGATAGTGGGGATGTGAGCCGGACACAGAATAACAGAATAATTTCCTTACTGTTCCAGGCCCCCGGACAAGTGATGCGATCAGCTGCGGGGGAACAAATGTACCCTTTTTGTTTTGTTTTTTAACATGGATGGAGAGTCCCTTTAAACAAGCAGAACTCTCTCCTACTGAACCATCCCTAAAATAACAAAAATGACAAGCAAAATACAATCCATTTGACAATTAAAAATGACTGTAGTACTACTATCCCCGCTGTTAAAATAAGAAACCGGGTTCCGGAATATTCACCACTTCCGGGCCCCTTCTGCTTCCCTTCCCGTCAGAATCGCAGCCAACTGGCCACTCTGATAGGCTGCTCACGGTCACGTGGGAGTGGCGAGTATTCTGGCACTTGGTTATTTTATTTTAACAGTTTTGATACACAGCGGGCCAGCCCGGGTCGTGCTGCCCTGCTGCTAAGTAGTACTGCAGAACTACAGTAGGCCTTGTGGGTGTAGCGTGGGGTGTATACGGCATCAAGATTGGAAGGGAGTTTTCTTGATCTGAGATTTTATCACTCTTACTCAGAATAGTTTTTCGCAAGTCTTGTCACAGAACATTCCATGATAATGTTTTATGTAAGATTGTATGTATTCATTTCAGTCATAGTGGAGATTTCCAAGTACCTGCTTAACCCTTTACAGATGAGACCCATAAGGCATAGAATAACCTGCTTAACCCCTTACATGTCTGTCCAGTATATCATAGAAATACATGCATAGCCCTTTATAAATCAGTCCAATTTATGAAATACATGCCTGCATAACCCCTTACAGATCAGACCCATATAGCATAAATGTACCTGCATGACTGCTTACAGGTCACTCCCATATATTGTAGAATCACCTGCATAACTGCTTACAGGTCAGTCCCATTCGATGTACCTTCATAACCCATTACACATCAGACCTATATATGATCGATGTACCCGCATAACCCCTTATAGATCAGCCCCATATATTGTAGTATCACCTGCATAACTGCTTACATGTCAGTTCCATATATTGTAGAATCACCTGCATAACTGCTTACAGGTCAGTCCCATATGTGATACATACTTGCATATGACCCCTTACATATCAGTTCCATATATTATAGAAACACCTGCATAACCCCTTACAGAACAGTCCCATATATAGTCGATGTAACTGCATAACCCCTTACAGATCAGTCCATATATATGATCGATGTACCTGCATAACCACTTACAGATCAGATCAGTCCTATATATAGTAAATGTCCCTGCTTAACTCGTTACAGATCAGTCCCATATGTGATAGAAGTACCTGCATAACCCCTTACAGACAGTCCCATATATTATTGAAGCACCTGCATAACCCCTTACAGATCAGTCCCGTATATGATCGATGTACCTGCATAACTTGTTACAGATCAGTCCCATATGTGATATAAGTACCTGCATAGCCCCTTACAGATCAGTGCCATAAATGGTCGATGTACCTGCATAACCCGTTACAGAACAGTCCCATATATGATCAATGTACCAGCATAGCCCCTTACAGATCAGTCCCATAAATGGTTGATGTACCTGCATAACTTGGTACAGATCAGTCCCATATATGATCGATGCACCTTCATACCCCTTACAGATCAGACCCATATATTGATAGATGTACCTACATACACCTTACATATCTTAAAACATATGTACATTCTTAAAAAAGACCTACATTCTTCCTCTCAGGTTTAGGGTTTCAACGCCACTATCCCCAGCCATGCAGCTGGTATTTTGTACAGGCCAAATCTGCCTTCAGCTTAGACCAGAAGCCACAGCACAGTGTCTAATAGCCAGGGGAATATGCCTCACTTCAGAGCATTTACAAATGGGACTTCAGTGCCAAGAAGTCGTCTTTTCATTTTCTTCAGGTTGCTTCTTGGGGCGACTGGTGTGGTTTTACCGGACAAGTCTAAATATTTTAACAGACATGTCTAAATGTCGGGGTACCTTTTACCTTTACAAAATAAGTCCTGTTCCTAATATATCCTAAATGCATGATTTTTACATAAAGACTTTTATGCTCTTACCCAAACAAAACCTCAATATCGTTCCTCGGCCAAAAGGTTTAGAACCCCCAACTCTGGTTTGCCAATAGGTAAAAAGCTGTTTGGAATGGACTTCACCTTTTAATGTAATTTTTGAGCAAAAAAATACTTGTAATAAATGTTCAGTTTATATAAAGTTGGAGTCAGCTGTGAGAATGAGACCTATTTCTTTATCAGACATTGCTTGCATAGTTTTCTCCTGCTGAAAAGAGCTGTAATCTTCTATTGTAATATAGTATTATTGCTACAGCATTCCTGAAACACAAGGGTGGGGTAATGTTTAACAAGAGGGCTGTTGTGTGAAACGCTTTATTTACAGGAACCCTTCCCTGTTTTTTATGTTTCATGCCAGCTCTGAGAAGTGTAGCTCAGTATATTCGCTATTAGAAAAAAAAAGTTCTTAGTTACAGTTATGGAGCTTCACTCCTTGGTTTCCCAGCAACTTCTAGGCCCTCGTAGTGTAAAGGCGATCATGATTTCACATACAGGAACAAGTAGCAGCATGTTTCCAGCTAATCATTTATGCATCGATCAAGGCGACTAAAATGAATTTTGTCCTCTACATGCTTGAAAAAAATAATTATACTAGGGTTGTGAAAAGCTATTTAATTTGAATGTGGACACAATTTCTTAGTTTCCTTACAGCATATAAATTGCAGCAATGCTTCATTTCTGATAAAAAGTGATGAGATTAATATCAGGAATACTCTCGTATGTTACAGAATAATGCAGTAGTGTGGAAAGACCTTGAGTATTAGTTATTATAGTTAAGATAAGATATCCCAGCATAGACAGCTTTGTCTGTACCTCTAGAAAATGTTTAAAGTGGACCAACACCCAGGATTTTGACTATCCTGGGTTTTGGTCCACTTCGGCGGGGCACCCCGATCGGGGGTGCCCCGCTGTGTGAAACCCCCCAGAAACCCCAAAAAACTCACCTCTCAACGCTCCCACGTGAGCGCTGCAGCCAATCCCCGCCAACGTCCAGGCGGGGATCAGGAACGTCCAGGCCGCTTCCGCCGCCGCCGCCTCCCGCGCGTCACTCTCGGCGCGCGCGCGCCCCCGCCGGCCATTCACAGAGGGCCGGCGCCGGCGCGCGCACGTCTGGAGGGGTGCGCGGGAGGCGGCGGCGGCGGAAGCGGCGGCGGATCAGGTAAGGTGTTTTTGGGGTTTCTGGGGGGTTTCACCCCGCGGGACATCCCGATCTCGGATGTCCCGCGGGGTGGGAGGTGATCGGCCCGGGAATCTTATAGATTTCCGGGCCGATCACCCCTGGGTGTTGGTCCTCTTTAAGTAAAATAATTATTAAACTGCCTGTAAAATAATGCTCGCCTTTTTTTATTTTCTTTAAAACTGTGCCTGCAATATGGAAACGCTGCTCTCTTGATCTCCTGAGCTAGCGGCTCGCTCACGGAGGCTCTGGAGTTTGAAGGGGGGCGGGCAACATAAAACAAGTAAGGAATCATCTATTCCAGAGGGGTTTCACACAATAAGGGCACCCCAAATTGTGATAACCCTGTGAAGAACCCTGTGGGGGTAGAACACCATGTACACCAGAACCCTGTGTGGAGGGGGGTAGACTAATAGATTTAGACTGGAAGCTAACCTTCATATCATCGGGTGAATACAATGCTTATTTGTATTTTGTCTTGATATAGGCTTTACACGTTTCTCCCAGTATTATAGATTCCCTTGTGCGCTTCAAAAAAAATATATATCTTCCCCCAGTTCGTTGACAGGTGCCATGGTGAAGGTGGCTGTAAAATCCATATTATTTTGGATTCTTTGCAGCTGAGTGACTTGTGGGAAAACCTGGGTGAGATGGTTCTAATACTTCCTGGACTGGTGACGCCACCACCTACCTACTGCATCTTAACCACCACCCCAAAAATCACTACAAACACTTTGAGTTCTTTTTAGTCCTGGATCCTGGCTTATTTACATTCCGTCATAGTTATTGATTTAGGACCTCACTGTATGTGAGTTAAATAATAAAACAAATTGAGGTTGAATTTCACACACTTGCAGTATAGCTTATTTTGCCAAATGGAATTGCTGCCCGTTAAATTCCTGTATATAAATCAGAAATATTTTGCAATCTATAAATGTTAAATACTAGGAATTCATTATGGCGAAAGGATGAATTACAATGGTTTATGGAACCAACATTTAACATACCAGCATTAGTATGATCAGAATAGAGGAATTCATAGATGGGGTTGAAGTGGTGCCATATTTTGAAGGGGTTCCGGAAGAGTACAGAATGGAAGGGTTATTCCTGATCTAGGAGCCACCTACTTGGCCAACCATTTCAGTTTCATGGCATCACTTCTAGGGTGTCCTGGTCCAAGAAAATGAAGAGTAGCTAGTGTGGGTGGTTAAAATTAGAGATAGAGAAGGCATTCATCGTGAACTTCAAGCCTCTTACCCAGGTAGACTTGCCATTGCAAGGGGCCCCTTGATGGGGGGAAAGTTAAAAGAAGTGGAGGATTTAGGATTGAAATTAGTATTGAGGTTTTTGTGAGGGATTCCAAGAACACAGTCAAAAGTTTGATAGAGTAATAGATATATAGATATATTATGATAAATATATAAACTGCCAGGGTGCTGGTGCATAGTGCAATGTACAGTATAATTCTATGTGGAGGTTCTCACTAGTCACCTCTAGGTGTCGCTGTGGTCACTTGCACTACCTCTTTAACACCATTTTGGCACTATATCAGAGACGTCCAGTAAATCGCCTGCTTCCCTGTTGCTGATAGCTTGCCCTGCTGAAAAGATCATGCACAGTTATTTTATACATTCTTTATCTGGTTTTGCAGTAGTGCACCTTATTAAGTGGTTACTTTATATTTTTATCTGAGTACATAATTCATAGGGGCCAAAGGCAAGTTTATTTTATACTGTTTATCTAATGGTGTTGCACGTTTACTTAAGGAGATAAAGCTGCTTCAAAAGATTCCCGTTTTTGTTTGACCTGCCCTGATAGCAGCTTCAAGTAAACTTATTTAAATGGCTAACCTCACTTGTTTTCATAGGACGCACCTTCCCGACACACCCGTACTTTGCAGCACAGCTGGGAGCAGGACAACTTTCCCTCTATAACATCCTGAAGGCCTATTCCCTACTTGACCCCGAGGTGGGCTACTGCCAGGGACTCAGCTTCGTCGCCGGGGTTCTTCTGCTCCACATGAGCGAAGAGGATGCCTTTAAATTGTTAAAGTTTCTTATGTATGACATGGGCCTGCGGAAACAATACCAGCCTGACATGGTTACTTTACAGGTACTACTCCTCATACAATCAATGGCATTTTAAGCCTAACTCCAGTTATTTTATTTATAAATGTACATATGCTAAATGTCTTATAAATGTGAGAGTGGTCTCCTGCCTAAACTTTGGCCTGAAAGGTCATGTCTCCCACCACAACAGAATTTCAGATACATATTTTCTGAAGACTGGAAAGGGGGGGTGGTGTGATGGCCTTCTTTCATACATATCATGCATTTTGGATTCAAAACATAATTCATTTATAGAAGGTATATGCCTTTATTATGACCATAAATAATTTTTAGTACCCATGTCACACTATCGCTATATGTCCTTCATCTCGCTAGAATTATAGCCATAGACACATTTTTGTGTCAATTTGACTTTGGTTGGTAGATAATGCTCTGTCATTGGCACACATGTAAATAATGATCTTTTCAAAGTACAAGCTTATTTTACAAATAAATATGGTGTTCTGCCCTGGGTTGCATTCAGTAACCAACCCCCAGGACCGTAGTTGCACCTTTTGCCACAGAGTTATAACCATGTACCACAAAGTTATCAACGGCCAAATCTAAACAGGAAAATTCCTGCTAACTGTGATGAAAGAAATTATAAAATATACCTTAGCCCTAGCGCTGAAGTGTGGAGGGTTACATAAAAAACCTACATGGACCGCAATCCAGCGCCTATTGGTGGACGATTGCGGCGCTGCTCACCACCATCTTTGCTTCTCCCAGGGTGGTCACTCAGTGCCGCTGGAAATGGCAGGTGGCAGGGTGGGGATGAGGGCCAGAAATTTCTCTCCAATACAGAGCCCACTGATTATTTGGGTGAGGGGACAGTTTAGTTTTCCTAAAATTATGCAAGCTCGTGTCTAAGGAGCCAAGTCCACCCGAGCTCCACTGAGCGCCCCATCGGCTTAATCCCTGCTACCCTCTAATAGGGAGCATGCCCATGCCGCCCGTTTACAAATGCACTGCGAAAGGGATAGCAGGGATGTGGCACTGCTTGCACAGTTGGACGGGGGGAGAAGGAGAGTATACAGAGCCACCTGAGAGGTTTCACAAAGCGGGGCATCCAGATTCTGGATGGTCCGGGGGGAGGGAATCAAGCGGCCCTGAAATCTGATCCGTAGGTTTTGGTCCACTTTATGTTTCTACTTTTAAAAAGGATAGTAGTAGTAGTCAGTATACTAGGTTTATGAATGTGTTGTTATTCAGAGGGACTAGTGACCAGGTTTTACATAAATCCTTTTGTATTTATAAATAGGCGTTATATTTTATTTTCCCATAATAAAGGATAAGTATAATTTGCCAGCTATTTGATACATTTGTTACATTCTTTGCTGCAGAGTAGACACAGCTGACAAGCCTTACTTTGTGACACACTGTACTGATTTTTTTATCATACAGTGTATCACAATGTAACAGCCAGTCAGTTGTTTTCTCTGCATCAGGTGAATGTAACCTATTTATCAGCTGAGGTGCGGAGAACTGTGGGTGATGAAAATACATTTTCAGCTAGTTGCCTGAAAAGCTGGCAAATTATACTTCAAAGCTTGAAGTCCACACTTCAGTAGAGTTTTGATTATTATAAAACACTCGGCAAAACAATCCGGTTATCCCATCCCTCCATCCAGCGTTCAAACGAGTATTGGCTTGACTTACCTTATTTAAATGTCTCATATTAGTGAATCTGAATATATGGAGAAGAGCATGGTTAGCCTTAGACCTGTCAAATATTTTTTTAATTTTATGTGTTTTAAAGGGAATGTCCAGGCTAAAATAAAAAAACAAACGCGCTATGCTCCCTTTTTGCCCCAACTTACAAAACTTTACAAAAAAGATGCTGTATTAAATGTAAAGAAAACAAGGATGCCATGATTTGTAGATCTATTATTACTATATTTTATGCACAATAGAACATGGGACAAGTCAAAAGTTGAAACTTAGATGTTTTCCATGTCATATTTGGTTCCACTATTGATTTATAACTAGTGTTCAGCCTCACTGGCCCCTTATATCTGTTTTCTATTAAAGATGCAAGCAGTGTACTCATGTATTGCACCTTGTTTTTCCCTCTCCTTATAGATCCAGATGTACCAGCTGTCACGACTTCTCCATGACTATCACAGAGATCTTTACAACCACCTTGAGGAGTATGAAATTGGGCCCAGCCTCTATGCTGCTCCTTGGTTCCTCACTATGTTTGCCTCTCAGTTCCCTCTGGGTTTTGTGGCCAGAGTGTTTGGTAAGTTGTGAATCAAACATGTATATTTTGTTATTCTTGCTCTATAGGCCCAGCCGCACGATGAGAGAAATGACCAAATGTGAGACATAAGTGTAAACTCAAGCCTGCAACTGGAAGAAAAGCCCTTTCATGTCTCCAGTGTGCACGTGTGGTGCTGGCCTAATCTCTGTTGAGATATTAAGAGGACAATTACCTCCCATCTTATGTGATGTTCAGTAATTACAAATGTTCTTCCCAATAATCATTTATCGCTTGAAAACGATCCTATTTTTTATATATTTTTGATGGAATAATCGGAACCAGTGTAGAGTACGTTTATTTTTCATGTAAGTGATCCTCATTGAGAAGATTGACTTTCTTCTCAAGTCTTTTCAATAATTGTTATTGTTCCATAAAGTGCAATACAATCAGTCTGCAAATAGAACAAGCTTGTACATATCTAGGCAATTATAAAGGTAAGAGTGTAAAATAAACATAAAATCCAACCCATTTTGGTTTTTGTAACTAATTTGGGGGATTCCAAATGTCTGATACTGCCGGCATATAGGGCAACAGCCACCCTTTCGTGTTGGTTTTTTTTTATTTTAATTTTTTTAATTTTTAATGCATAGATGGCCATTGTATGCTTGCGCACACATAGGAATTCATCCTCCGCATTTAACCCATCCGTGCAGTGAGTGTACACATGCCTGGAGCGGTGGGCTGCCCTATTTACGGCGCCCGGGGAGCAGTTGGGGGGTTAGGTGCCTTGCTCAAGAGCACTTCAGTCATGTCGTTAAGGTGACCCATGGGCGCTTCCTCCATTGTAGTAAATGGAGTGGGCAGTAGACCAGCACTTTACTTGCAGTGCCCATAGACTTCTATGGGCTGCGTTGGAGCTGTGCTGCAGTCAAAGCACTACTTTTGCGAAACGCAGTGAAAGGGCCCATTTACTTTTGTGGGCTGTGTTTTACATGATGCAATGGGGAAGGTGTGAATGACACCTTTTTTTCTCCAATCATCCTTTAGCATGACCCACAGAGAGAGAGGATCCACCCCCTGGGAGGAAACACAAACTGAACAGAGGTTAAAACCCCACCCTCTTCCTCCCCACCTCGGGTATTTGTGTTTTCTCTGGACAGAGAGTTGCTAGACGTCAGCCAATTTTTTATTTTAGTTTATTATTTCCAGACTCCAGAGTTCTGGAGGAGCCTGCTGAGCCATTGGAGAGCTTACCGGGAGTAGTTTACCTGAGGTTCCCTGGCGACCAGGGTAATCCTACATAGCCAGAAAGGACGCACTAGTTGTGTGCTGTTCCCTTTAAAATCCCGACAGACTTAATGCCCCGCTGTGTGAAAGCCCTCAGTTTGCAATGTAAAACTCACCTGTCCAGGCCCCAATGGCGCATGCGCAGGATCTCATCCGGCGAGAGCCGCCTGCTTCTGAATGGCTGCTCGCACAGCCTCGGGGATGTGGCAGTGCACACTCTCCATTGTAATGACATAGCAGGTGGCTCCAATTGGACGAGAGACTGAGCATGCACTGTTGAAAGAGGGAAAGGTGAGTATTCTTAGTATACAGTACGTCCTGCTCCAGATAGATTACTTACACGTGGGTATTACTCCGCCAGATAGCGCTGGACTACAGAGACATCGAAAACAGGCTCCTCCCGGCCCCTCAAATACCCAGGAACCTCCCACAAATCCCCTGAATTTCTCTGCAGTCTGGTCTGCGAAGGACGAGAAATGGCTCTCTACTCGCAAGTGAGCGGGGCTATTAGCCTGCTGCCCTGTAGGACTATTCCCACCCATTCCATTAGTGTTATGCCTTCCAGCCTTGGCTGCGCTGGTCGGGTGAAGGTAGGCAGCACCGCTGTTAGGTGCTTAGGAGCGCTGCTCCACCGCAATCCCCCACCAAAGGGTAGGCGTCTCAGGCTTATGGTTAGCCTCTATGGGATGCCCCTCCCGCACTATTGCCCCTTGACCCTGCCTATCGGTGGGCGCTAGTTAAGTGGTCGCTGTTCTCCCTCATTCTCCTTGTAGCCTTCGGGGGAAAAGCGGGGGGGTGTGTGTAGATGTGTATGCTATGCATTCTGTGTTTTAGACCTTATAATTTATTCATTCTGCCTTGTGTCAGCCGCCGCGCAGGATTGCCTTCCTTTTACTGTTTTTTAAAATTGCCGCCTCGCGCCTTTTCTGTAGACTATGATCCGCGCTTGGCAGCGACATTACCTCAGGCGCTAGTGCGCCGTCATTGGCTGCTTGTCATGTCCTGGCTTCGGGGCGGGGCCCGTCTATGGCGCGCTCCGCGCCATTGCTGATACCAGCCAACGCCATCTTTAACCTGCTTGGTTGGCCCATGCGCGACGGACCTCTACCTACCGCGGTCCGTAAGTGCCCTCGCGGGCGGCTTTATTTTCTACCTTTTATTACTGTGTGCTTACGGTCTCCTCCTCTTATGTCTTTCAGGCTGGACGAATCCTTTGGCTTCTCCTTGCCCTCTATTAGTTATATAACTTGTTAGGCCTTGTGTAATACTCCCACTTCCCTAGCGGGTTATTGGGGCATCCGGGGTTGCTGTATAGTGTTAATCCCTATCGGCCTATAGTGCCGCTATAATCACCATATGGAGGCATCACAGGATGTGACCGGGGTTCCATCGGGACAAGCCCGGCTGTGTGTAGCGTGTGGGCAGCCTCATGCTGACGCTGACAAGGCGCAGGTCTGTGTACCCTGTGCTGAGCAGGTGCTTGCATTGCAATCTGGCCTGCCAGTGGCTGCATCTCGTTTTCTTCACCTACTCCCCCAAGCTTAAACTTCACTCCTACTGAGTTGCATACTAGTGGGGAGTCTCAGCCTGATGTGTCTTCTAGACTGGCTAGTGTTGAGAAGTTAATTGCTAATACCTTGGCGCTGTGCTAAAAAGCGGCACTTAATGCCTAATGTCACTATATTCCTAGTATGTCACACACCCCACTTCCAAATATTCATGACACTTGGGAACCTGGCCTGTAGAGGGCGATCTTGCAGAGATGACATGGAAAAAGGAGCCCCTCCTGCTCCATAAGTACTGTATTCCTCCCACTATTCTTCAGTCTTTTCGTCTCTGCAGTCGGCAAAGCATTCAGAAGATGACTCTCCTTCAAGCTGCAGGTAGCCGGGTTTGCTCCCGGCCCCTTTTTTTCTCTATTTCTGTCTGATACTCTTTAAACCTGTTTGGTTATATTGTATGCCTCCCAGCCCTGGCTGTATGGTTCAGGCAAAGGTAGATGCATACACCTTCTGGTGTATACAGGAGTTTTACTCCTCCGTGAGACCCAAATGTGGGTAGGCAGTTTCTGGGTTGGTGTTCTCGGCATGGGATGCCCCTGTCCCTTTATAATCCCCTTGTGCCTTATGGGTGCATTTCTATCCTCTCCCCTTTTAGTTCTCCTTTACCCTGCTGGGGTAAAAAGGAGGGGGGGGGGCGTTATCTGGGTTTATTTGTCACCATGCACACAAATGAAAAAAAAAAAGATATATAAAATAAATCTTTATTACATATATATTATTATGTATGTTTACTATACTATTTAATAGGATATGTTTTATTTAGATTTTCCTATTTCTGTCTAGGCAGCATTCTTTTGCTTACCTTTCAAAGCTCTTTGTTTCTGCTATGTTCAGATTTGAATTTCTCTCCATTCTTGGTCATGTGATTCTGGGGGTGGGCGGGGCTTAGGCACACAGCATCATTTCATTCTCAGAGCACCTGGTGTGCTCTCCTTGTCTGCCTGGCTCCTGCTGTTTCCCTATGGTCTTCCCTCATTGTGCTTGCTTCGGCAGCACATATACTAAAATTGGAACGATACAGAGAAGATTAGCATGGCCCCTGCGCAAGGATGACACGCATATTCGTGAAGCGTTCCATATTTAAAGGTGCTGTGAGTACCCCTCAGCTTGCTGAAGGGAGTTTCTGTCATTTTTTTCATGCTTTGTCATTTATTGTATTGTGTGCATTGGTGACTGTTTGTTTTCTTTGTAGGTGGAAACTCTTTATTTTAAAGAGGTTTCTCCTGGTCTTTAGCCCTTAAAGCCTTATTTGGGGGTCCATTTGTGTTTCAATCCTTCCACTTGGGACTATTTAAAGGGGCATCCCAGGTAGCAATTGCGTAAATCCCATATATACTTGGCGACTATAATCAATTATAGTATAATACTAAACACCATATGGAGGCATCTCAGGACAACGGGCATGCAGTTCCCTCTGCACAGACTCGGCAATGTTTTGGATGTGGGGCATCCCTTGTTGGGGATAACGCAATTCTTTGCGTCCCTTGTGCTTAATTAACTATTATGCAGCAAACTGGGGCCCAGGCTTCGGCATCTGCGGCTTCTGCCTTATCTCCTACTCCGCCATGTCTTGTCCGTACCCCCAGTGATATTGTCATGGGTGGTGAGTCGCATTCTGATTTATGTGAGTGAGTTGGATAATTGTGAAATGCTTTATTGGTCTGATCCTTCTCAGTTAGAAGAAGGAGAATTCTATGAGGATTCAGATGTTTCTGATGAACAGCAATTTGTTGGTACTGTGATTGAGCAGGGTGAAGCTAGTGTTGTGGATACCCCAAAGGCTCTTGCTCAGTTATTTGAGGTTTTGGTTATCACTCCTCCTGAAGTAGTCCCTCCTCAAAAAGGGGAATTCTTTGGAGTCTCTAAACCTCGTTTAGAATTTCCAAATCAAAAGCATTTTGATGAAATTGTTCTTAAAGAATGGGAGAAGCCTGCACGGCTTCCTGGCATTCCCTTGGGCTGGGACAAGAAATATCCCTTCCCAGCTGATACTGTTAAGCGTTGGTCATCACTACCTGTGGTGGATGCCCCTGTGCTTAATTTATCCAATTCTTCTGTGTTGCATTCTCCTGACTCCACTACACTTAAAGATGGAGAGGATAAATGTATTGATCAAATGGCGTGCCATGCTTTTCCCAGTGTGGGCTCAGCCTTGCTGCCTGTTGGTGCTTCTGCACTCATGACAAGTGGCTATTAGGTCTGTTGTGAGAGACCTAATGAATTACTCAGGGCTTGATCCAGCCTCTGATGAGTACGCGGCTCTTAAGCGATGTGAGATGTTTGCATCTTTTGTACTTTCTGCCTTAGATGATACTCTGCTCATGTGCAGCAGAACCTCTGCCTTGTTAATCGCCATTCGGCGGTCAGTATGGTTGCGGCAGTGGGCAGCTGATATTGTAGCCAAGAAATCTCTTACAGCGCTCCCTTTTGTGGGATTGCTCCTCTTTTGAGAAAAATTGGATTCTGTCACTAAAGGAGGTAAATTACCTCAGCGTAAGAAACAACGTCGTTCCTTTCGTGGAGTGGCCTCTTTTAACCCTTCCTTTCGGGGGTCTAGATCCGGTAGATGATCAGCCTTTTCAGCCCCTAGAGGGAATGCATGGAATAGAGGAAAGGGACGTGGCCGTCCAAGTCAGAATTGGGGGTCCAAAACCAAATCTGCCACTAAGCCTGCTCACCCTTACGGGTGGGGGGACGGCTGCGGTTCTTGTTCCAGGTCTGGGGTCAGGAGGTATCAGACAATTGGGTTCTGGAAGTAGTCTCTTCCGGTTACAAACTGGAATTCGAGTCCCGGCCTCCTCCCAGATTTTTCATGTCCTGGATGCCGTCAGATCCGGCAATTGCGCAGGGACTGCGGGCAGCAGTAGCAAATCTGTTAAACATGGCCGTCATCTGCCTAGTGCCTCCAGCGGAAAGGGGTTTGGAGTTTTACTCCAACCTATTCACGGTACCCAAAAAGGGCGGCTCTGTTCGGCCTATCCTAGACCTATGGAGGCTCAATCAATTTATCAGTTTCAGAAAATTCTGCATGGAGTCTCTGCTCCCCGTCAGGGGGACTTCATGACATCCATAGACATCAAGGATGCTTATCTGCACATTCCTATTTTTCCGGGTCACCAGAGATTTTTCAGGTTCTCGAGAAGACCAGCATTATCAATTTGTGGCCCTGCCATTCGGCCTTACCTTGGCCCCAAGAGTCTTTACCAAGATGCTGGCAGGTGTGATGGCTATATTCGGGGTCCAGGGCATCCGCATTGTGCCTTTTCTGGACCATCTTCTTATCGCGGCCTCCTCCCTCGAACAATAAGAGTTGGACACCAGGACGGTGGTCTCTACGCTAGAGAGGTTTGGATGGGTAATAGGTTACCCCAAATCCTCTCTCTTTCCGTCCAGGGAAATTCCCTTCCTGGGCCTGATTCTGGATACATTTCAGACCAAGGTTTTTCTTCCTCAGTCCAAAATGGTTCTGATTCAGGACTTGATTCGTCTATTCTTGTCCAACCCTCGTCAGTCTATCCGTCTTGGCATGAGACTAGTGGGATTGATGGTAGCTGCATTCGAGGCAGTCCCGTTTGCCCAGTTTCACATAAGGACGCTTCAGCTCTTCCTCTTGGCAAGGTGGGACAGGTGCCCACTATCATTGAATCAGACTTGTCTATTTTCTCCCCACGTTTTGCAGTCCCTTCAGTGGTGGTTAATATCGCTCAACCTCCAGAAGGGCAAGTTGTTTCTGACTCCGCGTTGGGAACTGGTTACCACGGATGCCAGCCTGGTGGGCTGGGGGGGCTTCTGGAAGAAGCTTCAGTTCCAAGGATTGTGGGGGCCTCAGGAGGCTCATTCTCCAATCAATGTATTAGAGCTTCGGGCCATACGTCTTGTTCTACTTCGACTGACCCATTTCTTACAGGGTCTGCCAGTTCAGATTCGGTCAGACAACCGAACAGCTGTTGCATACATCAATCACCAGGGAGGGACTCGCAGTTAGGGTGCCCTTGGAGGTCATATATTGATTGGTGTGAATCCAGGGCTTTGCCCTGTAGAGTATTTTCTATTCCTAGAATTCTAGAATATCTGCAACGAGGTCTGGATATGGGATTCCAGATTAGTACTTTGAAAGCGCAAGTCTCTGCCTTGGCTATTTTCTTTCAAAGGTCGTTTGCTCTTCAACCTTTGGTTAAGACTTTTTTTTCCAAGGAGTCGCGCATGTGTGGCCTCCCAGAAAGCCTATACTTGTTTGGGACCTTAACCTAGTGCTTTCAGCTATGCAGGCGCTCCCTTTGAGCCTTTGCAGGATATTCCTCTTCCTATTCTTACTCAGGAGGTTGCCTTTTTGGTTGCTATTACTTCTGTCCACCGAGTTTCTGAACTGGCGGCTTTGTCTATTCTAGCCCCTTATTTTGAGAGGCATCAAGATAAGGTTGTTTTCAGTTTTAAACCGGATTTCCTTCCTAAGGTGGTGTCTGCTTTCCACCTAAATCAGGATATAATTCTTCCTTCCTTGTGTCCTAAACCTAGTAACGAGAAGGAAACCATCTTACATTCTTTGGATGTAGTTTGTTGTGTTAAGTATTATTTAGTTACTACTTCGGTTCCACAAGACGGATGCCTTTTTTGTTGTGCCTTCTGGGCCCAAGAAGGGTTTTTGCTCCTGCCAAATCTTCCCTTAGTAAGTGGATACGTCAGGCCATCATTGGGGCCTATAAGGCTAAGGGGAAGGTTCCCCCTTTTCGTGTCACCGCTCATTCTACTCGTGCTATTGGAGCTTCCTGGGCTTTTCAGCACCAGGCTTCTGTTGAACAGGTTTGCAAGGCTGCGACTTGGTCTTCTGTGCATACTTTTTGTAAGTTTTACAAGGTTGATGTGCGGGCCTCAGCGGATGCTGCTTTTGGCCGCAAAATTCTGCAAGCTGCAGTAATTTAAGTTATGCATTATTTCTTGGGGATCCCCACCCATTATAGACACTGCTATTGGATGTCCCAAGTGTCATGAATATTTGGAAGTGGGGTGTGTGACATACTAGGAATAATACCATTTTGTGAGTACTCACCTGTAAACCTCTGACCCCTGGGCCCCGGATGACACTGACAGATTACTGACCCAGATTTTTGAGGTCCTGTCCATCTCTCCCCCTGTTGCGGCTCCCAGGCAAAGGGGGGAACTCTTCCATACAGCAAAATCACGTTTGGAATTTCCCGAGCAGGCACATTTCCATAACCTTGTGCTCAAGGAATGGGAGCGCCCCAGTAAACTTCCCGGGGTTCCTAAAAGCTGGGATAGGAAGTATCCCTTTCCTGCTGATGTGTTGGTCATCCCCTCCTGAGGTGGATACCCCGGTCCTAGGGCTCTCTAACACCTCTGTCATGCATTCCCCTGACTCTACTACCCTGCAGGATGCTGAGGACCGGCGCATTGACCAGCTGGCATCCCATGCCTTTGCATGTGCGGGGACAGCGCTGTGCCCGGTCTGTGCCTCTGCCATTACTGCTGTGGCCACTAGAACCCTTATCAGAAATATACTTGATAGGGCCCCTGATGATTTGCCTTGTGAGGTGTTCAATGCACTCTCCAGTTGTGATGTTTTTGTAAATTTTGTCCTCTCTGCCATGGATGACACCATCAGAATGTGTGCCAGAACATCTGCCCTTGTGGTGGCTATACGCCGCTCGGTTTGGCTGCGCCAGTGGGCTGCTGACAACACTGCCAAGAAGGCCCTCACTGGGTTTCCCTTCAAAGGACTGTGCCTGTTTGGGGACCGCCTGGACCTTTTTGCTAAGGGAGGCAGGTTACCCCAGCGCAGGCGGCAATCTCGGCCCTTTCGGGGTCAGGGTTCCTTCTCCTCCCCTTACCGTGGTGCCAGACAGGGGAGGGGGGTTTCCTTTCCTGGGGCCCGGGGAGATTTCTGGGGTAGGGGCAGAGGACGTGGACGTCCTTGCCCCTCCTGGGGTCCCAAAGCAAAATCATCCCCCAAGCCCCCTCAGGCATGATGGGGCGCCCTCACCCATCCGGGTGGGGGGATGGCTGCAGCACTTTACTCACGTCTGGAGGCTTGTTGTCTCAGACCGGTGGATTCAGGAGGTAGTGTCCTCCGGTTACAAGTTGGAGTTTGCTGCCTGCCCCCCTCCAAGATTTATCAGATCCCGGATTCCTCAGGACCCTGTGTCAGCTCAGGAGCTAGTGCAAGCAGTGCAAGGCCTCCTGGAGCTGGGGGTCATCTGCCAGGTCCCCTTAAGAGAAAAAGGCAAGGGTTTTTATTCCAACCTATTCACAGTACCCAAAAAAGATGGTTCAGTCAGGCCCATCATGGATTTTCAACAAATTTTTCAGGGGCAGGCGCTTTCGCATGGAAACTCTGCGCTCTGCCATCAGTTCCCTGCGTCAAGGGGACTTCATGACTTCTGTGGACATCAAAGATGCTTACCTTCATATTCCTGTATTCCCAGGTCATCAAAGGTTCCTCAGGTTCGCTCTGATGGATCAACACTACCAGTTTGTGGTGTTGCTCCTTGGTCTCACTTCAGCTCCCAGGGTGTTCACCAAGGTGCTGGCTGGCGTGATGTCTCAGGTATCAGAGCGTCCACGTGCTTCCCTATGTGGACGACATTCTCATCACTTCCCAATCTCTACATCAGGCAGAGTTGGATACTCAGCTGGTGGTGTCCACTCTGGAGTCATTTGGATGGGTGATCAACCACCCCAAGTCCTCACTGTCCCCTTCCTTGGTAACTCCATTCCTAGGAATGAATCTGGATACAGTTCAGGCAAGGATTTTCCTTCCTCAACAGAAGGTGGACAGTCTGATTGCACAGGCTCAGTTCCTCCTATCTTCCTCCATCCCATCCCGTCTTCATCCCTCCATCAGGCAGGGGATGCAGCTGGTGGGCCTGATGGTGGCATGCTTCGAAGCGGTCCCTTATACTCAGTTCCACTTGAGGCCTCTGCAACTTCACATATTGTCAGTATGGGACAAGGACCCAGTGTCCCTGAATGGGGTCTGTGTGCTCTCCCCTCTGCTCAGGAGGTCCCTCTTGTGGTGGATGGACTCAAGGAACTTGTTGGGGGGCAGATCTTTTCTTACCCCTTCCACGGATGCCAGTCTGTCAGGTTGGGGGGGGGGGGGGGGGGGGTTTCTGGAGGTCCCTATGGTTCCAGGGCAGGTGGGGTCCTCAGGAGGCCCACACACCTATCAATGTCTTGGAACTGCGGGCGATCAGGTTAGTTCTGGCTCAATTGACTACTCACCTTCTGGGCCTGCCTGTTCAGGTGCGTTCGGACAACCAGACAGCAGTTGCCTACATCAATCATCAGGGAGGGACCCGGAGCAAGGGGGCCCTTCTGGAAACGTCTCTGATCCTGACTTGGGCGGAGGCCAATGTCCCCTGCATATCAGCTGTGTACATCCCGGGAGTGGAAAATCGCCTGGCGGACTCTCTGAGTAGGGGGACCTCTCGCCAGGGAGAATGGTCTCTATGCAGCAGGGTGTTTCAATCTCTGTGTCACCGTTGGGGCCAACCAGATGTGGATCTGTTTGCGTCCCGTCACAAGCTACCAGCCTTTGTCTCCCTGTCCCAGGATCCTCTGGCCTTGACCACGGATGCTCTAGCAATGTCATGGCAGGACTTTCAGTTCCTGTATGTCTTCCCTCTATTCCCGCTGCTGGGCAGGGTTCTGCGCAAGATTGCTCTGGAAGGGGTACCAGCAATTCTGGTGGCCACCAGGTGGCCAAGAAGAGTGTGGTTCGCAGACGTGGTGCAGCTGACAGTAGATTAGTACGCTCTGCCCTTGGTGCCAGATCTGCTCACTCAGGGCTCACTACCCCATCCCAATTTGCAAACTCTGGCTTTGACGGCCTGGCTGCTGAAACCTAAATCTTGATGGAGAAGGGACTGTCTTCCTCGGTTGTGGATACTTTGATAAAGGCTAGGAAGAAGTAGTCTTCTTCCATTTATTACAGGGTTTGGCGTGCTTACATTGACTGGTGTGAGTCTAAGTCTCTTCCCTGTCGTGTGTTCTCTATTCCCAGGATTCTGGAGTTCCTGCAGCATGGGTTGGAGATGGGGCTCCAACTCAGTACTCTGAAGGGGCAGGTTTCTGCCCTGGCTGTTTTCTTCCAGAAGTCCTTTGCTCAGCACCCTCTGATCAGGACTTTTTTCCAGGGGGTCACTCATGTGCGCCCCCACGTAAGCCTATGGTGCCTGTTTGGGATTTGAACTTGGTTTTGTCAGCCTTGCAGGGTGCTCCCTTTGAACCTGTGCAGGATGCTGCCCTTGCCATTCTTACGCTCAAGATTGTCTTTCTGGTGGCTATCATCTCTGTTAGGCGTGTGTTTGAGTTGGCGGCGCTTTCTATTCAAGCCCCCTACTATGAGAGACACCGGGACAAGGTGGTGTTTCGTTTCAAGCCAGACTTTCTGCCTAAGGTAGTGTCTGCTTTTCATTTGAATCAGGACATTGTTCTCCCTTCTTTGTGCCCTAATCCTAGTAATGCTAAGGAGAGGGTCTTGTATTCTTTGGATGTGGTTAGGTGTCTGAAGTACTATCTGGTGGCTATTCTGGGCCTAGGAAGGGTTTGGCTCCTGCCAAGTCCACTATCGGCAAATGGATCCGTCAGGCTGTGATTCAGGCCTACTCTGCTAAGGGGAAGAATCCTCCCTTCCGCCTTACTGCTCATTCCTCTCATGCTATTGGTGCTTCTTGGGCTTTTCAGCACCAGGCTTCTGTTGAACAAGTTTGCAAGGCCGCTACTTGGTCTTCTGTTCATACCTTTTCAAAGTTTTACAAGGTTGATGTTAGGGCCTCAGCTGATGCTGCTTTTGGCCGAAAGGTTCTGCAGGCGGCAGTGGTTTAAACTGTCTGCTGCTAATTTTTCTTGGGGATCCCACCCTACTTTATGGACACTGCTATTAGATGTCCCACGTGTAAGTAATCTATCTGGAGCAGGATGTACTGTATACTAAGAATAATGCAATTCTGTGAAATACTCACCTGTAGAATTGATATTATGAGTATACAGTACGTCCTGCTCCACCCCACCGTTGGTTTTGCATTATCTTGGATCCCCTGTATGGTGATTGTTATCATTGTTCTAGTTTGATAGTTTGGGTTGTTTAATTCTCCCGGCTTCTCGTTAACTGCTTTTCAATGCTGGGGATTAGTGGGAGGTCCCTGGGTATTTGAGGGGCCGGGAGGAGCCTGTTTTCAATGTCTCTGCAGTCCAGCGCCATCTGGCGGAGTAATACCCACGTGTAAGTAATCTATCTGGAGCAGGACGTACTGTATACTCATAATACCAATTCTACAGGTGAGTAATCACAGAATTTTATTTTTTATGGGCACCCTGGGAGGAAAAGCCAGTGGCCATCCCTGGAATCTTTTAGATTCCTGGACGGCCACTGCTGGGTTTTGTTCGGCTTTAAGTTACAGACCACTAAAGGAATCTCATTAGCTCTGACATTTCACACTTAAAAACCTGCTTGCTAATTTGGGCATGGGATAGGAGCAGTTACTTATTCCATTTTGGCATTCTGCATGCGGCAAAGGTATTGTTACTGTTTTTTCGTGTGGCTATAACTACCAAAGATGCATGTGTTTACCTTTGCTGCCTGTAATATATCTATATACATTTGCTTGTCCTGTGTTGCTTGGCATTACCAGGAAACAGAATAAATAGAGGACATATTGTCTCACAGAAAATGCCTTCTTACATTCATTCAAGTCAATATAGTTGCAGTGCAGGTAAATTATGTAATAACATATTTAGTGTGTAAAAGAATAATCAACATTTAAAAATAAGCCTACACAGTATACTTATTTTTCCACAGCAGTAGCCTCAAGGGTCTGGATCCTTAATAATTAACCTTGAAGTTTTGGCTCAGAACACACCTCTACTGCCTTGTACAAAGGAGGCGTGCCAGGGCAGTGGCTCTGTTCAGTAAATGGAGTGCCATTATCTATTCACTGTGGAGGCAGAGTTCGGTCTACCAGTCCACAAACTGTGGGTAACCTCCTAATGAACATGTGCATGCTCGAGGCGGAACCCAATCTTTAAAATGTATTAGTACCGAAGATCCAGGCCCCAAGGCCTGCAGAGAGCAAATGTGAAAACAGACCCTTTACCCTAAACAGATCCTTTATCAGTAAAATACACCTGGACCCAGAAATATTATTCCCGATACTTCCAACAGTGTTTTCTAGCCCCCTTAGAGTCTATTTGAATTAATACAGTAAAGAGATGACAAGTTAGTAGGGCAGCCTGGTAGGGGAGCTATTGTGGGTCTGATCTGGGTACATAAACCCACACGTGGTACATCTAGTGGCTTTTGTTTGCCATGTGAATGAGCTTCTCCGTTGTTTTTAATGATCAGGGGGTTTGATATGGAGTCCAAAAAGGAAAGTTGTCTGAAGGCGGAGATTTTTTTGGAACTGTGTCTAAAGTGAATGTTCTTCGAAAGTGGAGGTTTTCTGTAAAGCCCAAAGAATATTAGTAAACTCAATCTGCTTCCATGTCCCTCATGTGCCCCACATGATAGCCAGCGGCCAATGACATTTGTAGAAGTAATTGCTTTCCTTTGGTACATACATGGTTCATGTCATTTTGTGCAGCAGATGTACAGATTAGGATGAACCCACCTGGGCCACTTATTGCAGAAATGGTTAGGTGCTAGAGGGTTACTTATTACTGCATCTGCCTTTTAAACAGGCACATATGGGGTAATATGCCTTACCCTCCCTATTTAACTAGCCAATGTGTTGCTCATTTTTAAACTGAGTAAAGGTTTGGGAGTTGTTCCATCACTACTATTTATACAATTTACCTGGGAACCTAGTAATAGCCCAGTTTAACCCCCTCATCACTATATAATATTCAGCAATCAGGCATATGAATCCTGTGAAGAAACTACAGTCCCTTTTTTGCATACAGTTGCAATTGCACGTGTTAATCCCCACGCCGCGTTATGGCGCCCTTTTTGGTGGGGTCCCTACTCCTATTTTTGAGTCCCCAAAGTTGGGACATGCAATGCAATGAAACATTTGAGATCTGCCTACCTTGGAAGCTCCCAGCATCCCTTTAGAACACTATACTACACATAATAACAGTGTGTGCTCCTGGCAATTCAAACTGAGTAACGGGAGTGCGAAATGTCGGCAGCTTCCCAGGTGGGAGTTGCTCCTAAGTATTTTATTGCGTTGCATGTTCCAACTTTGGGAAGCATAGCGACCCAATCAATAGAGGCACCTTGAGGTGGGGTGGGTTTTAAAAAGTGCAGTTTTATGCAAAATAAGGTCTCTGGTTTATTTACAGGATTCATAGGCCTGTTTATATAGTAGTGAAATGGTTAAACTGGGCTGTTACTTGGTTCCCAGGACCTAAGTAATTTGTATAAATAGTAGTGTTGGAACATCTCCCTCCCCCTTTACTCTGCTCATGTTTACCTGTACATGTAGGCTGTTGCATACAGCATCCCTGACATCTTGGTTTTGAGTAGATTTTAAAGACATGTCAACAAAGTGGTAAAAGGACAACTGTATTTTTTAGCCATGCAATTTTGTATGTAGCTCATGATGCAAAAAAATGTAGCCGTCCAGATGGAAACTCTTATTTTAATAATAGAACCACCACCCTGTTTTGTAACATGAAGGAGTGTGTTGGAGGATTGCCCTGCTTGCCACCTCCTAAAGTGATCTGCAGGAGCTGTGCTTATCATTGCACTTATGCATAAAGGATAATTGCACCCATCCTGCCCAGTCATATGTACACTATGTTCCAAGGGTGGCTAGTGGTGGACATTTTCACATTGTAGGGTTTCAGGAAATGCAGGACTTTTTATTGAAGAAACTATTTTGCTATGACTGAATCTATCTTCACATCAGATATAGATAGGAAAGTAGTATTTCTCATTTAGAATCGATACATGTAAGCACATGATATTTCCTGCAGAACAGTGCAGTGTGTGATTTCTATTTAGCCAGTGCTTATAATGAAATGCTTCTGGCTGGGCCTGGCTGCTGTTTTTCCAAGCGGCAACGTGCTGGTGGCTGGTGAAGACATTAAAGTTGTGCAGGGTTGGATCCGATGGAAAGTCTCTGGGGGACTGTGTGTGTATCCTGTGTCCACAGAAGATGCTGATTTTGTTGGCTGCTGCAACAACTGTCCCTTGTGTTTCCTCTCTGGCAAGGTCTGAATGCAAGAGCGGAAAAGAAACCCATAGAAAGGAAGTTTTCTGGGCTGCCCCCTCCTCTTCCCTGCATGTTGTGGTGACTTAGTACCCTTTTATAACCATTTTGCCATTCTCATCAGTAAAAGGACACCTGCATGTACTATAGGAAGAACATGTTTCTCCTGGTAAACCATGTCCACCATTTCCAGATATTATATAGAACATGCACCTCTAAGTTGGAGTCAGCCTGGGCAAGTCATTTTTCATATTAGCTAGGCCCTTTCCTCAAAATCTGGCAGATTATATTATGATTTGAACTTCCTATCCAGCCATGATAGGAATTTACATTTTGCTTTAATTGTGGGGAGATCTCGCCTTGCAATCACTGATGAATCGATGCCTATGTTGGCCTATGGGCACATTAACAGAGCAGATTGCAGAGTCTCACCAGTGCAAGTTTAAGACCACAGCAATAGCGATTCCACTTGATCGATAGCACAAGCTTTTTAACATTGCTGCACAATCATGATTGCTAATGAAGTAGAGATTTCCACAGGAAATCATTACCGCATCAGAAGCACCCAAGCACCCTGGTGTGAATGCGCCCTTAGCATTTTCGTTGTACATGGAGCCAAACGTTAGGTTAGATGTCACAACTTTAGCTAATGTCCAGTCTACCCCCACCCCCTATTGCTACTGACGTTGCCTGTCTGCTCCACCTGCCGGGAGCGCCACCGCCTTCTAAGCTGCGTGGACGGATTGGATTGGCTGACTAGGCACTCATGAATAAAAGCATTGGGGGGGGGGGGGGGGGGTGTAAGAGTGCACTACCCGGATTGGAGTTTACACCTACTAAAAACAGGATCGTATCCACCTCCAGAACTTTGAGGGATTGGGCTTGCAGTCTGTACTTATAAAGTGCCTATTAAAGGGTACCCTAATATTCTTGAGGTTGACGTTTACCTGCTCTCCGGCTGCCTCAATCTCCATAATCTGGGATGCCTCAACCAGGCAGTTTCACAGCTATCCATGCCAACGTCTGCCAATGATGAGGAAGCAGACCCACAATGAACAGTAGAAATGGTGCAGCATAGGCTCTGTATGCTCCCCTCAGCCTTTTTTTTTGGGGAGGGGGGAGGCATAATTCTGTCAAAAATGTTATAATCTTACAAATCTTTAATGTATGGTAGATAGCGGGGGGGGGAAGGGGGTTACTTATACATCACATGTGAGAAAAAATCCTGCCAAGCTTGTTCCTTCACCAGAAGAGAGAACGGATGGCAGCATTAACCGCTCTAACATTTGTATGATTGGTAACAGCATCAAAAGAATTATTACAGCATCAAACCTATTCTGGTACAGGCCAGTAAAATGGGGCAGTTCTACCCTATAAATGCACAATGGTACATTCACAAACCCGGCGTGTCTGAATCTCTTCTTTTTTTCTTGTAAAAAGAAAATATGAAGCTTCCCTGGAATTTCTAGATTTTGCTTGACAGAGCTCCTCCAGCAGTGTCTACTTTCCCAAGCTGTGATGGAAGAAGCACCTCGGCAGCCGTCTTTTGCATTTGAGGCTTGTAAATCCTTCAGAGACAGCTCTGTCTCTCCTACAGACAGTCTACCTTTGGTGAATGACTGATTTCTGTCAGATTTATACCTGTGCTACTTTCCATTCCTAGCTGATTAATTTATCGGTGCTCCAGGGCATAGCCATTGATCTAGCCTTGTGTCCCCTGGCTTGTGCTTTTTAGGCACTTGCTATGTGTTCTGCTGCCACTGTTGGGTTCTCTGAAGTGCAGCATCTGGCTTCACAAACCGGGGTTCCAGGAAGACACCCCCCCCCCCCTTTTGCATGTGGCCTCTAGCTTAGCTTATACACACATTGCCAGTTATGGTTTATGTATACATACAGCCCACTATATACACACCTTGTTTTAACTTTAATGTAATGCTTGATTGATGGAATATGTCACAGTGTCATCAGTAAAGCCACTGGGTGCCAAATGATTACTTGTATATATGTTTTGTCTTCACATTTAACCCTGTATGTCTTGCTTGTACCCTGATGAAAGGGCTCTTTTGATGTAATAAACCTCATCACTTATGAAGTCAAGTGCCGGTGGACCCATTGTACCGCCCCAGCAACAGACGAGGCATGTTATGGAGTGCTTTCTCCCCTTTCACATTTGGCTTGTCCAAGTGGTGAATACTTTTGAAGCCACTGTATTTAGTGATTTGGTTGATGTATTGTTCTACATCAAAATAAAGATGTAACGTCATTTTGTAACGTTTATATGGTAAAAATCACAGCACCACATTTTGCGGTTTGCTGTCTGACTTTACAGATTTACTTGGGGTCTGATTTTGGAGTCTCTGCACAACACTCTACTGAGTAAGGGTTAAACCACCGAGCCAAACATATCCCTGTTGTGACAGAGCTCTGAAACCACTTGTGCACTTGTGTTTTCTCTATATAAATAGAGCAGTGTTGGGGAGGGTGAGAAGGGACAGCTCGGCTGTGAACAATTATTTGATTGTGAAAGACTAAATATGAATGCAATCATAGCCATGGTACGACTCCAGCTCCGAGTGCCCACAGAGGTCAGACAGAGTTCAGGAACACTAGAAGCAATGCTAAGATGAATGGCAAGGAGATTGGACAACCCCTTCTCTGCCACACTTAAACCCACCTGGCTTTTTAGGGTCAACGGGGAGATGGGTCAGACATGTCACCCAAGCTTACCCTATCAGCAGGTGTTTGCCACCTTACTTTAAACAAAGCAACAGTACTTCAGTTGTTTGAGCGCCAACTGAACAGGACCTCACATATTCATATTTCACCTCCCTCACCCACAGTACTACTATGCCCAACCACCTCCCACAATTAGTTTCACAAGCAAATTCCCACAAAGCTTAGAGCTTATTTTATCGTCAAGCCTGGAAGCTTCAGGGATACGGCTTCCATGATAGAGTATACAAAGACTCTTTCAGTCTGCGTGAAAATAGGTGAAGAATTTCTCACAACAGTCCAGCATTATCGTAATCGAAATAGTAAATGTATAGTCAATAGCTACCCTGCATTCCTGACTCGTGCTCAGTGCTTGTCTGTGCTCAGGCAGATTTTCAAAAAAAAAACAAAAAAAAAAACACCTGTTCTCGGCTTTCGTCTGCTGCCATGTCAGGATCTCTCCACTGCAGTCTTTGATTTTGCTTTGCAAAGCTGAGCTGTCAGTGTCCCATCACCACTCCAATGATGGCTTCCACCATCGGAACTGCCTGACCTCCACTACCGAAATGCTTCTCTTGAAAAGGGCCCCCAAAGGTGCCAAGGGCATAGCTTTGGCGTGGGAGGAAGGATGGGAAGGTGAGGCATAGTGTGCACTTTAGGCCCAAAGCTGTTCAAAACCCATGCGGCCCAGCCCTGGAATCTAAAAGACGGCAGGGCCTGCCCTGGGGACTTCCTATACCGAGATTTCCCGCTGTGTCAAACCCCCAGTAAACTGACTTGCTGTCGTGCCCAGCCATTCAGATGCAGACAGGGAGCACGCACTTCACATGGATACAGGGGATGCTGCCAGCCGGCTGGCACAGGTCATCTGTCAGCTTTGACATCAGCCAATTAGCGATTCCAAAACCGCCAGGGGGGCATGACTTTAAACAGTAAGTATTATACCATGTAATGGATTATATTCCTAGTATGTCACACCCCCCACTTCCCGATATTCATGACACTTGGGAACCCGGCCTGTAGAGGGCGATCTTGCAGAGATGACATGGAAAAAAGGAGCCCCTCCTGGTCCATAAGTACTGGGTTCCTCCCACTATTCCTCAGTCTTTTCGTCTCTGCAGTCGGCGAAGCATTCAGAAGCTTACTCTCCTTCAAGCTGCAGGTAGCCGGGTTTGCTCCCGGCCCCTTTTTTTCTCTATTTCTGTCTGAAACTCTTTAAACCTGTTTGGTTATATTGTATGCCTCCCAGCCCTGGCTTTGTGGTTCAGACAAAGGTAGATACATACACCTTCTGGTGTATACAGGAGTATTACTCCTCCGTGAGACTCAAATGTGGGTAGGCGGCTTCCGGGTTGGTGTTCCAGGCATGGGATGCCCCTTTCCCTTTATAATCCCCTTGTACCTTATGGGTGCATTTCTATCCTCTCCCCTTAATTCTCCTTTAACCCTGCTGGGTAAAAAGGAGGGGGGAAGGGGGGGCGTTATCTGTCACCATGCACAAAAAAAAAAAGATATATAAAATAAGTCTTTATTTTTTATTTTTGTTATGTATGTTTTACTATACTATTTAATAGGAAATGTTTTATTTAGATTTTCCTATCTCTGTCTAGGCAGCATTTTTTGCTTACCTATTTAAGCTCTTTGTTTCTGGCTGTGTTCAGATTTGAATTTTCCCTCCATTTTTGGCCATGTGATCCGGGAAGTGGGCGGGGCTTAGGCATGCTTTTATTCAGAGAGCACCTGGTATGCTCTGTTTGACTTCCTGCTTCCCTGTGGCCTTACCTCATGATGTGAGCTTATTGCATGGGCTGTGAGTACCCTTCATCTTGGCTGAAGGGAGTTTTTTTTTCTGTCATTTATTTATATTGTGTGCATTTTTTTGTTTTCTCTGTAGGTGGAATCTCCTTATTTAAAAAGGGGTTTCTCCCCTTAAGCCTTATTTGGGGGTCCATTTGTGTTTCAATCCTCCCACTTGGGACTATTTAAAGGGGCATCCCGGGTAGCAATTGCGTAAATCCCATATATACTTGGCGACTATAATCAATTATAGTATAATACTAAACACCATATGGAGGCATCCCAGGATAACGGACATGCAATTCCCTCTGCACAGACTCGGCAATGTTTTGGATGTGGGGCATCCCTTGTTGGGCATAACGCAATTCTTGGCGTCCCTTGTGCACAATTAACTATTATGCAGCAAACTGAGGCCCAGGCTTCAGGGCCTGCAGCTAATGCCTCATCTCCTACTCCGCCATGTCTTGTCCGTACCCCCAATGATATTGTCATGGGTGGTGAGTCGCATGCTGATTTATGTGCCAGATTGCCTAAGAAGGCCTCAGCTAAAAGAAAGCACTTGACTCATGCCGCTCTGGCAAGTGAGTCAGACAATTGTGAATTGCTTGATTGGTCTGATCCTTCTCAGTTAGAAGAAGGAGAATTATATGAGGAATCAGATGTTTCTGATGAACAGCAATTGGTACTGAGATTGAGCAGGGTGAAGCAAGTGTTGTGGATACCCCAAAAGCTCTTGCTCAGTTATTTGAGGTTTTTGTTATTACCCCTCCTGAAGTAGTCCCTCCTCAAAAAGGGGAATTCTTTGGAGCCTCTAAACCTCGTTTAGAAATCCGAGATCAAAAGCATTTTTTTGATATTATTCTTAAAGAATGGGAGAAGCCTGCGCGGCTTCCTGGCATTCCCTTGGGCTGGGACAAGAAGTATCCCTTCCCAGCTGATACTGTTAAGCGTTGATCATCACCACCTGTGGTGGATGCCCCTGTGCTTAATTTATCCAATTCTTCTGTGTTGCATTCTCCTGACTCCACTACACTTAAAGATGGAGAGGATAAGCGCATTGATCAAATGGCATGCCACGCTTTTTCCAGTGTGGGCTCGGCCTTGCTGCCTGTTGGTGCTTCAGCGCTCATGACAGTGGCTATTAGGTCTGTTGTGAGAGACCTAATGAATTACTCAGGGCTTGATCCAGCCTCTGATGAGTACTCGGCTCTTAATCGATGTGAGATGTTTGCATCTTTTGTACTTTCTGCCTTAGATGATACTCTGCTCATGTGCAGCAGAACCTCTGCCTTGTTAATCGCCATTCAGCGGTCAGTATGGTTGCGGCAGTGGGCAGCTGATATTGTAGCCAAGAAATCGCTTACAGCGCTCCCTTTTGTGGGATTGCGCCTCTTTGGAGAAAGATTGGATTCTGTCACTAAGGGAGGTAAATTACCTCAGCGTAAGAAACAACGTCGTTCCTTTCGTGGAATGGCCTCTTTTAACCCCTCCTTTCGGGGGTCTAGATCCGGTAGAGGATCGGCCTTTTCAGCCCCTAGAGGGAATGCATGGAATAGAGGAAAGGGACGTGGCCGTCCAAGTCAGAATTGTGGGTCCAAAACCAAATCTGCCACTAAGCCTGCTCAACAATGAGGGGACACCCTCACCCTTATGGGTGGGGGGACGGCTGCGGTTCTTCTTCCAGGTCTGGGTTCAGGAAGTATCAGACAATTGGGTTCTGGAAGTAGTCTCTTCCGGTTACAAACTGGAATTCGAGTCCCGGCCTCCTCCCAGATTTTTCATGTCCCGGATGCCGTCAGATCCGGCAATTGCGCAGGGACTGCGGGCAGCAGTAGCGTATCTGTTAAACATGGCTGTCATCTGCCTAGTGCCTCCAGCGGAAAGGGGTTTGGGGTTTTATTCCAACCTATTCACGGTACCCAAAAAGGACGGCTCTGTTCGGCCTATCCTAGATCTAAGAAGACTCAATCAATTTATCCGTTTCAGAAAATTCCGCATGGAGTCTCTGCGATCAACGATCGAAGTTCTCCGTCAGGTGGACTTCATGACATCCATAGACATCAAGGATGCTTATTTACACATTCCTATTTTTCCGGGTCACCAGAGATTTCTCAGGTTCTCGATAGAAGACCAGCATTATCAATTTGTGGCCCTGCCATTCGGCCTTACCTCGGCCCCAAGAGTCTTTACCAAGATGCTGGCAGGAGTGATGGCTATATTCAGGGTCCAGGGCATCCGCATTGTGCCTTTCCTGGACGATCTTCTTATCGCGGCCTCCTCCCTCGAACAATCAGAGTTGGACACCAGGACGGCGGTCTCTACGCTAGAAAGGTTCGGATGGGTAATAAGTTACCCCAAATCCTCTCTCTGTCCGTCCAGGAAAATTCCCTTCCTGGGCCTGATTCTGGATACATTTCAGGCCAAGGTTTTTCTTCCTCAGTCCAAGATGGTTCTGATTCAGGACTTGATTCATCTATTCTTGTCCAACCCTTGTCAGTCTATCCGTCTAGGGATGAGACTAGTGGGATTGATGGTAGCTGCATTCGAGGCAGTCCCATTTGCCCAGTTTCACATAAGGACGCTTCAGCTCTTCCTCTTGGCAAACAGGTGCCCACTATCATTGAATCAGACTTGTCTATTTTCTCCCCACGTTTTGCAGTCCCTTCAGTGGTGGTTAATATCGCACAACCTCCAGAAGGGCAAGTTGTTTCTGACTCCGCGTTGGGAACTGGTTACCACGGATGCCGGCCTGGTGGGCTGGGGGGGCTTCTGGAAGAAGCATCAGTTCCAAGGATTGTGGGGGCCTCAGGAAGCTTATTCTCCAATCAATGTATTAGAGCTTCGGGCCATACGTCTTGTTCTACTTCGACTGACCCATTTCTTACAGGGTCTGCCAGTTCAGATTTGGTCAGACAACCGAACAGCTGTTGCATACATCAATCACCAGGGAGGGACTCGCAGTTGGGGTGCCCTCCGGGAAGTGTCTCTGATCCTTCAGTGGGCAGAGATCAATGTTCCCTGCATATCAGCAGTTTACATTCCGGGGATAGAGAATGTGGAGGCAGACTGCCTGAGCAGGGGATGTTCTCGCCAGGGAGAATGGTCTCTCAATCCAAGGGTCTCTCAGTTCCTCTGTGACAAGTGGGGGACTCCACGGTTGGACCTGTTTGCTTCTCGTCACAATCACAAGCTGCCAGCTTTTGTGTCTCTAACCCAGGATCCTCTGGCAATGGCAGCGGATGCCATGTCTCTAGCCTTGAGGGATCTGGGGTTCCTATATCTGTTTCCCCCATCCATGATCAGCAAGGTGGTGCGCAAGCTAGCACTGGAGGAGGTGCCAGCAATTCTGGTGGTGCCAAGGTGCCAAGACGTCTGTGGTACGCAGACGTCGTAAGGCTGGCAGTGGATCGTGTCCATCTGCCTCTTCTTCCAGATCTCATCACTCAGGGTCAACTTTGTTACCCCAATTTACAAACGCTGGCTTTGACGGCATGGCTGCTGAGGTCTCCATCTTGAAAGAAGAAGGTCTTTCTGATGTGGTTATTCAGACTCTTATTAGAGCTAGGAAGTCTTCCTCTGTCATTTATTACAGGACTTGGACGTCCTATATTGATTGTTGTGAATCCAGGGCTTTGCCCTGTAGAGTATTTTCTATTCCTAGAATTCTGGAATATCTGCAATGAGGTCTGGATATGGGACTACAGATTAGTACTTTGAAATGGCAAGTCTCTGCCTTGGCAATTTTCTTTCAAAGATCGTTTGCTCTTCATCCTTTGGTTAAGACCTTTTTCCAAGGAGTCGCGCATGTGCGGCCTCCCAGAAAGCCTTTACTTCCTGTTTTGGATCTTAATTTGGTGCTTTCGGCTATGCAAACTGCTCCTTTTGAGCCATTGCAGGATATTCCTCTTCCTATTCTTACTCAGAAGGTTGCCTTTTTGGTTGCTATTACTTCTGTCCGCCGAGTTTCTGAACTGGCGGCTTTGTCTATTCAAGCCCCTTATTTTGAGAGGCATCAAGATAATGTTGTTTTCCGTTTTAAACCGGATTTCCTTCCTAAGGTGGTGTCTGCTTTCCACCTAAATCAGGATATAGTTCTTCCTTCCTTGTGTCCTAAACCTAGTAACGACAATGAAAGGGTCTTACATTCTTTGGATGTAGTTTGTTGTGTTAAGTATTATTTAGTTACATCAGGCTATCATTGGGGCCTATATGGCGAAGGGGAAGGTTCCCCCTTTTCGTGTCACCACTCATTCTACTCGTGCTATTGGAGCCTCTTGGGCTTTTCAGCACCAAGCTTCTGTTGAACAAGCCTGCAGGGCTGCGACTTGGTCTTCTGTGCATACTTTTTCTAAGTTTTACAAGGTTGATGTGCGGGCCTCAGCGGATGCTGTTTTTGGCTGCAAAGTTCTGCAAGCTGCAGTAATTTAAGTTATGCATTATTCCTTTGGGATCCCCACCCATTATAGACTCTGCTATTGGATGTCCCAAGTGTCATGAATATCGGGAAGTGGGGGGTGTGACATACTAAGAATAATACCATTTTGTGAGATACTCACCTGTAAAATGGTTATTACGAGTATGTCACACCCCCCACTTCCCCCGCCCTTTTTTGTTCGAGGGATCCTTTATATGGTGATTATTATTATTATTTCAAATAATTTTACAATTATTGAATATAATTGCCTCTTTTTGTTCGAAGGGATCCTTTATTTGGTATTATTCTCATATAATTTTACAATTATTGAATATAATTGGCTCTTCCTGGTTCTTCACTGCTGTTTAAAAAGACTGAGGGAGGAACCCAGTACTTATGGACCAGGAGGGGCTCCTTTTTTCCATGTCATCTCTGCAAGATCGCCCTCTACAGGCCGGGTTCCCAAGTGTCATGAATATCGGGAAGTGGGGGGGTGTGACATACTCGTAATAACCATTTTACAGGTGAGTATCTCACAAAATGGTATTTTTTTGTGGAAGGGTTTTTTTGTCCAGCTGCAGAAATTCTTCTTTTCAATTATTATATTTTGTTTCTTTCTAGATATGATCTTTCTTCAAGGATCAGAAGTGATATTCAAAGTAGCCTTGAGTTTACTGGGTAGCCACAAGCCTTTAATTTTGCAGCAGGAAAACCTTGAATCCATTGTTGAATTCATAAAAAACACCCTTCCAAACCTGGGCCTGGTTCAGATGGAGAAGACCATAAACCAGGTAAGTGACTGCACCCAATGCATTCTATGTCAGCACAAAACTTGTGTAACATGGAAAACCGGTCTAGGCTAAACAGGGAAAAGTGGCCTAAATCATGAAATGTATCCCCTTCAAGACCAGGTTATGCTCCATTAGTTTAGCCATGAATTACTTTTTAAAGTGACCTTCAGTCCAAAATGCCTGGATGTCCTCCCACACCCCTCCCCTAGGGCATCTTGTTTTGAGTTGCCCCAATGTTTAAAAAGATGCAAGTCTCTTTTAGCTAGAGGTCCACTTTTATTCTTAGTAATTTGCATCTCCCAGCTAAATGGGAAAGAGGAACTCCCACGTTTTTTTTTAACCCTGCAGACTCCCTGCCCTTCTGTATTAAAGCGGACCTTCACCCTGAATAAGAGTCTATTTTGTATGTTTCCCTCACCCCCTACATACAGATTGCCCACATTAAAAATCATCCTACCTGCACCTATTGCGTTTTTTAACCTATTAACATCCAAGATGGCTGCCCATGGAGTTTCAGGCTGCCTGCAGACAAAAAGTGTCTTCTGACTGTCCCTCTCTGCATTCTGGCTTACTTTTTTCCGACCCCAGCTCTGCCCTGTCTGTAACCCGCCCTCTGCACTTGAACACCCCCTACCCCTCTCCTCAGTATGTGATGCTTCTGAGTCAAGATGGTGGTGCCCGTATTCTAGAGTCCTGAACAGAGCTGCAGCCCAGTGGGGGAAAGTAAGTGACTAGAAACTTAAAATATATTCATATTCTAAGCATACAGCACGTCCTGCTCCAGAACATATTCATAACGTATGGGTATACCTCCGCCTTCAGCGCCGTGCACTGCAGATCATGAAGAAAACAAGCTCCTCCCGGCCCTACACATACCGGAGGACCTCCATCAATCCCCAGATTTCTCTGCAGTGCTGAAACTGCGAAGACATGAAGTATCACGCTCTCGCAGGCGAGCGGGGCTTGACAGCCCGAGGCCCTGCGGGACTATTTCCACCCGTCCTCTTTGTGAATCAATGCCTCCCAGCCTGGGCTGCGCGGGTCGGGTGAAGGTAGGCAGCACCTGGCGTGCTTATGGAGCTAGACTCCACCGCAATTCCCCAACCATAGGGTAGGCGGTTTAGGCTGATGGTGAGCCTCCAAGGGATGCCCCTCCCGCATTATTGTCCCGTACCCCGCGTAGTGCTGAACCCTATTATCGGGTCGGCATTCTCCCTCTTTTCCCCGTCCACTTAGGGGGAAAAGAAAGGGGGGGGGTACGCGTGTGGCGGTCCCAGTGTACCGGTGTGTCACGCTCTTGGCTTCTATTCTGCCCTTTCTTAGATCAGAGATGTCAGAGCCGCGCTGCTTGCTCCTTATTTCAAGCCGCTGTGTGTTTTTTACTTTGATTGCCACTTAATATTGTTGCCGCGGTGCCCGCGCTTATTGTCGGTGTTTCCTCTATGGTACGTTAGGCCTGCTGTTTGCTCCATTGCCTTATTTTTTGCTTCAGAGCTTCGCGCTCTTTAGAATGGGCGGGGCCTTAGTCCGGCGCGCTCCGCGTCATGGCGGAGTATTTAGCCTGCTATTCGAGCTTCGCCGGGCGCCATTTTGGTTAGCTTCCCACGCACGCGTCGTGGCGTTCTCCTCCTCCACTTGAGCTGTAAGTGCCCTAGCGGGCGAATCCCTCTCATTATTGTCTGCCCATCTGCGCATGTTCCTGACATCTCTTTCCCATTGTGTCTTTCAGACGCTGAGTTCCCGGCGGCCTCTCCCGGCCTCATATACATATATACCTATTCATATATTACTTTATACGTATACATTGCTGTACTCATACGTATAAGGAGCGGGCCTTCCCTAAATCTCCCACATTGATCAGCGGTAGTTGGGGCATCCAGGGTTGCTTACAGCATAAATCCCTATCGACATCCTATATTTAAACAATCACCATATGGAGGCATCTCAGGATTGTGTTACCGGGGTCCCCTTGGGACAGGACCGGCTGTGTACATCGTGCGGTCTCCCCCATGCCGAGGCGGACGGGGCACGGGTCTGCGCGTCATGTTCTGAACAGACGCTGGAACTGCGAGCGACACTTGCGGTTGTTCCTCACTCCTCCCCACCCCTTCCCTCTTCCCTAACTCTCACTCCTATCGAGTCTTGTACAAGTGGGGAGTTACAAATAGATCCCTCTCCTAGGCGGCCCACGCTGGCCCAGATCGTGGAAGGTTTGTCTGGCCGGATCGGCCCAGTTAGACAACGGCCTTCTACTCCCGCGGCTTCGGCCTGTGCTATGGACTCTGAGGAGTCCTTATCTACACGTGCTAGTACCACGTCGGAAGAAGGGGACCTGTTCTCTGACCTAGGCTCCCCTGACGAGAGACCGAGGGGTCAGGATGATGCTGGTCTGGATGTCTGGGACCCGCTTGACATTGACGGGATGTTACTCAGGATTTTTAAGGTATTGTCCGTTTCGCCCCCGAGATGGTAGATATTTGGTCCTTGTCCCCAGTAGTGGACGCTCCGATTATTGGGGTCCCTAATCCCCCATTCCTTACATCTCTGGCTTACAGCTCCCTGCAGGACGCCGAGGATCGGCGTATCGTTAGGCTTGCTTCCCAAGCCTTTACCTGTGCTGGCACGGCGCTGCGCCCTGTCTGTGCCGCGGCTATCACGGCCGTGGCGGCTAAGACTCTTATAAGAAAGTCACTGGAGCATCAGCCTGAAGATTTACCCTGGGAGGTGTTCTACGCACTCTCTAGTTGCGATATTTTTGTTAAATTTATCCTATTCTAAGTATGTCACACACCCCACTTCAGACATTAATTCATTAACATGGGTACTCACCGCTAGGTGGCGCTGCTTTGCAGAGAAGTCCAGAAAAAGCAAGCCCCTCCCGGTCTATACATACCTGGTATCTCCTAACAATTCCCCAGTGTTCTTCTCTGCAACGTGGCGACAAGACAGAAGAAAGAAGTCTCCTGCTTGCAGGTAGCCGGGCCCCCCCTACGGTCTATTTCTGCCCGGCTTTTTTGTCCCTTATCCCCTTATTTAATGGTAGCCTCCCAGCTTAGGCTGTAGGCTGGGCAAGGGTAGATGGCACATTGGTGCCTAGGAGATTAGCTCCTCCACTCGACCCTATATTATGGGGTATAGTGGTGATCCGGTGTGGTGATCCGGACGTGGGATGCCCCAGCCCTTATATTCCCCTTAGTGTTTACCTAATCCTTATACTGGGTGTGTAGGTGTGTGTGTGTGTGTGCGTGTTTCTTTGTCTGGAACGGTCGGTCTTGGTATGGGGCCGTCATGTTTTCGGGGGCTTGGGCTCCCTGAACCCCGGTATTTTGGCCAGGTGGGGTCGGGTCGGGGTGCCCGCCGGCCTGTTACCCGCCAGTTTCATGCCCTGTCTGCCGGTGGGCAGACTTTGATTTTACGGTGGGCGGGGCCGGGCGGCGCGCTGCGCCACCGGCCCGCCTGTGTGGAAGTGCCGGGGACCCTGCCTTAGGCGGGCGGGACCGCGCGGCATGTGGGCCGCGGGCCCGCTCGATGGCTTATGCGGGCGCCATTCCCTTGTGGCGGCTCACGCGTTTTTGTTTTGAGGGGCGGGGCCCGCGCCAAGCGCGTCCAGCGCCGTGTCTGTCAGAAGCGCGTAGTGTCCTGTTAGATGGGGAGGGGCGGGGCTACACGGGTCCCGCGCTCGCTGAGGCCGCCGCCTCTCCTCTCTGTCTTTTGCCGTCCAGGCGCCATATCGCGGGGGCTCAGGTAGGCTCTTGGCCTTAAGTACAGCGTCGGAGCGTCCTGTTGGAGGAGCGCTCAGTGAGGGGGGACTGCTATGTCTGCTATGTTTTATTATTGGGGCACTATCCAGTTGCCTGTATTATGGCTGTTATTGGGTCTGCGCCCCTCTCCCCCTCCTGTCTCTCTCTCTCTCTCTCCGCTCCCAGGGGATGATGTGATCGTTTGTATTCCATGTGCACAGCAGAACATTGAGCGCCAGTCCGACACCTCGGTGCCTGGGACTTCTTCTACCGCGCCTTCTCCCTCCCCTCCTCGCCTGTTCCGGACCCCGTGCGACGTGGTCGTTGGGGGTGATTCGCAATCTGAGGTAGGCGCCCGGTTGGCCAGCCTCGAGAAAATGTTTTCCGCTATGGCCGCTCAGAAGGCTCCTGCCAAGCGAAAACATCTGTCTCCGCCTCCGCAGGACTCCGATGAGGAAGTTGAGGTACTGGATTGGTCGGATCGTCCCCTCGAAGAGGGGGAGCTTATTGAGGAGACGGGGGATTCAGAGGTTCAGCAGTTGTCTAGCGCTGAGGGGGACTTGATAGAGGGGCCCCCTCTTGATACGCCCACTATTCTGGCTCAAATGTTTGAGGTTTTGGATTTGGATCCGCCGGAAGTTACTCCTCGGCCTAAGGGTCAGCTTTTTGGGGGTTCCAAGCAGCGCTTGGAGTTTCCCAGTCAGCAGCATTTTGAGGACGTGGTCCTTAAGCAGTGGGAGCAGCCTACGCGGCTTGTCGGGGTCCCGCCTAGTTGGGACAAGAAGTATCCTTTTCCAACGGATTTGTTGAAGCGGTGGTCTGTTTCCCCCGAGGTGGATGCTCCGGTTTTGGGGCTGTCTAATTCGGCGGCTGTTCACTTCCCTGATACTACTTCTCTCAAGGATGGCGAGGATCGCCGGATTGATCAGCTGGCCCGTCATGGCTTTGTCTGTGCGGGTTTGGTTTTGAGGCCTGTTTGTGCTTCCGCCTTTTTGTCGTTGGCGGTTAGGTCCATGGTCAGGGATTTAGGTGTGGACCTTGATCCTACCTGTGAGGAGTCTCTGGCTCTTAAGCGTTGTGAATCCTTTTTGTCGTTTATCCTGGCCGCTCAGGAGGATGCCATGTTGATGTGTGGCAGGGCTACGGCTCTGCTGGTGGCTATTCGTCGTTCAGTGTGGCTGAGACAGTGGACGGCTGACTTTAATTCTAAAAGATCGCTTACGGCCCTTCCCTTTCAGGGTTTGAGGCTTTTTGGTGAAAAGCTGGATTCTGTTGCCAAGGGGGGCAAGCTACCTCAGCGCAAGAAATTTCGCCGTTCCTTTCGGGGGACGGCCTCTTTTACTCCGTCCTTTCGGGGAGCCAGAGCCGGCAGGGGTGCGGGCTTCCCGGCCTCCAGGGGCGCCAGCTGGAATAGGGGTAGAGGCCGTGGCCGTCCCGTTCACGCCTGGGGTTCCAAGCCCAAGCCTGCGGCCAAGCCCGCTCAGCAATGAGGGGGCGCCCTCACCCGTACGGGTGGGGGGACGGTTGCGACTCTTCTCCCGGGTATGGGACCAGGAGGTCTCGGACAGGTGGATCCGGGAGGTGGTGTCGGCCGGTTACAAGCTGGAGTTCGAGTCCCGCCCTCCTCTAAGGTTTTTCAGGTCTCGGGTGCCCTCGGATCCTTTGGCCGCACGGGGGCTCCTGGCGGCGGTAAGGAATCTTCTGGAATTGGCAGTCATCTGCCCGGTCCCTCCTTCAGAGGTGGGGCGCAGGTTTTATTCCAATCTCTTCACTGTACCCAAAAAGGACGGTTCGTTCCGTCCGATCCTGGATTTGAAGCTTCTCAACAGATTTATTCGTCCCCGGAAGTTCCGCATGGAAACCCTGCGGTCTGCGATCGGTGCACTTCGGCAGGGGGACTTTATGACGTCCATAGACATCAAGGATGCTTACCTTCACATTCCGATCTTTCCGGCTCATCAGCGGTTTCTTCGCTTTGTGGTGGAGGATCGGCATTTTCAGTTTGTAGCTCTTCCGTTCGGCCTCACATCTGCGCCGAGAGTGTTCACCAAGGTGTTGGCGGGAGTGATGGCCCTGCTCAGAGCTCAGGGGATTCGCATTGTACCTTACCTGGACGATCTCCTCATCATGGCGCCTTCCTTCAGTCAGGCGGAAGGGGACACCAGTTTGGTGGTGTCTATGTTGGAGAGGTTCGGCTGGGTGATCAATTACCCCAAGTCCTCTCTGGTCCCGGCCAGGGTGGTGACTTTTCTGGGGATGTCATTGGACTCTTGCCTGCACAGAGTCTTTCTCCCCCAGGCCAAGGTCCTTTTGATTCAGGAATTGGTTCAGCTTCTTCTTTCCAATCCTCGGCCGTCCATTCGGCTAGGAATGAGACTGGTGGGGTTGATGGTGGCCTCGTTCGAGGCAGTTCCCTTCGCACAGTTTCACACGCGGACGCTTCAGCTTCATCTTTTGGCGTCTTGGGACCGGCGACCGCGGTCGTTGGATCGGTCCTTCCGGATGTTCCCTCGGGTTCGGCAGTCTCTTCTGTGGTGGATGGTCTCGGACAATCTTCTGAAGGGCAGGTCGTTTCTGACCCCGCTTTGGGAGACTGTCACCACGGATGCCAGTTTGTCAGGATGGGGAGGTTTCTGGAAGGATCTTCAGTTTCAGGGGCAGTGGGACCCTCGGGAAGCTCACTTGCCCATCAATGTTCTGGAGTTGCGAGCCATCAGGTTGGTTCTGTCTCAATTGACACATCATTTGCAAGGCCTGCCGGTGCAGGTGCGGTCGGACAATCGGACGGCGGTTGCTTACATCAATCACCAGGGAGGGACTCGCAGTCTGGGTGCCCACAGAGAGGTGTCTCTGATTCTTGTTTGGGCAGAGACTCATGTCCCTTGCATCTCGGCAGTTTACATTCCAGGAATGGAGAACACGGAGGCGGACTTTCTGAGCCGGTGTTCGTCCCGCCGGGGGGAATGGTCTCTCCATCCCCAGGTGTTTCGGTCCCTGTGTCTTCGGTGGGGGACGCCGGAGGTGGATCTGTTTGCCTCTCGTCACAATCACAAGCTTCCGACGTTCGTGTCTCTGTCCCAGGACCCTCTGGCGGCGGACGCCATGGCCCTGAGCTGGAGGGATCTGGGGTTTTCTTTATCTGTTTCCTCCGATTCCCATGCTGGTCAGGGTTCTGCGAAAGCTGGTTCAGGAAGGAGTTCCCGCCATTCTCGTGGCTCCAAGGTGGCCAAGGCGGGTGTGGTTCGCGGACATCGTTCGTCTGGCAGTGGATCAGCTCGATCTGCCTCTTCGGCCAGATCTTCTCACTCAGGGTCAGTTGTGTTACCCCAGTTTACCAACGCTGGCTTTGACGGCTTGGCTGCTGAAACCTCCATCTTGAAGGAGGAAGGTCTTTCGGATTCGGTCATTCGGACTCTTATTAGTGCTAGGAAGAGATCCTCTTCTTCCATCTACTATAGGGCTTGGAGATCGTATATTGATTGGTGTGAATCTAGATCTTTGCCCTGCCGGGTCTTTTCCGTTTCCAGGATTTTGGATTTTCTTCAGTCAGGGCTGGACTCTGGTCTTCAGCTGAGTACTTTGAAGGGGCAGGTTTCTGCCTTATCTATCTTTTTTCAGAGGTCTTTTGCAAGCCATTCTTTGGTCAAAACTTTTTTCCAGGGGGTTTCGCATTTGCGGCCTCCTAGGAAGCCGTTGCTCCCTGTTTGGGATTTGAATTTAGTTCTTTCTGCCTTTCAGGCTCCTCCCTTTGAGCCTTTGCGGGATATTGCCTTGTCTACTCTGACTCAGAAGGTTGCCTTTCTGGTGGCCATCACTTCTGTTCGGCGTGTTTCAGAGCTGGCGGCCCTGTCGATTCAGGCCCCTTATTTTGAGAAACATCAGGACAAGGTGGTTTTCAGATTCAAGCCGGACTTTCTTCCTAAAGTGGTCTCTGCTTTCCATCTTAATCAGGACATTGTTCTTCCTTCTTTGTGTCCTAAGCCTAAGAATGACAAGGAGAGTGCGTTGCACTGCTTGGACGTGGTACGTTGTGTCAAGTTCTATCTGCGTACTACGGCTCCTTTTCGTAAGACGGATGCCTTCTTCGTGGTGCCCTGTGGGCCTAGGAAGGGTTTGGCTCCGGCCAAGTCTTCTATTAGTAAATGGATTCGTCAGGCGATTGTTGGAGCCTATTCTGCCAAGGGGAAGGCTCCCCCTTTTCGTGTTACTGCTCATTCTACTCGTGCTGTTGGTGCGTCCTGGGCTTTTCAGCACCAGGCTTCGGTTGAGCAGGTTTGTAAGGCTGCTACCTGGTCTTCGGTTCACACCTTTTCAAAGTTTTATAAGGTTGATGTGCGGGCTTCAGCGGATGCTGTTTTTGGCCGCAAGGTTCTGCAGGCTGCAGTGGTTTGAGTGTGTCTGCATTATTGCCTGGTTGGATACCCTCCCCATTTTGGACACTGCTGTTGGATGTCCCATGTTAATGAATTAATGTCTGAAGTGGGGTGTGTGACATACTTAGAATAATACCATTTTGTGATTACTCACCTGTAAAATGGGTATTGTAAGTATGTCACACACCCCACTTCACCCGCCCTCTTTGGTATCCTGGCTTTTTATATGGTGAAGTTGTGTTTATTCACAGTTGAGGGTTACTTTTGTGTTTTGATCTCCTGGTATCTTGCTTTTATTGCTGTTTGAATACTGGGGAATTGTTAGGAGATACCAGGTATGTATAGACCGGGAGGGGCTTGCTTTTTCTGGACTTCTCTGCAAAGCAGCGCCACCTAGCGGTGAGTACCCATGTTGAATTAATGTCTGAAGTGGGGTGTGTGACATACTTACAATACCCATTTTACAGGTGAGTAATCACAAAATGGTATTTTTGGCCTTGAATGACACCATAAAAATGTGTGATAGGACTGCCCAGGTGGTGGTTATACGTCGCCTGCTCTGGCTTCGTCAGTGGGGGGCAGACGATGACGCTAAAAGGATCTTGACGGGGCTCCCCTTTAGAGGGCATCACCTGTTTGGGGCACGTCTGGACTTATTTGAGAAACAGGACAGTCCACCCAGGCAGAGGCGGCCGTTGCGCCCCCCGCGGAGCAGGGAGACCCCTCCATATCATTCTGTTGAGCAGGAACCGGGGTTGCCCCCTGCTGAGTCTGGTTCGGGTTCCTGTCCCAGGAGTGACGTTCAAGGCCAGGGGCCCTCCGGTCGGGCTAAGTCTTTTTCCTTCCCTGAATTCCCTCATGCATGATGGGACGCCACCTGGGTGATGGGATGGCCACTGCACCTTACTCCTATCAGGAGGCATCCTGCCTCGCTCTGGTGGTTTTAAGTAGTTCCCCCAGAGATGGAATGGTGTTTGCTGGGTGGTCGTTCCCTGAGTCGGTTAGGAGGACTATGGTTCCATGCCCTTCTTCGGGCATGGGTGCAGGCTTAACTGGGCCTGTCAGGTATGGCTTCCCTGCTGAACGCCATTATCATATGGAATCTGGGGCCCCTGAGCGGGTCTGCCCCTCTCTCCCTTCTAGGATGAGGGAGTCTACCTGCCTAACACCTAGGGGGTTGTGGCATCTGTACCATAAGCTTTCGGCCTGACGCCCTGGACAGGGCTGTCTGTGCCCCATGCCCCAGGGGCCCTCGGGCCGCTGGTGGCGTGTTTTGATTCTTTCTAGGCTCTAAGGAGCCTTCTGGATACTGAGCCCTCTACGACCGGGTATTGGTGTTCAATGACACCGTTGAGACTTAGACAAATCCCCCTGTTGTGCCCTTGTACGCACTGGGTTCAGGAAGGGTGTGATGGCTCACACGGCACCAAGGGGCGTTCTACAGGGGACCTATCAGGCTCTCCTGTTCTCTCACAGCTTAGGGGATGGAACTTGACAAAACCGGAGCCCTACTTGGCTCCACCCTCTAGTCCCTGGTTTACACCAGGAGTAGGTTTCACCCAGTGCCCTTTTTTCCTTGGCTATAAGGAGTTTACGAGTATGAGACCTCGGGTCCTCCGTCCTGTATAGGGATTCCTCCAGACAGCTTCTCTTCTGGTGAGCTGATTGGCGGCTCGTCCTTTGACACCATTTGTCTCGGGGATCTTTGGGCTCTGAGGTGACTTAGCCATTAGCCCTGGATGTGGGGTTTGCACCTTGGGTCTGGGTCTGCTTACCTTACTCCTGGTGGAGGCGGTTATTCTTCTACTGGTTACTCGTTAGTACCGTGGGGGAGCATTCCAACTTTGCCCTTCTCTGTTGGTTACCATGGTACCTAATCTGGCAGGATGACAAGGGGGCCTATTCTTCTGAATCCCCCGGGGGTTCCTGGGAAGGGACCTTGAAGGTTCTGGTTTCCCAGGTGATTTTTGGTCATTAGGAGCACGTTGTGGGTCCTAGTTGAGGACTATTCCTTCTTGTACCCGTCCATTGGAGGGGGACTTTTTGCCTTAATAGGACAGTGGTTGCTCCTTGTTCCTGCGAAAATCTTGGGCCTGGATCCTTTCCAGGGGAACCCTGATTCCTTAGGGGACTTGATATTCCTTGTCCTTCCTGAAGTATCCCTCCCTTGGGAGGTTCTCTGGTGTGCCTCTGGGCTCACACTGGCAGGGTTCTGTGGACCCCTCCTCCATTACAGGGGTCTACCCCTGTTATTGGCCAGATTGGTCTGCCCTGGTTGGGGCTAGTGGTTCTGGCTGGGTAGTTTACTTGAAGATGTTATACCCTTGTCCTACTGGGCGCGGGGAGAGCTTGCGCTAGTCCCTGATGACAAGCAGCACCTTATGCTTGGGGCCTGGGAGGCCCAGTGGGGTGTGGGTCCTCAGGGAGTTCTGCAGAGTACAGCTGGACGGTAAGTTCCCTCATGAGGACTATTTTTTTAACATAGTATGGTGCCTTTACTTTAGACCTACCTTAGCGTTGGCAGGATCTGGGGCTTACCCTGCTGGAGATCACAGATCTCGGGGTGTCTTGTTCCTAGGAGGCTCTGGACTTTGTCTTCTCCCCTCTACTGGGGTTAGAGATCTGCCGGAACTGTCTTGTCCCTGATGGGATCTTATCTTGGGGTCTACCGGTGCCCCCTTCTTGAAGTACCGGATTGATTGTTTTCCATGGATTTAGGGCCCTCTGGCCTGGTCCTATTTGGTTGGTCGTCCTTCCGGACCTGTAGGGCTCTTTCGGCTCTGCTGAATACTGTTGTTAGCACTTCTGTTGGTCCCGTCTGCGACCTGGACATGTATTCCCCGTTGGGAAAAGTTTTGAGTTACCATGGCTACCCCCTCTTGTAGTGGCATGGTTAGGCAGTTATTTTGGCCTATTCTAGAGGAAGATTCTTCCTCCCTATTGTTTTTCGTTCTTTTACTATTAGTGCTTGGCTTGCCCTGTAGCACTATGTTCTGGCGATCAAGCTGGCTAGTCCGCTGCTTGCGCTCAGTTCTCCCTTTACAAGGTTCGAAGGTTGAGGTTAGAGCATTGCTCTCGTTGTTGATAGCATGGTTAAGGGTGACAGCGCTTTACAGTTGGCTGTGCCTTTTCAAGGGGATCCCACCCTATTGTGGACACTGCTATTGGATGTCCCATACGTTATGAATATGTTCTGGAGCAGGACGTGCTGTATGCTTAGAATAATACAATTCTGTGAGAATCTTACCTGTAGAATTGGTATTATATGCATACAGCACGTCCTGCTCCACCCCACCTTGGTTTCACTTTGTTCTGGATCCCCTGATTGTACTCGCTTGGTGTTATTGCCAGACACTCTGGGTGGTTGGTTTCTCCTGGCTTCTCTTCTCGCTGCTTTTCAATGCTGGGGATTGTGGGAGGTCCTCCGGTATGTGTAGGGCCGGGAGGAGCTTGTTTTCTTCATGATCTGCAGTGCACGGCGCTGAAGGCGGAGGTATACCCATACGTTATGAATATGTTCTGGAGCAGGACGAGCTGTATGCATATAATACCAATTCTACAGGTGAGATTCTCACAGAATTGTATTTTTAGATGCTGGGGAATTGTTTAAGGGTTTGGGCTTTTCATTAAATGATTCTGAAGTTCCGGTTTAAGCCCAATTTGGGCATTAAAATAATACATTTCGTCCGCCCCTGATTTTTTTTTGGAGGGGGGCGGGGGAGACTCTGATTGGCAGCCATAGACCTACGTACAATCACACTTTTCTTTTCACTTAAAGGTGTTTGAAGCGGACATCACAAAGCACTTGCAGGATTATGAGGTGGAGTATCACGTGCTGCAGGATGAACTGATTGATTCTTCCACTCTCAGTGACAATCAGAGAATAATCAAGTTAGAAAAGGCAAACAATACCTTACGCAAACAGAACTTTGACCTTTTGGAGGAGCTGCAGGTATGTACATACTTTAAGATGGATACAAATTAACAGTTTGCTTAGAAAGTTTTCTGCTGAGTCAGCTGTATTTTATTTACCCTTTCTGATGAACTGTTCATTAATGCATACCGTCATTAGCCCCATTGCTGTATTGTGGTATGCACAGCTGGGTTTAGCAAAAGTAAATAAATGTGATTTGAAAATCACATTCACCATATGTTTTTGTATAATACGTTTTTAATTATCATGTCCCTTTTTTCCTAATGTAGCTTTTATTGAAGCTGTAGGTCATTATGAAAGTTATGGTTAAAAAGGGAATATAATAGTGTGCGTTATTGGAGGGGGCCTAAACACACACCAAAAAGTTGTCATCCCTTAAAGCATCTTAAAGGTAACACAGCGCGGTCCTGGAGTTTAAAAGACTCCAGGGCCGACCACTAGCCTGCACCAGGACATCCAAAATCAGGATGCCCCACTGTGTGAAACACCAGGGGTCACCGCTAAACTCACCTTTACCTGCTGCTCCCATGGAAAGCTTTCCTGATTTCCCTCTATCTGTGGACATGTGAAAGTGGAAAAACAGTGGTTGGAGAGGACACGGGTGTCTAAATAGATATTAGAGGTCTCCTAAAGCTATTTGGTCACTATAACTTATGTATAAGTCTCTGTATACCTGGCCAGTACTGCTTATGGTATTAATGTAAACCAGTAATAGAGTAAACCATCATTGGTTCCCTGCCATTAGGGAAACGAACATGGAACAGGCAGATCTGTAACTGGAAGACCAAGCCCTTTCTCATAGTATTTGGGGAAAACTAGCCTGTTCTGTAGAATAAACCCCAACCTTTACATTTACCTATTTATAACTGCATTCTGACCATGACATATAACCCCAACCCCTAAAAGTTATTGGTAATTGTGGTCAGATCTGCAAGGGCTAAAAATAATACTGAATAGTGTTGAGAAACCAACTTGGAACCCTAAACTATTCTTTAGCCCGACCCTTAAATATAACCCTTCCCCAAAAGTTAATGTGGACTGACACCCCCCTAGATAACGCCTACGTTTCTCAAACAGAAAATCTGTGTGTGTTTAATCATCTGGGGGGGGGGGGGGGGTTGACCTACTTTCAGGAACCCCATATTTTGTGCTGGCTACCACAATTTAGTCCTGATGATAGCAAACATATAACATGTTGCTGTAGGACATTGGGTGCCCAAGGAATCCCTGGATGTGTACCTATATTGGGGTTAGATCTTTAGAAATTGGGAAGTTTCTGAGGACTGGACCTAGATGAAGTAGCAGCGCGGAACAAGGTGTGCATATTTATTTATTTTTATTTTTTACTTGTTTTTAATTTTTTAGTCCTCTATCACCAGACAGGATTTGGGGTTGAATCTCAATAACATAATTGCATAACTCAAAAGAGCATTTAGGTTGTTCCATTAAAGTGGACCAAAATCCTGGGTTTCGGTCCTTTCCCCTGGGGCACCCCAGTCTTGGGTGCCGCGTTGTGTGAATCCCCCTAGATTGGCGATGCCAACTCCTCTCTTCCCGGTCCTGCGGCCCATGCACGCCCACTCGTCCAATCAGCGCACCCGGAGCAGCTGGTTTCACGTCGTCTAAGGCCAGTGGCTCCGAGCGCACTGGCGGGCATATCCCCCACTTCCCTCTAACACGAATGCCTGGCGCATGCATGCACCCTGCTAGAGGAATAGCGGGGCTGTGGCCGTGGCTCACACATGCGTAGTTGGACCGGGAAACAAGATAAGAGTATGGACAACCTGGGGGGGGGGGGGGGGGGAAATCAATCGGCCCAGGACTCAATTGCCTGGGAATCTTATAGCTACCCGGGCAGATCAGCATGGGTTTTGGTCCACTCTTTAACAACCAATCTAAACATTGTAGCTGGAGCTGTAGAAATGGCTTCTACTTTTTCTCTTCTCCAGAACATGTACTGATTGTCAGGCTGCCTCATGAATGGCTACAATTTCGCTGCTTGCCCACTTTATGGGTTTGTACTTTTGTTTCTTATCATCCTTGCTGTGCTAGTAAATCCATGCTGTTTGGGTAAATTTCTTCCTTCAAAATGATGCTTATGTGCTTGTGATATTTTTAGATTTAATTATATTTGGCCACTCGATTGAAGGTTTGATTTCTTGCTTTTGCTGCACATCCGTCTATAGTGCTGTAAAATGGAAACAGAACTTAATATGTGCCTGTTTTACTCCCCACTCTCTAGGTATCTAAAGGAAGAATCCAGATTCTAGAGTCATCCATAGACAATTTTCGCAGCAGTGAGGGAAATTTAAAGCAGTCCGTCCGCACTTTAGAATTGGAGCGCTCAGCCTTGCTAACAACGATAGAAGAACTGAAAAAAGAAATTCGACAGTACCAGGAAAACTCTGCCCTGAAAAGCCAGAAACCCTAAGAGAGTGGTTAATATCGCATAGGGCTGAGGATGAGAGCGGGCCTGCTTGGGCCATGTTGTGCTCAACTACTTGAGTCTGCATGAGCAGGGGATCCAATAACCCAGGATTGGCCTTGTCATACACGTTAATCTTTAGAGCATTGCCAATTCGGACTTCTGTGGATGACTACTATTGGATCCTACACTGGTTCTTCAGTCACAGGTTGTAGAAAACCTTGTCTACAGGAAATGGGGCAGCAGTGCATCATATCTTCATGCTGTTCGCATTCAGTTAACAAAGTTACAGCATGGCACCTCATGGAAGTTACATAATGTCATTTACAAATTTTTGCTGGGGAACTACACTTGGAGCCCATGAGAACTAAAAAAGTTATGAAAGGCAATTTCTGTGGCAAAATACAGGACTAGATTTCCCTTTGCACTGATGGATAATGACATGAGACAAGAGTTTCTCTAAGGCCTCTACAAGGCAACCTTTGTCTTGAAGACTGCTTCCTGATAGAAGGGTTTCCTCTGAAATTGATCTTCAGAAACACTAAAACCAGAACGCTTTGTGTTTTAGCAGTTATATTCTTATAGTGCCCAACAAATTATTTGATAGCCTTAGATGCCTAAACGGAGTGAAGCTGGTGGGTGCTGCTTTAAAAGCTGGTCTATCCCCTACTTTAGAACACTTTGTCAGCAAGGGACCTGGTCCAGAGGGTCACTAAACTAACCTAATCTAATTTCTTCACGCCCTCGGTGATCCCTGAACTATAGATATACTTATTTCTAGAAGAGCTCCATCCATCAGGGGACAAGAAATTGAGGTGTGCAGCATTGCAGTGTGAAGCAGTTTTCTGGCCCCCTGACATGCAGAGCTGCAGTTAGACAAAGGGGGGCATCTCTTACATTAAGGGTTTACCAGCAAGTTGGTGTTTTGGGCCCTTGGGGACCTTAACCCTACCAGGCATAAAGTAGCCAAGGAGAGTTTATGCCCATTTTAAACAGGTTTTAATTTTGGATATCTGTGTTTTTTAAGGTTTATTTTAAGGTAAGAAAGGGCGGCAGCAGCTCCTGCTGTTGTATTTTTTTAATATATAAAATTAGGTTGCTCTTAAAGGCAATTATTTGGCAAACAAGCCAAAAGGCTATACTTCACTTTGCTCCCCTGAAGTAGATCATGCCTGCTTCTGGAACATTTATACTTGCATGAGGATTCCGATTCTGGACCATGCACTATTGGACCACACATGCGCCATTGCCTTTGATATGGTAAACTGAGGTGTGTCGAGTTCCATCCATCAGTTTGCTTTTGCCAACAGTTTGACAAATATTGGTTGGGTTGAATCTTTAAGACCAGTCAAAATAAAATTCAGACCAGGCACAATCTGCTGTGGGGGGATTGTTTACCTAGACAGGGTCTTTAAGCTGCAGAAGAAATAGAAAATAATTTTTACTGAAAAATATTTAATTGCAGTCCATATTATATATAGCTTCCCTGTTCAATGTGCAGTACATGCGGCACTCATGTGGAGTGAAAATAATGTGAGGTTCGGATATCTGCATGTTATTTTTAACAGACTATATATTTATAACTATATATTAATAGTTTTTTTTACAAATACAATGTATTTTTCAAGTTGATTGCTGTGCTTTTAACTCCTTATGAAATACTTAAGAGCTCCACAATCCATAAAAGATTAGAAGCTTTTTTTCCAGTGTCCTCTTTTTTTTTTTTAATATGGACATGTTTAAATCTCATTGATTGCTGTTGGCTGATGTATCCAGGTAAGAAAACTAAATGGTTTAATGGGGCAAAAAAGTAAAAAGAAGAAAAAAAAAAGTCTGCTGACTGACTGGTCCAGTTTAGCAGTATCGGCTCCAAAACGGAGAACGTGCTGCCTCCGCTCCAAATATCCCACTTCTGATAGCATACCAATATATGCTCACATGATGCGCCTCCTGCTGCCAATTAAGATAGGAGCCTGCTCCCTTATGACTGGAAGTAGGGGGTGGGCACCAATGCTGGCTGGGTGCATACCTGACAGTGAACATACTGAACTGTCTCAGTCTGAAGTTTTTTTTTTAATAACTTGAATAGCCTAATTTGCCAAAAAAATATATGTATATATTTACCACCCCAGTGAGCTAGGCTGTCAGCAGTTGTTACCGCACAAACTTCCTGCATGCTTTCCTGCTTTCAACATTAGGGAACATAATTCCTCACTGAGGGGTGCAGCAGAACCTAGCCATGTTAAAGGGGACCAAAACCCCAAGAGACAACTCAAACTATTTTGCTCCTCCACCCCAGGTACATTACAGTTTGGATTTTTTCTGCCCCCCCCCCCCCATGCTGCTTGGTATTCTTGTTAGTGATTTTTATTTTCCCGCCTCCTCACAATCACATGCTGGGAGCAATTAGAACCTATTCAAAAAGGTGCTAGAAGCAAGATAAGAGCCAAAAAGACTATTTAATTTTCTGCCACAGTGCATCAAAAATGCAGTCTAGTTAATTGTATGGAAAAACGTCCATGAAAATAAAAGGCTGTTATATGATGGGCTGTATAAGGAATTATAATAATATAATAATAATATTTTCCAAAAGTAAAAAGACTTTATCGTAAAGGGAGATCCAAGCATTGATTAACACAGCGGCCACCCATCCCTTACCCTGTGTGAAGTCCAATTTGAGCAATAACATCATGGGAGGATTGCAGCGATTTGCTGATTTGTTATATTATTTTGATGCCCCAGTCAAGCATGGAGGGAGGAAGGGGTGGCCCGGGGTTTGCAAAAGCCTGGACTTTTTCTTTCATACACTTAAGCCAGTCCTGTCCTATCATAAGTTTCCTTTATGTGCAATTTCCTGACTTGCAAACATACAGTATCATAAGTGAGTACACCTCACATTTTTGTTAATATTTTATATCTTTTTATGGGACAACACTGAAGAAATTACATACACCATGTACACTGACTGCTTTACATTGTATAACAACACACAGCCATTAAAGCGGAGCGGAACCTATTTTTGCTGGCCCAGTCATTCATTTGGGCGGGGCGCACACGGCTACAGGGAAGCTGAGGGTTTCACACAGTGGGGCATACTGCTTTATAGGTCTCTTGGGTATGGAATCCACTAGAGCTTCACAGGTTGCCACTGGAATACTCCTTTATGGTGACATCAGAGCTGGTGGATGTTACAGACCTTGCGCTCCTCTGCTGTTTTGAGGATGGTCCACCGATGCTCAGTAGGGTTTAGGTCTGGAGACTTGCTTGGTCAGTCCTGCACCTTTACCCTCAGTTTCTTTAGCAAGGCAGTGCTCTTCTTGGAGCACTTGCGCAACCCCAAACCATGAAACTCCACCACCATGTTGATTGTAGGCAAGGCACACTTGTCTTTGTACACCTGACCTGCTTTCCACCCTGCATGCTTGACACCATCTCAACCAAATATGTCTCATCAGGACATGGTTCCAGGAGTCCATGTTCTTAGTCTGCTTGCATTCAGCAAACTCAGGCTTTCTTGTGCATCATCTTTAGAAGAGGCTTCCTTCTGCAATGACAGCCATGCAGACCAATTGGATGCAGTGTGTGCTATATGGTCTGAACACTGACAGGCTCACCCCGCCACCCATTTAACCTCTTGACAATGCTGTAAAGGCAGCTTGTGTGTATGATGCTGAGAACACTCATCATCTTTGGTCGACCATGGTGAGGCCTTTTCTGAGTGGAACCTGTCTTGTTAAATAACTGTATGTTATTTGCCACCATGCTTCAGCTCCGTTACAGGGTGTTGTCCATCTTCTCATAGCCTAGTCCATCTTAATGTAATGCAACAGCCCATCTGGTGTACATGAAAGTCATGCTCACTGTCTGGTTCTACTGAAAACAGTAAAATCTCTCTCCTACCATATCTGGATGATCTCCTGATCTAGGGACCATTCCTGCAGGCAGCCAAGAAAAGGGTGGCATTGACCACCATGGAACAGTTCAACCCTGAAAATGGACTTGGACAAGGATGGAAAATGTATTTCTCACAAAGGAGAAACGGTTACATCTCAAGGCCGGTGTGCTTCTAATTCTTAGGCACAAGTTCCCAAAGTTTTGTCAGTGTATGAAGGCATTCAGCCACCTTTCCCCCTTTTCTTCATTGTTGCATGCAACAGCAAAATAAAATCCTAGAGCAGGGGTACTCAACTACTTTCAGTGGAGGTCCACTTACCAGGGTCTGCCGTGGGATAAAGGTCCGGGGGGGGGGGGGGGGGGTGTAAGTAAGAGTGCCAGCCCGGACAGGACGAGCGCGCCCAAGCGCATCAAGACCTGTCATGAGGGAAACAGGAGGATCACAAAACCTAAATGGAAGCTGCCTGGCTGTTACTTCCCAGAGCCAAAGATGGGGGGGGGGGGGGGGGGGGGGAGGTCCAACACCTGCCATCAGAAACCAAAGCATTTCACCCAGGGGCAGGGGGCTAACATACATCTCCAGGGCTGAGGGGGTGAAAAGATACCCTCAGAGGCAAGAGGTGAACCTGCTCTAAAAGTAGTATAAAGTAGGGACCTGTACCGATACTTGCACAAAAAGGCAAAGTAATGGTGGAAACCATAGCTACATTTCCTATAGGTGGCAACGGGGGGAGGGGACCCAGAACTACACTTGCCAATAGGGGGAACCCAATACAACTATAGGCTCAGGGCAAAGATGGGGCACCTAGGCAGCAAAAGGTTAAACACCAAAGGTGGCCCACAGGAAAAGTGGAGAGGGCAGTAAAGCCAGATCTAGGGGCAAAGTGGATAAGGGAGCCAATTAGAGCCAGGCCCAGGGGCACAGTGTAAGGGGGCCCAACGGCGGAGCTCAGAGCTTGTGAGGGAAGCCGCGAGGCCTGCAGCCAGCACCTGCCGCACAGAGCCACAGGTGCCGCGCCTGTCACACAGCACCTCTTATGAATGGCGCCACACCCGCTCCGGCCGGCTTCCCCCCAGTCACGCCTCCCGCTTACCCGGCACAGCTGCTCGCTCCCCTCCACCGGAATACACAGCGCCCGCAACGGCTCCTCACACAGGACAATGACGGCGACACTTCCACAGCACCGGCCCCTACGTCCGCTACCAGGATCGCAGCGTCACCTTCCAACCAATCACAGGCCGGGAACTCCCAGTTAAATGACGGGCCCCCCCTATAGCTACGCCCCTGCTCTCACCGTGCGCAATATCCAGCCAGCCCGACTATTGAGTCCAGGGCAGCCGCGGAGGAGGAGACAGCGCGTCATCAAGCGGCGCCCGAAAAGGGGACCACAGGCGGGGGCGATCGCCACAGTCCGGCCCTGGGCAGCGGTCCGGACAAATGGCGTCTGCGGTCCGGATTCGGACCGCGGTCCGCCATTTGAGTACCCCTGTCCTAGAGCATTGTTCAGCATAGAAGCTGGTGCCTAGATTGGATTGCTAACTGAGGAGAGAACGGAGGTCGGGGGGTGGGGGGTTGTCCTTCAGAGGCTGATTGAGTAGAGATTGTGGATATAAGAGAAAATCTGGCAGCAGGGCCGCTATCCAGACATAGTATTTTCAAAGGATTTTGGGAAAATACAATGTCCATATACAGTTGCAGCTTTCTTTGACACTCAAGTTAATGCACTGGTGCATTGTAATGGCTTATGTGCTAAGATAATCTAATTAGTTGAGCTGTATTTCTGGGTTAACTATTGCTACAACTGTATTACATTGAGTTTTAAAGGGCCAAACTTAAGCAAAATCAGAGCTCTCCAGAGGCCATTTCTCTTCTTTCATGCAATTCCTAACATTCATCCAGGGTCTTGAAGAGCAGTATTTGACAATTATTGGTATAATAAATAAAGAGAATTGGATAAAAGTTGCCCATAATTGGAATAATCTGTGCAGGACCAGGTGAGCAGTACCTCAGTGTAGCGCTAATCATATGGTGGAGCTTCTTCTGTTGGGTTATTAGTAATGTGAACAAGGTTTGGCCAGGGAGAAGGGGATTTTGGAACTGTCCTGTTCCGATTCTACTGGTACCACTGACTGCCAAAATTTTGAGAGAGCTACAATCCAGCAGATCTGGCCACTGGCCTGCAAATGCAACAGCAACATAGAAGGTGGGATGTGCTCATCCAGTCACTATATGGAAGTCAAGGAGGTTCTAGAGGGGCCACATCCCCATCCTCACTGCTGCAGAGGCACGCTCCCACGCCCAGCCATGCAGAAAGGCTGGGACCGGGAGTGTGCCGCAGATCATGGTGAGACCAGGGAATATGGACACTCCCCTTTCTTTATGCTGGTGCTGTGGTCCAAGCAGAACAGTTTGCCTTGCATTCATATGCCCAGCAGGAGCTGGAGTAGGCACTGTGGGACTGGAAGGGAGGTACTTTACCTAAGAACTATCTGGGGGGTTTCACTTAGTGGAGCAATCCAAATCGGGATGCTCCAGGGACAAGGCCCAAAACCCAGAATATTTAAAAACTGGGATGCCCCACTCAGTGAAACACCTCGATCACCTAATTTTCATGCCTTTTCCTCAAGCCTACGGCACATGCGCGACCGGAGCATCATCATTTGCTGCACTTATTGTGCGCCCCCACCTGCCGCAACTGAATGGCTGTGGGGGACCGCACACAGACAAAGGGAGCCAAGTGATGCCATTTGCAAATGCAGCTAGGATTCTAGCAGGCTGCTGTAGCCACAGCATGGACTCAAGGAGCGGTAAGTGAGCTTGGCAGCCCTGGGGGGGTTTCATATTGCAGGTTGCCCCAGGGGAACAGACCAAAATCCCAGGATTTGGTCCAGTTTAGGATGTTGTGAATCTTTCTTAGTTGAGTACTACTTTTTGATTTCCCAATCTTATTGGAATCGCCATTGTCCTCCACTAGGCAATAAGGAAAATGTGTGCTTACCATAAAGTCCCCCTGAACTCCTTTCAATGCAAACTGGAACGATCATACCCATATCCAAGACGTGTAGTCCAGTGATGTCTTTGCATCGAGTTGCAGGGCATCCAACCCCCTTAGTCATGCTGGGATTGTACTATTTTCTGTAAAACTACTTCTCTGATGACCTTTTAAGTGAACCAATCACCAAGATTTCGACTATCCTGGTGACTGGTCCCCTGCCCCGGGGGGATCACAATGTAGGATGCCCTCCTATGTGAAACCCCCCAGATCACGGTTTGTAAGTGATGCCATGCAATCGTCTCTTTGCTACTTCCAAGTGCTCAGAGCTGAAGAGCTTGTGATGTTTGGATATAGGTCTTCATATTTATAAAGCCATAAATCGAACTTTAAAATTCAGTTATTTTGTACAAAGCTTTTTGTACTCATACACACACACACACACTATAACAAAAGTGCCTACCCTTAGCAAATAGCAGCTGTAAAATAAATATTAAATTGCTTCTAACCTTACCCCAGCCGTATTCTAATGGCTGGAGTAACATTTAAAAATTGATTTCTGATTGGGGTCCATGCCTTGTGCACACAACTGTTCTTTGAAACACTTTAATAAACAAAGAAAACTACTTCAGAAGCCGTAATGTTATGGGACGTTTCATGACTACACATAAGATAAGACAACAGGGTGAGGCTAAACACAAAAATAATTTAGTTATAATAAACAAGAATGCAACAGGTTGCTGCAGGGCTCTGACGTAGGTGCTCAGGGTCATGTGCTTTATCTGTCATCTACTCCTGACCTGGGGTCAATAGCTCTCTGCTGTACCAGCCACTCCTGTACACTCCCTGGCAATCAGTGTTCTTGTTAATCTCTTGAGAGCAGGAAGGGCCCATCGTCTCATAACCCTACTGGTCATTCTTTGTATGGGAGGGAACACACTTGTGTACTGCTGAAATACCAGAAGCACCTTGTACACAATAACATGTGCTACCATTCCACTCGAGGTGAAAGCATTGATTGTGATGCTAATAATAAAAATGACACCCAATACATGTACAAATAACTAATATTTGAGAGATGGTAATTAAACATGTACAAAATAATGAATGTAGCATAAATTACAACTGACCCTAATGAATACATCTCTTCCTGTCTAAAAATCTAGTAAGGGTCATTACAATAAAAAAAACCCTACAGTATACCTAGTAACTTTAAATAAAACAATTATGAGAAAAAAAACTACTGTGCAATAGAAAAAGCTAAAGCTGTGCTGCCATTTAGAACCAGCGCCGGGGGGAGAATTGGGGCCCTGAAGCAGCTGGATGATCAGGCGGCGACATCCAAAAGGTAAGCAAGCAGGGCCCGATGGGAGGGATCGGCCACATTTATCTTTAGGTCTGATGTTCCTCTCTAATAGTGGGGTCATACTAATTATTTGATGAACTAAGTATAACTCTGGGTTCACATTTTGGTGTGAATTAAAACCTGCATCTCAGTGTTTTAACGTTAACACACAAAGTGCAATAAAATTGTTTGCTCTTACTGTTCCCTAAAAATCACCTGTACCTGTGACCATTTGTAAGTGATGTACATCATTATTCTAAGTATACAGTACGTCCTGCTCCAGATATAATACTTACACTTGGATTATCCTCCACCAGATGGCGCTGTGCACTGCAGACATGCAAAAACAGGCTCCTCCCGGCCCTTCATATACCCAGGGACCTCCCTCAAATCCCCAGATTTCTCTGCAGTGCTGACTGCGAAGACATGAAGTATCACTCTCTCGCAGGTGAGCGGGGCTATTACAGCCTGCGGCCCTGTTGGGCTATTCCCACCCGTCCTCCTTGTGATGTGCCTCCCAGCCTGGGCTGCGCTGGTTGGGTGAAGGTAGGCAGCACCATGCGTACTTAACGGAGCCATGCTCCACCGCTGTCCCCCACCAAAGGGTAGGCGGTTTAGGCTGATGGTGAGCCTCTAGTGGATGTCCCTCCCGCACTATTGCCCCATGCCCCATGTAGCGGTGGACCCTGTGTAAAGGGTCGCCATCCTCCCTCGTTTCCCCCCGTATTCGGGGGGGAAAGAAGGGGGGGTGTGTGTGTGGCGGTCTCAGTGTACTGCATTGTTATGCTTATGGCCGTAGTTTTGCCCTTGGTGGCAACCGGGTGTCAGAGCCGCGCTGCTTGCTCTTTTTATTTGGCCGCCACCGTCTTTGCCTTCTCACTTTTTCATTAAAATTTACTGGCTGGGTGGCGGCGTCATCAGACTACTAGTATCCATTAGCAGATGCTTTTAACTGGCATATCTTATGCTTGGCTTGTCAAGCCTGGACGGCTAACTCAGAGCTTCGCGCTCTTTGGGGGAGGCGGGGACCCGGCGTGGCGCGCTCCGTGTCACGCCCAGATTGAGCCCGCCCTTCGAGGTTCGGTTGGCGCCATTTTGTTGCTCTTCGCGTGCGTGTTTGCGGTCCTTTTCCTCCCCAGGTCGGTAAGTGTCCTCACGGGCGATTTCATCATTAGTATTTTCTCTGCTGCGCATGGCCCTGACACCTCTTATTCCCCTTCTGTCTTTCAGACGTCAAAGATTCCGGTGGCTTCTCCCGGCCTAACATATATTGTAGCGGGCTTACAAAATTCTCCCACATTCCTAGTGGGTCTTTGGGACATGCAGGGTTGCCTATTGCGTAAATCCCTACTGGCATATATTACATTAATAATCACCATATGGAGGCATCTCAGAATTATCTGACCGGGGTCCCTCCGGGACAAGACCGGCTGTGTACAGCGTGTGGACTGCCCCATGCTGATGCGGACAGAGCACGGGTCTTCGGACCCTGTGCTGAACAAGTACTGGCCCTGTGGCTGCGCCTCGTTTCAATACACCTCTCTCCCCGTGCTTAAATCTCACTCCTGATGAGTCGCACTCGAGCGGGAATGACCAGCAAGTCGTGCCGCGCAGACTGCCTACGGCCGATCAGGTGATTTCGAGGTTGGCAGAGCGCTTGGGCCCTGGTAAGAAGCGGTCCCTGACGCCTCCGGTTTCGCCCATTCCTTCTGAATCTGAGGAGTTCACTGCTGAGCAAGGTTTTGCTCTTTCTGATGAAGGTCGGCTATTCTCTGACTCGGGCTCATCTGACGAGGGGCTGAGGAGTCATGATGATTCAGGCCCCGGTTCTTGGGGCCTGTGCGACACCGACGAATTACTGATAAAGATCTTCGAGGTCTTGTCTATCTCTCTCCCTGGTGAGGCTTCCAGGCCTAGAAGGGAGAGTTTCCATACAGCGCCGCCGCGTTTGGATTTTCTGGAGCAGGATCACTTCCAGGCTCTTGTGCTAAAAGAATGGCAATGCCCCAGTAAACTTCCAGGGGACTGGAATTGGAAATACCCTTTTCCCCCTGATGTGGTTAACTGCTGGTCATCACCTCCCGTGGTGGATGCACCGATCATTGGGGTTCTTAACCCCCCCTTTATTGCAGCCCCTACTTATCGTACCCTTCGGGATGCTGAGGACCGGCGCATTGATAGGCTGGCTTCCCATGCCTTTTCTTGTGCAGGGACTACTCTGCGCCCGGTCTGTGCCGCGGCCATCGCTGCAGTGGCCGCTAGGACCCTCATCAGAAAGATGATTGATCATCAACCTGAGGATCTCCCCTGGGAGGTGTTTAATGCACTCTCCAGTTGTGATGTATTTGTAAGATTTATCCTTTTGGCGCTGGATGACACCATCAGCATGTGCGCAAGAATTTCCGCCCTTGCGGTAGCTATACGCCGACTGGTCTGGCTGCGACAGTGGGGTGTTGACGATGCTATAAAAAAGATTCTTACTGCGCTTCCCTTTAGAGGGTGACGCCTATTCGGGGCCCGTCTGGACCTGTTTGGGAAAAAAAAGGCAAAACACCCCTTTGCAGAAGGTGGTCTCGGCCTTCTCTGGGCAGGGGCACCCCTCCACCCTCCTATGTTAGTGTCAAACCCGAACCAGGGGTGTCCTTCCAGCTTTTTGGTATAGATCCCTGCCCCAGGAGTGGCAGACAACGCCCTGGTCCCTCCGGCAGGACTAAGTCCAAATCTTTTACCAAAACCCCCCAAGCATGATGGGGCGCCCTCGCCCGCCTGGGCGAGGGGATGGCCGCAGCACCTTGCCCCTATCAGGAGGTGTCATGCTTCGTTCTGAGGGAGTCAGGAGGAAGTTTCCTCTGGATGCAGGATAGTGTCTGCTGGGCGGCCCCCTCCCGAGATTGTCAGGATGCTCCTGGTCCCTGCCTCTCTTCTGGTGTTGCCGCCGGCCTGCGAGGTCTGGGGTCACCTGCAGGTTGCCCTTAACAGACAGAGGCAGGGGCCTCTACACCAACCTTTCCACATTCCTCCAAAAGGATGAGACACTCTGCCCATTATGGCCTTCCATAGGTGAGGCAATTTACATTCACAGACGTTTTTCTGCATGGTTTCTCTGAGTTGGGCCGCCAGTGCCCTGTGTCCAGGGACCTCTTGCCGTCTGTGGGGACCTAAGATGCTTATTTCATTGCCATTGTGCCTTCCGGGCACCAAGGATCTTACAGGTTAGTGTTGGTGCTCCAACACTACTGAGACCAAGGGGCGTCCGCGCAAGGAACTGCCTGGTCGTCCCTCTTTGCTTCCCAATCTCTACGTCAGGCCGAGTTTGTTACTCGGCTGGTGGTGTCCTTTTGGGAGTCTTTGGATGGGTGCTCAATCACCTCAATTCCTCTTTTTCCCTTTATTGGTATCTCCATTCCTAGGGTTGAACTTGGTTTCGGTTCAGATGGGAACCTGCTTCCTTGACTATAAAATGGACAATCTGGTTGCATGGGCTCGGTCCCTCTTTGCTGTTACCGTCTCTTTACCAGGCTGGATTACAGCTGGTGGGCCTGTTGGTGGCCGTTCAAAGGTTGTCCCTTATGCTCAGTGCCCTTGGGCTCTTCTGCTACTCATATGGTAAATGCTCGACTGGGTTCCAGCTTCCCTGGAGCTGGGTCTGTGTACCCTTCCACCTTGGTACAGTGGTTACCCCTGAGACTGTTGTACTAGAGGTTCCAGTCAGGGGGCGCCCCCTTCCTTGCGTCTTCCTGTAGTTGGATACCAAATCTATCAGGTTGACGGAGGGGGGACTTTTTTCTTCTAAATTCCCCTGTGGTTCCGGGGGAGGTGGGACCTTAGGGGTCCATTCACCTGTCTATTTTGAAGCGGTAGGCTTTCAGGTTGGCTCTATCTCGCTGGACTTCTCCCTTGCGGGATCTGGCTATTTGGGGGCCCCTTGGTCTGTCTGACGACAGTGGCCTGTATTAATTTTCTGTGTGGACTCAGAAGCAGGATGATCCTCCAGGAAGGTGTCTGACCCTGATCTGGGTGGAGGACAGCGTTCCCTGCATATCTGCGATATTCGCTCCGGTGGATGTCCTTCTGCGACAGGATGTGCTAATTCTTGTGTCTCCATGTGATCCGTCTAGTGTGGATCTTTCTGGGGCCGTCACTATCATGGGTTCTAGGCCCTTGTTTCCCTGTCTCAGATTGTTCTGACCTTGGTCATGAGGCTTCGTAACTTTATGCTGGACATTCTGTTCTGTATGGCTTATCTTCATTCACCCTGCTTGACAGGGTTCTGTGCAAGTTTGCTCTGGAAGGGGGAACCAGTGATACTGGCGGCCCTTGGGTGGCCTAGTGGAGTGTGGTTTGCAGATGTGGTTCTGTGGACAGCGGACCTGTACGTCCTGTCAGGAGTGCTGACCTGCTCACTCAGGCCCCCCTTTTCTATTTCACCCCAATCTACAGATTCTGGTCTGGATGGTCTGACGGTTGATTCATCCACCTTGATGGAGATGGGCGTACCTTCTGGGTGTCTGTGACTTCTGGAAGCCTAGGAGTTGGCTTCTTCTTCCTCTTCTTCCATCTATTGTGGGGTATTGTTTACCCATATTGATTGGTGTGAGTTTTGGTCTCTCCCCTGTGGGCGCGCTCTGTTCCCAGGGTTATATAGTTATTACAACATGGGTTGGAGTTGGCTCTCCTACTCGGTGCCCTGGTGGTTCAGGCTCTGCCCTGTCCGTCTTCTGCAGAAGTCTTTAATCAGTTCCTTGCCTGGGTTGACTTTTCTTTCAGGGATTGCTCAGTGGCATCCCCCACGTAGTTCTAGGGTTCCTGGTGGGATTTGATTTCTATTCTGTTTGCCTTGCGGGGTGTTCCCCTTTGGCTCTATTCCGGATGCTGTCTGACTGTTCTTATCCGTAAGGTTGTCCTTCTGGGGCTGTTACTTCAGTCGGCCGTATGCCTGAGCGGGCGGCTCTGTTTAGCTAGCCCTCGTTCTTTGATGTATATTCACAGAGATGAGGCAGTGTTCCGCCTTACGCTGGATCTTCTGCCTAAGGTGGTGTCTTAGGCTCAGGTATTAAGACATTGTCCTTCTGGGATTTATTCCTTGTAACGCTGAGGCAAGGGAATCTATTTTCCCTCAATAGGTGCTGGAATTTTTTTCCTGGCTTGTCCCTTAGGGGGACTGATGCTCCTTGAGGTTGTGGGCACCTACATCTGGATGGGCCTGATCTCGTCTGCCTCCAGGGGTTAAGCGGCCTTGGGCCTAGCCTTTACTTGGATAGATGTCCCTTCTGGTCCTGGGGAAGGTTTGGCTTCTTCCTGGGCTACTGTTAGCTTTTGCTCTTGTTAGGCTGTTTCTCAAGCCTATTCCTTAAGGGGAAGAGTTCTTCTCACTCTATTCTGATTACACTGGTGCCTTGGTATCTTTGGGCCTTTCAGCACCAGGTTTTGTTGAACAGGTTTGCTTGAACGCTACTTGTTTTTTTGTTCGTACCCTTTCAAAGGTTGTTTTGATGTTGACGTTAGAGCTTTTACTCGTGTCGCTCTTGGTAGCGAGGTTTGCAGGTGACAGTGCTTTCAACTGTCTGCTGTTGCCTTTTTTTGTTGGGGATCCCACCCTATTCTATGGACACTGCTATTGGATGTCCCAAGTGTAAGTATTATATCTGGAGCAGGACGTACTGTATACTTAGAATAATACAATTCTGTGAAATACTCACCTGTAGAATTGGTATTATACGTATACAGTACGTCCTGCTCCACCCCACCCTGGTTTTTGCATTATTCTGGATCCCCTGTATGGTGATTGTTGTTATTGTTATCATTACCAGTTGTTTTTGGTGGTTGAATTCTCCCGGCTTCTGGTTCACTGCTTTTCAATGCTGGGGATTTGTGGGAGGTCCCTGGGTATATGAAGGGCCTGGAGGAGCCTGTTTTTGCATGTCTGCAGTGCACAGCCCCATCTGGCGGAGGATAACCTAAGTGTAAGTATTATATCTGGAGCAGGACGTACTGTATACTGTAGGGATCCTCCCGGGGGATGGTGTGTTTGGACACAGTTCACAGCAGACGTAGATTTTATAAAAGCAGGTCTTGGTGTTTATTCATGGCATAAACAGTCCAGCAAACAAAAATATACAGCAACAACGTGCTTCTTTTATACAATCAAAATAAAAGACCTAGCCCGGCTGGGCACTTACTAACAGGTTCTTCTCACCTATCTGACACTTTCAAAGCACAGCTTTCGCCTGGATATCGCAGGGTAAGTTTCAGCTCCAGCAGTGGCTGCGCTCGCAGCTTCCTCCAAACACCCACAGGCTGTTCATTCCTGGCTGAGAGCAATCACCTGCAGGCTCTGCAGAGCTTTTACCTTCCCAGGCTAATTAGGATCAGAGCTCACCTGATCCAAAACCCAAACTGGATCGGCGGGGTGTGGAATGACAGGTCCCTCTACCAAACCTACCTGCCATTCCATATAAATCCAGGCCCGGCAAGATTAAACAACAACTCAGCAGCATATCACTGCTGAGAAACAAATCAATCCTGGACTTACCATCTCACCCTGCGTAGTAACCTAGGTGAAATGTACACCCCCTCGACCACTTCTCCAGTGACATGTCTACAATACGTATAATACCAATTCTACAGGTGAGTATTTCACATAATTGTATTTTTAATGACCAACACCCTTACAAGAAACAGTGCTCATCTGCATCCCTCCCCAGGGCGAATCAGATTGCCGCACATAAAAATTATAAAATTATAAATAAAAATGTCCTATTCTTAGTATACAGTACGTCCTGCTCCAAATATAATACTTACAATCGGGTTATACTCCGCCAGATGGCGCTGGACTGCAGAGACATCGAAAATAGGCTCCTCCCGGCCCCTCAAATACCCGGGGACCTCCCACAAATCCCCAGAATTTCTCTGCAGTCTGGCTGCGAAGGACGAGAAATTGGCTCTCTACTCGCAGGTGAGCGGGGTTATTAACCTGCGGCCCTGTAGGACTATTCCCACCCGTTCCACTAGTAATATGCCTCCCAGCCTTGGTTGCGCTGGTCGGGTGAAGGTAGGCAGCACCGCTGTTGGTGCTTAGGAGCGCTGCTCCACCGCAATCCCCCACCAAAGGGTAGGCGGTTCAGGCTTATGGTGAGCCTCTATTGCTGAAGACCGGCGTATTGATCAGCTGGCATCCCATGCCTTTGCATTGTCGGGGATGGCGCTGCGCCCGGTCTGTGCCTCTGCCATTACTGCTGTGGCCACTAGAACCCTTATCAGTAATATGCTTGATAGTGCCCCTGATGATTTGCCTTGTGAGGTGTTTAAAGTGGACCAACACCCAGGATTTTGACTATCCTGGGTTTTGGTCCACTTCGGTGGGGCACCCCGATCGGGGGTGCCCCGCTGTGTGAAATCCCCCAGAAAGCCCCAAAAACTCACCTCTCCCCGCTCCCACGTGACCGCTGCAGCCAATCCCCGCCGGCGGACAAGCGGGAGGCAGCGACGTACAAGAGAGCGCGCCCGCCGATCGGGGTGCCCCGCAGTCAGGGAGCTGATCGGTCCGGGAATCTTATAGATTCCCGGGCCGATCATGGGAGGGTGTTGGTCCACTTTAATGCACTCTCCAGTTGTGATGTTTTTGTAAATTTTGTCCTATCAACATTGGATGACACCATCAGAATGTGTGCCAGAACTTCTGCCCTCGTGGTGGCTATACGCTGCTCGGTTTGGCTGCGCCAGTGGGCTGCTGACACCGCTGTCAAGAAGGCCCTCACTGGTTTTCCCTTTAAAGGACTGCGCCTATTTGGGGACCGCCTAGACCTCTTTGCTAAGGGAGGCAGGTTACCCCAGCGCAGGCGGCAATCTCGGCCCTTTCGGGGTCAGGGTTCCTTCTCCTCCCCTTACCGTGGTGCAAGACAGGGAAGGGGGGTTTCTTTCCCTGGGGCCTGGGGAGATTTCTGGGGTAGAGGCAGAGGACGTGGACGTCCTGCCTCCTCCTGGGGTCCCAAAGCTAAATCCTCCCCTAAGCCCCCTCAGGCATGATGGGGCACCCTCACCCATCCGGGTGGGGGGGCGGCTGCAGCACTTCGCTCACGTCTGGAGGCTTCATGTCTCAGACCGGTGGATTCAGGAGGTAGTGTCCTCCGGTTGCAAGTTGGAGTTTGCTGCCGATCCCCCTTCAAGGTTCATCAGATCCCGGATTCCTCAGGACCCTGTGTCAGCTCAGGAGCAAGTGCAAGCAGTGCAAGGCCTCCTGGAGCTGGGGGTCATCTGCCAGGTCCCCTTAAGAGAAAAAGGCAAGGGCTTTTATTCCAACCTATTCACAGTACCCAAAAAGGATGGTTCTGTCAGGCCCATCCTGGACTTAAAGACTCTCAACAAGTTTGTCAGGGGCAGGCGCTTTCGCATGGAAACTCTGCGCTCTGCCATCAGTTCCTGCGCCAAGGGGATTTCATGACTTCTGTGGACATCAAGAATGCTTACCTTCATATTCCTGTGTTCCCAGGTCATCAAAGGTTCCTCAGGTTTGCTCTGATGGATCAACACTACCAGTTTGTGGCCTTGCCCTTCGGCCTCACTTCAGCTCCCAGGGTGTTCACCAAGGTGCTGGCTGGCGTGATATCTCTGCTCAGATGTCAGGGCGTTCGCGTGCTTCCCTATCTGGACGACATCCTCATCACTTCCCAGTCTCTACATCAGGCAGAGTTGGATACTCAGCTGGTGGTGTCCACTCTGGAGTCATTTGGATGGGTGATCAACCACCCCAAGTCCTCACTGTCCCCTTCCTTGGTAACTCCATTCCTAGGAATGAGTCTGGATACAGTTCAGGCAAGGATCTTCCTTCCTCAGCCGAAGGTGGACAGTCTGATTGCACAGGCTCAGTCCCTCCTAGCTTGTCCCCATCTCTCCATCAGGCAGGGGATGCAGCTGGTGGGCCTGATGGTGGCGTGCTTCGAAGCGGTCCCTTATGCTCAGTTCCACTTGAGGCCTCTGCAACTTCACCTATTGTCAGTATGGGACAAGGACCCAGCATCCCTGGACAGTGTCTGTGTGCTCTCCCCCCTGGTCAGGAGGTCCCTCTTGTGGTGGATGGACTAAAGGAACCTGTTGGGGGGCGGATCATTTCTTGCCCCTTCCTGGGAGACGGTCACCACGGATGCCAGTCTGTCAGGTTGGGGGGGGGGGGTTCTGGAAGTCCCTGCGGTTCCAGGGGAGGTGGTGCCCTCAGGAGGCCCACACATCTATCAATGTCTTGGAGATGGGGGCGATCAGGTTAGTTCTGGCTCGCTTGACTACTCCTCTTCGGGGCCTGCCTGTTCAGGTGCGCTCGGACAGCCAGACGGCAGTTGCCTACATCAATCATCAGGGGGGCCCTCCAGGAAGCGTCTCTGATCCTGTCTTGGGCGGAGGCATTTCAGCTGTGTACATCCCGGGGGTGGAAAATCGCCTGGCGGACTCTCTGAGCAGGGGGACCTCTCGCCAAGGAGAATGGTCCCTATGCAGCAGGGTGTTTCAATCTCTGTGTCACCGTTGGGGCCAACCAGATGTGGATCTGTTTGCATCCCGCCACAATCACAAGCTCCCAGCCTTTGTCTCTCTGTCCCAGGATCCTCTGGCCTTGACTTCGGATGCGCTAGCAATGTCATGAAAGGACTTTCAGTTCCTGTATGTCTTCCCTCCAATCCCCCTGCTGGGCAGGGTTCTGCGCAAGATTGCTCTGGAAGGGGTGCCAGCAATTCTGGTGGCCCCCAGGTGGCCAAGAAGAGTGTGGTTCGCAGACGTGGTGCAGCTGGCAGTAGATCAGTACGCTCTGCCCTTGGTGCCAGATCTGCTCACTCAGGGCTCAATAAGCCATCCCAATTTACAAACTCTGGCTTTGACGGCTTGGCTGCTGAAACCTCCATCTTGATGAAGAAGGGGCTGTCTTCCGGATGCGGATACTTTGATTAAAGCTAGGAAGAAGTCTTCCTCTTCCATTTATTACAGGGTTTGGCGTGCCTACATTGACTGGTGTGAGTCTAAGTCTCTTCCCTGTCGTGTGTTCTCTATTCCCAGGATTCTGGAGTTCCTGCAGCATGGGTTGCAGATGGGGCTCCAACTCAGTACTCTGAAGGGTCAGGTTTCTTCCCTGACTATTTTCTTCCAGAAGTCCTTTGCTCAGCACCCTCTGATCAGGACTTTTTTCCAGGGGGTCACTCATGTGCGTCCCTCACGTAAACCTATGGCGCCTGTTTGGGATCTGAACTTGGTCCTGTCAGCCTTGCAGGGTGCTCCCTTTGAACCTGTGCAGGATGCTGCCTTGGCCATTCTTACGCTCAAGGTTGTGTTTCTGGTGGCTATCACTTCTGTCAGGCGTGTGTCTGAGTTGGCGGCGCTGTCCATTCAGCCCCTCTACTATGAGAGACACCAGGACAAGGTGGTGTTTCGTTTCAAACCTGACTTTCTGCCTAAGGTAGTGTCTGCTTTTCATTTGAATCAGGATATTGTTCTTCCTTCTTTGTGCCCTAATCCTAGCAATGCTAAGGAGAGAGTTTTGCACTCTTTGGATGTGGTTAGGTGTCTGAAGTACTATCTGGTGGCTATTACACCTTTCAGAAAAACTGATGCTCTTTTTGTGGTCCCTTCTGGTCCTAGGAAGGGTTTGGCTCCTGCCAAGTCTACTATCAGCAAGTGGATTCGTCAGGCTGTGATTCAGGCCTACTCTGCTAAGGAGAAGAATCCTCCCTTCCGCCTTACTGCTCATTCCACTCGTGCTGTTGGTGCCCCTTGGGCCTTCCAGCACCAGGCTTCTGTTGAACAAGTTTGCAAGGCCGCTACTTGGTCTTCTGTTCATACCTTTTCAAAGTTTTACAAGGTTGATGTTAGGGCCTCAGCTGATGCTGTTTTTGGCCGAAAGGTCTGCAGGCGGCAGTGGTTTAAACTGCCTGCTGCTGCCTTTTTTCTTGGGGATCCCACCCTACTTTATGGACACTGATATTGGATGTCCCGATTGTAAGTATTATATTTGGAGCAGGACGTACTGTATACTAAGAATAATACAATTCTGTGATTACTCACCTGTAGAATTGGTATTATGAGTATACAGTACGTCCTGCTCCAACCCACCCTTGGTTTTGCATTATCTTGGATCCCCTGTATGGTTGTTATAATTGTTATAGTTGATAGTTTGGGTTGTTTTATTCTCCCGGCTTCTCGTTAACTGCTTTTCAATGCTGGGGATTTGTGGGAGGTCCCCGGGTATTTGAGGGGCCGGGAGGAGCCTATTTTCGATGTCTCTGCAGTCCAGCGCCATCAAAAAAAGGTCAGACCCTCCCGGCCCATAAATACCTGGGACCTCCCACTCATTCCCCAGTTTTCCATCTCTGCAGAGGCGAGCAAATCAGAAGATGATTTCTCCTCCTTGCAGGTAGCCAGGATGACTCCCGGCCACTTTTTATTCTTCTATTTCTGCCCGGATCCCTTCTATTAAGTTACTTGCCTCCCAGCCTAGGCTGCTGGTCCGGGCAAAGGTAGTTGGCACCCCTGGTGCTTAGGAGCCGTGAGAGGGGTAGGCGGCTATCCGGGTTGGTGATCCTGGTTTGGGATGCCCCGTCCCTTGGCCCTACCCTGGCATGGATTCCCCCTCTCCCGGATACCCTTAGAGGGGGGGGGGGGGGGGGACGGGTCCCTTTGGGGATTCATCCTTTATTAGTGTGTGGTGCTTCACTGAGTGTGTGTGTGTTTTGACTGGTGCTGGCAGGACGCGGCGCCGGCCTCCGGCGTGTGGTAATGGCGCCTGTGGGCGCCCATGAGGCGCTTCTCCTCCTTGGGGCTGGGTGGACCATTGACACTATTAAAGGGGGACTCTCCCGGTCCTAAGGTCCCTGGTTAAATTTAGTGGCTTAACATTCCTCCCACTCGGGACTTAAAGGGGCATCCCGGGTTGCATTACTGCGTAATTCCCTCGGAGCATTGTACATATATATATCCATTTAAAAAAATCACCGTATGGAGGCATCCCCGGATACTGGGCTTGTGCCCCCCTCGGGGCAATCCAGGCTGTGTTTGGGGTGTGGGGTATCCCTTTTGGGGGATGATGTATTTCTTTGTGTACCCTGTGCGCAGCGGTCTATTACGCGACAGACCGGATCTCAGGCGTCCGGTTCTGCTCCGCCAGTCTCCTCTCCGTCTCCCCCTCGCTTGACACGTACCCCATGTGATGTGGTCATTGGCGGGGAGTCGCAATCTGAGGTGTGTGCCAGATTGGCCAATCTTGAAAAAATGTTTTCCAGTGCCGTTGCTAAAAAGGCCACGGCAAAGAGAAAACATTTGTATACGGCTGCGCAGGCCTTTTTATAGGGAGGATTCTAACTCCCTGGATTGGTCTGATTTTTCCCCGCGTGAGGAAGGGGAGTTGTATGAGGAGTCTGATGACTCCGATGATCAGAAGTTTGTGGGCGCTGATACCGAGCAGGGCCAGGGGGATTCTTTGGATACCGCTAGGGTCCTGGCTCATATGTTTGAGGTCCTGGCTATTTCTCCCCCCGAGGCAGCTCCTCCGCTGAAGGGGGAGTTCTTTGAAGTAACTAAGCCGCGCTTGGAATTTCCTTATCAAAAGCATTTTGATGGTATCATTCTCAAGGAATGGGAGAGGCCGACTCGGCTTCCGGGTGTTCCACTGGGTTGGGACAAGAAATATCCCTTTCCGGCGGACGCGGTGAAGCACTGGTCGTCTCCCCCCCGAGGCGGATGTGTAGTGGCCCGCACTGAATGCTGCAAACAGCTGCTTCACAGCTGAGGGTTTGTCACAGCTTCACCACAGTGCTTGAGGTACATGTGCCATGCAATTGGAAGTATTGTCTCAAGTTTGCCCCTAGTGGTCACATAATTGTCATTACATGCTAGGCCTACGCCACATATTGTAAAGTGTTTATTTGTTCCTCCAACTGTCATTTAGCTGATGCAAAGTGAAGTCTATGACTCCTCTGTCACCTGACCATGCCGACCAATGGCAGGGCAGAGGAAGCCAGCTCCTCCTACCATCCTTGCATGGTCAGGCAGGAAGCCCTGTACCTAGAGGAGTCTGGTGTTAGCACCAGAAGGGAGAGCAGCTCCAGCCTCTGAGCTGGCTGCATGTGTGTCCCAGCTTTCTCCAGAAAACCTACTTCAGGCTTAGGCCTATGCCAGCCTCATTCTCCTACTCATCTCCACCTGTAACCAGTCACCCAAGGATGTTCACAGGACAGTTCTACCTCAGTAGGATAACTTTATTGTGTAAGAAGCCTACTGTCCGGATCGTCTGGAATTGGAGGGTCACCCGCCAGCGACCAAAACTAGTCTAGCTCTCATGCTAGTAGTCCACGCGCCTCTATGCGGTCGCCGTGTACGAGAGCAGCTTCATGTTCAGTAATTCTCAAGTTAAGTAACTCAAGTCGTCTCTACCTGTGCCCTTGCGGTGGGAATCTCGAACTCCAGGATCAGGTCTGTAAACTCTTCTAAAATCTTCTAACGTCATCCCAAGTTAGTATTACTATTCCCAGCATCTCTACAGCCCTAAGGCTTCAGCATAGACTCTCTCACTCTGCATCAGTAACCACTAAAGTCCTGTTTAAAGTTACTAAAGTTACCCTGGTTGCATCCAGAGGAAAGGACATTTACTTGGACACTTGTTCCAGCAATAAAAGCAACGTTGTTTATCCGAACCCTGTAATTGCTTTCTTCAGTGGGTGCCTTGACTAGGATACAGCGGGAACTGCAATGGTTAACTAGCCCTGGGGTCAAGACTACCAGCCACCAAATCCTCGAGCCATACACCGTGACAAGTGTTCTCCATAGGCTATCCCCAGGGGGTTACTCCAGATGCTCCTGTCTTGGGGTTGTCCAGCTCCGCAGTCCTCCATTCTCCGGAGTGCACTACTCTCAAGGATGGTGAGGATAAACGCATTGACCAGATGGCTTGTCATGGTTTTGCCAGTGTTGGATCGGCCTTGCGGCCGGTTTGTGCTTCTGTGCTTGTACTGGTTGCTGCCAGGTCGGTTGTTAGAGGATTGTTGACCTCGTCCGGGCTTGACCCGGCTAGTGAGGTGTTTGCCAACCTAAGCGCTGTGAGTTATATTCTAAGCATACAGCACGTCCTGCTCCAGATGTAGTAATTACATGTGGGTAATCCTCCGCCTGAGGCGCTGTTCACTGCAGACATGTAGAAAACAGGCTCCTCCCGGCCCTACAAATCCCCAGATTTCTCTGCAGTGCTCACTGCGAAGACATGAAGTATCACGCTCTCGCAGGCGAGCGGGGGCTTTACAGCCCGAGGCCCTGCGGGACTATTCCCACCCGTCCACTTTATGAAACAATATGCCTCCCAGCCTGGGCTGCGTCGGTCGGGTGAAGGTAGGCAGCACCTTAGGTGCTTACGGAGTTAGACTCCACCGCAATCCCCCACCATAGGGTAGGCGGTTAAGGCTAATGGTGAGCCTTCAGAGGATGCCCCTCCCGCATCAGCGCCCCATACCCCGTGTAGCGGTGAACCCTGAGTATTGGGTCACCTTCCTTCCTAGTTTCCCCCGCTATTGGGGGAAAAAGAGGGGGGGGGGTTGTGTGTGCAGACGGCTTAACATTGCCCCATTACACTGTGAGTTGAAGCCCTTGACGGCTACTGGGTGTCAGAGCCGCTTTTCAACACTTATCTTAACCTTAGCCGCAGCGCCTTAATGTTGTTTACTCGGCGCATACGGCGGCTCCGATCTCGGACGCTACTGGTTTATTCTCTTTCTTTCCTGTCATGTCAGTCCCTGAGGTGATTCACTCGCTAGGGGCTCAGTTTCTAACTGCTCGTTTTTCTATTGGTTACGAGCTCCGAGCTTCGCGCTCTCCGGGGGGGGGGGCGTGGTCTGATGTGGCGCGTTCCGCGTCATGTTCAGCTCTGGCCCGCCCTTCGAGGTTCGCTGGCGCCATTCCTTTCACGTGCGCGTGGTGAGGACTGTCCTCCCTCGCTGTTCTGTAAGTGCCCTCACGGGCGCCCTTTCTTTAGCTTTCGTTTCTCCTTGCTTGGCTCTGACATCCCTCTTCCCCTTGTGTCTTTCAGACCGTGAGCTTCGGTGGCTTCTCCCGGCCCGGCGTAACGCCCGGCCTTAACTTCTAAAACATCACTCCCACTTCCCAGCGGGTCATTGGGGCATCCAGGGTTGCTTTATAGCGTCAATCCCTACTGGCATATTGCACATAATAATCACCATATGGAGGCATCTTAGGATATTGTGAACGGGGTTCCTTCTGGACAAGCCCGTCTGTGTGTAGCTTGTGGGGTCTTACCTAGCAGCGGTGACAATGCACGGGTCTGCGTCCCTTGTGCACAGCAGGCGCTAGCCGGTCTCCCCACCTCTTCTGAGGCTGGGCCTGCACCTCGCCTCACTTCACCTACTCCCCCAAGTCTGAGCCTAACCCCCAATACCAGTGGGGATTCTCATTCTGATTTGGCCACTAGGCTGGCTAGTGTGGAAAACTTAATTGCTGGCTCCTTGGCGCGCAAGGCCACCGCCAAGAGGCGACATTTGAATCCTGAATCTACTATATTTCCTATAGAATCTGATGATTTACTTCTTTCCTACACTCATTCCCCCTCAGACGAAGGGGAACTGATCTCTGACTCAGGGTCCTACGATGACGAGTCCAGGGGACAGGAAGATTCTGGTTCTGATCATTGGTCCTCGGACGACATGGATAGACTGTTGACCCAGATCTTCGATGTATTGTCCCTCTCTCCCCCTGCCGCACCTCCCCGGCAAAGGGGGGATCTGTTCCACACCGCTAGAGCGTGGTTGGAGTTTCCTGAACAAACCCATTTTAATAGCCTCGTGCTGAAAGAATGGGAACACCCCAGCAAACTTCATGGGGTCCCTAAAAGTGTGGATAAGAAATATTCCTTTCCTGCTGACCTGGTCAAGTGTTGGACATCACCACCAGAGGTTGATGCCCCAATCCTAAGCCTGTCCAACACCTCTATTATGCACTCCCCCGACACTACTACGCTGCGGGATTCGGAGGATCGACGTGTTGACCAACTGGCATATCATGCCTTTGCATTTGGGGGAGCGTCGCTCCGCCCAGTGTGCGCCTTAGCCATCACGGCGGTGGCGCTCGGGACCGTGGTTAATACTGCTCTTGAAGGGGCGGATGACTTGCCCTCTGATGCTGCCAATGCTCTGGCCACCTGTGAAACTTTTGGGAACTATATCCTATCTGCCTCGGACAATGCTATTAAGTTGAGTGCTAGGGCTTCTGCTCTGGTGGTAGCCATACGCCGAGCGGTCTGGTTGCGCCAGTGGGCCGCTGATAACGCTGCCAAGAAGGCCCTTATGGGGCTTCCATTTAAGGGATTGCGCCTGTTTGGAGAAAGGTTAGATATCTTTGCCAAGGGTGGCAACTTACCCCAGCGCAAGCGTCAGATTCTGCCCTTTCGTGGCCCAAGCTCCCTGTCGACCCCCTACCGGGGGGCTAAGCAAGGCAGGAGTGTCCTTCGCTGGGCAGAGCCCTGGAACAAGAATAAGGGACGCCGTCCCGGTGCCTCCTGGGGGCCCAAGGCCCCTCCCAAGACCCCTCCCAAGACCCCTCAAGCATGAAGGGGCGCCCTCGCACGTCAGGGTGGGGGGACGTCTACAGCACTTCAAACATGTCTGGAGTCGACACGTCTCAGACCTGTGGATTCAGGAGGTAGTGTCCTCCGGTTACAAGATAGAATTTGCTGTACGGCCCCCTACCAGGTTCGTTGGGTCTCGGATCCCTCAAGACCCTGTATCAGCACGGGTCTTGATGCTGGCTGTGCAGGACCTTCTGGATCTAGGGGTCATTTGCAGGGTCCCCTTAAGAGACAGGGGCAGGGGATTCTATTCCAACCTTTTCACGGTACCCAAAAAGGACGGGTCAGTCAGACCCATTCTGGATTTAAAAATCCTCAACAGATTTGTCAGAAACAAGCACTTTCGTATGGAAACTTTGCGCTCGGCTATCGCCTCGCTGCGTCCAGGGGACTTCATGACATCTGTGGACATCAAGGATGCTTACCTGCACGTTCCGGTGTTTCCAGGACACCAAAGGTTTCTCAGATTTGCGCTGCTGGATCAGCATTACAAGTTTGTGGCCCTGCCATTTGCCCTCACGTCGGCTCCCAGGGTGTTCACCAAGGTGCTGGCAGGGGTGATGTCCCTGTTAAGACTAAAGGGCATACGCGTGTTGCCCTACCTGTAATAACCATCCGTTTGGGCTACGGATAAGAAATGTGGGCAGCACCAGTGAATATTTCTATAGGTGCACTGCTCTGTGGGTTAATACCCAAAAAACCAAATGCCCTACCTGGACGACATACTCATCACCTCTCGGTCTCTGCGGCAGGCAGAGCTGGACACTCAGTTAGTAGTGTCCACCCTGGAGTCATTCGGCTGGGTGATCAATTACCCCAAGTCCTCTCTGTCCCCCTCCTCAGTGACCCCGTTCCTGGGGATGATTCTGGATACAGTTCAGTCAAGGATATTCCTTCCTCAGCAGAAGGTGGAAGCCCTGACAACGCAGGCGATGTCCCTGCTTTCGAGCCCTCATCCCTTCATCCGGCAAGGAATGCAGTTGGTGGGCTCGATGGTGGCAAGCTTCGAGGCGGTGCCCTTTGCCCAGTTTCATTTGAGAATCCTACAGCTTCACCTTCTGTCAGTTTGGAACAAGAACCCAGCGTCCTTGGACGGGATATGGGTGGTTCCCCCCTCGGTCAGACAATCCCTTGCGTGGTGGTTGGACCACAGGAACTTGACAGATCCTTCCTGCCTCCCTCCTGGGAGACGGTCACAACGGATGCCAGTCTGTCGGGTTGGGGGGGATTCTGGAAGTCCCTGCGCTTCCAGGGGAGGTGGGGCCCTCAGGAGGCCCATCTACCTATCAACGTCTTGGAACTCAGGGCGGTCAGATTGGTGCTGGAACAATTGACCCATCACCTGAGGGGTCTGGCGGTTCAGGTACGCTCAGACAACAGAACGGCGGTTGCCTACATCAACCATCAGGGAGGGACCCGGAGCAAGGGGGCTCTTCAGGAAGTTTCTCTGATTCTAACATGGGCAGAGGCCAATGTCCAATGCATCTCGGCTGTCTACATTCCGGGGGCGGAGAACCTGCTGGCAGATGCTCTGAGCAGGGGGTCGTCCCGTCAGGGGGAATGGTCCCTCTGCAACAGGGTATTTCAGTCCCTGTGTCACCATTGGGGTGTGCCAGATGTGGATCTGTTTGCATCCCATCACAATCGCATGCTCCCGAGCTTTGTATCCCTGTCTCAGGATCCTCTGGCTCTGGCCACGGATGCCCTGTCCATGTCTTGGAGGGAGTTTCGGCTCCTGTATGTGTTTCTACCAATTTCCCTTCTGGGCAGAGTTCTGCGCAAGATTGCTCTGGAAGGGGTACCCGCGATTCTGGTGGCCCCAAGGTGGCCAAGAAGAGTGTGGTTCGCAGACGTGGTTCAAATGCCAGTAGATCAGTACGATCTGCCAAAGTTGCCAGATCTTCTAACTCAAGGGTCTCTACGCCATCCCAAATTACTAACTCTGGCTTTGACGGCTTGGCTGTTGAAACCTCCATCCTGATGGAAAAGGGTTTGTCTGCATCTGTAGTGGCTACTATGGTGCAAGCCAGGAAAAAGACTTCCTCTGCTATCTATTATAGAGTCTGGCGTTCTTACATTGACTGGTGTGAGTCCAGGTCTCTTCCCTGCCGGGAATTTTTAGTCTCTAGGGTGCTGGAGTTTTTATAACATGGTCTAGACTTAGGCCTTAAGCTTAGTACTCTGAAGGGCCAGGTTTCGGCCCTGTCTATCTTCTTTCAGAAGACCTTTCCCCAGCATCCTCTTATCAAGACCTTCTTTCAGGGGGTCACTCATGTGCGTCCCCCTCGCAAGCCTATGGTACCTGTTTGGGATTTAAACTTGGTTTTATCGGCCCTGCAGGGTTCTCTTTTTGAGCCTATTCAGGAGGCTGCTCTTGCTGTTCTCACGCTCAAGGTTGTCTTCTTAGTAGCTATCACCTCTGTTAGGCGTGTGTCTGAGTTGGCTGCCTTATCTATTCAGCCTCCCTACTATGAGAGACACCAAGATAAGGTGGTGTTCCGCTTCAAGCCAGACTTTCTACCGAAAGTCGTGTCTGCTTTTCATTTGAATCAAGATATTGTGCTTCCTTCTTTGTGCCCTAATCCTAGTAATCCTAAGGAAAGGGTTTTGCATTCCTTGGACCTGGTTAGGTGCGTCAAGTATTACCTAGTTATCACTAAGGCCTTCAGGAAGACTGATGCTCTCTTCGTTGTGCCTCACGGGCCTAGAAAAGGTTTGGCTCCCGCCAAGTCTACCATCAGTAAATGGATTTGTCAGGCTGTGGTTCAAGCCTATACTACTAAGGGGAAGTCTCCCCCCTTCCGTCTTACTGCTCATTCTACTCGAGCTGTTGGGGCTTCTTGGGCTTTTCAGCACCAGGCCTCTGTGGAACAAGTTTGCAAGGCCGCTACTTGGTCTTCTGTTCATACCTTTACTAAGTTTTACAAGGTTGATGTTAGGGCCTCAGCTGATGCTGTGTTTGGCCGCAAGGTTTTGCAGGCGGCAGTAGTTTAAACTGCTTGCTGTTGCCTTTTCTGTTGCTATTGGATGTCCCACATGTAATTACTAAATCTGGAGCAGGACGTGCTGTATGCTTAGAATAATACAATTCTGTGAAATACTCACCTGTAGAATTGGTATTATATGCATACAGCACGTCCTGCTCCAACCCACCCTGGTTTCACGTTGTTCTGGATCCCCTGTTTGGTGATTGTTATCATTACTATTATTGCCAGTTTTTGGGTGGTTGGTTTCTCCTGGCTTCTCCTTTCACTGCTTTTCAATGCTGGGGATTTGTGGGAGGTCCCTCGGTATGTGTAGGGCCGGGAGGAGCCTGTTTTCTACATGTCTGCAGTGAACAGCGCATCAGGCGGAGGATTACCCACATGTAATTACTACATCTGGAGCAGGACGTGCTGTATGCATATAATACCAATTCTACAGGTGAGTATTTCACAGAATTGTATTTTTTATTCTTTGTACTGTCCGCCCTGGATGATGCTTTGGTGATGTGTAGCAGAGCTGCGGCTCTGCTTGTGGCTATCCGCCAGTCGGTTTGGTTACGCCAGTGGGCGGCTGATTTTGTGTCCAAAAAGTAGCTCACGGCCCTTCCCTTGGTGGGGTTGCGGCTCTTTGGAGAAAAATTGGATTCGGTGGCAAAGGGAGGTAAGTTACCTCAGCGTAAGAAGCAGCGTTGCCCCTTTCGGGGGCGGCTTCCTTCTCTCAGTCCTTTCGTGGGGCTAGAGTCGGCAGGGGTTCGGGTTTCCCCTCGTCCAGAAGTGATTCCTGGACCAGGGGCAGGGGTCGGGCCCATCCAGGACACAGTTGGGGCTCCAAGCCTAGAGCCGCTGCCAAGCCGGCTCAGCAATGAGGGGGCGCCCTCACCCTTGCGGGTGGGGGGACGGCTGCTACTCTCGGACAGGTGGATTCAGGAAGTGGTGTCTTCCGGTTACAAGCTGGAGTTCGAGTTCTGGCCCCCTCACAGATTCTTCAGTTCTCGGGTGCCGTCAGATCCTCTGGCCGCCCAGGGGCTTTGGGCGGCAGTAGCAAGTCTTTTGGACATGGCTGTCATCTGCCCGGTGCCCCACTCAGACCAGGGCCTGGGCTTCTATTCCAATTTTTTCACGGTGCCCAAGAAGGACGGATCCGTTCGTCCCATTCTGGATCTGAAGTTGCTCAACAGGTTCGTTCATCCCCGGAAGTTCCGTATGGAAACTCTGCGCTCAGCCATCCACTCACTTCGTCAGGGGGACTTCATGACGTCCATAGACATCAAGGAGGTTTGTCGTGGACAATCGACATTTTCAGTTTGTGGCTCTTCCGTTTGGCCTTACCTCTGCTCCAAGGGTTTTTACCAAGGTGTTGGCAGGAGTGATGGCCATACTCAGAGCCAGGGGTATCCGCATCGTGCCCTATCTGGACGATCTTCTCTTCATGGCGTCTTCCCTCAGTCAGGCGCAGCTGGATACCAGGAATGTGGTGTCCACTCTGGAGAGTTTCGGTTGGGTGATCAACTATCCCAAGTCCTGCCTCACTCCCTCCAGGGTGGTGGAGTTCCTGGGAATGTCGCTGGATACTTCTCAGGCCAGGGTGTTTCTCCCCCAAGCCAAGGTTCTTCTGATTCAGGATTTGACTCAGCGTCTTCTATCCATTCCCCGTCCGTCCATCCGTCTAGGTATGCGACTCGTGGTATCGATGGTGGCGTCGTTCGAGGCGGTTCCCTTTGCCCAGTTTCACACAAGGATGCTCCAGCTCCATCTCTTGGCGGCCTGGGACGGGTCCCCGCTGTCATTGGATCAGTCCTTTCTGATGTCCCCCCAGGTGCTGCGTTCCCTTCGGTGGTGGCTGAAACCAAGCAATCTGACGAGGGGCAGGTCCTTTCTGACCCCTCGTTGGGAGACGGTCACCACGGATGCCAGCCTGTCAGGTTGGGGGGGATTTTGGAAGGATCTTCAGTTTCAGGGACTGTGGGGGCCTCTGGAGGCTCACGATCCCATCAATGTTCTGGAGTTGAGAGCCATCAGGCTGGTTCTGGCTCACTTGACTCATCAGTTGCGGGGCCTACCGGTCCAAGTTCGGTCGGACAATCGGACGGCAGTCGCCTACATCAATCACCAGGGAGGGACTCGCAGCAGGCGTGCCCTCAAGTGTCCTTGATCCTTGCCTGGGCAGAGAGCAATGTCCCATGCATCTCGGTGGTGTACATTCCGGGAGTGGAGAACACGGAGGCGGACTCCCTGAGCAGGGGGTCATCTCGCTGGGGGGAATGGTCGCTCTGCCCCAAGGTGTTTCGGTCGCTTTGCCTCTCGTCACAATCACAAGCTTCCGGCATTTGTGTCTCTCTCGTGGGATCCACTGGCTCTGGCAGTGGATGCCATGTCTCTGAACTGGAGGGATCTGGGGTTTCTGTACCTGTTCCCTCCGTTTCCCATGGTGGGCAGAGTGGTGCGCAAGCTGGCCCTAGAGGGCGCGTCAGCAATCCTGGTGGTTCCAAGGTGGCCAAGACAGGTTTGGTTCGCAGACGTGGTAAGGTTGGCGGAGGATCAGTTAGACCTGCCACTTCTGCCGGATCTGCTCACTCAGGGGCCACTGCTCTACCCCAATTTACCAACGCTGGCTTTGACGGCATGGTTGCTGAAACCTCCATCTTGAGGGAGGAAGGTCTTTCTGATGCTGTCATTCAGACTCTGGTTAGGGCTAGGAAGCAGTCTTCCTCTGCCATCTATTATAGGACTTGGAGGTCTTATATTGATTGGTGTGAGGTCAGGGCCTTGCCTTGCAGGGCGTTTTCTATCCCTAGGGTTTTGGAATGTCTGCAACATGGTCTGGACCAAGGTTTGCAGCTTAGTACGCTGAAGGGGCAGGTTTCTGCCCTGGCAGTTTTCTTTCAAAAGTCTTTTGCTCTTCATCCTCTGGTTAAGACCTTATTCTAAGCATACAGTACGTCCTGCTCCATATATAATACTTACACGTGGGTAATCCTCCGCCAGATGACGCTGTTCACTGCAGACATGCAAAAACAGGCTCCTCCCGGCCCTTCATATACCCAGGGACCTCCCACAAATCCCCAGATTTCTCTGCAGTGCTGACTGCGAAGACATGAAGTATCACTCTTTTGCAGGTGAGCGGGGCTATTACAGCCTGCGGCCCTGTGGGACTATTTCCACCCCTCCTCTGTGTGATATGCCTCCCAGCCTGGGCTGCGCTGGTCGGGTGAAGGTAGGCAGCACCATGTGTGCTTACGGAGCCACGCTCCACCGCAATCCCCCACCATAGGGTAGGCGGTCAAGGCTGATGATGAGCCTTCAGGGGATGCCCCTCCAGCATCATTGCCCCACGCCCCATGTAGCGGTGGACCCTATGTAATGGGTCGCCTTCCTCCCTCGTTCCCCCCTTAGCCAGGGGGAAAAGAAAGGAGGGGGAGGGGTTTTGTGTATGGCGGCCTCAGTGTATCCTTACACGCTTATGGCTTGGCTGTGCTTTTCTGGGAACGGGGATCAGAGCCGCGCTCTTACCTTACTGTTAACCGCAGCGCCTTTAGTTTCTGTTTCTGCTCGCACCGCATGCACGACGGCGGCTTTGCAGACGCCTCTGCGTCTTTTTTCTTCCTTTCCTTCTACCTTCTTAGCCTTAGTGGCTCTTCCTAGGTTGTGCTGGCTTAGAGCGCCTGTCCAATACAGTATCCCCGTCTGTCACGGCAGACCGGGGTTCATTCCCCGACGGGGAGCCACAGGAGAGCCCGAGTACAGACCTCAGCCGTGCCTGTATAGGCTCCGAGCGCCATTTAGATCAGGCATTATGACTTTACTGTCACTGATTGGCTAGACGCCTTCCGAGCTTCGCGCTCGCTGGGGAGGGGCGTGGTTCCGGCTTGGCGCGCTGCGCGTCGCGGTCAGCTCAGGCTCGCCCTCCGAGGTTCGCTTGGCGCCATTTCCTTCTCCCGCGCGCGTGTCGAAGATCGTCCTCTACTCTCTGTCTGTAAGTGCCCTCATGGGCGACTCCTGTTTACTTTCTATCTCCCATTGCGCATGGCTCTGACATCCTTGTTCACCCTTATGTCTTTCAGACCTCGGATTTCGGTGGCTTCTCCCGGCCCAGTGTAGCTCCCGGTCGTGACTATAAAAATTACTCCCACTTCCCCGCGGGTTATTGGGGCATCCAGGGTAGCTCACAGCGTCAATCCCTACTGGCATATTGTGCCGATTAAATCACCATATGGAGGCATCTCAGGATATTGTGAACGGGGTTCCTTCGGGACAAGCCCGGCTGTGTGTAGCTTGTGGGGTCTTACCTAGCAGCGGTGACAATGCACAGGTCTGTGCACAGCAGGCGCTATCGGTGCTTCCCGTCTCCTCTGAGGCTGGGCCTGCACCCCGCCGCACTTCACCTACTCCCCCAAGCCTGAGTCTAACCCCCAATACCAGTGGGGATTCTCATCCTGATCTGGCCACGAGGCTGGCTAGTGTTGAAAACTTGCTTTCTAATTCCTTAGCGCGTAAAGCCACCGCCAAGAGGCGGCACTTGAACCCTGATTCGGCCCTCTTCCCTATAGAACCTGATGATTTGTTGCATTCCTATGCCCATATCCCCTCGGACGAAGGGGAACTGTTCTCTGACTCAGGGTCATATGACGATGAGTCTAGGGGTCAGGAAGAGTCTGGCTCCGAGCATTGGTCCTCGGATGATATTGATAGACTGCTGGTTCAGATCTTTGAGGTTCTGTCCCTCTCTCCCCCTGCTGCGGCTCCCCGGCAAAGGGGTGACCTTTTTCATACCACTAAAGCTCGCTTGGAATTTCCCGAGCAGACCCATTTCAATAGCCTCGTGCTTAAAGAATGGGAACATCCCAGCAGACTTCATGGGGTCCCTAAGAGTGTGGATAGGAAATATCCCTTTCCTGCTGACTTGGTTAAGTGCTGGTCATCACCACCTGAGGTCGATGCTCCTATTCTAGGGTTGTCCAACACCTCTATTATGCACTCTCCTGACACTACTACGCTACAGGACTCTGAGGACCGGCGTGTTGACCAACTGGCATGTCATGCCTTTGCATTTGGGGGAGCGACTCTGCGCCCGGTTTGCGCCTTAGCCATTACGACAGTAGCGCTCAGGGCCGTGGTTAGGAGTGCTCTCGATGGCACAGATGAGTTGCCTCCTGATACTGTCAATGCTCTGTCCAGCTGTGATGCGCTTGTGAACTTTATCCTGACCGCATCGGACGATGCTATTAAGATGTGTGCCAGGTCATCTGCCCTGGTGGTTGCTATATGCCTCGCGGTCTGGTTGCGCCAGTGGGCCGCAGACAATGCCGCCAAGAAAGCCCTCACGGGGCTTCCATTTAAGGGGCTGCGCTTGTTTGGGGATTGGTTAGACCTCTTTGCCAAGGGAGGCAAGTTACCCCAGCGCAGGCGGCAGACTCGGCCCTTTCGTGGCCAAGGCTCCCTATCAACCCCCTACCGTGGGGCCAAACAGGGTAGAGGGGCGTCCTTCGCTGGAGCCCGCGCAGATTCCTGGCACAGGATCCTCTGGCCATGGCCACGGATGCCCTGTCCATGTCTTGGAGGGAGTTTCGACTCCTGTATGTGTTTCCACCGTTCCCCCTTCTGGGCAGGTTTCTGCGCAAGATTGCTCTGGAAGGGGTACCTGTGATTCTAGTGGCCCCCAGGTGGCCAAGAAGAGTGTTGTTCGCAGACGTGGTAACAATGGCGGTAGATCATTACGAGCTGCCAAGGGTACCAGATCTGCTAACTCAAGGGTCCTTACGCAATCCCAATTTACAAACTCTGGCTTTGACGGCCTGGCTGCTGAAACCTCCATCTTGATGGAGAAGGGTTTGTCTGCCTCTGTGGTGGCTACTATGGTGCAGGCCAGGAAGAAGACTTCTTCTGCTATCTATTATAGAGTATGGCATTCCTACATTGACTGGTGTGAGTCCAGGTCTCTTCCCTGCTGGGAATTCTCCGTCCCTAGGGTTCTGGAGTTTTTACAGCATGGTCTGGACTTAGGTCTCAAACTTAGTACTCTGAAGGGTCAGGTTTCTGCCCTGTCTATCTTCTTTCAGAAGACCTTTGCTCAACATCACCTGATTAAGACCTTCTTTCAGGGGGTCACTCACGTGCGTCCCCCTCGAAAACCTATGGTCCCTGTCTGGGATTTGAACTTGGTTTTGTCTGCCTTGCAGGGTGCTCCTTTTGAGCCTATTCAAGATGCTGCTCTGGCTGTGCTCACTCTCAAGGTTGTCTTCTTGGTGGCTATTACTTCGGTTAGGCGTGTGTCTGAGCTGGCTGCTCTATCTATTCAGCCTCCATACTATGAGCAACACCAGGACAAGGTGGTGTTCCGCTTCAAACCGGATTTTCTGCCTAAAGTTGTTTCGGCCTTTCATTTGAACCAGGACATTGTTCTTCTATCTCTGTGTCCCAATCCTAGCAACGACAAGGAGCGGGTTCTGCATTCCTTGGACGTAGTCATGTGCTTGAAGTATTACCTGGTTGTCACTAAGGCCTTCAGGAAAACTGATGCTCTCTTTATTGTGCCTTCCGGGCCTAGGAAAGGTTTGGCTCCCGCCAAGTCTACCATCAGTAAATGGATTCGTCAGGCTGTGATTCAGGCCTATTCTACTAAGGGGAGGACTCCCCCTTTCCGTCTTACGGCTCATTCCACTCGTGCTATTGGTGCCTCTTGGGCTTTTCAGCAACAGGCCTCTGTTGAACAAGTTTGCAAGGCCGCTACTTGGTCTTCTGTTCATACCTTTTCAAAGTTTTACAAGGTTGATGTTCGGGCCTCAGCTGATGCTGCTTTTGGCCGTAAGGTTTTGCAGGCGGTTGTAGTCTGAGCTACGTGCCGTTGCCTTTGTTGTTGGGGATCCCACCCTACTTTATGGACACTGCTATTGGATGTCCCACGTGTAAGTTTTATATATGGAGCAGGACGTACTGTATGCTTAGAATAATACAATTCTGTGAAATACTCACCTGTAGAATCGATATTATACGCATACAGTACGTCCTGCTCCACCCCACCCTGGTTTCACCTTGTTCTGGATCCCCTGTATGGTGATTGTTATCATTGTTATTATTACCAGTTTTGGTGGTTGGTTTCTCCCGGCTTCTTTTTCTCACTGCTTTTCAATGCTGGGGATTTGTGATTTGTGGGAGGTCCCTGGGTATATGAAGGGCCGGGAGGAGCCTGTTTCTGCATGTCTGCAGTGAACAGCGCCATCTGGCGGAGGATTACCCACGTGTAAGTATTATATATGGAGCAGGACGTACTGTATGCGTATAATATCAATTCTACAGGTGAGTATTTCACAGAATTGTATTTTTCCAGGGGGTTACGCATGTGCGGCCTCCTAGGAAGCCTTTGCTCCCAGTTTGGGATTTGAATTTGGTTTTGTCTGCCTTGCAGGGTCCTCCTTTTGAACCTTTGCAGGATATTGCACTTTCTACGCTTACTCAGAAGGTTGTTTTTCTGGTTGCCATCACTTCCGTTCGACGTGTTTCGGAGTTGGCAGCCTTGTTTATTAAGGCTCCTTACTTTGAGAGGCATCAGGACAAGGCTGTTTTCCGCTTCAAACCAGATTTCCTTCCTAAGGTGGTCTCTGCTTTTCATTTGAATCAGGATATTGTTCTTCCCTCCTTGTGTCCTAAGCCCAGCAATGACAAGGAGAGGGTTTTGCATTCTTTGGATGTGGTTCGCTGTGTGAAGTACTATTTGGTGGCTACTTCTCCTTTTCGTAGGACTGACGCCCTTTTTGTGGTGCCCTCTGGGCCTAGGAAAGGTTTGGCTCCCGCCAAGTCTTCCATTAGTAAATGGATTCGCCAGGCCATTGTTGGGGCCTATTCTGCTAAGGGGAAGATTCCCCCTTTTCGTGTTACTGCTCTCTCTACTTGTGCTGTTGGGGCGTCCTGGGCCTTCCAGCACCAGGCTTCTGTTGAGCAGGTTTGTAAGGCTACTACTTGGTCTTTGGTTCACACTTTTTCCAAGTTTTACAAGGTTGATGTTCGGGCCTCAGCGGATGCTGTTTTTGGCCGCAAAGTTCTGCAAGCTGCAGTGGTTTAAGTTTGTGTTTTTTTGGATCCCCGCCCTTTATGGACACTGCTATTGGATGTCCCAAGTGTAATGAATGTCTTGAAGCAGGGTGTGTGACATACTTAGAATAATACCATTTTGTGAATGCTCACCTGTAAAATGGGTATTATAAGTATGTCACACACCCCTCTTCACCCTGCCCTTTTGTATTCTGGATCCTTTATATGGTGAACCTTTGTTAGTTTTTATTGGCTTTCCTGGTCCCTTGATCTTACTGCTATCTTTATACTGGGAAATGAGTGGGAGGTCCCAGGTATTTATGGGCCGGGAGGGTCTGACCTTTTTTTGTTATCCTCTCTGCAAGATCGCCATCTACAGGTCAGTATACCCAAGTGTAATGAATGTCTTGAAGCGGGGTGTGTGACATACTTATAATACCCATTTTACAGGTGAGTATTCACAAAATTGTATTTTTAGGCTAGCACTTAGCACTTTCAATATTGCACAAGCTATTCTATATTCATGTGTTATATATTCTATGGTAGGGATTCATTTAAAAGGGGAGGAGGGATGGTCTCTTGTCCCTGCTGTTTGACTTGTTTTTAATATATATGTGACGGTGTATCTTTTAAACCATTAATAAATATTGGCTCATTTATGATACTTTCTTGATTTAAGCTATTTTGATTTGGTGGTGCCTGAGGTTTACTCCGGTGGCAGCTGGGGCCACACATTTTGTGTGTTTGTATTCATATATACTTTATTGGAGGCTCCTCCAAGGCACACTTTAACAATACATTGGGGGTGGTGCATTGATATTATAAATCTCAAATCGGACCTTCAGAATAATTTCTTTCCCCCACTAGCCTGATACTCTGTTCAGCACTCTAGGATACGGGCGCCGCCATCTTGGCTCAGTAGCATCACATATTGAGGAGAGGAGAGGGGTCAAAAGTTCAGAGGGGCAAGGTTAAAGCTTTGTTTTGCACAGATAAAGTAGAGCTGGGGTCAGGAAAAGGTCAGCAAACCCAGAATGCAGAGTGGCACAGTCACAAGACACTTCCTGTTTGCAGGCAGCCTGACACTCCATGGGCCGCCCTCTTTGATGTTTAAAGTCTCATAACATGCAGTAGATGCAGGTAGGATGATTTTTAATGTGAGCAATCTGTATGTGCAGGGTGGGGGAAACATATAAGATAGACTTTTATTCTGGGTGAAGGTCCCGTTTAGGTGGATGCAGGAGCAAAGTGCGGGCAATGAGTTTTTTTTTCAACTGAACAAGGCTGTTGCTCTGGTTTAAGGATATCTTAAAGTGGACCAACACCCAGGATTTTGACTGTCCTGGGTTTTGGTCCACTTCGGTGGGGCACCCCGATCGTGTGTCGTGTGTGAAACCCCCCAGAAAGCCCCAAAAACTCACCTGTCCCCGCTCCCACTTGACCGCTGCAGCTAATCCCCGCCGCCGGACAAGCGAGCGCGCCTGCCGCCGCCTCCCGCGCGTCACTCTTACAGGGAGCGCGCCCGCACCAGCCATTCACAAACGGCCGGCGCGGGTGCGCGCCCTGCTAGAGGGATGCGCGAGCGACGGTGGCTCACGCATGCGCCGCTGGATTGAGGAGCAGGTAGGGATTTCGGGGCTTTCTGGGGGGTTTCACACAGCGGGGCACCCCGATGCTGATCGGCCCGGGAATCTTATAGATTCCCGGGCCGATCAGCATCGGGTGTTGGTCCACTTTAAGTTAAAAAGCTTGCTTCATTATATGAGTAGCATGACCGCCAATGTGTTTGAAGTCACCTAAATGACCTAGTAATACAGTCCTGGCTAAATGTTTTGAGCCTGACACAAATATTGGTCTCCACAATTTTTCTTTTGTTTACATAAGTTCAAATGTTTTTAAAACTTTTTTAATTGAAAAATACTTTGAGTTTATGCCAAGACTCAATATTTACACTTGCTTCTGGGCCAAATCCTGACTGATCGCAACCCTGTCTGGACAGTGCTTGGAGTTCATTGCAATTTTTATATTTTGGTTTGACCACCAGCTTTTTGAAGACTAACCATAGGTTCACAGTGGGATTGAGACCTGAGGAGTTTCGTGCCTGTATACCCCGCTCAATGAAACCCCCTGCGTTGCCCATTATTCGTACCTTTTCCTCGAAAGCAAAGAAAGACCGAAGAAAAATTGTGGAGACCAATATAGACTCAAAACATTTGGCCAGGACTGTATTACTGTGGACCCCAAAATGTGAATATTTTGGTTGCTGATACAATTAGCACTGTTGCCTTGTGACATGGTGCTCTGTCATGCTTGTAAAAGCATTGTTCATTACTAATTTGCTCCTGGGTGTTTCACGGTTTGCTCTTAGGGATGGTTATATAACATTCTTTATTCATGGAAGTGTTCTTAGCCAAAACCGGGAGTGAGCCCACTTGCATGGATGAAAAGCAACCCCACACATTAATGATCTTGACACAGAACTCAGATAGTGTCCTTTCTATTCTTCTCTGGCCAGTCATTGTTCCAAATGTCCCCCAAAACACTCTAACTTTATCACATGTTTCTGCATTCCAATGTCTAGATTTACTAGAAAATGTCAGTCTGTCACTCTTCTTGACACCAGGGAAGCTTCTAAAAACCTTCATCTGCCTGATGCCATTCCTGAGCAAGCTCTGCACTGGTGCTGAACCAATCCTGTAGCTGAATCCTCCTTAGGAAGTGGTCCTGGCACCTGAATCCTCCTTCACAGCAACTGAACCTCTCTCCTTGAAGTTCTTGATGATCCAAAAATGGTTGATTTAAGGCTAATCTTACAAGCAACAATGTCCGTGCCCTGCAATATTTTTTTCACCTGTGTACTTTGAGGTAACCATTGTTAACTGAAGAAGACAGTTTCAAGCACTATTCTCCTTTTAAAAATAACTAGTTCACTAGTGTGAAATAGGCTCTCTGCACATATATCCCTTACTGGCTTCCAGGTTAAGGGTGTCTGTTTTATCTGAAACTGCACAGTTAATGAACTATTCACATTCTGTTGTGGTGAAAATGTTTTGGGAGTGTACAAATGGCACCATTGTGAATGAAACTGTGGAGCGCCAAATGCCAATTGTGTAAGAGGTGCACAAATACAATTGTGCACAAGTGTAGACTGACTTTCTACAGTGGAGCAGTTCACAGCAAAATATATCAGGGGATTACTAGGTTCAGCGAACCCTACTGCATATGGGGTTCCAAAGCAAAAGAATGGTACCATTGAAGTTACATTGACAGAAAAGGCTCCGATTTTCATGCCAGTACCTGAATTGGACAAAGAGAATGAGAATTGGCAAAGGGTTACCTTCTCTGATGAGTCCTATTTTATGCTTCGTTGGATGGATGGATGTTGCCATGTCAGGCAAGAAACATTAGAGAACAAACACCTTACAAGCATTGCTGGAAGAAATAAAGGTTAAGCGTTATGGTCTGGTAAATGTTTTCATGGCATTCTCTGGGCCCACTCATGTGGAAGGCACACTCATGGCTTTAGGTACAGATCCCGCCTCAACTGCTTTGGCAGCTATTTGCAGATCACATACATGCTGATTTCCTACCCTAGGGTGGAGAGGATCTTCCAGCAAGACAATGCAACATGTCTCACACCTACAAATGTCCATCATTAGTTGGAAGGGCATGACTACACCTTCCAAGTACTACTCTGGCCCACTATTTCCCAGACTTAAACCCAACTGAGCATCTGACTGGACCATGTAAATACTGAAGTGGCAAACTTTGTGGAAACCTAAAATAGTTTCAGTCTCAAAACCATGACAGGCATGTTGGTATTCTTTTATCAGTGAAACTGGTAATCTCTTAAAGTGGACCAACACCCTCCCCTGATCGGCCCGGGAATCTATAAGATTCCCAGACCGATCAGCTCCCTGACTGTGGGGCACCCGCCCCCCCCCGATCCCTGAAAATTCTACCTGATCCTCGTTCCAGTGGTGCATGCGCGGGCCGCTGCCGCCTCCCGCGCGTCCCTCTAGCAGGGCGCGCATACGCGCAGGGCGTTTGTGAATGGCCGCCGCGGGTGCCCTCCCTGTAAGAGGGACGCGCGGGAGGCTTGTCCGCCGCTGCCTCTCCTTGTCCGTCGGCGGCGATTGGACGAGCGAGTCACGTGGGAGCGGGGTCAGGTGAGTTTTCGGGGCTTTCTGGGGGGTTTCACACAGCAGGGCACCCACTATCGAGGTGCCCCGCGGAAGTGGACCAATACCCAGGATAGTCAAAATCCTGGGTGTTGGTCCACTTTAAGAATCACGGGATCAATCAATCAACGGGATCGGATCTGCTTTTTCCCATAGTCCTGCAGGGCCAGGCCAAGGAGATTACGTTTTTGCCCCCGCACAGTCAGCATTTGGAACTGTTAATGTTTTTTTCTAGGTCTGTAATACACATGTAAAACATAGACCAAAAAAGCAATTCCATTTCCTGATCACCTTCTGCTGTGCTACTGTTTCCGCAAAAAGAAGACCTAGCATGAAAATAAGCTCTAGCATGATTTCTGTGGATTTTTGAAGATGCTCGAAATATAAGTTTAACTCTAAAAATAAGCCCTAAATGAAGTTTATTAAAAAAGAGGAAACCGCTATACATGCAAAAAAGTAACAATAATGGCAATACAATGCAGCTAGACAGATAGACCCTTCTCCAAGAAAAACAGACACCCCCAAAAGATTGCACTCAAAAGACCCAAAACAATAAATCACATGAGTATTCCTGAGCGTTACTCCACTCCCAATCATATATTAGAGTTTTGTGGCTGCTTTCCGTCACCAGGGGGAGAAAACTGCTACACTTGCAGTGCAGCATAACTCAAAATAAAGCAGCTGAACCATCAAGAAACCTGACCGCTTGTAGATTATTAAGAAAAAATAAGACATCCCCAGAAAATAAGCCCTAACGCATCTACTGGAGCAAAAATTAATATAAGACCCTGTCTTATTTTCAGGGAAACATGGTACCTATTTGCCTGATATTGACTTGCCTACTTCAACCAGATATTCTATATTTTACAAATGTATCTTAGGGGTAGTGATCAGCTGATCAAGGATTTTCTCCATTGTGTTAGACTCGTAGACTGGCCATTACTAAAAACTGTAACTGTAAATAATAGAAAAGCCTTGTGTAGCAGCTATATGTGTGCGATAGTGTGTTATGATTCTACATCTATCTGCTGAGTTATGTATCTGATAAAATGTGGAAAAAATGAAACTAGGACAGTTCAGCTGGATGTCGCCATTTTTTCAATAATTAAAGTTGATTGCAGTGTTTGTTTTTACTAAGTTTATGAACGCCCCACATCTGTTCCCCATTTATGATGATGTATAGGGATGTGACATGTGTTCTCTGAAGATATTAAACCTATATGGATTTGATATGATGGAAAATGTTTTTGTCCTTCACCTCCAAAGATAAATCACATTCACAGGGATCTGTCCTACTAAGAAATGCAAGCAAAAGGTCACTGTATGATGGGACTAACAACACTAATAAAAATATATCAGAAAACCTTGTATTCTTAGTGTATATCCCATCCTGTTCTGAAAGATATCCTTACTCATGGGTCTTCAGATGTCACGTGACTGCAGAGCAGAAAAAGTGGCCCCTCCCGGCCCATATATACCGAGGCATCTCCCACAGAACCCCAGATTTTCTCTGCAGTCTCGGACTGCTAGGGCGAGAAAGTGGCTCTCTTTTTCAGGCAGGTGAGCTGGGTCTTATGGCCCTATGGACCTGTTGAGCTATTCCCATCCGTGCTGTCTTTACTATACTGCCTCCCAGCCTTGGCTGTAGCGTTCAGGTGATGGTAGACAGCACCATATTTAGGTGCTAAGGAGCTGTGCTCCGCCGCAACTCCCCCACCAAAGAGTAGACGGTTCAGGCCATGGTGAGCCTTATGGGATGCCCTGCCCGCATTTGTGTGCCTGTCACCCCCTATCCCTCAATAGTGGGTTCCCTTGTGACCGCTGACTCCCCTCGTTCCTCTGAGTCCCTTAGAGGAAAGTGGGGGGTTCTCCTCTATGTTATATGCGTGTATCTTGTATTGTGTGGCACCTTTTGTTTTTCATGCTCCGGCGTATGCGGAGCGCATTATGCAGTGATCCCCGTTTGAATTGGTTGCACTGTTTTCTTTTTCTCTGATATCGCACTCTTGTACACCGCCTTGTATATGGCGGCGACATTTACCTCAGGTTCCTTTGCGCAGCCATTGGCTGTCTAAGTCACGTGGGCGGGTCTTTTTCGCGCTCTTCGGAGGGAGGCGGGCGGGGCGAGTGACGCCTTTTGCGTCGCTCCCCCGCGGCCCGCCCCTCGAGTTATATGTCTGGGCTCCATCTTGCCTCGGCGGTGCTGCGGGGCTGACGTCTCTCGTGTGCGGCCTGTAAGTGCCCTCGCGGGCTATTCTTATTTATTACAGTTTTATGTATATGTGCCTTACGGGATCCTCTCATGTTTTTTTAGGCATTTAGAATTAGTGGTTTCTCCCAGCCTTTACATTGATTAAGGGAAATTTGTCTAATATCTTAAATCCTCCCACTTCCCTTGCGGTGCATTGGGGGCATCCCGGGTTTGCTTCTGCATTATTCCCGTTTTGCCTATTTGAGCCACAATAATCACCATATGGAGGCTCCTCAAGACAATGAGTCTGGGGTTCCTTCGGGACAAGGCCGGTTCTGTACTGATTGTGGGATTTCCCCTGTACCTGGCGACTTCAAGGTCTGTCTCTCCTGCGCCCAGCAGACGGTTGCGCGGTTGTCTGGGATGCCCCTGCTGAGGGCCGCTTCCACTGAGGCCTTGCCTACTCCCTCTCTCTTGCATTCGGCTCCGGTTGTGGCGCATGCCGGGTCCAAGCTTTGAGATGCAGCTGATACTGACAGGCTACTAGCCCATTTATTTGGAGTGCTTGAAATCTCTCCCCCTGTTGCCCCTCCGCAGCAGCAGGGAGAATTATTTTATGCTGCTAAACTGCGCTGTGAGTTCCCTGCACAAGCACATTTCAACAATCTTGTTTTACAGGAATGGGAAAAGCCTATTAGACTTCCAGGTGTACCTAAATGCTGGGACAAGAGGTATCCCTTTCCCCTGGAAACTGCTAAATTATGGTGTTCCCCACCTGAGGTTGAGGCACCAATTCTTGGACTATCTCATACCTCCGTGGTGCACTCACCTGATACTACCACCAGGATGTGGAAGACCGGTGCATTGATCAGCTGGCCACTCATGGTTTTGCCTGTGCAGGGACCGCGCTGCGTCCTGTATGTGCATCTGCTATTACAACTGTGGCGATTAGAAGATTGATCAGAAGTGCTTTAGAGGGCGGTTCTGCGGCTTTGGGCAGAGATGTATTTAACTGGCTTATGTATTGTGAGGAATTTACTTCATATGTTCTTGCTGCCCTGGAGGATGCTATTAGAATGTGCAGCAGAACCTCTGCCCTGCTGGTTTCTATACACCATTCTGTTTGGCTGCACCAATGGATAGCTGATATTGCTGCTAAGAAGGCTCTTGCGGGGGCCCCATTTAAAGGACTGCGCCTCTTTGGAGACCGTCTGGATCTGTTTGCCAAGGAAGGCATGCTGCCTCAGCGCAAGAAGCCACTCAGGCCCTTTCGGGGGTCCAGAGTTGCTCTGTCCCCCTTTTATTCCCCCAGGAGAGGAAGGGGAGCTCCCCCCGCGGGAGGCCGTGGTGAGTCATGGGGCAGAAGCAGAGGACGGGGCAGGCCCGGTCCTTCCTGGGGTTCTAAGCCAAAATCCTCTCCCAAACCACCGCAGGCATGAAGGGGCACCCTCGCCCATCCGGGTGGGGGCACGGCTTCGGTTTTTTGCTCACATCTGGAGACGTCTTGTCTCAGACCAGTGGATTCAGGAGGTAGTCTCCTCCGGGTACAAGATAGAGTTTGCAGCCTGGCCGCCCCCAAGATTCAAAAAATCACGGATAGCTCAGTATCTGTACCTTGCTGTCCAAAACCTACTGGAATTGGGGGTCATTTGCCCGGTCCCTTTGCGGGAAAGTGGCAAGGGCTATTATTCCAATCTTTTCACTGTCCCCAAAAAGGACGGCTCAGTCAGGCCTATCCTGGATTTAAAGCTCCTCAACAAATTTGTCAGGTTCAGGCACTTTCGCATGGAGACTCTGCATTCTGCCATAAATTCTCTTCACCCAGGGGACTTCTTGGCCTCTATAGACATCAAGGATGCTTACCTTCATGTGCCAATTTTTGCAGGGCATTCGCATTCTCCCTTACTTGGACGACATTCTTGTAGTTTCTCAGACTTTGCAACAAGCAGAGTTGGACGTTCAGGCGGTGGTATCCACTCTGGAAATGTTTGATTGGGTGATCAATCTTCTCAAGTCTTCCCTGTCTCCTTCCAGGGTAAAGCCTTTTCTGGGCATGACTCTGTATACCTCTCAGGTCAAGGTCTTTCTCCCTCAGCTGAAGATAGAGGGTCTTCAGGCACAAACACAGCTCCTTCTGTCTTGCCCTCATCCGTCCATCAGACAGGCTATGCAGTTGGTGGGTCTGATGGCGTCCAGCTTCGAGGCTGTCCCATACGCTCAGTTTCACATGAGACCTCTCCAGGTTCATCTCTTGTCAGTATGGGATCGGGACCCAGGGTCCCTGGATCAGGTATTTATTCTGTCCCCTCTGGTCAGGCGGTCTCTGTCATGGTGGCTGAACCCAAGGAATCTGCTAGTGGGCAGATCTTTTCTGACTCCCTGTTGGGAGGTGGTCACCACGAATGCCAGTCTGACTGGTTGGGGGGGCTTTTGGAGGTCCCTGAAATTCCAGGGGCAGTGAGGTTCTCAGGAGGCCCATGCCCTAATCAACATTCTGGAACTGAGGGCAGTAAGATTAGTGCTTTACCAGCTGACCATGCACCTTCGGGGTCTGGCGGTTCAGATCCGCTCAGACAACAAGACGGCTTACATCAATCATCAGGGAGGTACCAGGAGCAAGAGGGCTCTCAAGGAAGTGTCCCTGATTTTGTCCTGGACAGAGGACAATGTTCCCTGCATCTCAGCGGTGTACATTCCGGGAGTTGAGAATCTGGAAGCAGACTCTCTGAGCAGGGGGGCCTCTCGCATGGGAGAATGGTCCCTCAGCAACAGGGTGTTTCACTCTCTGTGTCTCCATTGGGGGCAGCCGGATGTGGATCTCTTTGCGTCACGTCACAATCACAAGCTTCCAGTCTTTGTCTCCCTGTCACAGGATCCCCTGGCCCTGGCAGTGGATGCTCTGGCAATGTCTTGGAAGAGCTTTCAGCTCCTTTATGTTTTTCTTCCATTTCCTCTGCTGGGCAAGGTGCTGTGCAAAATAGCCCAGGAGGGAGTGCCAGCCATTCTGGTGGCCCCGTGTTGGCCAAGAAGAAACTGGTTCGCTGAAATCGTACAGTTGGAGGTAGATCAGTTCGTCCTGCCTCTGGTGCCGGACCTGCTCACTCAGGGGCGGCTGCGCCACCCCAATTTACAAACGCTGGCTTTGACGGCCTGGCTGCTGAAACCTCCATCTTGATGGACAAGGGGTTGCCAGCCTCTGTAGTTAATACAGTGATCAGAGCTAGGAAGAAGTCTTCCTCTACAATTTACTACAGGGTTTGGCGTGCTTACATTGACTGGTGTGAGTCGGGTGTTCTCAATTCCCAGGATATTGGAATTCTTACAAAATGGCTTGGACATGGGTTTTCAGCTTAGTACTCTGAAGGGCCATGTTTCTGCTCTGGCTGTTTTTTTCCAAAGATCTTTTGCTCAGCATCATCTGGTCAAGACCTTCTTTCAAGGTGTTACTAATTTGCGTCCTCTGCGCAAGCCCATGTTATCTGTTTGGGATTTGAACCTGGTTTTGTCTGCCATGCAAGGGTCTCCCTTTGAACCCTTGCAGGAGGCGGCTTTGTCCACTCTCACTGTCAAGGTTGCCTTTTTGGTGGCTATTACCTCAGTCAGGCGTGTTTCTGAATTGGCGGCGCTTTCCATCAAGCCTCCTTATTTTGAAAGACACCAGGACAAGGTGGTGTTTCGCTTTAAAACTGACTTTCTGCCTAAGGCTGTGTCTGCTTTTCATCTCAATCAGGACATTGTGTTGCCTTCTTTGTGCCCTAACCCTGGTAACCCCAAGGAAAGGGTGTTACACTCTCTCGATGGTGTTAGGGCTGTGAAGTTCTATTTGATGGCTACTGAACCCTTCAGGAAGACTGCTGCTTTCTTTGTGGTTCCGTCTGGACCTAAGTAGGGCCAGGCTCCTGATAAACCCACTATCAGCAAGTGGATCCGTCAGGCCGTGATTCAGGCCAATTCTGCTAAGGGAAAGAAACCTCCTTACTGCTCCTTACCTTACTGCTCATTTTACTCGTGCTATTGGTGCATCTTGGGCTTTTCAGCACCAAGCTTCTGTTGAACAAGTTTGCAAGGCCGCAACTTGGTCTTCTGTTCATACTTTTTCTAAGTTTTACAAGGTTGATGTTAAGGCCTCAGCTGATGCTGGGTTTGGCCGCAAAGTTCTGCAAGCGGCAGTGGTTTAGACTGTTTGTTGTTGCCTTTGGGGATCCCACCCTACCTTACGGACACTGCTATTGGATGTCCCATGAGTAAGGATATCTTTCGGAACGGGACGGGATGTACACTAAGAATAATACAATTCTATGATTACTCACCTGTAGAATTGATATTATGAGTGTACATCCCATCCTGTTCCGCCCCACCCTTGTTGTTCTTGTTACCTCTTTATGGTGATTGATGGTTATTTTCTCCCGGCTTTTGTTAACTGCTTTTTAAATACTGGGGTTCTGTGGGAGGTGCCTCGGTATATATGGGCCGGGAGGGGCCACTTTTTCTGCTCTGCATTCACGTGACATCTGAAGATGAATAACCCATGAGTAAGGATATCTTTCGGAACGGGATGGGATGTACACTCATAATATCAATTCTACAGGTGAGTAATCACAGAACTGTATTTTTTTCCCCTTGAGTACCCCCCCCCCCCCTCACTAACCCCAACATTAATAGGGGATTTTACTCTCCTGCCTTGATTTCTGTTTTGTTTATCCGTGGGGAGAGGGGGGGGCATTGGGTAATTCCATAGTTGATACTTGATGATACCATAGATGTAGGACTCATTAATGACAATAGTAAAGAATAGCTGCACCAAAACAGGACTTTAAGTTTAAGCACATTAACTTTGTTCGTTGTTCAAAACCTTTTTCCTACACCAACCTAGGAAAATATGTCTCCAAATATCTATGTTGTTGCTATTGGATCCACCCTGAGCTCATTTGTCACTGTTTGGTATGGAGGTACTAGGGGAATAACAGCAGAGATAACATGTTCCTCTCTACTATTTTTGGAAAATATGTGTAAAGTTATGGTCATCTCTTGTGTGAGGGAAATTATTGAAGGCTCATCCCGCCTAGGCTAACCTTGCTTCAAGCTTCTGCTCTTGGGTTAGCGATACAGGCTCCTGGTCCCCAAAAAGTTCTATTATAATACTATTGATTTTGAAAACAAAAAATAAAGTTCTAGTATTCAGCCGGACTCTGGGTCATTCATGTAATGTAAACTTTCCTAAGCTAAAATGAGTTGATTATGTATCTTAATTAATTTAATATAATTTTCTCTGTTTGGTCTCAAAAGTATCTCCTATCCAAAAAACATTCCTCGTGTGTACATGATTCTTTTATTCGCCACTGCCATCTTCCCTAGTGAGTCACATATCTGTAGTATTCCCAAAGGAGGTGATGCTAACTATGCTCCCCTTGCAGAGGATCACAGAGACACCACGTCTACAGGAATCTCTAGTGAAATGTTTAACTCGCCTCTTTACCCCGAAGATCACTCCTGCACATGCTGATGGGTTAGGGGCCATATAAAAGCTCCTCCTGGTCACTTCCCCCCCCCAAAACTGAACAAATTAAAGATGAAATAATCTCCAAAAGGTACAACATTTAAAATAGCACATTCCCTTTGTATTAAAAAATCGGGCTGAACAAAACTTTGGGCACTCTGCATGGTATGTACCTAGTAACACCCCCATTTTCTAGAATGTTAGTAAATTCTCTCATCTCCCCATAAAGTGTTCACCATGCATTTGGCTGAAACACAAGCCCAAAGCATGAATATTTTACCCCCATGATAAATGTATGAAGAGGTTTTCTTTTCATGAAATGTTGTCCAAACATACCTTTGCTCATTGTGGGCAAAAAGATCCTTATCGGTCCACAGGACTTTTTCCCAAAATACATTAGGCTTTTCTTTTGAGATCTTCTAATGCTGAGTTTTGTGTTGAGGACGCAGGAGATGGTTTCTTCTGATGACTCTTTCATAAAGCCCATATTTGTGCAGGTGTCACTGAACAATAGAGCAATATATTTTTGCCTGACGTTCTTTTGCAGTCAAGCTAGAGTTCTGATTTACTTTTCTAGCAATCTTACAGACAGCTTTCCCTGATTTTTTTCTAGGTCTTCCAGAACTTCACCTGACCCCCAATGTCCCTGCCATTTCTAGATAACATTTCAGATTGAGGAAATGGCAACTGAAACTGCTTTGCTATCTTATAGTCTTTACCTGCTTTGTGTGGCTCAAGCACTTTCATAGTGTTCATACTGCTCGGCAACTGCTTAGAGGAACCCATGGCTGCTGTGTTTTGGAACAAGTTTAGAGGAGTCTGGGGATTTTATAAAGCATTCACATCTGCATCTCCAGGCCTTTCCTAATTAAGATTGTGAACTAGCCTTCACTCCCAACAAACTAATTTAGTTCTAAAAACTTGGTCAAAGTTATCTGAGCTCACAAATCTCCTTGTGTCCTCATAATTTACAGGTCCTCATCTCCACTATAAAATTGTACCAAATTTAAAATGACACTCGTCTTGCTAAAGATGTGGATAACAGTCATCTTTAACTTTATGCCTTCTAGAGGTGCAAGCAGTATTGTGTTGTAACACCAAGGAAATAAGGCAGCACACCTTGTTGGCTAAATTAGTATATTTTAGGGTGAACCTTTGAGAATACCTCGTTACCTTCAAACTGCTTAACTGTTCACAGTAACACTAGTTTTGACCAGGGATGCCATTTGCATGCAACTGTACATATTTACAACATAGTAAAACATATTTACTACTAATTAAATTAAAAATTCATAAACAAATTAACCAGCTTTATTGACATTAACCAGCTGCTAAAAGTACAACTACATTATTAATGTAGCTATATTTTGCCAAAGATGAGCATTGGCACTTATTCATGTTCCAAGATGCACTAGGGCTTATTTAAGAAATGGCTACATTTTATATACCCTCACTTCTTCTGCCAACATAGCCCTGTTTTTTTGCTTGCTTAGATTACATGATAATATTTGGCCAAGGAAAGTGTAAAAACTCTGATTTATCCTCATGGCTGCCCTCTGCCTTTCAGTTAGCTTGCAGCAGCACCTGTAAGCTGAAAAGTTTTGGCACACCTGATTTCCCTTGCAATAGACCACCAATCATAGGGCTTGACTGTGGTGGTCTATAGCTCCATCCCAGTTGGTCTACTGCTCAGTCTTACAGTGTGAGCCATCACATCAACCTACTTCCACTTCAGCCCCTTTATCTCTCTCCTCTCCCCTGCTTGTGCCATTCACCCTTGATTGAGCCACATGTAAGTAATATATGAATAGCTTGCAAATGCTTTTGTGTTTGCATTTGGGACTAGGTGTCACAATCACAACTGTGAAATAGCATTGTACTTTTGAGAGCCTGCACCCCCTCCCTTCTACACAGCTCACACTTTGTGGAGTTCCTCTGCTTGTGTCTATAAAATGATTCAAACAAATGTATTTGAACATTGTGAATAGTTGTTTATAACTGCATATGACAACAAATTATTAGCATATCTTTTCCTTATGCTATTTAAAATAATCCCCATACTTCTTATAGACCGCTCCTTCTGCTGATATAAAGCACACAGCTTGCTTATATCACAGTGACCGGGCCACTCCAATTTGAATCATAGACTGGAAATGAAGGCAAAAGTGTAAAATCTTCATATCTCTGTAATTAGGCTTCAATTGTGAAACCAAGGGCAGCTGTGAGAACCTGGAATCTGTGGATGTCCTGCTGGTGGCTTGCGCTAATTATTACCTGGCCCGCAGTTTGGACAGCCACCACCGGATGTCATCAGAGCAGAGCTGGCTGTTCTGTTTTGGTTTATGTTTCCTTCAGCGTATGTTTGTGTTTAGTTAGCTTTGGTTTTGTGTTCTGTTGTTTCATGGTTTATTGTTTGCTTTGTTTAATAAACTCCCTTAAGTTCATATATCCCTGTGTTGTGTCATTGCTCTGGCCTAATATCTGTTCCCCTGGCAGAGACTTCCATTTGGGGAACTCTCTGGTCTGACATAATCCTGCTTTCCAACTCCTCCCGGCCAGAGCAGTGTTCATGCTGGGACTTGTAGTCCCTCTAGCTTGTTGTGTCTCCTGTTTTGCTCACTAGCATGGATTCCATTTTTATTAAAACATACTTCTTTTGTCCATCAATAATGCGGATGCAGTATTTGTGGGATTTTCTAAATCTCAGTGTCGCAAGATTATTTAAATGGAAAGACTCACTCTCCAACTGTAGCAAACATTAGAAAATTGGTTATGTGAACTTGGATATCCCTCCTGGATGTTGAAACGGGCCAGGAATATAGCATCCAATAGACAGAGGGAAGATAAATAAGGAAAGAGAATTGGGCAGAGGAGGTCACAGTATGAGGACACTATACCCCAATTCACTACCCGCTTCTCTGTAGATTTCTCAGAGGTACACATGATTGTTAGAAGTATGTTCCAGTGCTATCTTCTGATCCAAAGGTGAAGGACAAAATATCGGGGGGGGGTGTGTGTGGACATTAAGAGAGCCCCAAACTTGGGGTTGATTCTGTCCCCCAGTCTTTTTTTTATCTCCGTGATGCAGGGAGGGAAATTGGCTGGCCACCAAGGGCTTTTTCCCGTGTGGTGGGCCCACATGCACAATGTGGCCCTTTTGTAGATAAGTGCCCTTGAATACTGTCATATTCGGATAATCATAGTTTTAAGCTTGGTGACTTAACGAATTGCAATACTAAGAGCGTTGTGTATGTGATTTCATGTAAATCATGTAAGGTCAATACGTGGAGTGTACGACCCGCCCACTTAAAAGGAGGTTTGCTGAACACCTGTATGGGGTTGAATTGAGGGACCCTTTAAGGCTCTCAAATGTGGCGAGACATCTTTTAGTACACCACGGGTACCTCCCTCCCACAGCTTTGCACTTCTACAGATTATTTACTTTATTAACACCTTGATTGACCAAGGGGATTTAGATTTTTCACCTGCTCGGTCCCTCATTAAAATCTATGTTGACGTTGCCTTTAGTCTAACCACTCCAGTTCCTGGTTTTCTGTATCCCCAGCCCTTTAGTTTTGGCTACTCCTTTTTTGCAGGTTAAGGTCAGACTTGCTCTGTTGAACCCTGTTACCCTTGTCAGGGAGTTACCCTAACGTGCTGGGGGGTCTCTGGGGGCCTTGGCCCAGGGGTCAGCTGGTCTTACATGGAGACTGCAGCTAGAAGTCAGGACTCTAATTCCTGGTAGGTACAAAGATTCGGATAATGACGATCCTGTTTTTGGCCTTCATGCCAATGATGATGCAGAGGAATGGATTGATTGGTCTGGGGAGGTGGATAACTCCTAAGCATAGACTGATCTGAAGATGATAGTGATTGTGAAGATGATGTCTGTGACCAGCCATGCCCATCTCTGGCTCTAGTCTGGCTCCAGAGCATCCCGTGGTCAATACCAGTTTGCCCCAAGAGCATCCGACAGTTGAGGCCAGCTCATCTCCAGGGAGTCAATGCCAGCCCATCTCCAGAGGGTTCCAATGGCAATGCAAGCCTGCTGCTAGTTGTTCTACTGCCCGGTACCTACCCCTCGGTTGGCCCGCTGCCTACGCCCGCCAGACAGTGCCTGCACCTCGGCTGCCAGGCCAGTCTCATCTTGAACCCACCTTGCTTGGACTCCACCGTGAGTCAGCCATGTCTCGGTCCCACCGTGAGTCAGCCAGGTCTGGGTGCCACCATGTGTTGTGCACAACCTGGCGCTCTAGCTTCAGTTTTCTGCCCAATGCCGTCTGGGCCCTTTCCCCTCGAGGCTCCAGTTCCATGGTGTACCCCAAAGGCGGGATGAAAAACTGGGGTTTTGAATTTGTTTGACTCTTTGCTTACTTCAGCAGTATGGACTTGCTCTCTGGGTTTTTTTCAGAGGAGCGTTCAGGAGCCCGCTTCTGAGAAGGGGGGTGGTGTGAGAACCTGGCCTGCAGTCTGGAAAGCCACCACTGGGTGTCAGCAGAGCCCCTGAATGTTCTATCTGCCCCTAAGCTTCTGCACTTGTTGTTAGGTCTATTTAAGCGGGAACCACCCTTTTCTTGGTGCAACAGGATTTTGTTCACTTTGTTGGTGAATATCATAGACTCTCTGAAAAAAAAGAGATTTAGGGGTACTGATTACTGATAGCTGCAAGATGAGTGGAGTGTGTAGCCAGGCAGTGGGAAAAGCAAGCAGGATGCTCGGCTGCATAGCTCGAGGCATCACCAGTAGGAAGAGGGAGGTTGTGATGCCGCTGTATAGAGCCCTGGTGAGGCCACTGCTAGAATACTGTGTGCAGTTCTGGAGACCTTACCTGCAAAAAGACATTATTAAAATAGAACGTGTCCAAAGGCGGGCAATGAAAATGGTGGAAGGACTTAAACTTAAAACTTATCAGGAGGGACTTAAAGTGGACCAACACCCACGGGTGATCGGCCCGGGAATCTATAAGATTCCCGGGCCGATCACCCCCCACCCCGCGGGACATCCGAGATCGGGATGTCCCGCGGGGTGAAACCCCCCCCAAACACCCCAACTCACCTACCTTACCTTCGGCGGCGGCCGGCCGCCGCCGCCTCCCTCGCGCCCCTGTAGGCGTGCGCGCCTCCGCGCCGGCCGTCTGCGAATGGCCGGCGCGGGGGCGCGCGCGGCAAAAGTGACGCGAGGGAGGCGGCGGCCGCCGCCGCTTAGACGTTCCAGTTCTCCCCTTGTACGTCGGCGCTGGGAGCGGGGAGAGGTGAGTTTTTCGGGGGGTTAGGGGGGGTTTCACACAGCGGGGCACCCCGATCGGGGGTGCCCCACCGAAGTGGACCAAGACCCAGGATAGTCAAAATCCTGGGTGTTGGTCCACTTTAAAGAACTTAATTTGTACAGTCTGGAGGAAAGAAGGGAGAGGGGGGACATGATTGAGACCTTTAAATATGTGAAAGGATTGAATAAGGTTCAGGAGGGAAGTGTTTTTAAGAAGAAACTTAATGATAGAACAAGGGGGCACAACCTGAAGCTAGTCGGGGGAAGATCAGGAGCAATGTTAGAAAATATTATTTTACAGAAAGAGTAGTAGATGCTTGGAACAAACTTCCAGCTGAGGTAGTTGAAAAATCAACAGTCATTGAATTTAAACATGCCTGGGATAAGCACACATATATCCTAAGATAAAGAGTACATACAGTATACACATAAGGGCAGACTAGATGGACCGTATGGTCTCCTTCTGCCGTCAACCTTCTATGTTTCTAGTGACTATCCCTGTCTTTCTGGAGGCTGCTTGACCACTTCTTGCTCCCAGTCTTTGATACAGCAGGCCTCCTATTGGCTTCTGGAGGTTGCAGGCCCCTGTCCTGGCCCTTGTTGAGTCACCAGCACCTGGGGTCCCTCTTTTTTGGTTTATGTTTCCTTCAGTGTATGCTTGTGTTTAGTTTTAAGCTTTTTTATGAGTTTTGGTTTTGTGTTTTTCTGTTCCTTTATTTCATGGTTTATAGTTTGCCTTGTTTAATTAACTCCCTTTAGTTCATCTATCCCTGTGTTGTGGCCTAATATCTGTTTCCCTGGCAGAGAGTTACATTTGGAGAACTCTCTGACCTGACAGCAGTTTAGGACATGATGGCTGATGATTTGTCTCTTACTACAAAAGGAAACCACAGCAGGCAAAGAAATGGCAAACTAATGGACTGGCTTACCCAGATTATATCTGTTGACCTATTATCCATCTAGAAAATGCCCAAAGATTTATCTGTGAGGGATGGAAGGACACCCTAAGATTGTTTGCATGGTTCATGGGCACCAAAGCAGCACAAGTCAATCCCTTTCATTTTCCTTGGAGTTAGGCACTGAAAAGGCTTACTCTACATTCTATTTAGACCATTGTTTCATCGTTAATCCAGCTTCCAGATAAGTTATTTTGGCCATTTGGTATTTGTTAAAATGTTTTTCCATGCACGTTGACCCTGTTACATGTTTGTGCTGTACAACATGTTCTTTACTGAGAAATATGCTACTAGACTTCCATTATGTCACCACGCTGTTTTTGCTTCAGGCTTTCATTTTTACTATGCTTTAAACTATTGAAATATATTGATGCCCTTGCTGATCCACCCAACTATAAAAGTCATGACTACCATTACCTGTCTAAGGCAGCTTAAAACCTTTCCACGCCTGTAGTGTTTGAAATCTGCTTTAGCTTCATTATGGGCGATGAAATGCCCCGGGACTAGGATCACTTATTTACAATGGTTTGTGGGTTGGCTGACTCTCAGCAGTTGAAGTAGGTTTTAAAATACTATGGTAGCTTGCTCTATCTTTGTCTGCCAGCCCTAAAGTAAGTAGATAGCTAAAGTGATTAAAAGGGATGATGATCCTCCCTATAGTGTGTGGTCCTACAGGCTGGGAGGGACTCCATCTGTCAAAGAAACTGCTTCTAAAATGGCCAATCCATGGGTGGAGCTGTTAATGGGTGCTTGAGTATTCAGCAGTAGTTTCATACGCTTACTAGAGATAGAGGATCCACTACTGTTGGATTGTATTGCACTGTAAGCACCGACCAAACTCTGTGATAATAGTGCATATATTCTCAGCATGGACTGTAATAGGGACATCTGAGGCCTTACCCTCACCAACACACATCACCGTTAAAAAATCACCATCCAGCTAGCTATGTGCCAACATATCTTCCATACATACAGTAGTTAGATAAAGAGGTGAGTTGACCAGTGTTTGGATTGGATTTAAGGCCAAGGGTGCTGAGCATTTTGCAGCAACCATCCATCCATAATGATGTGCTGCAGATTCTAATCTCTGCTGTACCTACAGAGGAGAGCATTACCTAGGGGCTGAACACCGCAGCCTTAGTAGTGCTGACTGTTTTATAGCAGTAGAGAATAAAAGTGTTACTGGGCTGGACTATTGTCAATGAGTGATTCTGACTTTGGTGCTGGAAAAAGAAAGCCATTACCCTCACAAGGGTGTGCTGACTTCAGGTGATGTGCTCTTCTTGACTTATGCATGGTCATCCCCTGGTGCATTTATACATAAAGCTAATATTGAAATGGCCACATGCTGGATGGTTGGCGGTGTGATGAAACAGGCTTTACTTGGGACCCAGGGTGACGCAAGTTTCGTGTATGCAAGTTTCTCTTCTTCTCAGCTGGCTCTGCACCTGCATTGCCGCACTCTGCATTCTCCTGCACCGGCTAGAAATGGTGGCAAATGCTAAGGAGGTGTTTACCCCACTTTTATACTTGCAGGATCACGGTAACTATTGTGGCTTCCAAAATAAATAGTTCACTCCAAATTTGATGCACAGTGTCTGGGTTATTTCATAATTCACTCCAAAAGTGACCCATTTGAAGAGGCTTTAAAAGTCCAGACAAGGTCCTCCAAAGTGTCCATTTCAGTCTTAATGGCCAGAAACGACATACAAGTGTAAACAAATTAATACTCCTGAATGGCTTGTCGACTTTATGTAAACAATTTACTCTAATATCTCCTTGAAGGGCTCCCCAAATTATGTAATAACTAAAATATTAATCATATAATATATATATTTATCCTGCCCGTAGGTTCTTTCGACTTCCGGTATATGCGAAGGACACTGAGACAAATAGTAAATAAAGAGATATATTGTTGATAAAACAACGCAAAATGCAATCAAATCTTACAACAAAATACAATACAGTTCTGAGACCAGCATACATATATCCAAAGATTAAGGCAGTTACCTGACCAGCAACTCATACCATTACCATCCTGACCAAGTACCAAGACTGTCACACTGGCCGCCTTCCTTCCCCTTACTCTCCGTTCTCCCTCAGTTGCCTCCGTCCCCCAGATATATACCCGATATCCTTTTGATCTCTGGTGTTCTTTGATGACTGGTCTTTCTCCTCTTTTATGACCCTAGTCATAAGCTTTATGTTCTCCTAGTGCCAACCTGCTTTGTTTGGATTTTATTGCTTTATTGTCTCAGGATGCTGATACTATCTGCTTTGAATACAATTCCTGCCCGGCAACCTAGGCCTGATTGTAAACAGCTTCCCACTGATATCATGCCATGAACTATTTTGCTGTAATATATATATATATATATATATATATATATATATATATATATAAACATTTTTAGCAATATTGATTTTCCATAAGGACCCATTATTTACACAACCACATTTTTAGCAAAAACAGCAACATTTCTCCAAACTGCAAAAGTCACCACCAGCTTTGTAACAACATCACACCTGGTTGGTGTGACAAGGAGCATGTTTTTCTTGTGACCTTGGTGCCCTGTGTATGCAAGTGTGTATGTGGGCAGAAGGTGACAGATAATCTTTAACCACTGTTTGTTGCAGAATAAAGGCAATCACTCGAAAAAGTATCCTCTTCACTGGAGTCCTTGATGACATCACAGCATTCCCTGTGTAAAAGCTTCAAACCAATATTTGAGCACTCACATCCCACTTTGGCAAGAAGCTGATGCAGGCTTGATATACTTTTAGGCCCCCTGTGTTGTCACAGTCTCAAACTATTAGGTTATGGTACCCCCCAGTTCCTGTAAGGCTAATTCACATCATTAGGATTGCCAGACTAAAGAGGGCTTATATCATTCCAGTTTCTAATTGGTTAATTGATATGTTACTCTAGCATGCTACTACTAGATCAACCTGTCTATATGTAACTGAGCATAGTTAAGCACATCTAAAGCAGGAACATAATCAACTTAATGGGCTCCCTATTTAGTAAAATAAAGAGTTTTGCTCATGGAGCAAGCTGAAGATTAGACTTTAATGGCAGATTTTTTTAAAGGCTCCAAATGATGCTTCGAATGTGATCAAGGCTATCCGACTATAGGGTCATAACGATTTACCTTTCCAATGGCATGCTGCAGCTCCAGTATTTAAGTGCAAGTAAAAAAATTCCTTACATTAATTTTTCTTTTTGAGCTGATGGAAGTGATGACATGCAAATACCTTCTGTTCTGAGAAGATGTTCCAGTTTTCCAGTAATGAATGAATATAGCAAAAGAGATGACATACAGTATGGTGAGGAGGTTTACATTCAAATGCAACTCTAAAAGACATTCCAAATGAACAGCATAAGCAAATTATAAATAGGGGACTTCTTTGGGGAAGTCTCGGAGGCTAAAGCTTAACATTTTTTGGATAATCATTGAAGCAGAGATGATTAAGATTTCCTTGGAGACTATAGGTTGTGGTTGCATTGTATTCAATCTGGACACCAGATGTTAAGGGCTTATGAAAATTCCACACTGTAGAGAATGTGTTGCGGCTAAATGCATAGAATATCTACCACAATCTAAAATGACTCCTTTGAGATGGAACCCCCAGCACTAAGCATCAAAGACACGCTGATTTGGCAATACTCGGAATTATATTGGCAGCAGGGGGGTCTGGGATAACCATGGATGCCAGCTTGGAAAATCTTTTTATGTGTATCATTCGCCTAAAGGCACCTATGTGTACTCTTGGCCCTTTTGGGCCCCCAAATATGGTGAAATAATACAACAAACATTCCGTGGCAGAAATTCAATTCATGCAGTTACATGTGTTTTTGTACCCCTGACCCCTGGTCAATATTACTGTTGCTGTGAACAGTTAAGCAATATGAAGATGAATTGATGCCTAAAAGGCATAAAATATGTAATAAAATATGCATAAAAGCATTTAAAAGATGTGAAGCATAAAAACATTTAAAAGATGTGAAGTTGTGTTGAATTGATCTCAAAAAGGCATAAAGATGACGCACACTTTCCAACATATTGGTGTATTTTTTTTTTGTTTGGTACAAGTGCAAAAAAAGAAAATAGAACTTTGAAACGTTATGCCAATTCAAGGAGATTTGTGAGCTCAGATAGCTGAACTGAGTTTTCAGACCTTAATTAGCCTGTTAGATTGAAGGCTTGTTCACTAGAATTGTTGGGAAATGCCTGGTCAAAGCTTTATAGACTCCCAGACTCCTCCAACCTTGTCCCTAAACACAGCAGCCATGGGTTCTTCTAAGCAACTGCCTAACAATCTGAAAATGCAGAAGGTTATAAGATATCAAAATGGTTTACGATTGTAATTTCATCAGTTCAAAAAAATCACTGTAATTAAGAAATGACAGTTAACAGTAACAGTGGAGATCAGGAATCTTACAGAACTGGAAGCCTTTCACAAGGCAGAATGGAAGTAAATCCCTAAATCAGAACTGAAACAAAGAACAGAATAGGCCACACCTCTATCCTCTAACTGTAAGGTGACCTGGAAATGGCTGCACACGACTGCACAGTACACCTTCCTTTGTATGATGCATCTGTATAATGTCAGGCTCACAAAGGGAAGGGGGGGGGGGTTCCTACAGGCCAAGACCTCTAGGTGATGAAGGGGTCCTGGTTCACAGGGAGCTTAAAGACTTCAGAGCCCACTGATTCCTAATCCCAAATCATGATGCTCCACTGTGTGATATGCTCCAGATTGCCTAGTACAGTCACCTCACCAAGGTCCCATGGTGCATGTGCAGGCTGTGCTGCTGGAATCACAAGCGAGGTAAGAATTACCAGCATTCCAAGGGGGTTTCACACCAAGTCAGGATGCCCTGCTGAAGAGGAACAATCGCAATGATAGTGAGAATCCTTGTGATTGTTCCTCTTCAACCCTCACTCTTATGCACACTGGGCTAAATTGAATTACATTACCCGTGTTGCACTGCATTGTGGGTCAGCCTCATAGTATTCACCGCCACATCCAGATCCTTGTCAGTCTCTTCTGCTGCTGTTTGCCCTCGGGTACTTGCCCCCTCCTACTCTGCTGCTGCTGAGGGGCCTTTGCTACTGCTGCAAGGTTAGATTAGAGGCGTGGGTCATTGGCCGGGGAGAAGGGTTAGATGAGTGACAAAGGACAGTGGCAGGGGTGGGGGGTTAGATGAATGGTGGATGACAGCGATAGGGGGTGGAGGGGTTAGGTGAGTGGTGGAGGACAGCGGCAGGGGGTGGAGGGGTTAGGTGAGTGGTGGAGGACAGCGGCAGGGGGTGGAGGGGTTAGGTGAGTGGTGGAGGACAGCGGCAGGGGGTGGAGGGGTTAGGTGAGTGGTGGAGGACAGCGGCAGGAGGTGGAGGGGTTAGGTGAGTGGTGGAGGACAGCGGCAGGGGGTGGAGGGGTTAGGTGAGTGGTGGATGACAGCGATAGGGGGTGGAGGGGTTAGGTGAGTGGTGGATGACAGCGATAGGGGGTGGAGGGGTTAGGTGAGTGGTGGAGGACAGCGGCAGGGGGTGGAGGGGTTAGGTGAGTGGTGGAGGACAGCGGCAGGGGGTGGAGGGGTTAGGTGAATGGTAGAGGACAGAGGCAGGGGGTGCAAAAGTTAAGTCCGTGGTAGAGAACAGAGGAAGGGGGTGGAGAGGTTGGGTGAGCAGTGGAGGACAGTGGCAGGGGGTTAGGTGTGTGGTAGAGGACAGCAGCAGGGAGTGGATGGGTTAAATTAGTAATAAAGGACAACAGCAGGGGGTGGAGGAGTCATGAGAGTGGTAGAGGGCAGCGGCAAAGGTGGAGGGTGAGTGGTAAAGGACAGTGGCAGGGGGTGGAGGGGTTAGGTATGGGGTAGAGGACATCGACAGGGGTCGAAGGGTTAAAGCTGAACTTTAGTCAAACTATAACCCCCTCCGCCTGGTGCTAAGGTAGGACTGGGGGCTTACAAAGAAAAAAGTATACCTTATCCAGGAATCTGCGTCGCTCCTTTGATGCTCCGGATCCTGGGCGCTGCCATCTTGGACTAAAACACAGAGCCGCATTCCCCAGCTCCATGGGCACCCTCTTCTGCCCATTTAAGTGCTCACGGACCTGAGGGATCCCGCTTTGTGTCTTTTCCTGCAGCAGCCATACAGGCTTAAGGGGCGGCGGGGGCCCCTGGATAAGGTAAGGGTTTTTTCTTTGTAACCCCCCATCCTGCCTCAGCCTCAGGGTAGGGTGACAAGGCGGGGGGTTATAGTTTGGCTAAGTGGTGGAGGACAGTGGCAGGGGGTGAAGTGGCTAGGTACGTGGTAGAGGACAGCAGCAGGGGGTGGAGTGGATAGGGGAGTTGTAGAAGACAGCAGATAAGTGGTAAGTGGTAGAGAACAGCTGCAGGAGGTGGAGGGGTTAGGTGAGTGGTTACATGGCACAGCAGAGAGCATTGATTGGACAGGAGCCTGTGTGCGGGACTGCCAGAGAGGTGAGTTTTTACGGTGATTGTGTCTTAATAAACAGGTAGATCAGCCCATGTATCTAATTATTATCCCCTAATCGGGCATAGTGAGTGATTTGAGATGAAATGTACAGTATGTGAATAGGCAGCCTGTCCCTGCATTAGGGACTTTGTATTATCCCTAAATATTGCCCCTTATTTAACCCTGATGGGGTCAGATGGTGCCGCTGTAAATAAATGTATTGAGTCTTTTCTTTTTTTTGGTATTATGTTTACAACTAGTTTTTCTGCTTGGGATTGTAATATCCAGAGTGTGAACTTTGACCTATATAATGACCTTGATTCACTAGAAAGTTGAAAAAAATGGTAGTAAAAAAATGTAATTCACAAGAAAAAAGCCTGAGAATGTCACTTTTAGTGAATCATCAGATAGGAAGACAATGAAAGTCAATGGTACTGTTTACTACACAGTAAAAATAAGTAAAAAGCTCCAATACTTTTCTCAGGAGTAAAAAAGTGCCATTGACTTTCATTGTCTTCCTATCTGGTGATTCACTAAAAGTAAAATTCTCAGGCTTTTTTCTCATGAATTAATTTTTTCTACTACCATGAGAATTTTTTTCAACTCTAAGTAAATCAAGGCCATTGTATCAAATCTAAATCGGCATCAGTCACTTGTATCAAACTAATCTGCTGGCGGCTTTCCAAGTGGATCTTGTACATACATCTTGTTACACAGTCCAAACACTGCTGCCTGTAAAAGATACTTTTCTTTGTAAAGTGTTACCATTTGCAATAGTGATCACCTCCGTATTATATATCTGAATGCCCCAATCCTATTTCTTTGTTTGAAGCCTAAATACAGCGAATGTTTTAAATATTAACATGTATATGGTGTGCATCTGTGATCTTTTTGTTGTACATTTGTACTGAGGGTCTCCTGTTTGCAGAACGTTTTTCAAACTATTGTACTAGGGGTGTTCATGACACATTTTTTTTCTTTTTACAAAAAAAGTCCAAACACTTCTCTGCCCTTCTGGTGGTGGGGGAGGGGGGTCCCTGGGTCCGGACCCCCCTCCCCCACCACCAGAAGGGCAGAGAAGCGTTTGGACTTTTTTTGTAATGTACAATGTATGGCCAGGGGTGAACCTCTTAGGTTCACCTCTGGCCATACATGGCACCAAAGAAGTAGTTGAGTACACTTGAAACAATGAGGTTTAATATAAGGTTCTTTACAAACAAGGGAAGTTATAGCTGGCCTGGTCATCTCCATTAGACTTAATTTAGGAAACTAGATTTAACCTCTTGAAGTTGACCAACAACTGACAGATGCTGCCCATTTACTATAACTTCACGCGTTTTTTTCTAAATCTTCCCTAGGTGGTTATTCTGTTTTCCATGTTAAAGAATTTTGGCAGTTACAGTACTATATTAATTCTTTTCAAATATTGCCAATTTTCCAGTTAGCTCCATACCTCTTCATATGCAGTTGCTTTTAATCTCAATCCAGTATTTTAACTGCACGGTTAGTTTTTATTCTCCCTCACTGCTCGATTTTTCCCCTAGTTTGCTGGGATCTGTAGTCTGGTAGTTTTGTGGACGAGAAAGAAATTCTAAAGAGGTCACAAACTTTCACGCACAATTGTATAGTTATCCCCAGTGGAGGATGGTAGGTGGCCTGGTTAGAAACATACTGTACCTATCCTGGCAAACATACTTAACTGGCAATGTAGCTTTGTAAGGTGAAGTTAGTAGTTCACCAGTTAGTAGATGTGGTGCTGATATTTAAATAGGGTCTAATGGAGAACCTGGGAATTACAGACCAGTAAGTTTAACATCTATGGTGGGCAAGCAGTTTAAAATTTTTCTAAGAGATGCTATTTTGGAGTACCTTACCTATTACTCCTTACCAGCATGAGTTTATGAAGAATCGGTGCTGCCAGACAACCTTAATCAGCATTTATGAGGAGGTAAGTTCATGGCTAGCTCAAGGTGAGTCATTGGATGTCATACATCTTGATTTTTCTAAAAAAACTGGTACAAAAATGAGAATGCTTGGACAGTGGGAAAATGTGTGTACATGGGTGCGCAATTGGCTTAATCATAGGAAGCAGAGGTTATCAAGGGTGCATCCGTTCCTGAGACTACCGCAAGCATGGGTGTATCTAACCTCTCCGCCACCTGGGGCAATCTATAGAAGAGCGCCCCCCCCAGGATGTGCTCAAAAGAGCACTCCACCTGGCTGCTTCCTATGATGGGAGTGGCTCCAATCTATTGCAAGAGGTAGGGAGCAGGGCTACAGCAACTAAGCCACAAATGACTGACTATAAAAGCATTAAAAGCATGCAGTGGTGCCCCATATTCTCCACTGAACCACTAATGAAATATAAAATAATAAGAAAAAACAAAACAGGTCCAAAGATTGCTGCCTTCCTTCCAGTATATATATATATATATATATATATATATATATATATATATATATGACATTGGGAATGGATTAAGCAGTAACATATCAATCTTTACAGAAGATACTAAGCTGTGTAAAGTAATGAACATAAAAGTGGACAGCAGGCAGCTACAAACAGATTTAGATAATCTGGGCAGTACACTGTAAAATTAAGTTTAAAACGGATAAATGTAAATAACTGTAGTGCCCAATGCCAGACATCATCTGCCAGGGCAAGCAGGATTATGGGGTGCATCAAGAGGGGCATAGGGGCCCTTGACCAGAGCATCATAGGTATTTTAAAAAGAAAACCTGTCACATGTGTCTTGGGGCATGTGAAAATGTCGTAGGGAGATTCTGGAGGTGTAACTGGACAGTACCAGTAAACTGACCATTTTGGGGGCCTCAAAATAGGACTTTTGAAACCTAGGAAAGCTTCTTTGGTCCTCCTTAATTTTGTGTTGAGCACAAGGTGGCTAGATTTGTGAAGACTGTCTGTGTGCCCAGCCCAGCATTTATATTAGAAACACGCTGAGCAACAATGTTTTCCCTCCCAGATGTAAGTATTTTCTGGATTTTCCTTCATCCCTTGTGGGTGCACCCAATCATCCTGGAGCTCTGGCTCACATACAGTTAAAGCACCCCACAGGCACGGCCAACAGCACAATCTCTCAGTCCCTGCAGCTGGCTGGACTTGCTGTGTTGTGTCAAGCCCCTTTCACACCTTCCCAATTGCTTTGCCTTGGAGTAGGAATGATCCAATGCAATATTGCCCCCCATGCCAGCCAGGCCTTCTGATGCCTCTCCCGCCATCCATCTGTGTCCCATATATAGACGCCTCTTTCAACAGAGCCATCAGGTCTGATGTAGCTGCCTACACTGCCAGAGCCACTGCTTCTTCTGCCTGGCACTGACACCTTTCTTATGTGGGATTTAGCCAAATACCTTGCCACTTCTTCTGCTGGGTCCCCCAATGCTTCTGCCCCCCCCCCCCCTCCCGATGTAGTCGCCTACTCTGCCAGATCAATCGCTTCTTCCTCCAGACACCACTGCCTTCCCGGTGCAGGTCCAATTTATCCACCTACTCCAACCACCTACTTCCTCCCCACCTTTTCCCCCTTACATTTTTAAGCATTTCAAAATCCCTGATTATATATAAATACATTATGTATTCTAAGCACAGCCACTAACTTTGCTTCCATTTCTGTGTTGTGGCTGAGCTGGGAAGGGCAGTCATGGCGCATGTCTCCTGTTGTCAGACATAGCTATAGACTCACTTGCACGGAGAGTACCACTGGACAGAATGATTGTTTTTGCACTTATTTGTGTGGTCAAGAAAGGATTAAATTGACAGGAGGAGAAACTTTGGAGCACTGTTACCCAGCACTGCAAGGGATGCGGGAGAGGCACCCAGTGAGCTGCTTATTGCCATTGGATTTACATGGCACTATGCATCCCATCACATCTTATGTACCTTCTCTAGGGGTGCTAGTCCCCCCCTTGGTCCCTACCGACCCCCTTCCCAAAAAGAAAGGACAATTTCCAGTTAGCCTGCAAGAGTCCTGCGGGCTGTCCACTCCACTGAAATTCTGTAGGATTTCCAAAAGGATACAATCAGTTTCATCCATAATCTTAACAACCTGTGTATCCCAAATAGAAAACACAAGAATATGTGATGGGGCATCCTGCCTCCATGTCATGCAAATTGCCACAAGGCTTAAAGCCTTCATCGTCCCTTCAGTTGCTTTTTCTTTGGCATAAGCCAAGCGGAATTAGTCAGATTATTGTGTGCGCTGAATGCTGCTATTTATTTTCCCATGTTCCTGTCTGTTGATCTAACACCTGAACCCAGAGGCTGCTCTCATTGAGCAAATCACCAAGTTACCACTGGGCACCATCATGCTGGGATAAAGGACGCTAAGTGCACCTTCTGTGTAACAGCTTCACATCAGCAGCATTAATCCAATTTCAATCAGCCATAGCTGTTCATATTGTTAATATAACACTTCATCCAATATCTCACTATTGTTCACACAGCAAAACTGTGATGGTTACACTTGTAATAAATAGAATTCCCTTGCAGCAACTGCTATGTAAATTCATTCCACAATTCCTGTGTCTGTACACTTGGCACAATCTGTGCTGCAATCCTTGTCTGATCCATGCCAATCTGGGATCTTTATATATACACAATCACCCCCAGGTACAGATACTGTCCATGCTATCACTGTAAATAACCCATCAAGAGTATATGCAAACATATATAATAAATTCCATAATCTCTTAGAATTTGGAGACATCAGGAATATGACAGGATTTTTCTACTGATTTTTACTGAGCTCGACTATCTAAAACTTGTCCTTGAAGCAGCATGGGGGCTGCGTGCGCAGACATTTTTCACTGAGGTTGGCCTGACTGTTGCCCTGGGTGTTATCTTATGACGTGAGATTTAACCATTTATTTTCTCTCTGCTGGCACTTGCATTTATATCATATATTGTTATTGTCTGCACTTTAAAGTCTTATTGGTATGGGTTTCCCTGTGCAATATTAGGTAGTGTTTTAGGTTTGTGTTTTTCATGTATTTGCACTTTATATATTGATATTTTTTTATTGTATATTCACTGTTTTTGCACATATTTTTGCCATATATATTATTAATATTTTTGTAGTATTGGTTTCATGAATTGGTTTCATGAATTTGCACATATATTTACATGTGGTTAGGATTTTTTGTGCCGGCACAAAAAGGATGGGTTATGACTATTCTAGGATAATCAATATTATTCACCCATAGGGCAGTTATTTAAGCGGCCCTTAGGGGCCATATACATTGATATAGATACATTTGGCCACACTGGTTGTTTTTAAATTTGTCTTGTGGTGTATGTATTTTAATTCTTTGTTTTTTTGTACTAATAAAATCATTAATATATACTGTTGATTGTAGTGGTGCTTCCTTTGGGAGATTGGTGTGTTCTTTGCACGCCCACTCCAAATTACTCTCGACTATCTAAAAGATTGGATTGATCAGACTGGTTAGTAAGAAGCGCGACAAATAAAAGCAAATGGTTTAAAGTGGACCAAAACCCAGGATTTTGACTATCCTGGGTTTTGGTCCTTGCTCCTGGGGCACCCCGATTAGGGATGCCCCGCTTTGTGAAACCCCCCAGATCGCCTGTTCTCACTCACCCTTCCCCGATCCTACAGCACATGCGCAGCCGTCTCGTCCAGTCTGCACGCTCGGATCCACTCCCGCCCTTTCATCTAATAGATTGTCTAAGGCGAGCAGATCCGTGTATGCTAGCAGCCGCATCCCCCACTACCATCTAACAGGGAGCGTGCCCGAGCCGGCCATTCACAAACCGTGAGTTTCCAGATCTGGGGGGTTTCACACCGTGGGGCACCCTGATTCTGGATGCCCCAGGGGGAGAGAACCCAGCGGTCTTGGAATCTTATAGATTTCAGCACCGTTGGGACGTGGGTTTTGGTCCACTTTAAAAGAAAAAAGTGATGTACAGAGCTGGTTTACAAAAAGTACACTACTAGGATACAAGACTTTTATGGTGGCTCATTTTTGTACATTAAACCTGGAAGAAAGGGACATGGTTACCTGCTTTGGTGAAATTCCAGGCTCGGTAGATTGCCTAGATATAGTTAAAGTGGACCTTGCCATCCCAGGCAACTCTCTGATGGGGGGGGGGGGTCTTGGGTCTACAGGAAAGCCATACTAGCTGCCCTAATTCTGCTGGTAATCCTGTAAAGAAATCCTATTTACTCTATCTAAACTGTCAAGCTGGGAAGCTGATTCCCCTAGCAGTGGACCACCAATCACAGGGCTCAACTGCTGGTCCCGGTTTAAATGTATGCTGATATAAGGATGCTACCTGCTAATGTACTGGTGAGCAGCCTCACCCACTGGCTGGAAATTCCAAAAATGCAACTTTAAAATATGTTTTCCCATCTTTGGGGGATTCGATTTAAAAGGGAACTTTAGGAGCATTAGGGCTATGTGATTATATGGTCTGCATAGTTGCCTGGACAATCCCGTTAGGGACATATAAGGGATATGCAGAATAGCACACCTTGTATGGTTGTTGGTGAAGTTCTGTGTAGGACACAAACAACAAATACCCAGAAACTAGTAGTTAACACCTGATCTTACCTGGAAATGCAGAAACACACAGGCGCGGCTGCCTTTCAAGAATGTTCAGGGATGAGCAGAGAATCACACCTTTGATCAACGAGGAAACCATAGCCTACGGCATTGTTCTTGTAATAACCAATACAAGGCTGTGTCTCAGTGATGAGGCCTAAAATATGGTGCGCTGACCGACAAATCCTGTTTTTCACTGAAGGACGATCAAGCCTAGACAACACCTCACACGACTGGGTGTAATTCTCAACATGTCATAAAGCTGCCCTGCTTTTACCAAGCTGTCATGTCCCCTCCACTGATGGTAGACAATAGTCGGCTTCTGTCATGGAGAGGAGCAGGGTTTGCACAGCTGATTTATAAGTTTACATATTTTCTCGAGTTCAAACTAAGGCTTAGTACATAGTTGCCCAATAGCCACTGGGTAAACATTGCTTTCTACAGGGGGAAATGTGATCATTTTTAGCATTAGACAAAAATCTTTGCAGCCCCCCCCCCCCCCCCCCCAAGCCATTTGCCAGTGTCTACATATTTCTGCAGCACTGCCATTCCAAATGCCTCATATTCAACAAACCGTTCATTTAACATATTAATTATAGATACACATATGTGTGTGTTAGAAGTTTTATATATGTATTATATTGTGGAATTCTTTTTGTTAACCAACATCCAAAATCGGCTGTGTGGAACTCCGCAGGTCGCCCCATACACTTACCTCCTTTCCTGGTCCAATGCGGCATGTGTGAGACACTGCTATCCCTCTAGCAGGACGTGTGCCTGTGTCCGGCATTTGTAAATGGCCGACGCGGGCACGCTCCCTGTTAGAGGGTAGCAGGGGATGCGGCTGTCAGCGCGCTCGGAGCCAATCGCCTTAGACGAAGGCTTACACGACGTGACATCACCATTTCTGAGTGTGCTTATTGGACGAGCGGCCGCACGTGCGTCATAGGACCGGGAAGAGGTGAGTTGGTTTCGGCAACCTGTGCCGGGGACAAGGACCAAAACCCAGGATAGTCAAAATCCTGGGTTTTGGTCCACTTTAAGCTTGCAAGCACAGGGCCCTCTTTCCTCGCGTAATCATATATAAATGTTTCGTTGCATTTAACTTATAATTCTGTAGGTATTTTATGCATTCGTTGTTATATATCTGTTATATATGACTCATAATACCCTGTGCATTATAAGTATGTTACTTGTGCCACCCTCCTGTAACCTACACTTTGTACAGCACCACGGAATATGATGCCGCTTTATTAATAAGAAATAATAATAATAACATGCGACCAGCAATGCAACAATGCAGTTGGGCAATTGGGCTAATTTAGCTTATCGCCCAATTCCCACTGATGGTTTGGGGAAAATAAAGGATTAAAATGCATATAGTGACATGATTTATGTTTCCAGTCTTATTGTACCAGGGGTGGACTGCCCAGAGGGTAAATAGGGGGAAATCCCAGTGGGCCACACTGGTATGGGGGCAACTGGGCTGAGTATAGTACCCAGCTTGCAGATCACGTCAACCCAAGCCTATGCACTGCTGATTTTACCACCCCCTTCAGTAACAGCTTAATGGCTCAATAGACCAAAACCCATGCTGCACTCTTTGAGGAGCACCTTGGGCGTGGAGCTACGCAGCTGATGGGCTGGGATGGGCTGACCAAGGCCTGTAAAATCCCTGATTTTGGGCCCCAGTTAGGGTTGCCACCTTTCTACTACTAACAGTCTTTTAGACTCTGGTGCCGACCCACCAAGGTTTTGTTCTGCTTTACGGTGTTTGCAGGGTTCATTTTCAAGCTCTTCTGTAGGCTTTGTCTATGTCTCTATTTCTCCCTATATTTTTTCTGTAGATTAGATTGCAAACTTGTCTATTTCTCCTAATCCCTATCTTCCCAGTTTCCTAACTGCTGGTTACTCTAGAGATGACTGTAAGCTCTTGCAGGTAGCAAGGAAGAGGCAGTGCAGCAAGCTTGCCTGTTGAAATGTTGTGTGGCCAAAAATTACCCAGTCTTGGCAACCAATCATATTTCTCTAGCCCAAATCCCAAATGGGGAATGTTGGTGGCATGTGGGGATGATGTGGCGGCTGCAGAACACAGTGAGGAAGCAGAAATTGATTTATGAAAAGGTAATGGATTCAGTATCTGGGCAAAAGCTGACCTAATCAAGTTTACCCTTGATTCCATCTTTAATGACTATAAATAGGTTATATTTGATGAACAACCAGAGACATTTAAAGGTTTACCTTCAACAGTTAGCAAAATGGCAGGTTGAAGAGGATCATATTTTAGACCTATAATTGACAAATTGGGATTAGGTGTTTTTTACAGTGGGGGAAATTAAGGGTGGAAGAACTTTGGGTGTGTTGCAGAGTGTGAGCGCTGGGTGCAGCAGAGTCAATTCAGATAGACGCAATTCAGAAGGAACGCAAACTGGCTTTTACTGGAACGTGTGCAGTATGAGAATGTGTGAAAATAATGGCAAGCTGCTCTGGGAATTAAGCAGTTAATGTGGGAGGCCCCAAGCAGGTCCACCCATCAGTCTCATCAAGGTATTATTATTATTATTGTTTATTTATATAGCGCCATCAACTTCTGTAGCGCTTTACAAGGTATGAATACAGACAGGGTAAAACAAAGTACAGAGAACAATACAAAATTAGATGCCACAGGTTAAAACCAAGTGTTGTGAGCACAGGAGACAATAGGGAGGAATGCCCAGCTTGCGAGCTTACAGTCTAAAGGATGGGGGTGGAGACAAAGGGGGCGGGGTCACAAGTGGTAGAGCTTGAGTATGGCTGCATGTGCCATTGAAGGTTATAGGAGTTGCTTAAGCCAGGTCATATGCTTGTCTGAGGAAGTGAGTTTTGAGGGTGCTTTTAAAGGCTTGGAGTGATGGAGAGTGGCGGATCGAGTGGGGAAGTGCATTCCAGAGAAGTGGGGAGGCATGGGAGAAGTCTTGAAGGCGGGAGTGCGAGGAAATAACCAAGGAAGAGGACAGGAGAATGTCAGAGGCAGAGCGGGGGTTGTGCTTGGGTTGGTAATGCTGGATCAGAGATGAAATGTAGGAAGGGGCCTGGTTAGAGGGAGCTTTGTAGGTTAGCATTAGAAGTTTGAACTGAACTCTATGGGAGACAGGTAACCAGTGGAGGGATTGACAGAGGGGGGCAGCACTGGAGAAGCGAGAGGAGAGGTAGATGAGGCGAGCAGCAGAATAGATTGGAGGGGAGCTAGTCTGTTTGTTGGCAAACCACAGAGGAGGGTGTTGCAGTAATCCAGTCGGGATATGACCAGGGTGTGCACTAGCATTTTAGTGGTGACAGGTGAGAGGAAGGGACGGATGCGGGAGATATTTTTGAGTTGGAGATGACAGGAGGTGGCCAGGGAGTAAACGTGAGGTGTGAAAGAGAGAGGAGTCCAGAATGTCATGAAGGAAGAGATGGCTGTTAGACAGTCAGGAAGGCGAGAATAGAGATTTGGGCCAGAGAGGTAGATCTGAGTGTCATCTGCATAAAAGTGATATTGGAAGCCCAGCGAGGTTATTAGTTGTCCTAGACCAGAAGTGTATATTGAAAAAAGTAGGGGTCCTAGGACTGAGCCTTGTGGTACCCCAACAGACAGAGGCCGGGGAGAGGAAATGGTGTTTGAGTAAGATACACTAAATGCGCAGTGAGAGAGATAGGAGAAGAGCCAAGAGAGTGCAAGGTCTTGGATTCCAAGAGAAGAAAGAATATTGAGAAGCAGAGCATGGTCGACAGTGTCAAAAGCAGATGATAAGTCGAGAAGAATGAGAGTAGTGGCCTTTGGATTTGGCTGTTAGTAGATCATTGGTGACTTTGGTGAGTGCAGTTTCGGTAGAGTGACATGAGCGGAAACCAGATTGGAGGGGATCTAGGAGGGAGTTTGTAGACAGATAGTTGGTAAGTTCTGTATGGACATGCTGTTCAAGAAGCTTGGATGAGAAAGGGAGCAGAGAGATCAGGTGGTAACTGGGGAGGGCAGAGGGGTCCAGTGAGGGTTTTTTGATGAGTGGAGTTATGCTTATAGGCAGAGGGAAAGGTACCAGTGGAGAGGGAGAGGTTTAATAAAGATATTAGGGCTGGAATGACAGATGGAGAGGGATAAGGTGGGATGAAATGGGATCAAGGGAGCAGGTGGTCAGGTGAGCCTTTGAGACCAGGTAGGAGAGACCTTGAGCAGTTAACAGTGTGAAATGAGTTAATGAGTGGGGCAGGGGGGATGTTGGTAGGAGAGAGGTGTTCTGTTAGTTAGCTGTGAGGATGGAGGAGGTAGCGGTGGGCGGAGAAGGGAGTTGAAAGTGTTAAATAGTTGGATTCCGGGCCTGTGCCGATATGAGTGATGTGAAATATTCCTGTTTTGCGGATAAAAGGGCAGTCCTGAGTTCCTGAAGGGGTTTCTTGTATAACAGGAAGTCCTCCTTGGTTTTGGATTTCCTCCAATGCCGTTCACCAACTTGAGAATGTAGTTTCAATGTTGCAGTGTTAGTGTTAAGCCATGGTTGTCTTTTTTTGGCCTGAGGGCAGCTGTAGTTAAGGGGAGCAACAGAGTCAAGGGCAGCAGTTAGTGTATTATGATAGTATGAAGCGGCAGTGTCTACATTGGTAAATGAGGGCAGGGTGTGAAGGGGATCTAAAGCATCAGAGAGAGATTGAAGGTCTAGGTTTCTGAGGTTCCTGTGAAGAATTGCAGGTTTGTGTGCAGGGGGGGGGGTAGTGGTAAGGGAAGAGAGTGTTAGTGTTAGTAGGTTGTGATCACAGACGGGAAGTGGGGATGAGGAAAGACTGGATACGGAGCAGAGGTGAGTAAAGAGTAGGTCAAGCGTATGTCCATCTTTGTGGGTGGGGCTAATAGTTTGGTGGTTGCAGGGTTGTTGGTGTCAACGGGTATGTTGAAGTCCCCCATGATTATAGCTGGGATGTCAGAGGACCGAAAGTGGAGAAGCCAAGTTGAGAAGTGGTCCAGAAAGAGAGTGGCAGGTCCAGGAGGGCGATAGATAATGGCAATATTTAGGTGACAGGGAGAGTAGAGACGGACACAGTGAACTTCAAAAGATATAGAGAGACTTACCAGGTGCAGGGGGATGCTGGGAGTTCAGGAATTTTAGAGTTAGAGGAAGCAGGACTGTAAAATACCAGAGGAGCATTGTTGGGGATGAGTTCTTCAGACGAGCAGAGTCTGGTGCCTGTGCCCTTCTGGTCACTTTGGGCTCAATTCGGGCCTAATTCTTTGATGGACTTTAAAAATCCCGGACTTCAGAAATCCAGGACAGCAGCCCAGGCTGAGTGCAGCCATTCTCATCAGAGTTATACCACTTGTGAGAGGCCTTGATTAGCTTAAACAAAACATGTCTAACAGTTAGAAAAACAGAGGTTTAGTCACATTTATCTGTAGATACATGTTAAAGCCACACTACCGCGACAAGGCCCACCCATCAGTCTCATCTAAGTATTAAGCAACAAACATGTCTAACAGGAAAAAAGAGGTTTAGTCGCATATATGTGCAGATACTGGCTTCAACATGTATATGCAGATATCTGTTCTCAGTGGCTATCTGGGGGCGTTTGGTGCCGCATCTGCGGCACTGCCGACTTCGGGGGCTGGATTCAGGGTTAAGATGAGTGCCATTTTCTGGACTGGACACATTTTGTTGGAGTATATACCACCAATAGAGACCATGATTAGAGAGGTCTGAATGCACATGCACGTATGTGGATATCCCATCCAGGGCCGGATTATGAGGGGGGTGCAAGGGGCCAGCAACAAATCTATGAGCGGCAGTGGGGGGCCCCCGGTGCAAACCTGCCACCAAAGCCACCACAGGGCAGGACGGAGTCTAGAGCAGCAAAGCCACCTTAAGCAACATGACAGTGATAGGTGTTTGCCGAGCTGTCAATCCAACATGCATTCAAACACAAGAGATTCCTGCCTATTTTCCTTCTATCAAGAAGTAGTTTGTGGATTTTCCTCGGATTCCCCCAGCTCTGGATCCCTGTGACTCGTGAACCTGTGCTTGCCATTATTTTGACCCAGCTTGTACACTTTGAAAGTATTAGACTGGGAAGTCTTGGGCCCACCTGTAAAACGGGGGGGGGGGGGCGACCACACACTGAAATCCAAATATTACTTGCATATTTCTAGAGTTTAATGGTGTTTTTCAATAGTGCTGAGGCCACCAGTGCATTCTTTTTGGGGGTGGGGGGCTTAGTTCAGGAGCCCATTGAGGAATTTCCCTGTGGGCTGGTCCCAACCTGCTCTCTGACCTCAACTCCTGGATCTCCCCTTTATTAACCTTCTGAATACAACTTCCCCTTACACGTTGACCTGCAAATCTGTGATTGCCTACTACCCAACTTAGAGCTTTTCATCGTTCAGAAACCTGTGCTACCTGCCCTGGACCTTCTGCCTGATCTCTGGCTGTTATAATGATTTGCTGTGCCCAGACTCTAATACCTAGTTCTTGCAGGCGGACGACCCATAATGAAGTAAAAACCAAGGTACTTTGTCGGGTAGTAAGTGCTCTTGCTATTTGGTCTTTACAGTCTCCCAGAACCTGATGCCTACTACAAGGTAACAGTTGTGGTACTTCATAGTGCCACAGGGTCCTGGAGTCTGGCATCCTTAGGCATTTGGCTCCTTCTGCTAAAAATCCATCCTGATTTGGGATGCCCTGCTGTGTGAAACCCCGTCTGTTGCCCGATATACAGCTGCAGCTCTGCTCCAACCAGCTTCTTTGGCTGCTCTTGCAAATGCCAACCACACATGTGCCATGGGTGACCCTGGGCTCCCAAATGTTTTCATGTCTCTAATACAGTATGAGGCCCATTTAACGGTATAAACATGCACCTAGACACTGTGCAACAGATTAATGAGGGCAATTCCAGTGAAAAAACAATCCTCCCGAATGTGGTAACATATATCATAGCTCCTTAACAACTAATATATTCTGTATGTGTATTGACGTGCCTTAAGTGGGAGGGGGGGGAGGGGGCAAAGCGCGATGTGTTTGTGCAGCTCTCCAGCTGGCCATAGCACTGTGTTACAGATCATTTCCAGGAACCAATAAGTGACATATTTGTGGTTTATCTGAAAATTCCATCAATATCTCAGCTTTAGCACAACGTACATTTTCACACAGCAACCAAGTCAGGATTACCGCACTTTAATGAAGTGTTTTGTGTTTCTTGTTTTCATTCAGCAGCAGCTTTACTCTCTGTTCACACTTCTGCACTGTTGTGCATTGCAATGCAGTTACATCGCAGAGGAAACACTGTACATTATTCCTAATGGGACGGTTCACACATCTGTGCTTCGTTGAGTTGCGTAACACATTGAAAAAACGTTGCAGACACCTTTTTCAGCACAACGTTGTAGCAGTGCAGGTCATTAGAAGTCTATGGCAAACCAAGTTGCATAGCCGTGGAGGCTGATTCATTACTAACACAAGGTATCGGCAGATGAGAGTCTGTATATCAGCGCTTAGAGCAACAGCTAGTATACGCTGTAAGTGGGTATCGGGCACTGTAACAGATTGCCGCAGTCGTAACCTGGCCGGCATTGATGAATGAGATGTATGTTGGGCGCTGCAGCACTACAGGGAGCGAAAGGTAGCGCCAGCTCAGTGTGACCGACTCTCAGCAACTCACACCATACTACACACACACAGTGTCGGAGCTCTAAATCTGGTCACTATAGCACAGAGTGCCAGACGCTGTGTGATTAAAGTCGGTTTTTGAACCAGTAACAAAGCGAAAACACATGGAATGACATTGTTGTAACATTGTGACATTAACACTTTAATTGCCAGACCTGTAATGACTATTCTGCATAAAAATATAAAAAAAATCCAAAAAGTTTTCAAAAAATACCATTTTGTGAATACTCACCTGTAAAATGGGTATTGTAAGTATGTCACACACCCCGCTTCAAGAAATTCATAACGTGTGGGTAATACTGACCTGTAGAGGGCAATATGCAGAGATGCCAGGAAAAAAGAGAGCCCCTCCCGGTCCATAAATACCTGGGACCTCCCACTCATTACCCAGTATAAGAACAGCAGTAAGGTAAGGGACCAGGAAGAGCCCAACACAAAGCATAACAACGCAAAGTTCACCATATAAAGGATCCAGAATACAGAAGGGCGGGTGAAGCGGGGTTTGTGACATACTTACAATACCCATTTTTCAGGTGAGTATTCACAAAATGGTATTATTCTAAGTATGTCACACACCCCGCTTCAAGAAATTCATAACGTGTGGGACATCCAACAGCAGTGTCCATAAAGGGCGGGGATCCAAAACAAGGCAACAAGGCACAACTTAAACCACTGCAGCTTGCAGAACTTTGCGACCAAACACAGCATCCGCTGAGGTCCGAACATCAACCTTGTAAAACTTGGAAAAAGTGTGAACAGAAGACCAAGTAGCAGCCTTACAAACTTGCTCAACAGAGGCCTGGTGCTGAAAAGCCCAGGACGCCCCAACCGCACGAGTAGAATGAGCAGTAACACGAAAAGGGGGTACCTTCCCTTTGGCAGAATAGGCCCCAACTATGGTCTGACGGATCCATTTACTAATGGAAGACTTGGCAGGCGCCAGGCCTTTTCGGGGCCCGGAGGACACCACAAAAAAGGCATCCGTCTTACGAAAGGAAGACGTTACCTCCAAATAATACTTCACAACACGAACCACATCCAAAGAATGCAGGGTCCTCTCCTTGTCATTGCTGGGATTAGGACACAGAGAGGGCAGAACAATGTCTTGGTTTGGGTGAAAGGCAGAAACAACCTTAGGAAGGAAATCGGACTTGAAACGAAAAACCACCTTGTCCCGATGCCCCTCAAAGTACGGGGCTTGAATGGACAAAGCCGCCAACTCAGAGACACGCCTAACCGAAGTGATGGCTACCAAAAAGGCCACCTTCTGCGTAAGTGAAGACAAGGCAATATCATTCAAGGGCTCAAAAGGAGAATCCTGAAGAGCAGAAAGAACCAAATTCAAATCCCAAACAGGGAGCAAAGGTTTTCTAGGAGGCCGCACGTGCGTGACTCCCTGGAAAAAAGTCTTAACCAAAGGATGTAGAGCAAATGACCTTTAAAAGAACATCTGCCCCTTCAGAGTACTAAGCTGGAGCCCCAGGTCCAGACCATGTTGAAGAAACTCCAGGATTCTGGAGATGGAAAATTCCCTACAAGGCAACGCCCTGATCTCACACTAATCAATATAAGACCTCCAAGTCCTATAGTAGATATTAGAGGAAGACCGCTTCCTAGCACTAATGAGAGTTCGAATCACAGCATCGGAAAGACCTTCCTCCTTCAAGATGGAGGTTTCAGCAGCCATGCTGTCAAAGCCAGCGTTGGTAAATTGGGATAACGTAGTTGACCCTGGGTGAGCAGATCCGGCAGCAGGGGCAGAACGAACTGATCCTCTGCTAACCTTACCACATCTGCGAACCACACCTGTCTTGGCCACCTTGGAGCCACCAGAATTGCTGACGCACCCTCCAGGGCCAGCTTGCGCACCACTCTGGCCACCAAGGGAAACGGAGGGAACAGATACAGAAACCCCAGATCCCTCCAGTTCAGAGACATGGCATCCACTGCCAGAGCCACTGGATCCCGTGAGAGAGACACAAATGTCGGAAGTTTGTGATTGTGACGAGAGGCAAAGAGGTCCACCACCGGGGACCCCCACCTGAGACAAATCAAGCGAAACACTTTGGGGCTGAGAGACCATTCCCCCCGGCGAGCTGAGAACCTGCTCAGAGAGTCCGCCTCCGTGTTCTCCGCTCCCGGAATGTAAACTGCTGAAATGCACGGGACGTGGGTCTCCGCCCAGGCCAGAATCAAAGACACTTCCTTGAGGGCACTCCTGCTGCGAGTCCCTCCCTGGTGATTGATGTAGACGACCGCCGTCCGATTGTCCGACCGGACTTGAACCGGCAATCCTTGCAACTGATGAGTCAAGCGAAACAGAACCATCCTGATGGCCCTCAATTCCAGAACATTGATGGACTTGTGAGCCTCCTGAGGCCCCCACAGTCCCTGAAACTGACGATCCTTCCAGAACTCCCCCCATACTGATAGACTGGCATCCGTGGTGACCGTCTCCCAACAAGGGGCCAGAAAGGATCTGTCCCTCGACAGATTGATTGGATCCAGCCACCACTGAAGGGAGCACCGAACTCGGGGGGTCATCAGGAAGGACTGATCCAACGACAGTGGCGACCCATCCCAGGCCGCCAACAGATGGAGCTGGAGTGTCCTTGTGTGGAACTGAGCAAAGGGAACCGCTTCGAAGGAGGCTACCATCAATCCCACCAGCCTCATCCCCAGTCTGATGGCCGGACGAGGGATAGACAGGAGGAGTCGAACCAACTCCTGAATCAAGAGAACCTTGGACTGAGGAAGAAACACCCTGGCCTGGGAAATATCCAGGGACATTCCCAGAAAAGACACTAACCTGGACAGAGAAAGGGAGGACTTGGGGTAGTTGATCACCCACCCGAATCTCTCCAGAGTGGACACCACAGTTCTGGTGTCCAATACCGCTTGGCTGAAGGAAGATGCCATAATGAGAAGGTCGTCCAGATAAGGGACAATGCGAATACCCTGTGCTCTGAGGAGAGGCATCACCTCGGCCAGCACCTTGGTGAAAACCCTTGGAGCCCAGGTAAGACCGAAAGGAAGTGCCACAAACTGAAAATGCCGATCCTCCTCCACGAACCTGAGAAATCTCTGGTGCGCTGGAAAAATCGGCACATGCAGATAGGCGTCCTTGATTTCTACGGACGTCAGAAAGTCCCCCTGCCGAAGAGAATGGATAGCTGAACGCAGCGTTTCCCTGTGAAATTTCCACTGACGGACGAACCTGTTGAGGATCTTTAGATCCAGAATGGGTCGAACCGAGCCGTCCTTCTTGGGCACCGTGAACAGATTGGAATAAAAGCCCCAACCCCTGTCTGAGGGGGGCACTGGGCAAATAACTGCCATATCCAACAGACTCTTTACTGCTGCCTGGAGCTCCTGTGCGGCCAGAAGGTCCGAAGGCACCCGAGACCTGAGGAATCTGGGAGGGGGCCGGAGCTCGAACTCCAGCTTGTAGCTGGAAGTCACCACTTCCCGGATCCATCTGTCCGAGACCTCCCGGTCCCAGACCTGGGAGAAGTGTTGCAGCTGTCCCCCCACCCACATGGGTGAGGGCGCCCCCTCATTGCTGAGCTGGCTTGGCAGCGGGTTTGGGCTTAGAGCCCCAGCTGTATCCTGGGCGGGCATGTCCTCTGCCCCTGTTCCAGGAATCTCCTCTGGCTGCGGGGAAAACAATTCCTCTGCCAGCTCTAGCCCCACGAAAGGAAGGAGCAAAGGAACCCGCCCCCCGAAAGGGACGACGCTGCTTTTTGTGTTGAGGTAACTTACCACCCTTGGCAACTGAATCCAACTTCTCACCAAAGAGCCGTAATCCCACAAAGGGAAGAGCGGTCAGCGACTTTTTAGACACAAAATCAGCTGCCCACTGGCGCAACCAAACCGAACGCCGAATAGTCACCAATAGAGCCGACGTTCTGCCACACATCATCAGTGTGTCATCCAAGGCAGCTAGTACAAATGACAAAAACAATTCACACCTTTTAAGGCCAAGGAACTCGTCACTATCCGGATCTAACCCGGAAGAAGTCAACAGGTCCCTGACCACCGACCTGGTAGCCACCACCAGCAGCACTGAAGCACAAACCGGCCTCATGGCTGACCCAACACTGGCAAAACCATGACAAGCCATTTGGTCAATGCGTTTATCCTCACCATCTTTAAGCGTGGAGCAATCAGGAGAATTTAAAACAGTAGTGTTGGATAAACCCAGAATCTGTGCATCCACCTCGGGGGGGGGCACGCCCAACGCTTAACCGTATCCAAGGGAAAGGGATATTTTTTGTCCCAATTCTGAGGGACACCTGGGAGCCGGGCAGGCCTCTCCCATTCCTTAGCAATAATCCCATCAAAATGCTTTTGGTTAGGAAATTCCAAGCGCGGCCTGGATTCTTCGAAAAATTCCCCCTTTTGCTGTGGAACCACCTCAGGAGGAGAAATAGCCAAAACCTCAAACATCTGAGCCAGAACATTAGGAGTATCCGAAGACCTCCCCAAGCCCCGCTCGGTATCAGCACCCACAAACTGCTGATCGTCTGAATTATCTGATTCTTCATATACCTCCCCTTCCTCAAGTTGGGAGTAATCAGACCAGTCCAGATTATCAAGATCATCCAAGTCGGCCGCCGGTGAAGACGGCGACAAGTGCTTTCTCTTAGCCGGAGCCTTTCTGGTGACCGTGCTGGAGAATAATTTTTCAAGATTGGCCAATCGGGCACACATCTCCGATTGCAACTGCCCGCCCATGACAACGTCAGACTGGGCACGGATCAAACTGGGAGGGGGGGGAGGAGAGACCGGCGGCGCTGAACCAGACGCCTGGGGTCCGGACTGCCGCGTAATAGTCTGCTGTGCGCATGGTATACGCAGATATACATCATCGCCAGTAAGGGATTCCCCACACCCCATACACTTCCGGGATTGCCCCGAGGAGAGCCCGAGCCCAGTATCCGGGGATGCCTCCATAAGGTGAACTTATAGTTGGTTGCAATGACCGAGGCAATTACGCATATAAGCAACCCAGGATGCCCCTTTAATGTCCCAAGTGGGAGGATTTGCAATAAGCCAATTAAGAACCCAGGGACCCTAGGACCGGGAGAAACCCCCTAACACCACTGTAGGTTATATCTGAAAGACATAATAAAAAAGGCTAATAAGAAAAGCAGAGTATAAAATATATATATATATGACATAAAAATATATAATTATAGGTGATGGGACAGAAGGGGGGCCCACCGGGCCACTCACTGTGGTCCTGAAGACAGCTTCCTCTCTCCGTGAGGTAAAGAGCAGCTCTGAGGAGAGAAGGGGGGCGTGGCCAGCTCCTTCTGAGGAAACAGGCACAGAGAAAAGCACCTCAGCGGTGCCTGTGACACAGGGGCGGGCCGCAGCACTGGAAAGCCGGCCCCGCCCCCAAGAGTGAAAGCGTGAGGGGAGAAGCTCCCCTCCGCCATGAGGCCGGCACCGCAGCCATGTGCGGCCGCGGCGCCGGTCTCAGAAGAGACAGAAGGAGGGGAGCGGGCCGTGGCTTTGACCCTGACGCCCGGCCCCGCTCCTCGCTCAGAATCCAAGCCGCATCAGCGCCAAATAGAAGGTTGGGGGCCGCGGCTCGCGCCTAAAGCTCGGCTCCGCCCCTTTTACCTCAGGGAGAAAGCCTGCATAAAAATGGCGGCCACAGCGCCGTTTTGACAGAGAAATACACGCTGTTATGAAGTAATAAATAAGTTAATAACTATTGGGAAGATAATTTAATAAATTAATACATTAAAACATTATTAAGAATTAATGATTACAAAATTTGGACCTAACACCGAATAAGGGGCCCTTCTCCTACCCTCCGCTATCCCGCTAGAGAGAGGGGCATTACCCAAAGGGGGGGACCACCCAAAGTGTAAGGCCAAGGGACGGGGCATCCCAAACCGGGGTCACCGTCCTTTCACCTTAAAAGGAGAACTATGGCCAAATTGTGTAAAAATAAAAAATCCATATAGACACATCGGCTAATGAGCCGCACCCGAACTGAATAAAACTCCCACCAAGCTTGTGCTTTTCTTCTCCTGCTAGGGATAAAATCAAGGGGTGACAGGTTTAGTGTATCAGGGCTGACAGAGCTTGTCACCCCTGATTTCCTCTTCCTTCCATTAAAACAAGCCTGGCTGGAAGTTTCTTGATGCCAGGTGTATAAGGAACCTCTCCTTTTTGTGCACTTCAAAGTTTACTGGCAAAAAAAATAATCCAGGTGTCCTATCTGTAAAGTAATTTTAATAGATGTAGGTATATCCATAGGCCTGTTTCTATTGTGACATTAGCACAGATTATATCTATTGTCAGGATCTGGGGCCAACGGCAATGACTTTGAAGACAGTTCTTTGTTAAATAATAAGCAATTTATTGACAATGAATTCCAACAGGCAAAATCTCTTAACTTCAGAGTATGATGCAGGATACAATGCAATACAGTAAGCGGTTACCTCACCAATTTCAGCAATGTCCAATGTATGATATTTACAGCGTATTGCAAGTCCTTGATATCACAGGTCCTCTTTCGGGGGATACAAGTTCAGGCTGTTAATCCACAGGTTCCAAAAACAGATATCACATCAAGTCCTTCGCCGGCAATTCAGCACTGTCAGTATTAGGAGCAGCAAGGTACAGGCTCCTCATCCCAGCCTGTCCAACCCCAAACTGGAAGCCTCAGCGGCTCCTTTTATTAGCCTCATCACCTGTGTAAGAACTGGGAGTAGAGAAAAACCCGTAGAGGACTGGGAATGTGGACTGGGGTCCTGTAAACCCGGCATGGATCGTGACTGATTAATAAAAGCAAGGGAGAAATAGACACCATCCAGCACTTTCCCATACACTTTACCACACTGTATATATATATATATATATATATATATATATATATATATAGTGGAGATTAGCTCTGGTAGGCGACCGGGTGTCAGCAGTATAAAGGTGGAGGCAAACAGTTCAAAGTTAAGTCTGTGTTTATTTCACACAAAAATCCACAAAAGCATATGTCCATACAGGTTACATCACCTTTTCAGGAAACCGCAGCATAAATGATTCAGTCAGGCAAACAGCTTTTAGTCCTTGAGCAAAGGTTCTGTTCACAGTCAAATATGTCTCAGGTCCGCATGAACAGCCTCCACAGGAGATTTCAGCCAGGCTCACAGAGTCTCACTCCCATGTGAGCTCTTAGACAAAGGACAGGCCACAGCTGATTCCCCAGGCTATTTAAACAGCCCGCAAAACCCGGACCTGGGTAGTGGGATGGAGTCCCACCCTGCTCTACTCCATCCCAGTAAAGCCGTCCCAGGTTAGCCTTTCGGCTATTCTAAATCATCAGCAGCAAACTGCCACCAGCAGCTGATGCTGGAAAACAAGCTATAGGGCTTTACTGCACCAATGCCAGGTACATTGGTGCTACATACCTGCCATCAATAACGGCCCCTTGCACCTTACCACATACCCCCCCCTTTGTTCAACCCTGAGGGGGTGGACACATGCCAAACAATGTGCTCGGGACAGGGCATCCGCATTACCCAATAATCGTCCCGCTCTGTGCTCTACTGCAAACTTGAAGTTTTGTAGTGACAAGAACCATCGGGTGACCCTGGCATTCCTGTCCTTAGCCTGGCACATCCACTTGAGGGGAGAGTGGTCCGTAATCAGCCGGAACCTTCTCCCCAGCAAGTAGTAGCGAAGAGACTCCAGGGCCCATTTAATGGCCAAACACTCCCTCTCCACTATACTATACCGGGTCTCCGCGGTGTTAATTTGCGACTCATGTAGACAACGGGGTGCTCCTCCCCGTTGACTTCCTGAGACAGTACAGCACCGAGACCTACCTCGGAGGCATCGGTCTGCACTATGAACTCCCTCTTAAAGTCGGGTGTCACCAACACCGGAGACCCACACAGGGCAGACTTCAAAGCGGAGAACGCTTTTTCGGCCTGTTCATTCCACTTCACCATGACAGACTTGCGTCCCTTTAACAGGTCTGTCAATGGTGCCGCTAGGGTGGCAAAATTGGGAATGAACCGCATATAATATCCCACCAACCCCAGAAATGACTTTAATTGGCGGGTGGTGTTAGGACGTGGCCAGTTACGGATGGCTTCTAGTTTGTTGACCTGGGGCTTGACCACTCCTCGCCCAATCACATAGCCCAGGTATTTTGTCTCTTCTAGGCCTAAAGCACATTTTTTCGGGTTTGCCGTCAACCCAGCCTTCCTGAGGGAATCCACTACGGCCTGGACTTTGGGTAGGTGACTTTCCCAATCCGTGCTATGGATAATTATATCGTCCAGATATGCCGAAGCATACCGACGATGTGGCCTGAGGACAATATCCATTAACCTTTGGAACGTAGCGGGAGCGCCGTGTAACCCAAAGGGTAATACCTTGTATTGGAACAGTCCCTCTGGTGTGATAAAGGCTGTTTTCTCCTTGGCAGCCTCAGTCAAGGGCACCTGCCAGTACCCTTTTGTGAGGTCCAAAACCGAAAAGTACCTGGCTTGGCCTAGTTTCTCAATGAGTTCATCTACCCGGGGCATAGGGTAGGCATCAAACTTGGAAACTTCATTAAGTTTGCGGAAATCGTTACAGAACCGCAACGTACCATCGGGCTTGGGAATCAAGACTATGGGGCTGGCCCACTCACTCTTTGATTCTTCAATCACATCTAACCGGAGCATTTGCTGCACTTCCTCTGCGATAGCTTGTCGCCGGGACTCAGGTACCCGGTAAGGCCTCAACCGGACCTTGACCTGAGGTTCCGTGACAACATCATGTTGGATGACCGAAGTGCGCCCAGGGAGTTCTGAAAACACGTCTGTATTTCTGCTAATAAACTCCCTGGCTTCCTGAGTCTGTTTAGAGGAGAGGTTGTCGCCAGTTTTCACCTCGACCACTGCTTCTCTAATAACAGACCGAGGGATGGGAAGCTCCACCCCCACCATACCTGGTCGGGGACTGTCACCCCCAGGGGTCTCCCTGTCTTTCCATAGTTTCAGCAGGTTTACATGGTACACCTGCTCTGGCTTCCTCCGCCCAGGCTGATGTACCTTGTAAGTCACTTCCCCAACTTTTTCAATGACCTCATAGGGACCCTGCCACCTAGCTAGAAATTTACTGTCCACCGTGGGTACCAGAACCACAACTCTGTCACCGGGGTTAAAGTTCCGTACCCTGGCTTGCCGATTATAAATCCTGCTTTGGGCCCGCTGCGCTGCCTCCATGTGTTCTCTGACAAGCGGCAAGACGGTCTCTATCCGTTCCTGTAGGTGAGTCACGTACTCTACCACACTTTTGTGGGGTGTGGGTTGCTGTTCCCAGGCCTCCTTGGCTATATCCAACAGGCCCCGTGGATGTCGACCGTATAAGAGTTCGAAGGGCGAGGACCCCGTAGAGGCCTGGGGCACCTCTCGCACTGCGAACATCAGATAGGGCAGCAGCAAGTCCCAATTCTTCCCATCCTTGGCGACCACCCTTTTTAACATGGTCTTTAAAGTTTGATTAAACCGTTCTACTAGGCCGTCTGTTTGCGGGTGGTAAACGGATGTCCGCAACTGTTTCACCTGCAGCAGTTTACAGAGCTCTTTCATTACTTTCGACATAAACGGGGTACCTTGATCGGTCAGGACCTCTTTAGGCAGACCTACTCTGGAAAACATTTCCATAAGCTCCTTAGCAATTAGCTTGGCAGAGGTGTGACGCAGGGGCACTGCCTCAGGGTACCGCGTGGCATAGTCCAAGATCACCAGAATATGTTGGTGCCCTCTAGCGGACTTTGGCACTGGACCCACTAGATCCATGGCAATCCGCTCAAAGGGTACCTCAATAACTGGGAGAGGAACTAAGGGACCACGGTAATGAGGCTGAGGGCTGGTCATCTGACATGTTGGGCAGGACTCACAATATCTCTCCACCTCCTTGTACACACTGGGCCAGTAGAATCATTGTAAAACGCGGTCCAGAGTTTTCTGCTGGCCTAGGTGTCCACCCAGAACATGTTGGTGGGCCAAATCCAAAACCAATTTGCGATATGGATTGGGTACCACCAATTGTTCCACCACCTCTTCACGTACCTTGTTTACTCGGTACAACATTTCCTGGTGAACCACAAAGCGAGGAAACTGTAACTCCGCCCCTGGCTGTTGTGGTTCACCTTCCACCTCAAGAACATTCTCCCAGGCCCGAGACAGGGTCGGGTCCTGGTGTTGAGCGGTACCAAAGTTAATTGTGGAGACATGGAGATCTGCCAACTCTGGACCTGTTGCCAACTCTTCCCCATCTCCAACCATAACATTTAGTGGGGTTGACTCCCCCTCTTCCATTTTAGGGACGGGCACCTCTTCCACGGTGCCTCCTGATTCCGGTTCCCAGGGCACCGGGATCTCCCCTGAGTAGGGCCAGTCCATTGGGGACACACCCGCCTCGCGGGTTTCCGGAACTGCCAACTTGGCCCACAGTGACCTGAACCCTGGAAAGTCTCTCCCAATAATCAGTTCATACGGGAGTTTAGCGGCGACAGCGACTTCATGTTTCCAGCTGCCGGAGACGGTGGTGAGAGACATTTGTGCTGTGGCATAGTCCCCATGAATGCACAAAACCCCGGTTTTCCGCCCAGTGTACTCATCGGGCAGTACTCTGGCGGGTCTTGCCAGGGTAACCATACTCCCCGAGTCCAAAAGGGCCACAGCCAGGGTGTCTCCCACTTTCACCTGACAGAGGTGACTTTGCCCCACAAGCTCAGGGACACCGGCAGCACACAGCCTCCTGGCATACATGGAAGGGCGGTAACCAAAGTTCACGTCCATGGGCTCCCCCTGGTGGGGACAATTGGCTCTGATATGTCCCGGCTCCTTACATCCCCAACACAACACTTGGGCAGGGACTTTGGGGGGTAGGTCCTGAGGGGGTTTAGGGGACGCCACTCGCCTGAGCTGGGGCGGGGACCTCCGGGGTTTCCCCGAATCCCTCCTCATGGAGCCGCCTTGCAAGTTCCTGGTGGCCTCATATCGCTCCACTAGGTCCACCATCCCTAGTGCGTTGTCAGGGGATACCTGGCCAACCCAGTGCTGAAGAGGGTGCGGTAAAGCCCTCCAAAAAATGTCCGCCAGCAAGCGGTCCAACATGGCAGTGGGGCTTAACAACTCCGGCTGCAGCCATTTTTGCAGCAGGTGCAGCAGTTTATAATACTGGGGTCGGGCGGGCTCTGCCGACTGGTAGCTCCACTGATGCACCCGCTGAGCCCGAACCCACACATTCACCCCCAGTCTCGCCAGTATCTCACCCTTCAGAGTCGGGTAGTCAGCGGCTTGGTCCTCTGGGAGATCAAACAACACCTGCTGGGGTCCAGACGCCAGAAATGGAGCGATGACATCAGCCCACTGGTCATGCGGCAACTTCTCCCTTGCAGCCACCTTTTCAAACACCGCCAGGTAAGTCTCAACGTCATCTGAAGGGGTCATTTTTGTGAGCGCCGAGCGGACAGCTTTCCGGGCATCAGGAATACTTTTGGGCGCACCTGCAGCTTGCAGCGCCATCACATGTTGCAAAAACAGCTGGTTGGTCTCCTGCTGCTGCCTGTTGGTCTCATGCTGCTGCCTGTTGGCCTCCACGAGCGCTTTCACGACCGCCTCCATTTTGTCTGCAGTCCCAGGTAGCAGCCTGGCAGGTTTAATATAGGACATGCACAACAAAAAACGTTTTCGTCGGTTGCTTCTAGCAACGGCCTCACTGCTGTGCCCGCATCCGACACCAAATGTGGAGATTAGCTCTGGTAGGCGACCGGGTGTCAGCAGTATAGAGGCGGAGGCAAACAGTTCAAAGTTAAGTCTGTGTTTATTTCACACAAAAATCCACAAAAGCATATGTCCATACAGGTTACATCACCATTTCAGGAAACCGCAGCATAAATGATTCAGTCAGGCAAACAGCTTTTAGTCCTTGAGCAAAGGTTCTGTTCACAGTCAAATATGTCTCAGGTCCGCATGAACAGCCTCCACAGGAGATTTCAGCCAGGCTCACAGAGTCTCACTCCCATGTGAGCTCTTAGACAAAGGACAGGCCACAGCTGATTCCCCAGGCTATTTAAACAGCCCGCAAAACCCGGACCTGGGTAGTGGGATGGAGTCCCACCCTGCTCTACTCCATCCCAGTAAAGCCGTCCCAGGTTAGCCTTTCGGCTATTCTAAATCATCAGCATCAAACTGCCACCAGCAGCTGATGCTGGAAAACAAGCTATACGGCTTTACTGCACCAATGCCAGGTACATTGGTGCTACATACCTGCCGTCAATAACGGCCCCTTGCACCTTACCACAATATATATATATATATATGAATGCTATGTTCACAAGTTATCTTTTCCAGCAAGACATTGACCCACACGTTAAACAATACTGTTAGTCTAAATGTTCATCCTAAATGAAAGTTTGCTTCTGGACTTGGAAATGGGATTTATTCAGCAAATTTGTATTGATCAGTCTATTAAAACATGCAAGATTATTTGTTTAATTAGTAATATATATATGCACACATACACAGTTACTGTACACATACAAACTATAAGCATGACCGAGCGAATGTTGCTGTTTTTGATTGAAGGGTGAACAGGGTGGAGCAGCAATAGGATATGTTGACAGAAAGATACTCTCCCCGGGGTTTAGCAATCCTATGTCTGCCTGTTATTTGTGGTGAGATTATTTTTCATTATGTGCATTCACCCTTAGCTTGTGGTCGTTGGGTTGGGTCTGTCTTGAAGCAAACAAGGCTCTGGAACCTGTTATAATGGAATGATTTTAAAGAGCATTAAAACATAATGCGCAGTGTCAGATTCACAATTGACAATCAAGTTACATAGGACTTTAGAATCTGCTGAAAATGTGCAGTATGTGTCCCAGCTTGGGTATCTAATAGGGGTCAGCATGATGAACTGGTAGAATCCTTGTGCTGTTCAAATACAAGATTGATTTCAATACTGTGTGGAAGGCTGGACAGATCCTCATCTGATCTCTTACCTGAATGGTTCTAGGCTATTACTGTTAAGGGGCCACCTTATACAACCCTGAACCATACATTCTGGACACCACTACCACTGAAATACCTCCTTTATACCTACCGCCTATCCATGTTATGATCCTCTATATAACCCCATGCCAACTTCTTTGACCAACATGTGTCATACATAATGCCCTTCTCCAAAAAGTCTGAAAGGGAAATGAATTTTTAACAAAGTGAACCCCATTTACAGCAGGAAATAGGTTGGGCATGAGATGGTCAAGTTGGTTTTCAGCACTCACAATTTTTGATGCCTCAGTCCTGCTCCCAGCTAGGTACTTATGTTGATTTAGCGAGGCCTAGTTACAACCAAGTTCACTTTTACAAAAATGGACTAATTAGGCCAATCACGTGCCCCTAGTATAGTATGGTGGAGGAAGAAGCAGGCGTGCACAGTTATGATCACTAGTGAGACTTGAACTGTCTTGTCCTGTAAGCAGCAAACACCAACCAAGCTTCATTGTCTTTGCTTGATCCTGGACAGAAAAGGAAAATGAAAACAAACATTCAGGTGCTTGGGAGGTTTGATGAAATGTAAGATTTAGCTGGCCTTGGGCTTTAAGTAGTGCAGTTGTGTTTTGCTAAGCATCCGAAATGGCACCCCCCACCTGTGCTTAGGCCCCTCTTTGGCACCCCCCTGACCTGCTGCACCTGCGGCACGCGCCCCCCTGCCCTCCCCTAGCTACACCCCTGCCTTAATGGCTCCCATCTGTCCACATCATCTATTTAGATGTTCAGGTAAAATGTAGAAACAATTGCTGTCCTGCTTTTGTTACAACTCTGCCTGGCCGGCAATTGTAGGAGACAGCCTCTGTTGTTGAGGATGCTGTCTTAGGAATAACAGTGGGTCTGATTGCTCAGAAAAAATAAAACAGATCTTAAAGCGGACCAAAACCCACTAAACTCGTAAAATACATTTGTCCAAAGCCCGTGCCGATATTCCCTTCTTAGGGTGTAGAATTAAAAATGGATATTATCACTCTTAGAATAGCCCTAGAACACTTTTTTGTTGTTGTCCCTCTCTTTAAGGTGGCAGATGATCAGTCATTGTATAGGTGTGGCAATGTCATCATTGCCACACACAATAGTGCCAATGAATGGAGGCGGCGGAGCTTTACAGCTAAAATAGGTGGAGTTATCTCAGAAGTTATCTGGGGAGTGAAGCAGGATCAGTGTAACTTGGCAAAAGGTCCTCTTCATAGGGGGAGTATTGAAGGGAAAGGCCTGTTAAAAATGTGGGTTGTGGTCCGCTTTAAGTTATCGCCTGATCCCCTCTATTAGGGGCAACCCTTGTTCCTACTCTGGCTCATTGGCTTTCTCTTTAGCAATGTTTTAGTATGAAATCATGAGGAAACGCCCAGGAATATAAAGGTGCTTTAGTCACGCAGACCTGGCGTGTGTGGTGCAGCCGATAAATACTGAAGATTGATAATCTTTCAAGGTAAACAGAATTTTAAAGTATGGCAGGTAAAAACACAAGGAGACATGAGACATTTTTTTTATAAAGGGACAGTGCAGGCAAGGTCAATAATAAAGAAGCAGGTGTCTCACATGATGTCCTGCCCCATGTAACTCTGACCCATTTCCTGCACTGTCTTCCAAAGATGTAGCAGGTCTTCAAGATTTGCCTCTCCATTCCATTCTCCCATGGAAACCCTACAGCATCCCAAACTTCCATGGCCCTACTAAAGAGTACCAACTCATTCAAATGTGTTTTCTTCATTAACCTGAATCCAAAGCTCATCCATTCTCATGCTGATCTTTCCAGGAGGGGGGTGACCTTAAACTGGACCTTCAGCATCATTGAAAAGCCCAAACCCTTAACAAACTGTTCCCCTGCATCTAAAATTAATATATTTTAAGTTTTTAGTCACTTACTTATTATTCTTTCCCCCACCAGGCTTCGACTCCGGACTTTAGGATACGGGTGCCGCCATCTTGACTCAGAAGCATCACACATACTGTGCTTTGCACAGACAGAGCAGAGCTGGGGTCAGGGAAAGGACAGCAATCCCAGAATGCAGAGCGACACAGTCAGAAGACACTTCCTGTTTGCAGGCTGTCTGATGCTCCATAATCTGCTATCTTGGATGTTTAAAGGCTCATAACATGAAGTAGATGCAGATAGCGTGATTTTTAATGTGGACAATCTGTATGTACAGGGCGTTGGAAACATATAAGATAGACTCTTATTCAGGGTGAAGGTCCCATTTAAACACTAGCAGGTTTTTCTGGGTCATGGAAGTTAACATAGATCCTCTGCTGAAGCACTCCTTTCTATGTATGCATAACAGTATTTGGAAAACCCAAGTCTATATAACCGATACAAACTAACACAGCTTGATACTGGCCCTCGGGGACATAAAGCGCATTGTGGCGAGCTTATTATAATCTTATGGAAGCAGAGGTGAGTTTATTATAATCTTATGGAAACAGAGGCTATGTAGCCAGGGTCTCAGGTGTCAGTTGTTTTTGCCCATTTGGTGGAGACCCCTGGCCTGCCTTTGGGGTATGTTACAGTGGTTGACAGCCTTGACTTGGTGACCCAGTTTTTAGTTCAGGTAACACACGTGTGCAGAGCTGCTGAATTGCATTAGATTGTGTCCTTCCTGATTCCTGGAAGTGAAATGACACTACGACTGGAGTGGCTGGGACTAGGCCTAGCAACAACACTGGCAGCGCCTCCACAGTAGCCATCATGGGTGGTTCTGTCGGCAGAAGGTGAGATCATGCTGGAATATGGATGGAGAAATGTACTCACAGCTGAAGACTAGGGATGACTCTCCAAGATCAATACAAGTTAGAAAAACAAGGTTGCCGAGTATGCGAAAGCCATTATTCCACATCGGAGCCAGAGTAAATCTATGTAGATCATTGGCTGACAGGGTGCGCTGTGGTTCATGCCACTTTTACCTCAACTCTGATGAATGGATGGAAAACATTACAGGAAAAGATAATACGCGCTCTCCATCCAGGGTCTGAAGCTGGAGAGAGAAGTAGAGGAAATTCATCCACAATGTCACTTCACATTTCCTTTGGATGCAGAAGGAAACTCTGAAGAACAAGTTATTATAGTTTCAGGAAAAGAGAATGAACATATGTCGGCATATGAGTGAGGCGCGTACATAATGGAGGTGCTCAAGGCTTTCTCTTCTCCTAGGCAGAGGTGTAATAAAAGACTGATGGGCTTGGTCCAGGTATAACACTGTAACCCTATCGAAGGTCAGAAAAGAACCACCATATACTCCATTTAACATGGTATTTTATTGAAATTGGGCAGTATTTTAGTTTATATGCTCCTTAATCACATGCTAATGTTTTAAAAGCCGATAAATAATGTATTGTGGTTACAGTGCTTATAAAAGAGCTGAACCCTACATGTTGTTGCCCCCTGACCTCATGTGCCCTTCGGAGTAACAGATACATCAACTCTTAACTTTGGTCAAGAACCCCAATTTAGAGTGGCATGTACAGATACAGCAATCCTTAAAGCGGACCTTCACTCTGAATAAGAGCCTATCTTATATGTTTCCCACACCCTGTACATACAGATTGTCCACATTAAAAATCATCCTACCTGCATCTACTGCATGTTATGAGCCTTTAAACATCCAAGATGGCGGCTTATGGAGCATCAGGCAGCCTGCAAACAGGAAGTTTCTTCTGACTGTAATGCTCTGCATTCTGGGATTGCGGTCCTTTCCCTGACCCCAGCTCTGCTCTGTCTGTGCAAAGCATCACCCCGCCCCCTGCACTTTATCCCACTCTCTTCTCCTCAGTATATGATGCTTCTGAGGCAAGATGACGGCACCTGTATCCTAGAGTCCTGAACAGAGTTGCAGCCCAGTGGGGGAAAGAATAATAAGTAAGTGACCAAAAACTTAAAATATATTAATGTTAGATGCTGGGGAATCATTTTATAAGGGTTTGGGCTTTTCATTAAATCATGGTGAAGGTCCGGTTTAAGGAGAAACAACAGATCTACAATCCACTGAGTTTTTTCACATCCTGCTGTTTTTTCCTTTGTTGTATGTGTGAAATGCAGCCCTCCCTTCCCCCGGCTGTTTTAGCCACATTTGAGCGACAGCTGTAGCCACTGTGACGTCAGTCTGTCCCTCCATGGCTGTTCTTGAAGTATTGCGGCTTTCTGTTAACTCATGAGTGTGGAGCCCCCTCTCTGCCTCAGCCAGTCAGATGATTATCAAGTCAGGAAGGCCCTGCTCCACACAATGGTTTTATAGTCAGTCCGAGACTTAGGGCCTTGTTCATGAAGGGATAGCGACAGGTAGCGGCATGAGAACTCCGGCCACAGCACACAATTCCACATTTATGAAGCCGAATCTGTTGAGCGACTAGGGATAACGCCATGTAGCGTCCGATTCATCATTATCCCAGCCTCAGCGTACAGCGCCGGCGATCAAACTTTCAGAGCGCCACGTCCTTACCTCTCATGACCTGTCGCTCTCCCATACAGTTCAGTGGACGTTCTTTTACTTCTCTTTAAACAGGGTTTTTATTCATTTATTTTTTTTATTCTCAAATAATGTTGTGACCCCTCCTGGCCTAGAAAAAGGCCATTTTTGAAAACTTTTTTCATTTTTTATATATTTATGCAGAATTGACATTACAGGTCTGGCATTTATGTGTTCATGTCACAATGTTATAACAATGTAATTCCATATGTTTTCGCTTTGTTACTGGTGGATACATGCTCAAAAACAGCCTTTAATCACACAGCCTTCGGCGCTCTGGACTACATTGAAGCATTTTTAAGCGCCGGCACTGTGTGAGGCTGTTTTTTTATGAATATGGTGTTAGTCGGTGTCACTGACCAGTCGCTACCATTCGTTCCCATACAGCACTGTACTGCTCATATAGCGACTCCCCATAATGTATTCATCAATGCTGCACAGCGACTGAGGCGCTCTGAACTAGCGACCCACGGCCGAGCACAGCGACTACTAGCAGGCGCTCTGAAATGCCTGTTACAGGCATTAGTAATGAATCAGCCTGCCAGTCTGGGAACCTTATTTTAGAAGTGTCAGCGCCACACAGAGCTACTTTTTTGGTCTCAATGGCACTCAGCGTCTCAGCGGCTAGCATCTTATTTAACCCCAACGAGAAAAAGGTGGCAGTGCCCTGGTTGAAGCAGCGCCAGATAAAACCTGAAGCTGTTGCTTAAGATCCTATAAAGCCAATACCTAAGGGCAACACACAAGCTAATTAGTGGGGTTCGGTGCAGCGATTGCTAGCGCCAATGTAATACACAGCACAGCGCCAAATGCTAATGCTGGCGCCATAGCCACAAAAATGATGCTAACAGACTTCATAAATAAAGCTCTGAGTTTTTTTCTCATTTCGTAGTTGGACATTTTTTTCATTTAGCCTCCTTTTGTTTATTCCCATACAACTCTCTATCAGCTACACTTTTCTCATACCTCTTATATTTTCTTTCACTGTCTAACAACACAGAGAATCTGGGTGGTACCTTATATCTAAGTATGTTTTTGAAAGGTTATCATGGCAGGGGGCAGACTTATTTCTTGCATTGTAAGTGTTAGGAGCATTTTAGACCTTGATCACGGGTCCCAGATCTGTTTTTCATGAAGAACCACTTTCCATTCTATTATTATTTGAGGTACCAACTATTATGTATGGTTATCAATCACCTAAAACTGTGTTAATAATACATTAACCAGCCATTTAAACATCATGACACCTATAACAAATGCACATAAATAGTCTTATTCACCTTTGTGTTAGTTTTGTATTGGGGAGCAAATTCGTCTTGCGTTAATGTATGGTATATAGTTACATCCAACTGTTTATTTATTTTGTTTCCATCATTAAGCTCGGTGCCACAGAGCAGAATGTAGGCCCTCTTTCCACAGACCAAGGCATGTGAGTCTCATTAGCTTTAGTTTCTAGGAGGCAGTCAAAAGTCAGATTTCTGGGGCGAGGTGCCCCCATGTTATGACCTCCAAGATTCCCTGGCCTGTGGTATGCCAAATGGGCTCAGATAGCAAGAGTGGTACAGAGTGTTGTAGTCCATAACTTCCGGGAGCTGCTAGGCACAAGCACTGCTCAACAGAACTTCACTGAAATTAGGGAAACCTCATATTATGCTGCATCCAGTGCCAAGTGACTACCTGTGAAATATACAACAGGCTGGGGACATGGTGTCAGAACTGGAGAGAAGTTAGGTGTCCCGGCAGAGGACAGGTAGATGCAGGCTTGGGCTGACCGAACAGGTTACCAGGGAATTCTCTGATGGAGCCCAGAACTCAAGAGTTTTTTGAGAGTCCTCATCCCCAAAAGGTCCCCTTGTCCTGGTTGCCTGGTTTGAATGGTACATTAAGAGCACTCTGCTCAGCTCTGAGATGCTTATCTGGCACCCGCAGCTTATATTGTTAAATAAGGATGCCAATCTGTAAACCACCAAGGGATGGTGGCTTCTTTCTCTATTTCTTTAATGTTTACCGCAGGCACATGAATACCCAATTTTACCAAAGCATGATTTCCTCCTGATTTTAATATGATATTCTGAGGCGCGAGGACAGAGGAGTGAGATGTTTCCATTATATGGCCCGCCTCACATAGATGCTGGCACAGGACCCCGTGTAACCTGTGGAGGTCTAAACTTGTTCCCTGCTTGGTGGCCAAAGGCAATTAGCTAATTTAATCGGGAGTGTTGCGGATAGGTGCAGGGCACCAGATCCTTAAACCCCTCCCCCCTCCATTTTTTCCCTGCCCTTCTCTTCTTCCCCGTCTTTTTTCCTACCCCCCATCTTGCAGAGAGGCTCTCCTTGAGCCCCTAATCTCTAATCTCCTTGGGTCCTAGTTATATAAAAAGGTGGGCTGCCGGAGAGGAAGTGACACAAGCCCTTCTGCAGAAAGGTGGAGTAATATGGTTCGGACAGATACGCAGACACTTGGGGAACGGGCGTGGGTTGAAAGATTGATCCATCCCAGTTACCCCATTGTGATGTATTTGTATTTATCTGAACCTAGGTGTTGAAGTTGTGAAAATGGCAAAGTATGTAAGTGTCCTTCTGGTCAGCTTTAATAAAGATCTATTGTTAAAAAAAAGAAGCTAATTTAATACAAAATATTCTATGGGTGGTATTAGGGTCAAATGTGGTGACCAGCACAGAAAACAGGACTCTTGGCACATGCATTATTGACAAATGAGGGAATACTTTCCCACATTTAAAACCCAAATAGAATTCTTGGCCAGAGATAGAACGTGGGCTGGATACAAGATCATGGGCTGGATACAGGAACATGGGCTAGATACAGGAATGTGGGCTAGATACAGAAAAGTGGGCTAGATACAGGAACGTGGGCTAGATACAGGAACATGGGCTTGATACAGGAACATGGCCTAGATACAGAAATGTGGGCTAGATACAGGAACATGGACTTGATACAGGAACGTGGGCTAGATACAGGAACATAGGCTAGATAGAGGAGCATGGGCTAGATACAGGAACATGGACTAGATACAGGAACATGAGCTAGATACAGGAACGTGGGCTAGATACATGAACATGGGCTAGATACAGGAACATGAGCTAGGTACAGGAACATGGGCTAGATACAGGAACGTGGGCTAGATACAGGAACATGGGCTTGATACAGGAACATGGCCTAGATACAGAAATGTGGGCTAGATACAGGAACATGGACTTGATACGGGAACGTGGGCTAGATACAGGAACGTAGGCTAGATAGAGGAACATGGGCTAGATACAGGAACATGGGCTAGATACAAGAACATGAGCTAGATACAGGAACATGGGCTAGATACAGGAACATGAGCTAGATACAGGAACGTGGGCAAGATACAGGACCTGGGCTAGATACAGGAACATGGGCTAGATACAGGAACATGAGCTAGATACAGGAACATGGGCTAGATACAGGAACATGAGCTTGATACAGGAACATGGCCTAGATACAGAAATGTGTGCTAGATACAGGAACATGGACTTGATACGGGAACGTGGGCTAGATACAGGAACGTACGCTAGATAGAGGAACATGGGCTAGATACAGGAACATGGGCTAGATACAACAACATGAGCTAGATACAGGAACATGGGCTAGATACAGGAACATGAGCTAGATACAGGAACGTGGGCAAGATACAGGACCTGGGCTAGATACAGGAACATGGGCTAGATACAGGAACATGAGCTAGATACAGGAACATGGGCTAGATACAGGAACATGAGCTAGATACAGGAACATGGGCTAGATACAGGAACATGGGCTAGATACAGGAACATGGGCTTGATACAGGAACGTGGGCTAGATACAGGAACATGGGCTTGATACAGGAACATGGCCTAGATACAGAAATGTGGGCTAGATACAGGAACATGGACTTGATACGGGAACGTGGGCTAGATACAGGAACGTACGCTAGATAGAGGAACATGGGCTAGATACAGGAACATGGGCTAGATACAAGAACATGAGCTAGATACAGGAACATGGGCTAGATACAGGAACATGAGCTAGATACAGGAACGTGGGCAAGATACAGGACCTGGGCTAGATACAGGAACATGGGCTAGATACAGGAACATGAGCTAGATACAGGAACATGGGCTAGATACAGGAACATGAGCTAGATACAGGAACATGGGCTAGATACAGGAACATGGGCTTTATACAGGAACGTGGGCTAGATACAGGAACATGAGCTAGATACAGGAACGTGGGCTAGATACAGAAACATGGGCTTTATACAGGAATGTGGCCGAGATACAGGAACGTGGGCTAGATACAGGAACGTGGGCTAGATACAGGAACATGGGCTTTATACAGGAGCGTGGGCTAGATACAGGAACATGGGCTAGATACAGGAACATGGGCTAGATACAGGAACATGGGCTAGATACAGGAACATGTGCTAGATACAGGAACATGGGCTAGACACAGGAACATGGGCTAGATACAGGAACATGGACTAGATACAGGAACGTGGGCTAGATACAGGAATGTGGGCTAGATACAGAGACAAGGTCTGGATATACAGACACACAGTAAAAAGACTGAACCCATTGCTTGGCCCCAATGTGATCTCAAAGTCCCATTTTTTATTAGGGAGTAATTAAAACACAGACACAGACTCTAAATTGCTCAGTGTGCTAAAAGTTGTCTTTTTTTATGACTATGATGAGGCCCCTGTACATGGTAAGTGTAAGTGAAATATAAAAGTCACACCAAATACAGACATTCCGATGAACCGTACAATGTTATCACTAAACATACTCAGTCATTTCCCACGAATGAGCCCTCAGCTTGGCAAGCCATCATGTGTGTTGCTTGTTCTCATACAGACAAGCACACCCTCTAAAATATTGTATGACATGCTAATATTTAGTTGCTATTATCACTGCAAAGCCCAGATTTCCTTATCATGGTTTAGTTGTGTGTATATTGGATCTATAACTACACCTATTACAATAATCACAAATACAGAAATGTAATTCATCCGGTCAGTAACGGGCCAAGTGGTTTCCACTGTTATGGGCTTGTTTGAGCTGGGATCCACAGATATAAATTCAATGTTTTTACTAGGGGTGTCCTTGATTAAGATGTATCCGCCCACATTACACCCAGAAAGTGGAAGGTCAGACATTACTTTGAAGCTGCTATGAAGGACTTGGAATAGTTTTAAAAGATTTTCCTCAAATTAAAAATGTAAGGATTATATGTAGCCACAAAAGAACCAAATGCTCTACTGCCACCTTGTTAAAGTGAACCTGCCACTAGGTCAAGCCTGTCAGCCTGTTATTACTGCCATGATGTGTAATAAGACATTAAATTACAAAACAGCCACCCAAAGCCACTTACTATAAGGAAAACGTAAATAAACTAAATCTAGAAACAATTTATAATAAAATATAACAACACTTTATTGATTGGCGACCCCTGTCTCTGCAAGTTACAAGCCCTTATGCCCTTTGGTATGGGTCAGGGCTCTATCTGGGGTGCCTTGGATGCATCTGGAAGAACCATGTGCCCACACCAATGGGCACCGGTCTCTTCTGCACCCCCAATGTCCCAAATTAGACACATGAAGAGCCCTGAATAAGGACGAGGAGACAGCACAGGACAAAGAAGACCAACCAGGAAATCAGTGCAGGCGTTGGACAGAAGATGGAAGGCGGGGACAGGTGAGTATAAGTTAAATTGAGAAAAATAAAAAGATTTTGTGTGGACTCTTCTTTCTGTTTCCCTTGGGGTGAACATGGTCAGAGGCCGACATGGTACACATTACACACACGCGCAGAGCCCAGTTCCCATTACTGTGGGCACAGGGCTCTTCCAGGGGGCCAGTAGTGCCCTGAGTTACAAGCCCTTATGCTTGGTGCCCGGGCTGGTAGCCTTTTTTTTGGGGGGGGGGGGGGGAGGGGCATTTTTTTTTGTAAAAAAACAATAAACAACCAAGAAATTAAAAAAAAAAAAAACCCACTGTAAAATTGTATCTAATGAAAAATACCAGATAATCTAAAAAAAAAAACCTGTAGGCAGTTTCAATGTTAAATGTGATGCCTTTGAAGCTGAGATCAGTAAAACAATTTAAAAGGAAAAAGTACAATTAACAATAAAGTCAGGATTTCCTTCATTGGATAAAAATTGCATCTAAAAAATGCTAAAAATAAATTACCAAAAATATAAAAAAGAAACCATCAGGTAGTTACAATGTTATGTTGAAAACTGAAAAAATACAATAAAAAAAATAAAAAGTCAGATTTTTTTCATTAGATTAAAGTTGTATCTGACAAAAAATTACCCCCAAAAAATATATATATTAAAAAGTTAACCTGCAGGCAGTTACCCATAGTGTAAAACGAATTAAACACATGGAAAAACTACTTTGTGCAGGGCAATGTCACTGTTGTTATCCCCAATTTACAGCCATTTTTGGGCCCCCAAGTTTAGGTCCCCATTGACTTCAAAGGGGTCCGGGTTCCTGAACTGAACTTTTGCGGCAAGTTTGCTCATACATAGTTATAACAAAAATGGCAGTAATGCAGCAGCCATAATGCATAACCTCAGTATAAAGTATACATAAAGTGCGGAGCATACTTTAGGATAAGGACCTTTGTAATGCATCAGGAGCTCTCTCCAAATTGGAAGGTGGGTATGCCTTTAAATGTAGGGCCATAGCGAAGAATTTGACGTGTTTTTAGAATTCTTAGAATCCGAATAGAATAAGAGAATACGAGGATCCACAATGTAGTCACAGTTATAGATTTCTGCACTGGAAACACCTCAAGTGATGTGTTAGCTTCACGGGAATAGCAGACCAGCTGTAACATTAAAGGGACTGTAACCCAACGGCAATAATTATGCAGCAAGCAGCTGACTTGATGCCTGTCTCAAATGCTTCCCGTTCATTTTCAGCAGCGTAGAATAAAAGCTGTAGCAGGACTCCAAAGTTTGCCCACTTTTCAATTTGATTTCTCCAGGACCACACAAAAAGTGGTCCTACAGCTATTCTGCCCCTTGGTGCTCTCAACGGGAGTGAGCACGGCAAGCCACAATCGTCCCTGAGTGGTCTCTGACCACAGTACGGGATTGGCATGCCCTTTCCTAGTTCAGCCACGACACCAGAAATGTTTTGCCTAGAACGCATAAAGTATTTATTTACGTGGCTCATTTTATATTTGTTCCCAAGGGGGATAAGTTGAGGGAAAGTTAGTGTGTGCCTGTACATGGACCTTAAAGAGGAACATATGATCAAAAATAAAAATGGTCCAATTGCCTCCCCATTGATGCCTACCTACCTTTTGGATGTGGCCGCTGCTTGCTGCGCCACCTGCTTCAGGGCCTGATTGCGTGCTCTTGAAAGTCCTGCGCCACTCAGCAAAGTCTCGCATGGCCCCATTGCATCCCATTGATGGGCACTGTGCAGGTGCTAGGTCGAGGGTAAGATGGGGCCGCCTGTTGGAAGGTTTCCCAGAATCCAAGGGATCCAGAAGATGGATCCCCCAGTGAGGCGAGTAAAACTGAAGGTGGGGGGACAGCAGGTTTGGGGGAGGTTTTTCCCCCGATGTTCCTCTTTAAGTAAGGGATGTAACCTATCACATGTTTTTATTTACATTTTATGATCAGCTCCAAATGTTTCTTGAATTTTGTTTCTGACAGAGCAAAAGAAAGGCTAGAAGTGTAACTTTCTTTTGGATGACTGTGACCTGTGGAGGTGTAAACTTGCTTCCTGCTTGATGATCAAAGGCAATTTAATAAAATAAAAATCTATAGGTGGTATTAGGGCCAAATGTGATGACCAGCACAAAACACAGAAGGCATGTGACTATTGGCAAACATGTTCTTTCTGTTAGCAGAGCTTCCTGTTTGGTCATCACACATAGGAAGCTGGGTTCAGGATCCAAATGAGGTCGCAAACCATAAAGAGAGAATTCTTTCCCACTTAATCTTAATGTAGCTGGCGGAAAGTATTCAGCCATTATCTTTGTGGTTCTTCAATGTGATGGTTCATATCTGTCCTGCAGTTGTGATACATCACCACAAGATGGCACTGTTGGATAGCTAATGGATTGTGACACTGCAGGTCTACCAAACGTTTGGACTGAAACCTAACCACATAGGAGTACAGCTGAGCTGCCATCGGTTAAGGTGAGTAGAAACTAGAGAAGGTTCTAGAAGCTAGTAGAGAGAATCTATTTAAGGAGAGTTACCTCAGGAAGAGACAGTTCTACAGCCTGCAAGATGTAGTTCTCTATTGTAGTAACTGGGAGTGAGGAAGGTACCAGTAGGGTCAGCTGGTTGCAGTCGCAGAGGAGTAACAGAGAGCAGAGGAGCCACATTCATACCTAACAAGTGACCACAGGGAATGGTGAACCATTCCACCCAAGCTGCTGATGGAGGAAGCTTAAGGCCGCAGTATTCTGCTATGGGATCAGGATGAGTGACCACCACCTGTTGGAGTACATCTGGATGTAATGTTGTGCTATGGAAGCTGCTAAGGAAACTGTTGTGGAAAGACTGTATGACCAGCTGTGAAGCCTAAAGTGTACCTGAAGTCCTGCTAATAAAGTACCAGTGCCCTTTTCATAAAGCCGGTCTCATTTGGAGTTTTTGGCAGTAAGCCCACATCAGGAGGTCCCTCAAGCCCGTTAACAAAGAACCCACTCCCCATAAACCCTGAGGAGCTAAACCCCTCAGGGAACCGTATGCTACATTAAACCCAAATAAAATTCTTGGTCAGAGCTAAAATATATGGGTACCCATCTCACACAAGTATCAGTAAAAATATCCCCAGATGAACTTAATACCTGTATAATATCACTTCACCAGAATGCAGAGTTGCTTCCTGAGATACGTTCACTTTTTCTACATCACAAAGTTAATTTAAACACATGAGCAATTAAAAACCCATAACACAGCTTAACCTTGACTATAATTATGTTAATTACAACAGAGGCCCATAATAACAACACACACATTGTTGTTATGGGGCACTTATGGGTGTGATTGGCTTCTGTGAGTCAATCCCCTGTGGCTGGAAGCTTCATAGTAAGCCATTGCTACAGGAAGCTTAGTCTTGCCTAATTGTGTCAGAAGCTTTATTCTATGGGGCAGCTGAATCATAAATGTAGCTAATAACTATGAGTGACAATCTGATGAGCAGTGATGAGTAAAGTAAAGCTTGACTAGCTGCATCTTGTAAAGTGTGCCAGATACCTTGGGACTTGCAGCTGGTTAAGACTGTCAGACAGGCGGCAGTACTAATACGGGTATCTGGAGAGGAGCTGACAGCAACCTTTAAACCAGAGGAGTAGCTATGCTTTCTGGCACCCGGGGCAAAGATTCAAAATGGCACTCCCCACCTTTTCTCAGGCCCCCTTTGGCACCCCCCTGCACCCAGGGCACGTGCCCCCCCACTCCCCCCTAGCTACGCCCCTGCTCTAACCCCAGAATATCATGGTCTAAAGTCTGGAACCAGTGATGAGGTTCAACGTTTTGTTAAAGAGGAACAACTCTTGCCTGCTTAGAGCATAGCCTGGGGAATGAAGCTGCCAGTTATCTGGCAGATATTCTGACTTAGCACCATGGAAGCTAATATGGCTTCCACTCTGGAAGTTTGCAGGTCAGCGGTGAGGACCACTCCAACTCCAGGGATACCTCCCTTCTGACTCCACCTTCACAGGTTCTGCTCTACCCTTTGTTATCACTACGACTGTGGCCACAGTTAAAGTCTCACTATCAGGAATTTCAGATGTGAACACTGATTAAAATGATACAATTAGTTCTTGGAATGCTAAGCCAATGTGGCTTCACAAAAAAATGTTTACATGTTGGATTTGTAGAACTCTAGTTGTTTTAAAACTGCCTGAACCGGGGATAATGCCATGTCCTGTGCGGGGGGGGGGGGGGGGGGATTCCCCTGCTGCTGCTGCCTTGTGAGGTGAGTCCTTGAACAGGAAGGAAGTGGGTGGGCACAGTTACAGGGGGCCTGTAGGTATGTAGAGCTGAGATGCCGCTGCTGGTTATGTGTATTGTGTGTCCAGCTACATGTATTGTGTATTGTGCATCCAATATGTGTATTGCATGTCCCAATATGTGCATTACATACCACACTATGTGTTTTTAATGGCTGGTTGTGTGTACAGCACTGCTGGTTATGAGAAAGAGAGAAAAGAGAGACAGAGAGAGACAGAGTGAAAAAGGGAGGTAGAGAGAGAAGAGAGAGGAGCGAGAAAGAAGAGAGAGGGAGAGAGAGAGAAAAAGAGAGATGGAGATAGGGGAGAGAGAGAAAGGGAGAGAGAGAAATAGAGGGAGGGAGAGAGAAGATAGAGAGGAAGAGAGGAGGGATAGAGAAAGGGACAGAGAAAGTGAGAGAGAAAGGGGAGAGCGAGATAAAAGAGAGCGAGGGAAGAGAGATAGTTGAGAAAGAGAGAAAGAGGACACAGAGAAAGAGAGAGAATGATAAAGAGAGAAACAATACAAGATATTCTATTTGTTTTTCCTGTTTTCATCCTCTTTTTGTTGCTCTCCGGATTTATTAGTTTTACAGTTTTTCTTTCTTGTTACCTCTGCTGCTGTCTGCAGTATATTTCGCATTCTTATTTTCTCTTTATTATTCTTACAAAGCCATTTTCCCTTTTTCCATGTTTTCTGCTTTTCAGCTTTGTTTTAAACAAAATCCATGATTTTCAATATCCCGAGTTTTGTTTCCTGTCCCAAGTCGGGAGGCCCCACTATGTGAAACCCCCTAGTTCACTTGTAAAAATGCACCTTTTCCTGTCCTATGGGCTCTTGTCCAATCAGCTCCATTTGCTTAGAAAATGGCTCTGCTTGCACACAGAGCTTGGCAATGGGGAGCCGAGCGGCTGCAACCCTGGTTGCCCAGTTTATCTGAATGGCTAGCCGTGGAAACGCACCTTAGCCTAGAGATGCTGAGGATGCAGCCACAGCTATTTACATTGGGAGGTAAGAAAAAGGTGGGTTTTGTAGTGACCCGGGTGGTGATTTGGGATGCCCCAGTTGAAGGACACCTTTATTTAGTCAGTGTATTTTGTAGAGATTTTAAATATTGATTGAGTCACCTGGTGGTCTCATCACAGAAGCAGCACCTCACACACACACACACCTGTTACCTGCCTGTAAAAAAAAGCAAGTTCACTGCAGCTGTTGCCAGGAGACCAGTGGGCTAAATGCTGTGGCTGTCTGCTATCACCTCACTGAATAAAACCCAGCAGATGCCTCCATTCAGCAAATGGACTGAGCCATTTTCATTTTACAATTTAAAAGTGAGGCATTCATTTTTTTCTTTTCTATTGCCACATTATTTATACATGTTAGAAGCTATTTTGCAGCTATTTAATTATTTATTTCTTTTAATGCAAATATTTGCGACAGTGCTCGTTTAAGCAGCCAGATAGGGAGGATAGTGAGGGTCAGATCTCATCTGGAGAGGTTTAGCCTCGGATGAAGAACCATCTTCTAGCTACGGTAGAAGCAGGTTGTCGGAAGAGATGGCAGCATTACTCCAGGAAATTTATGTGGAACAGCATCTTTCAGTACAGGATGCCATGTAAAAAGGAGAAGGTGTTCCCGGTTCATTCTTCATTGGCTCATGTATTGAAAAAGAGATGGCTATTCCCTGAAGATATTTTTGCCTAGTTCACTCAAGCGGAAATTTCCTTTTGATGAATATGAACCAGAGGTCTGTCCTAAATGTCCTAAACTAGACGCTGCGATCGTTCAGGTTTCAAGGTCTTCGGATATAAGCTTTGAGGATGCAGGCATGCTCCGGGATCATATGGATCGCTGTTCTGATGGCATTTTGAAAAGGGCCTGGGATGCTACCGCCTTTTCCATCAGACCGGCCCTTGCTTCAGGCTGTGTTGCCAGGAACCTATAGGCCTGGTTTAACAATTTAAAAGGGTACATTGAAAATGACACCCCGAAAGGAATTACGCCCCACTATGATTCAGGCCATTCCCTTCTTGGAGGATGCCTCTTGCTGCCTCCTGGGCAGGAAAAGCAGGGGCATCCATAGAGGAGATTTACAAAGCACTTGGTCTTCTTTGTATACTTTTTTGAAACACTATAGGTTAGAGCTTAAACTTTTTGCTCATCCTCTCCATGGCTGTCCTGGCGTAGAACGTAGGGAGAAAATCCCTGTTAGTCTTAACGGTAAAAGTATTTCTATGAGTCCATTAGGTTGTCCATTAGGACAACCCCCCTATTTAACCCCCCATGTTAAATAGAACCTTCATTTTTGTTGATTTACTTATATTTTATGGAGGACTGGGGGGAAGAGTGGGGCTTTTAACCTTTCGCAGTTTGTGTTTCTTCTGTAGGTGGAGGAACCACTCTCTCCATGGCCGTACTGAAGGACTCGTAGAAACACTATTACTGGTAAGACTAACAGGGATTTTGTACTTTTGCCAAATTCTCTTTTTATTTTTTGCAGTCTAAAACCAAATTTTAGATATTGCTTAGATATATTTAGATATTGCTAAAAATGTGGGAAAGTGTGTCATCTTTAACTTTATGCCTTTTGGAGATTATTTCATCAGCTGACTGTTCACAGTAATAGTCACATATTGACCAGGGGGTGCATGCAACTGCATGTCAGGAAAAAGAAAGATATTTTTGCCTACAGGTGTCGATTAAGTATGCCACATTGAGATGCCATATACTATAAACAAGGCTTCCACCAATGTGGCTCTGCCTGTTGAAAATAAAAAGCAAGTACAAATGTGATGTGGCTGAAACACAGAAATACTTCATTGACTGTCATTGAAAAACCATGTGTGTGTTAAATAATTTTGGCATCTGCTACTATTCCCTCTTGGGGATCTATCATCCACTATAGACCGATAGTTTCAGCTTCTGAACTGCTAATCTCATATAAAACATTCTAGGAAGAGTGACACAGTAATTTGGGAAGCAATCCCATTTATCCCCGGCAGTTTAGTAACAGGCTCTAAATAATATAGTGACCAATCTTCCCATCATTTTTAGCTTTCATGCTTCATAAATGACCAATAGGCAGGTGCCATACGTTGTTGATCAACTGCCAAAAAGCCAGTAGTTAGCTTAACAATACAAATAAATGAATCCCAGCAATCCACCTGCCTTTAGGGAGATGTCTTATTCTCAGCCTGTAGGTCTGTTTACCTCCCACTGTTGCACTTACACCAAGGCTTATCTACAATAATAAATCATCATGACCATCATTGCTCATCAAACATGGTGTGATATTATGCAATGTCTTCTGTCTCTATGGAGATAAATATGGGAATAACAGATGTGCTGTGCAAGTTGAATCCAGCGTTACATTCTGCACAAATACAATGTCAATCATTGCCAGATCTTTCATTAGCTGTACTTATTGAGTTCAGGACAAGGATGCCAATATTTATTATAAGGGCTGATAAAACTAGTCATGCATCCAGCTATTGTACCTGACACCGGTGGTATGGCTTAAAGCTTTTGGATGCTGATGTGAGAAAAGACTTGGGCCATCCTACTTTTATAGATGTCTGGGCTTGCAACTGGACTTTCTGTTTTATAGATGCTTGAATTTTTCTGCAAAACTACAGCTATACCCATATTTACCTAAAAGCCAATTCCAGCACATACTCCCCTGCAGGTACATTGAGACTATCCAACCTCCTGCCAAGGGAAGCGTAGCATGAGTTACCAGCATCCAAGGCAAGGCAGTTATTGCACCACCAAATACGTGGACCATTACCACTTCCTGAATCCCTTGCGGGTCACTTGAAGATTTTTCAATTCTTAATTACCCTGCTGATATGCAGGTTAGTTTTAAACTGTTTGAGCAGTTCCCATCTTCTCTTTTGTATCCTTTGGATTTGTGCAAGTAAAGGGGGGGGGTCTTTTGCTTTATTGGGGGGGTTTCAACATTTTCCCCCATGTGCTGCACTGGAGATGTAGGGCAACCTCAGGTAAGCAGCTCCCAATTTACCCGTTGCTTTGTGTATCCAAAAGGGGGGTCTCATAGACTAGATTTAGGACTGCACCTATAGTACACAGAGACTTTATAAATGACAATGTAAATGAATAGTATATACCTGATGATGTGAATGAAAAAGAACCTTCACGGATAATGGCACCAATTTTTTATCTTTTGCCAGCTGCTTGACTTTGTTTGTTGCAATTATTTTTTTCACCCATAAAGTCCTCAAAAATTTGGTCTCACGCATCCGTCAGATCTCTGTAATTGTTAGATCATGTTATCTGCAGAAGGGGCTTCAACAGAGGAGCTGTAGACTTGTGGAATCCACCCCGTACCAACCAAAGTCTTCCTGCAGACCTCTACTTCACCCACATGGGAACTGACAATGCCAGCACTTTTTTTATTATCTGCCTGATCAAGCCTGCAATGTTCTTGACATTTACCTTCATCGCTTAAAGTTTGGCAGCCTTCCATTTTACAGACACTAAGTGGTAAGAAAACTTTGCCTGGAGCTCTGTAATTATAGTTTCGTCTAATTTCAGGAAATATGAATGGTTAACAAACGTATTGTGTTTTCTGTTGTAAATAATAAAGCAAGTGGTTTGAAGCAAAGTTAAGCACGTAATTATTCCTTACCTGGACAGGAAGGTGATGGGGTAGAAGGTTGGCAAAAACATAAAACATTAAAATAACAGAAGCTTAGTATATGATGTTTGCAGTTATATAGAAAGTAGAGAAGAGCGAACTGAACCATGCAAACCAGATTTCAGTATGAACTTGACTTTCCCGCGAGTGTATTCAAACAAACTCAAAGTGTTTTGAGCCCCAGGAAGTGGTGAGAACAAAGGCACAGGAAGCAGGGGTCACACATGCAGCTGGCCAATCTGCTGCTAGCCATCCCCTAGCCACTGCCCCTGTGATGTCACACATACCCTGGCGCTATAAAACATAGAGGACGATTGAGATGGCCGTTAGTGCCACTGATCACAGCATTGAGCAGAGCTGAGGATGACAGTGGGTAGAGATAGGGAAAGCTTAGCATTAACTGAAAGTGATAGTGGACAGAGATAGTTCTAATGTAGTGTAGGAAATTCATTGTAAATTTTTTGCTCCTTTACAGCCTGCCTGTCAGCACTACAACTAGGAAGTAGGAGACTTGAGGAGATGCAGCATCTTGCTTTCTTTCAAGAGAGAACGGTTTGTGTACCCCCCCTCCCCTTTTTTGGGTGTCATTAGCTTTTTCTACCTGCTCTTTGGGTCTTAAAAATACTACAGTCTAATACAATCATTTCTTTTACACAAGGGTATAGAGAACTCTGTGTACCCCTGGTTTACAGTTTAATACATGATGCTGGTGCTGCTGCTTCTCTTACTCTCCTCCTCTGCCTGCCATAGGCCCTATTGCCTCGGAAAGACTGCTGCTGCTGTTATCTCCCTCTACTGGCTGTCACATGCCTTAGGGGCTCAATGAGATTGCTGCTGCTGGTTATGCTACTACCCTCCTCCACTGGCTGTCACATGCCTTAGGGGCTCAATAAGACTGCTGCTGCTGTTACCCTACTTCACTGGCTGTCACAGGCCTTAGGGGCCCAGACAGACTGCTGCTAATACCCTCCTCTGCTGACTGTTACAGGCCCTAGGTGCTCAGCGAGAATGCTGCTGCTTTTACCCTTCTCCACTGGCCTTATACAGGCTCAGTGAGACTGCTGTTGTTGCTTCCCTTCTCCTCTGGCTGTCACAGGCCTTAGGGGCTCAGAGAGACTGCTGGTGCTGTTGGTTCTGCTACCCCCTCCACTGGCTGTCACAGGGGTTTAGATTACACTGCTGATGCTGCTGTTACCCTCTGCCACTGGCTGTCATTAATTAGTAAATAGGTGAATTAAAGAGTGCCTATGGTAGCAAGAACCCTAAATACAACCATGGTTGTAGACATATCACATATGCAGGTTGGAGTTGCTGCAGATACAGTAGGGAGACTGGATTTGAGTAGGACCAGATCCAAGGAGGGGCAAACCATGGCTCCTACTCCACTTGTCCAGTCCTGTCTGTGGGATAAGAGTCACAACTGTAAGAGATATGCGATCAAACTGAAAAGTTAAAGCGACTGACATGATGCCATTACACACAAGATAGAGACTGACAATGTATTCATGATCCTTTCCAATCTGGCAATTTAAAATTACTTAGACATTCTTGTAGGTAATGGGTAGGAAGGCACCTTAGAGGGTAAGGAAAGCAAAGGGGGTGGGTGCCATGAACACACACAGGGAGGGATTCAGCCACCATGGATCTCTCCCTGTGGAGTGTTCTAAAGGGAGGCTGGCAGCTTCCCAGGTCAGTAGCTCTGGCTGCATTGCATGTCCCAACTTTGGGGACTCAAAAATAAGAGTAGGGACCACACTAAACACAGAGTGCCTTGCCGGGGCAGTGTGGCTTCCACATGTATCTGCAGATATGTGCAACCAAATCTCTGTCTTTCCACATAGCTAGACATGTTTGGTACTTAATACTTGGATGATGATAGGGTTAAACTGGGCGGTAAATTGGTTCCCAGGCCCTAATAATAATGATGATAATTTTGTATAAATAATAGTGATGGAGCTACTCCCACCCCCTTTGCTCACCTTAGAGGGTAGCAAGGCAAATGGTTTGCAGTAGGTGATGGCAGTCTCTGTAGGTAGGAAAGTGTGCAAGGTTTGTGGCAAATGTCATGAACAAGCAATAGAAAATACCTGGTACATGGAAAAACGTGATTATTTAAATGTAAACATGGATGTTTACTTATATGGCTGCTCAAATAAAATAATTATAAGTTTAAATACCATATTTATTTCATCAATGGGGTATCCAGCATGCAAGCAGACACACTACTCTCACAGTGCAACTAGGGAGACAATTGGCTTCATTGAGTGCCGTCCTCAAAAAACACAGCTTTGAGCAAAATCTACATTACACATGTGAATTCTCACATGATTCAGGGTACGCTTGCGAGATGATCCTACTCAGGTTGAATCATGCAAGACAGGTGAGTGAAAACTCTCACACCGTGCGTGATTTTCCATTTTGAGGCCGCAAAACATTCCTCAAAAGGGATTGGACATTCCACAGCCACGTTTGTATGAGAAATTTTTAAACTTTAATTTTTATTTATTTTCATCACATAGGACAATTACATTGAGTACAGTACTGTAGTCTCGAAGTTAGCATTTCCAGACGGCACATCTGCAACTCTGTTAAGATCAACAAGTAAACTGTTTCTGTAAACACATCGTATCACTACCTTAAGGAGCTCGGAAACTTCGTTAGGGGAAATCAATTCCCTGTTAAGCGGTTCGTGTATCAGAAATTTTATGCAGCAGATCTTTTAATGAGAAAGGATGGAGGGTGGACAGGTAGGATAGTAAATGGGGTACACTGGACTTCTGCTTAAAGAGCCTCACCATGCTTTGATGAACATCCATATGGAATTTATCTATGGAGAATGGAATGGAGGGAATGCCACACTGCCTATGGGAATGAGAAGTGGTAATGCCACACTGCCTATGGGGAATGGGATGGGTAAATGCTATACTGCCTATGGGAATGGGAAGTGGTAATGCCACACTGTCTATGGGGAATGGGATGGGGTAATGCCACACTGCCTATGGGAATAGGAGGGGTGGATGCCACAGGTGGAAAATCAAGTTATCATTTATAGAATGATGGGGATATAGGTAATCCTTCTATTAATAAACAGAACTCTCCAAGGAAGTGACTGAGACACATGTACTCCATCAGATATTCTTATTTTGTTTTCTTCACGCTTGCCTTTGTTTTCATAATTTATTTATATTTATCTTTTTTTTAAAGACTTTTATACTCTCTTTGAGCCCCAGAGAGATGAGGGATTGCATTGTATTGTTTTGAGGGTGATTACATGCTGGGTATGAATGTATCAATGTGGATAGAATGTATCCAGCATTACATGATACGTTCACAAATGGAGTCTCCATTGTCAGCCGCAAATCTCCTTGCTGGGGCAACATGCTTACACCCAGCCTGTTTAATACTCATTTACCATCAGGCCATACATGGCTTACCACTGCGGGATGCTACCCATGTGGTATGTGTAGCCATGTGAATAAGGGCAAATATTTCACCGTTACAGAAAAGAGATATCAAACTAAAGGCATTATTAACTGTAATACAACATCTGTAATTTATTTAAATGCATGTAGGTATTGTGGTACGCAATATGTAGGCTGCACAAAAGGGAAGCTTAAAAGCAGATTCTCTGAACATTTACAAGGGTTTGGTCGGTCTGTTCTGTCTGAAATCTCAAATGTTGCACGGCATCATAATGATTGCTACAGCGACCGGCAGGTCAAGTTTAACATCACTGGTATTAAGAGGTTCACTTTGGGATCTTTGGGACCTCCAGAAGAAATGATTGACTCAAGAGGTTCCTTTTAGATACCAAAATTCCACAGGGTCTTAACCACAGATGAGGCATTGCCCTTTTTATTCACAGATAAGGAGTTACAATTTTTAGCCTTCTGCAGTGGTTTCTTAAGATTATTTGGCAATATCCACCTATAATGATTTGTTTAGTCTTACCACTATCTGATTACATATGGATTGCAAACTATGAAATTTATCTGATTGCTCTCTGTAAATTATTCATTTTTACACTGTTAGTTATGCTCTATTTATTGTTTATTTATAGCTCTATTCTCTTATTTTGTATTTTTTAATAGAATGGTAATTTTATATGTGCAAGTTAATGTTACTTTTATAAGTAATATTAGTTCTGTATACATTGTAAGCTGACCATTTGTTCAGAGGGACACATTTGGGACATTTAAATTATGACAGATTAACAAATGGCTAGGTTAATTTTTGATAGTGACAATATTGTATGATGTGTGACCCATGTTGTCATGATCGACAGTTAACCTAACAATTTTTTAAGCTGTTACGATTTAAATGTCCCAAATTTGTCCGTCTGAAAAAATGGTCAGCTTAACCCTTTTAGTGTCAGCTACATGAGTCTCACGTAGCTGACTTTAAACCCCCACAGAAAAAAAGTATAAAAGTAAAAAACTCACCTGACCCCACGTTGGATTGGGCCGGGTCTTCTCTTCTCCCCCCTGGGGCTCTTCTGGCTTCAGGAGGGCGCCTGAAATAGCGCCCCCCCTGGCTTCGGATGCTGCAGTTTACTGTAAAAACCCCCGACACCCTCAGTTACCTGCCTCCCCAAAGCCCGGGGGGGGGGGGGGGGGCAGAAGAGCCCGGTCCATGGAGGTTGTAGCCGGCAGGGCGGGGGGCCACCAAATTGGCCCCTGTGCCCTGTTCCAAGCTGGTCCCAGGCTGGTCCCCATAGCTGGTCCCAGGCTGGTTATGCTGGGTAAGGGGACCCCATATCATTTTTTGGGGGATTTTTAAAGGTTTTTACCCTTAATTCCCCCCAAAATGGGGCCCCCCCCTAAGGAGGGGGGACCCTATGTAGTTTTTTTTTTTTATTAACCCCTTATGTTTACAGTGTGGATAGTAGTTGTATTTTATTTGTAAATGTTATAAAGTGCTCTTTTCAGTTTGGGGGGGTCTCCTGGGCAAGAATGGGGGGGGGGGGCACTATTACATATGTGGTACCGTTGTAATCGGGAGAAATGGGGCTTTCACGTGCAATATGGTTTTCTCTGATAAATTAAATGTTTTATTTAAAATAAAGGAGACAATTGTCTAAAAAAAATATATTTTTTTTTCTACGAAAAAATATAAAAAAAAAAACGGTAGAAAAATTACAAACAAGACATTTCATGTTAAAGCCTAAACTCTGCTGCAAAATATATATCTATAATTTTCCTGAAAATTCCCACAAAAATCGCAGTTAAACATGACACAGAATGGGGAAAAATGACCTGTCAACAGAGGGTGACAAAACTTCAAGTAGGCTGGCAATTAAAAGGGTTAATAGTACCTATGCATGTTGGGTATTGTTCTGCTTGGGGGCCCTTGATATTTCAGATTTAGCTTGTTTTTTCTTGTTTGCATATTGATATTTTAGGAAAACATGTTATTTATTTAGCTTTTTTATACATTTTTTTAGGGAAACCCTGTGCAACCTAAAAATTCTTCGACTGATTACTACCAGAAAGATGAGCCCATTACAACAAGCTGGGTACGCTTAGAAAGCTTAACATGTGTACTTTCAGGGCATATATGGTTTATGGGGGATATTCTAAATGTAAAGGGTTGTTTTGGTTGAAAAATTGCAAGGTGCGCACTTTGTCTGCAGAGCTGAAAATTTCAAGTAAAATTACCGTTATGCGCATGCTTTACTTTGGGGTGTTTGCCAACTCTTCCCTTGAAGTAGCTATGCATGTTGGGTATTGTTCTGTTCGGGGCATGTTGCTTTTTGAGATTTTACTTTTTTTTCTTGTTTGCATATAGTTTTTTTAGGAAAATGTGGCTTGATTCTTCCTTTTTATTCTTTTTTAGGGAAACTGTGCAACCAAAGAATTATTTGAGGGACAAGCCTGGTACGTCTAGAAAGCTTGAGGTGTGTACTTCCAGAAAATATATAGTTTGTGGGGGGTATTTCAAATGTAAAGGGTTGTTTTTCTGGAAAAACTGCAAGGTGCGCAAAGCGCATATCATAGTTGTATTTTATCTGAAAATCTCCTAAAGCGCTGTTTCAGTTTGGGGGAGTCTTCTGGGCAGGAAAGGGTGTCTACCAATACATATGTGGTACCGCTGTGACAGGGAGAAATTGGGGTTTCACACGCAATAAGATTTTATTGACAAACTTACATTTTTTATTACAAAAAACACTACAAATTGCAAAAATTGTAGTGTTTGTTAGGATTGCTCAGAGACATAAAGATAGGATTTGCATAGCTCTGCCTGCTGCAAGGATTGATGGGTAATGCTATTTTTCCTTGTATTGGGTGCTGTGCAAATACTTTCCATTTTAGGAAAGCACTTCTTTTCCAATAATGTGTCAAGCCGGGAAAGCTTAATGGGTGGAGCCCCTGAAGGCCCAGACATACCAGGTCCTGGGGTCTATGCGATTCCCTGGTCTTTACTGGAGTCCTCCACAAGGAGGGACACGCTGAGCTGCAGGACACCATGGGTCGTCTACATGGCAGTTCGGGGCACCAGGGCCTGGGCATGGCTGTGGGTAGATAGGAGGCAAGGTATGTATGCAAAGTAGGGTCAGAATTCAGGGTAGTGTCAAAGGGTAGGTGGTAAGAATCAAATACGAAAGTCAAAGCAAGATGTCGGGGCTGGCAGCAAAGAATTGTAGTCAAAACAAGCCATAGTCAAAATCCAGAGAAGCGGTCCAAAGCCAAGGATCAAAACGAGGAATACAGGAGTAAGCACGGTCCAGAAAAACAGGAAGCAAGGGCCTGAGAAGATCCAAAGACAAGCCAGCAATTTTCTGGTGCAAGGCACTTCCTTATAAAGAAGGTAGTAGTCAATCGGGAGGCATGCATTCATCATGTGCTCACACTAATCATGTGACTGCTCTAATCATATGACAGCACTACACACCTTAACTGGGCTAAGCTGAGCTGAAAGCAAAAGACAGCGAGCAGATGGGAAAACCCATAACTGGACTACCTGCTGGAGCGAACACCAAGTGTTTTTACATTGAACCTGTTTTGCTGGTGATCCAATAGCCTCGATTCAAAGACACATTCGTCCGGACTTCCTTCCGTCTGTGAAAGTTTGGGTGGGTGTTAGTCTTTGAAGGCTTGGATTGCTATTGTTGAACATGTTTTTCGGCTATGTAGAGGAGTCTGTGCGCCTTTAGCACCAAGGCATTGCATGTATCAGCATGGCCGAGGCCATAAATTGTATAGCAATGCATACCTGAATCAATACATTTCATGTATGCCTTATAGATGCATTTTAATGCTGACCTTAATTAGTTCTTAGCATGTAAACATTTATTTTTACCACACATCCATATACTTGCTATATTTTTTTAGACATATGTCCTTTGTGAATTATATTTGGATTGTTGAACTTGAATCTTAATTGGTTGTAGGAGTTATTGTTTTAGTCGGTTACCTTTGCTTTGTGTAATTATTTTATATGTGGTTGCAGGAACCGCAAGATGTGCCACTCGCACAACATACAAGCAGTGTTTGGTGCAGCTATGCGATTCCTCAGTGTTCTTGCAGGGCATCCAGGGTCGTCCCATGACGCTTATATATTGCAGAGCTCCGGCTTATTTCGTCAGTTTGAGTCAGGAGAATTATCTGGTGGATGGCTCCAGGGTAAGTTTGCTCATAGTTGATGACTCATGTCTTAACCTATGGCTGTTTTTAGCCCTTGATGACATGTTAAACAATATTGTAGCTTAGAATGTGTATTTTATGTTAGTATTTTTAAATACTTTCAGGGGATTCTGGATATCCACTCCTGCCCTTGCTCCTGATGCCCGTTCTTTGCCTGCAGAATGCGGGCCAGGGGCTCTTTAATCGGGCACTATGCAAAACCCGGGCCGTGGTGGCGAGGGCCCTCTGGCTTTTGAAGTCCAGATTTAGGTGTTTGGACCATACGGGGGGGGGGGGGGGGCACTGCAGTATGACCCCAACAAGGTTATACCAATATTTTAATTTACATTTTTTAACAGGGACCACACGTGCCAGAGTGGCACAACTGAGTGTCAGGGTCCTTCAGTTGGTGGGCGAGATGCAGGAGCTGCGCAACTTGTTGGGGATCACAGATGAAGAATAATGTTATGTGGCCTGCCATTGCTATGTATTTGTTTTTTATAGTTGTAAAAATTTGAAATTTTCAAAATTTTTAAAAATTTTATATTTTATGATGGAATCAAAAAAAAAGAAGTCTTTTCATTTACAAAATACATTAACACAAAACTAATGGGCCCAGAAATATTTAAAGATGAATATTCACATGACCGAGAAGTGATTTGGGTAAGTTTTAGGGGGCTAAAATGGAAGAAGAACCTAACCGCAAAGTGGTTTGGGTGAGCTTTAAGGGTCCAAAAGGGAAGATGGAGGATAGCGCTAAGTGATTTAGCTAAACATTGTAGTAGAAGTGAGGGTGGCAAATATGTAGGCGAGCACTTTAATGAGTTAAGTTTGTAGTGCGCAGGCACAAGATCGTAAGGATTTCCTTCTGGACGAATATTTATTGAAAAAGGGAAACAGAATCTAATGGGAAACGTAAAGGATTAGTGGGAGGATACGATGGGAAAAGGGCAAAAATGAAAGCCTACGTTGTAACACGCTGGAAAATGAATGTATTCGTAATCTGCCGTACGAACCGACGAAAACTTTACAGAACATGCATAGAATCGCTTGTACACTCATACGAGAGCGGAAACATTTATAAAAAAAAACAGATCGGCACTAAAACGGAAGTTTTTTTTTGTCTCTCTGAATCAAGCCTAATATCTCTCTATGGTTTTGCCTACCTTAGTGAGATGGTGTCACCCTTTGAATTATGCCGTACAAGACATGAGCCTTTGGATTCCCAAGGGTGAAAGATGGATTTTGATTGGTCAATATGGGTTGCCAGGCTTCGCCTGTCATAAAATTAACAATCAATACAAAACATTCAATGTTGAAAAAATTAACAACATATGTTCTCATATGGAACTCAGCTCCTTGTGGTTTCTTTTAATAATATTGAATGAGGAGGACTACACCCATATTAAATTATACCCATAACAATATTTCCTTTCAAAGAGAGGTTGGCAATAACCTGTTACATTTTTATAACCATAGCTGACTGATGGTGTGAATTCAGGTCTTTCTTTGTCATCAATGTCTGTAAACTGTCAGCAATGTGTTTGGCGGGTTTTGGCAAACGTGCTTTAGGTGGAATAGATGATTTTCCTATCACAAGCTGTTTCCTTTTTGCCCCGAGCTTTAAATCCTCTGCTTGGTTTGGAACGTTTGTTCAAATCAACAATGTAGTTAGTGTTGACTTAATTACACCAGACCTCCTCTCGCTTTCACACCTCTCATCAGATTGCCAATAATGCAAATACAATGGAGCTGTACATGCAGCCGTCTGAGCAATGACAGCAGCCTATACTGCTAGTACAGCTGGGCCATTTATGGATGTATATGATCTGACATTGAAACATATCCTTGGTTTAATAAAAATACATTTTGGTTAGTCTCCCCTCTTCTGTCTCATCCCCTTCCTCACCTACTGCCCTTTGCACCCCCTTCTCTCTTGTTCCTTTCCTCTTCTATTTCCAGTTCCTGTACACCTTGTCCTTCTGCCCCCTTCCCTCCCCCAATCCTACCCTTGTCCACTTGGTACCCTCGCTCAATTTATACTGCGCTGTGGATAGGGGCGTGTAGATAATGGCGGAATTAATAATTAGCTCCTTTAATGTTAAGGGGATGAATATCCCAGATAGAGATGAGCGAACTTTTGAAAAATTCGATTCGACTGATTCGCCGAATTTTCCGACAAAAATCGTTTCGACCCGAATAAATTCGCGACGAATCGCTATTAAAAACGGCTATTTCTGAGCCTCCTACAGCCTCAATAGGGTTGTAAACCATTCAGCCTTGCTGTAACACGCACAGGATGCGTGCTGGGTTTGTTAAATAATACTTTGAAGAAATATCACATGCAGATCAGAGGCATCGCTAATAGAATCGCAGAGCGGCACAATTGCAGAGAGTTGAAGTGGCATCACTATGAGGGGCAGAAGGAGCCCAAATATACACTGGAGTTGGCCTCAGGAGCCCAAAAATTGGATGAATCACACCCTGGAGTTGGCAGAAGTTGGCAGCAGCAGCAGGAGCCCAAATATACACTGGAGTTGGCTTCAGGAGCCCAAAAATTGGATGAATCACACCCTGGAGTTGGCAGAAGTTGGCAGCAGCAGGAGCAGGAGCCCAAATATACACTGGAGTTGGCCTCAGGAGCCCAAAAATTGGATGAATCACACCCTGGAGTTGGCAGAAGTTGGCAGCAGCAGCAGCAGGAGCCCAAATATACACTGGAGTTGGCCTCAGGAGCCCAAAAATTGGATGAATCACACCCTGGAGTTGGCAGAAGTTGGCAGCAGCAGCAGCAGGAGCCCAAATATACACTGGAGTTGGCCTCAGGAGCCCAAAAATTGGATGAATCACACCCTGGAGTTGGCAGGAGTTGACAGTAGTAGCAGCAGGAGCCCAAATATACACTGGAGTTGGCTTCAGGAGCCCAAAAATTGGATGAATCACACCCTGGAGTTGGCAGAAGTTGGCAGCAGCAGCAGCAGCAGGAGCCCAAATATACACTGGAGTTGGCTTCAGGAGCCCAAAAATTGGATGAATCACACCCTGGAGTTGGCAGAAGTTGGCAGCAGCAGCAGCAGCAGGAGCCCAAATATACACTGGAGTTGGCTTCAGGAGCCCAAAAATTGGATGAATCACACCCTGGAGTTGGCAGAAGTTGGCAGTAGCAGCAGCAGGAGCCCAAATATACACTGGAGTTGGCTTCAGGAGCCCAAAAATTGGATGAATCACACCCTGGAGTTGGCAGGAGTTGACAGTAGCAGCAGCAGGAGCCCAAATATACACTGGAGTTGGCTTCAGGAGCCCAAAAATTGGATGAATCACACCCTGGAGTTGGCAGAAGTTGGCAGTAGTAGCAGCAGGAGCCCAAATATACACTGGAGTTGGCTTCAGGAGCCCAAAAATTGGATGAATCACACCCTGGAGTTGGCAGGAGTTGACAGTAGCAGCAGCAGGAGCCCAAATATACACTGGAGTTGGCCTCAGGAGCCCAAAAATTGGATGAATCACACCCTGGAGTTGGCAGAAGTTGGCAGTAGTAGCAGCAGGAGCCCAAATATACACTGGAGTTGGCTTCAGGAGCCCAAAAATTGGATGAATCACACCCTGGAGTTGGCAGGAGTTGACAGTAGCAGCAGCAGGAGCCCAAATATACACTGGAGTTGGCCTCAGGAGCCCAAAAATTGGATGAATCACACCCTGGAGTTGGCAGGAGTTGACAGTAGCAGCAGCAGGAGCCCAAATATACACTGGAGTTGGCTTCAGGAGCCCAAAAATTGGATGAATCACACCCTGGAGTTGGCAGAAGTTGGCAGCAGCAGCAGCAGGAGCCCAAATATACACTGGAGTTGGCTTCAGGAGCCCAAAAATTGGATGAATCACACCCTGGAGTTGGCAGGAGTTGACAGTAGCAGCAGCAGGAGCCCAAATATACACTGGAGTTGGCTTCAGGAGCCCAAAAATTGGATGAATCACACCCTGGAGTTGGCAGAAGTTGGCAGCAGCAGCAGCAGCAGGAGCCCAAATATACACTGGAGTTGGCTTCAGGAGCCCAAAAATTGGATGAATCACACCCTGGAGTTGGCAGGAGTTGACAGTAGCAGCAGCAGGAGCCCAAATATACACTGGAGTTGGCCTCAGGAGCCCAAAAATTGGATGAATCACACCCTGGAGTTGGCAGGAGTTGACAGTAGCAGCAGCAGGAGCCCAAATATACACTGGAGTTGGCTTCAGGAGCCCAAAAATTGGATGAATCACACCCTGGAGTTGGCAGAAGTTGGCAGCAGCAGCAGCAGCAGGAGCCCAAATATACACTGGAGTTGGCTTCAGGAGCCCAAAAATTGGATGAATCACACCCTGGAGTTGGCAGGAGTTGACAGTAGCAGCAGCAGGAGCCCAAATATACACTGGAGTTGGCCTCAGGAGCCCAAAAATTGGATGAATCACACCCTGGAGTTGGCAGGAGTTGACAGTAGCAGCAGCAGGAGCCCAAATATACACTGGAGTTGGCTTCAGGAGCCCAAAAATTGGATGAATCACACCCTGGAGTTGGCAGAAGTTGGCAGCAGCAGCAGCAGCAGGAGCCCAAATATACACTGGAGTTGGCTTCAGGAGCCCAAAAATTGGATGAATCACACCCTGGAGTTGGCAGAAGTTGGCAGCAGCAGCAGCAGCAGGAGCCCAAATATACACTGGAGTTGGCTTCAGGAGCCCAAAAATTGGATGAATCACACCCTGGAGTTGGCAGAAGTTGGCAGTAGCAGCAGCAGGAGCCCAAATATACACTGGAGTTGGCTTCAGGAGCCCAAAAATTGGATGAATCACACCCTGGAGTTGGCAGGAGTTGACAGTAGCAGCAGCAGGAGCCCAAATATACACTGGAGTTGGCTTCAGGAGCCCAAAAATTGGATGAATCACACCCTGGAGTTGGCAGAAGTTGGCAGCAGCAGCAGCAGCAGGAGCCCAAATATACACTGGAGTTGGCTTCAGGAGCCCAAAAATTGGATGAATCACACCCTGGAGTTGGCAGGAGTTGACAGTAGCAGCAGCAGGAGCCCAAATATACACTGGAGTTGGCCTCAGGAGCCCAAAAATTGGATGAATCACACCCTGGAGTTGGCAGGAGTTGACAGTAGCAGCAGCAGGAGCCCAAATATACACTGGAGTTGGCTTCAGGAGCCCAAAAATTGGATGAATCACACCCTGGAGTTGGCAGAAGTTGGCAGCAGCAGCAGCAGCAGGAGCCCAAATATACACTGGAGTTGGCTTCAGGAGCCCAAAAATTGGATGAATCACACCCTGGAGTTGGCAGAAGTTGGCAGCAGCAGCAGCAGGAGCCCAAATATACACTGGAGTTGGCTTCAGGAGCCCAAAAATTGGATGAATCACACCCTGGAGTTGGCAGAAGTTGGCAGTAGCAGCAGCAGGAGCCCAAATATACACTGGAGTTGGCTTCAGGAGCCCAAAAATTGGATGAATCACACCCTGGAGTTGGCAGAAGTTGGCAGTAGCAGCAGCAGGAGCCCAAAAAATGGCCTAAAGACATAAATATGTTTTGCACCATTTGTAAAGTGTAAAACGTGGCACCATGCTGAATCTAGTCGCATGCATCAGGCATTGGTGGGTGGAAATCCTGGCTGATCCATCCCTGATTCATTTTGACAAAGGTGAGTCTCTCCACATTTTTAGTTGACAGACGAGTTCTCCTCGCCGTAACTATGGCCCCCGCCGCACTAAACACCCGCTCAGATGGCACGCTACTTGCCGGGCAGGACAGCTTTTCCAGGGCAAACTCTGCTAGTTGCGGCCACAAATCAAGTTTGGCTGCCCAGAAGTCCAGCGGATCCTCAAGGTGTGTTGGCATGGTCATGTCAAAGTATGACATGACCTGCTGGTTCAGGTCCTGCTCCAGGTCTTCCTGCTGCTCATGAGTAGCCTCACTATGCGGGTGTAGAAAGCTACTCATTAGCGACTGAAGACTGAGGCTGCTGCTGCTGATGGAGCTTCTGCTGCTGCTGCTGCCAACCCCCCCAGCGGCCATGGCAGTGGAAGGTGAGCGCAGAGGTCCCCTCGAGTCAGACCTGCGAGAGTATGGACCATGGCGCAGATAGGCATCGGCCAACTGCCTACGTAGAATGTCTTTGTAGTAGTTGAGTTTGTCCTCCCTCTCGGTGGGTTTAAAAAATGCCCCCATTTTGTGCCGGAAGCGAGGGTCCAATAAGGTGGACAGCCAGAAGTCATCCCGCCGACAGATGGAAACAATTCTGGGGTCACTACGCAAGCATGTGAGCATGCTTCGTGCCATTTGCGCAAGTGACTCGGATGGACTACCTGTCTCCATCTCCACTGCATACTGCCACGGTGTGCCCGGGTCCTCTGTCTCTCCTTCCTCAAAAACCTCTAGCTCCTCTGGCTGCTCCTGCTCCTCCTCTCCTGTCCGCTGACTAGATAAACCAGCCATTTCGCCAAGCCTAAACTGTGTTTCGCTGGGCAACTCCTCCTCCTCCTCTTCCTCCTCCTCCTCCTCCAGTTCAGCTCCAACGGGGTTCATGTGGCCGTAAGATGTAAACGCCATGTCTCCAGTGCCCTGACCAGCCATGGTTTCCAACATGTGCTGTAGTACATGAAGCAGTGGAATCACGTCGTTCATCCCGTAATCCTGCCGACTGACAAATAAAGTGGCTTCCTCAAAGGGCCTGAGCAAACGGCAGGTGTCACGTATGAGCTGCCACTGGTTGACATTGAAGTTACACAGGGGAGTCCCCCTATCTGCTTGGATCATCAGGAAATCCGTGATGGCTTTTCTCTGTTCATATAATCGGTCCAACATGTGAAGGGTGGAATTCCAACGGGTGGAAACATCGCAAATCAGACTATGTTGGGGGATACCATTCTGACGCTGTAGCTCAAGAAGGGTGTGTTTGGCGGTGTAGGAGTGGCTGAAGTGCATGCAAAGTTTCCGTGAAGTTGTTAGGATGTCCTGCAGATGGGGGGAACACTTCAGAAACCGCTTGACAACCAGATTGAAGACGTGAGCCATGCAGGGGGCATGGGTCAGGCTTCCTTGGCGCAGCGCAGACAAAATGTTCTTCCCATTGTCGGTAACCATGATTCCCATTTTAAGTTTTCTCGGAGTAAGCCATGTTTGGATTTCCTGATGAATACATTTAAGCAGTTCCTCCCCTGTGTGACTCCGTTCGCCAAGACAAACCATGTGAAGCACTGCGTGACACCTCCGTGCCCTGCACACATGGTAGACTGGAGGGGCACTGAGACTTGAGCCTACAGTGGAGGGTGAGGAGATGGCGGAGGATGAGGAGGCCGAGTCGCACGGTGTCACAGGCCCAATGGGCAGAGAGCGCGGAGGCCGAAGCGGCGTGACCTGTCCAAGTTGCTGCTGCAAAGGGACCACATTCACCCAGTGGGCCGTAAACGACATGTACTGCCCCTGACCGTAGTTACAGCTCCAGATGTCGGCGCTGCCATGTATTTTGCTACACACCGACAGGCTCAAGGACTGGCCCACCTTCTGTTCAACAAAAGTGTGCAGCGCTGGTACTGCCTTCTTGGCAAAGAAATGACGGCTTGGGACTCTCCACCTCGGCTCGGCACAAGCCATCAGTTCTCTGAAAGGTGCAGATTCCACCACCTGAAAAGGGAGCGACTGCAGCACCAGCAACTTGGACAGGAGCACATTCAGCTTCTGCGCCGTAGGATGAGTGGGCGCATACTGCTGTCTCTTGGACATGGCTTCGCTGATGGATTGCTGGCGGGATGCATGACTTGGAGGAGGAGGAGGAGGAGCAGGAGCGACAGAGGATGGGTGTGACGCACAGCTGCCTTCGGCTGAGGTGCTGGAGCCTTGGCTGGCAGAAATTGGGAGCTCACTTGGTGAGGAAGCAGACTGGACCACCCCTTGGGAGCCTCGGTTCTCCCAGGTCGTTTTATGGTGACGCATCATATGTTGACGCAGGGCCGTGGTGCCAACATTTGGACCCTGGCCACGCTTCACCTTTTGCCTACATATCTTGCATGTGGCCATGTTACCCTCCTGCGGATGCCTCAGGAAAAACTGCCACACTGCCGAGTAGCTACTTTTCCCACCCCCTGGCCTCACTGATTCACTGCTGCTGTTGCCAACTCCAGGAACCCCTGCTCCACTACCTCCCGATAAGGTAGACTGCCGCACAGCAGGTGCTCTACCCCGGCCCCGGCCCCGGCCGGCTCCAGCCTTTGGAATTGTGCCCCCATGCTGACTGCTACCACCTTGCTGCCTCAGCTGCTGACTCCGGGGCAACCTGCGCCCCTCTTCTCCTGATGATGACGATGAAGCCCCTTCATCACCCGGCTCCCAAGTGCGATCGGCTTCATCGTCATCATCATCATCATCACCGGGTTGTGGCTGTACGTCACTGATGTTCGTGGATTCGTCAACAGTGTCTGGCGCAGGAGCTGGAACGCTCGCAGCACCCACGACACTGTCCACATCACTATTTGTCTGCCTAGCTAAAGAAGCCACCTCCATTTCTTGGCTGGGCAGTAGCTGCTGACTGTCCTCCTGTATCTGATCGTCCTCCTCACTAAAGAGTGGAGCTGAACCCAAAGCATAGGATACGTCGCTGGGGGAGGGAACGGCGTAGGACAGAGGCAATGGGAGGACAGGGACTGCTCTCGGGGCATGCCAACTCAGGGTTGTGTCAGAGGAACCTACCGACCCTAGACTGGGGGTCTCAGATGTAAGTTGTGATGATGTTGTTGATGAGCGCGTCAGCCAATCTACCACGGCAGATGCGTTACTGGTGGAGACCCGACCGCTAGCAGATACTGGCAGATTAGGTCTCTCAGCGTGACTCCTGCTGCTACTGGCCCCCAGTCTGATGCGAGCTCTGCCTGCGGAATCTTGGCCTCTGCCACTCCTCTTTTCACTTCCAGGCACTTGTCTGCCCGACATAGTCTAACTGGCGTGGTAGTAGGTGATATTTTAAGAACCCCCAGGCAGCAGTGGGTCTATATAAAACAGAATATAATGCACACCAAAAGTGAGCAGTAACACTCAGCCTCCAACAGGCCTGCTTAGTGTAAATAAGAGAGCTGCTTAGTGTAAATAAAGAGGGGTATGCTATGTTACAGAATGGGATGCCTCAACAGAAGTGCACCTGGCAGGCAGCAGTAAGCCTATGCCCAGCAAAAGTGTCTTATAATATAAATATAATAAGAGCAAATGCTTATATGGTCTTAAACAGAGGCTGCTTTAGTCACAGAATGGGATGCCCTGGGCAGGAATGGACCTGGCAGGGTCCAGTAGGGCTTTGGCCAGCAAAAGTGTCTTTATCAGGCTAATTTCAAATATGATAAGAGCAAATGCTTATATGGTCTTAAACAGAGGCTGCTGTAGTCACAGAATGGGATGCCCCGGGCAGGAATCGACCTGGCAGGGTCCAGTAGGGCTTTGGCCAGCAAAAGTGTCTTTATCAGGCCTGATTTCTATGAGAATAAGTGCAAATGTTTATTATGCTATTAAATAGAGGCTGCTTTAGTCACAGAATGGGATGCCAGTGCCACAAAAACCAGAGAGCATGCACAGCAAAAGTGTCTTTATCAGGCCTGATTTCTATGAGAATAAGTGCAAATGTTTATTATGCTATTAAATAGAGGCTGCTTTAGTCACAGAATGGGATGCCAGTGCCACAAAAACCAGAGAGCATGCACAGCAAACGTGTCTTTATCAGGCCTGATTTCTATGAGAATAAGTGCAAATGTTTATTATGCTATTAAATAGAGGCTGCTTTAGTCACAGAATGGGATGCCAGTGCCACAAAAACCAGAGAGCATGCACAGCAAAAGTGTCTTTATCAGGCCTGATTTCTATGAGAATAAGTGCAAATGTTTATTATGCTATTAAATAGAGGCTGCTTTAGTCACAGAATGGGATGCCAGTGCCACAAAAACCAGAGAGCATGCACAGCAAAAGTGTCTTTATCAGGCCTGATTTCTATGAGAATAAGTGCAAATGTTTATTATGCTATTAAATAGAGGCTGCTTTAGTCACAGAATGGGATGCCAGTGCCACAAAAACCAGAGAGCATGCACAGCAAAAGTGTCTTTATCAGGCCTGATTTCTATGAGAATAAGTGCAAATGTTTATTATGCTATTAAATAGAGGCTGCTTTAGTCACAGAATGGGATGCCAGTGCCACAAAAACCAGAGAGCATGCACAGCAAAAGTGTCTTTATCAGGCCTGATTTCTATGAGAATAAGTGCAAATGTTTATTATGCTATTAAATAGAGGCTGCTTTAGTCACAGAATGGGATGCCAGTGCCACAAAAACCAGAGAGCATGCACAGCAAAAGTGTCTTTATCAGGCCTGATTTCTATGAGAATAAGTGCAAATGTTTATTATGCTATTAAATAGAGGCTGCTTTAGTCACAGAATGGGATGCCAGTGCCACAAAAACCAGAGAGCATGCACAGCAAAAGTGTCTTTATCAGGCCTGATTTCTATGAGAATAAGTGCAAATGTTTATTGTGCTATTAAATAGAGGCTGCTTTAGTCACAGAATGGGATGCCAGTGCCACAAAAACCAGAGAGCATGCACAGCAAAAGTGTCTTTATCAGGCCTGATTTCTATGAGAATAAGTGCAAATGTTTATTATGCTATTAAATAGAGGCTGCTTTAGTCACAGAATGGGATGCCAGTGCCACAAAAACCAGAGAGCATGCACAGCAAAAGTGTCTTTATCAGGCCTGATTTCTATGAGAATAAGTGCAAATGTTTATTATGCTATTAAATAGAGGCTGCTTTAGTCACAGAATGGGATGCCAGTGCCACAAAAACCAGAGAGCATGCACAGCAAAAGTGTCTTTATCAGGCCTGATTTCTATGAGAATAAGTGCAAATGTTTATTATGCTATTAAATAGAGGCTGCTTTAGTCACAGAATGGGATGCCAGTGCCACAAAAACCAGAGAGCATGCACAGCAAAAGTGTCTTTATCAGGCCTGATTTCTATGAGAATAAGTGCAAATGTTTATTGTGCTATTAAATAGAGGCTGCTTTAGTCACAGAATGGGATGCCAGTGCCACAAAAACCAGAGAGCATGCACAGCAAAAGTGTCTTTATCAGGCCTGATTTCTATGAGAATAAGTGCAAATGTTTATTATGCTATTAAATAGAGGCTGCTTTAGTCACAGAATGGGATGCCAGTGCCACAAAAACCAGAGAGCATGCACAGCAAAAGTGTCTTTATCAGGCCTGATTTCTATGAGAATAAGTGCAAATGTTTATTATGCTATTAAATAGAGGCTGCTTTAGTCACAGAATGGGATGCCAGTGCCACAAAAACCAGAGAGCATGCACAGCAAAAGTGTCTTTATCAGGCCTGATTTCTATGAGAATAAGTGCAAATGTTTATTGTGCTATTAAATAGAGGCTGCTTTAGTCACAGAATGGGATGCCAGTGCCACAAAAACCAGAGAGCATGCACAGCAAAAGTGTCTTTATCAGGCCTGATTTCTATGAGAATAAGTGCAAATGTTTATTATGCTATTAAATAGAGGCTGCTTTAGTCACAGAATGGGATGCCAGTGCCACAAAAACCAGAGAGCATGCACAGCAAAAGTGTCTTTATCAGGCCTGATTTCTATGAGAATAAGTGCAAATGTTTATTATGCTATTAAATAGAGGCTGCTTTAGTCACAGAATGGGATGCCAGTGCCACAAAAACCAGAGAGCATGCACAGCAAAAGTGTCTTTATCAGGCCTGATTTCTATGAGAATAAGTGCAAATGTTTATTGTGCTATTAAATAGAGGCTGCTTTAGTCACAGAATGGGATGCCAGTGCCACAAAAACCAGAGAGCATGCACAGCAAAAGTGTCTTTATCAGGCCTGATTTCTATGAGAATAAGTGCAAATGTTTATTATGCTATTAAATAGAGGCTGCTTTAGTCACAGAATGGGATGCCAGTGCCACAAAAACCAGAGAGCATGCACAGCAAAAGTGTCTTTATCAGGCCTGATTTCTATGAGAATAAGTGCAAATGTTTATTGTGCTATTAAATAGAGGCTGCTTTAGTCACAGAATGGGATGCCAGTGCCACAAAAACCAGAGAGCATGCACAGCAAAAGTGTCTTTATCAGGCCTGATTTCTATGAGAATAAGTGCAAATGTTTATTATGCTATTAAATAGAGGCTGCTTTAGTCACAGAATGGGATGCCAGTGCCACAAAAACCAGAGAGCATGCACAGCAAAAGTGTCTTTATCAGGCCTGATTTCTATGAGAATAAGTGCAAATGTTTATTATGCTATTAAATAGAGGCTGCTTTAGTCACAGAATGGGATGCCAGTGCCACAAAAACCAGAGAGCATGCACAGCAAAAGTGTCTTTATCAGGCCTGATTTCTATGAGAATAAGTGCAAATGTTTATTGTGCTATTAAATAGAGGCTGCTTTAGTCACAGAATGGGATGCCAGTGCCACAAAAACCAGAGAGCATGCACAGCAAAAGTGTCTTTATCAGGCCTGATTTCTATGAGAATAAGTGCAAATGTTTATTATGCTATTAAATAGAGGCTGCTTTAGTCACAGAATGGGATGCCAGTGCCACAAAAACCAGAGAGCATGCACAGCAAAAGTGTCTTTATCAGGCCTGATTTCTATGAGAATAAGTGCAAATGTTTATTATGCTATTAAATAGAGGCTGCTTTAGTCACAGAATGGGATGCCAGTGCCACAAAAACCAGAGAGCATGCACAGCAAAAGTGTCTTTATCAGGCCTGATTTCTATGAGAATAAGTGCAAATGTTTATTATGCTATTAAATAGAGGCTGCTTTAGTCACAGAATGGGATGCCAGTGCCACAAAAACCAGAGAGCATGCACAGCAAAAGTGTCTTTATCAGGCCTGATTTCTATGAGAATAAGTGCAAATGTTTATTATGCTATTAAATAGAGGCTGCTTTAGTCACAGAATGGGATGCCAGTGCCACAAAAACCAGAGAGCATGCACAGCAAAAGTGTCTTTATCAGGCCTGATTTCTATGAGAATAAGTGCAAATGTTTATTATGCTATTAAATAGAGGCTGCTTTAGTCACAGAATGGGATGCCAGTGCCACAAAAACCAGAGAGCATGCACAGCAAAAGTGTCTTTATCAGGCCTGATTTCTATGAGAATAAGTGCAAATGTTTATTGTGCTATTAAATAGAGGCTGCTTTAGTCACAGAATGGGATGCCAGTGCCACAAAAACCAGAGAGCATGCACAGCAAAAGTGTCTTTATCAGGCCTGATTTCTATGAGAATAAGTGCAAATGTTTATTATGCTATTAAATAGAGGCTGCTTTAGTCACAGAATGGGATGCCAGTGCCACAAAAACCAGAGAGCATGCACAGCAAAAGTGTCTTTATCAGGCCTGATTTCTATGAGAATAAGTGCAAATGTTTATTATGCTATTAAATAGAGGCTGCTTTAGTCACAGAATGGGATGCCAGTGCCACAAAAACCAGAGAGCATGCACAGCAAAAGTGTCTTTATCAGGCCTGATTTCTATGAGAATAAGTGCAAATGTTTATTGTGCTATTAAATAGAGGCTGCTTTAGTCACAGAATGGGATGCCAGTGCCACAAAAACCAGAGAGCATGCACAGCAAAAGTGTCTTTATCAGGCCTGATTTCTATGAGAATAAGTGCAAATGTTTATTATGCTATTAAATAGAGGCTGCTTTAGTCACAGAATGGGATGCCAGTGCCACAAAAACCAGAGAGCATGCACAGCAAAAGTGTCTTTATCAGGCCTGATTTCTATGAGAATAAGTGCAAATGTTTATTATGCTATTAAATAGAGGCTGCTTTAGTCACAGAATGGGATGCCAGTGCCACAAAAACCAGAGAGCATGCACAGCAAAAGTGTCTTTATCAGGCCTGATTTCTATGAGAATAAGTGCAAATGTTTATTGTGCTATTAAATAGAGGCTGCTTTAGTCACAGAATGGGATGCCAGTGCCACAAAAACCAGAGAGCATGCACAGCAAAAGTGTCTTTATCAGGCCTGATTTCTATGAGAATAAGTGCAAATGTTTATTATGCTATTAAATAGAGGCTGCTTTAGTCACAGAATGGGATGCCAGTGCCACAAAAACCAGAGAGCATGCACAGCAAAAGTGTCTTTATCAGGCCTGATTTCTATGAGAATAAGTGCAAATGTTTATTATGCTATTAAATAGAGGCTGCTTTAGTCACAGAATGGGATGCCAGTGCCACAAAAACCAGAGAGCATGCACAGCAAAAGTGTCTTTATCAGGCCTGATTTCTATGAGAATAAGTGCAAATGTTTATTGTGCTATTAAATAGAGGCTGCTTTAGTCACAGAATGGGATGCCAGTGCCACAAAAACCAGAGAGCATGCACAGCAAAAGTGTCTTTATCAGGCCTGATTTCTATGAGAATAAGTGCAAATGTTTATTATGCTATTAAATAGAGGCTGCTTTAGTCACAGAATGGGATGCCAGTGCCACAAAAACCAGAGAGCATGCACAGCAAAAGTGTCTTTATCAGGCCTGATTTCTATGAGAATAAGTGCAAATGTTTATTATGCTATTAAATAGAGGCTGCTTTAGTCACAGAATGGGATGCCAGTGCCACAAAAACCAGAGAGCATGCACAGCAAAAGTGTCTTTATCAGGCCTGATTTCTATGAGAATAAGTGCAAATGTTTATTATGCTATTAAATAGAGGCTGCTTTAGTCACAGAATGGGATGCCAGTGCCACAAAAACCAGAGAGCATGCACAGCAAAAGTGTCTTTATCAGGCCTGATTTCTATGAGAATAAGTGCAAATGTTTATTATGCTATTAAATAGAGGCTGCTTTAGTCACAGAATGGGATGCCAGTGCCACAAAAACCAGAGAGCATGCACAGCAAAAGTGTCTTTATCAGGCCTGATTTCTATGAGAATAAGTGCAAATGTTTATTATGCTATTAAATAGAGGCTGCTTTAGTCACAGAATGGGATGCCAGTGCCACAAAAACCAGAGAGCATGCACAGCAAAAGTGTCTTTATCAGGCCTGATTTCTATGAGAATAAGTGCAAATGTTTATTATGCTATTAAATAGAGGCTGCTTTAGTCACAGAATGGGATGCCAGTGCCACAAAAACCAGAGAGCATGCACAGCAAAAGTGTCTTTATCAGGCCTGATTTCTATGAGAATAAGTGCAAATGTTTATTATGCTATTAAATAGAGGCTGCTTTAGTCACAGAATGGGATGCCAGTGCCACAAAAACCAGAGAGCATGCACAGCAAAAGTGTCTTTATCAGGCCTGATTTCTATGAGAATAAGTGCAAATGTTTATTGTGCTATTAAATAGAGGCTGCTTTAGTCACAGAATGGGATGCCAGTGCCACAAAAACCAGAGAGCATGCACAGCAAAAGTGTCTTTATCAGGCCTGATTTCTATGAGAATAAGTGCAAATGTTTATTGTGCTATTAAATAGAGGCTGCTTTAGTCACAGAATGGGATGCCAGTGCCACAAAAACCAGAGAGCATGCACAGCAAAAGTGTCTTTATCAGGCCTGATTTCTATGAGAATAAGTGCAAATGTTTATTATGCTATTAAATAGAGGCTGCTTTAGTCACAGAATGGGATGCCAGTGCCACAAAAACCAGAGAGCATGCACAGCAAAAGTGTCTTTATCAGGCCTGATTTCTATGAGAATAAGTGCAAATGTTTATTGTGCTATTAAATAGAGGCTGCTTTAGTCACAGAATGGGATGCCAGTGCCACAAAAACCAGAGAGCATGCACAGCAAAAGTGTCTTTATCAGGCCTGATTTCTATGAGAATAAGTGCAAATGTTTATTGTGCTATTAAATAGAGGCTGCTTTAGTCACAGAATGGGATGCCAGTGCCACAAAAACCAGAGAGCATGCACAGCAAAAGTGTCTTTATCAGGCCTGATTTCTATGAGAATAAGTGCAAATGTTTATTATGCTATTAAATAGAGGCTGCTTTAGTCACAGAATGGGATGCCAGTGCCACAAAAACCAGAGAGCATGCACAGCAAAAGTGTCTTTATCAGGCCTGATTTCTATGAGAATAAGTGCAAATGTTTATTGTGCTATTAAATAGAGGCTGCTTTAGTCACAGAATGGGATGCCAGTGCCACAAAAACCAGAGAGCATGCACAGCAAAAGTGTCTTTATCAGGCCTGATTTCTATGAGAATAAGTGCAAATGTTTATTATGCTATTAAATAGAGGCTGCTTTAGTCACAGAATGGGATGCCAGTGCCACAAAAACCAGAGAGCATGCACAGCAAAAGTGTCTTTATCAGGCCTGATTTCTATGAGAATAAGTGCAAATGTTTATTATGCTATTAAATAGAGGCTGCTTTAGTCACAGAATGGGATGCCAGTGCCACAAAAACCAGAGAGCATGCACAGCAAAAGTGTCTTTATCAGGCCTGATTTCTATGAGAATAAGTGCAAATGTTTATTGTGCTATTAAATAGAGGCTGCTTTAGTCACAGAATGGGATGCCAGTGCCACAAAAACCAGAGAGCATGCACAGCAAAAGTGTCTTTATCAGGCCTGATTTCTATGAGAATAAGTGCAAATGTTTATTGTGCTATTAAATAGAGGCTGCTTTAGTCACAGAATGGGATGCCAGTGCCACAAAAACCAGAGAGCATGCACAGCAAAAGTGTCTTTATCAGGCCTGATTTCTATGAGAATAAGTGCAAATGTTTATTATGCTATTAAATAGAGGCTGCTTTAGTCACAGAATGGGATGCCAGTGCCACAAAAACCAGAGAGCATGCACAGCAAAAGTGTCTTTATCAGGCCTGATTTCTATGAGAATAAGTGCAAATGTTTATTGTGCTATTAAATAGAGGCTGCTTTAGTCACAGAATGGGATGCCAGTGCCACAAAAACCAGAGAGCATGCACAGCAAAAGTGTCTTTATCAGGCCTGATTTCTATGAGAATAAGTGCAAATGTTTATTATGCTATTAAATAGAGGCTGCTTTAGTCACAGAATGGGATGCCAGTGCCACAAAAACCAGAGAGCATGCACAGCAAAAGTGTCTTTATCAGGCCTGATTTCTATGAGAATAAGTGCAAATGTTTATTATGCTATTAAATAGAGGCTGCTTTAGTCACAGAATGGGATGCCTCACAGCAGACTTAAGATCAGTTCAGTATATATGCACAGTTAGTTACTATAAGCAGCCTGAAAACGCTAACAAAGGCTGGATGAAAAAAAAAAAATCTCCCTGTCAGCCAGCTCCGTTTTTCCTACCTTTCCCTGGCTTTCTGTCTGTCTCCTGTCTGTCTCCTGCCTGTCTCCTGCCTGTCTCCAGCCTGTCCCTGTCTGTCCCTGTCTCCAGCCTGTCTCCAGCCTGTCTAACTGCCTCAGCTACACAGCGTTCTGTCTGTCTGTCACGAATGCAATAGAGAAATGAGGAAAAGCAAGATGGCCGCCGTTAAATACCGCTGTGTGACGTCACCGGGCTTGCTGGCTGCTGATAGGCTGCATGTGACTGCCCCAGCTTGCACTGGCGCGGGATACATGTCCAGACATGTCCCGCCCGCCATCTTAGAATGCCTGTAATGTAAATGAATGGATGTTAAAGGAAAACTTCGAGTGATCGAATCGCGGGGAAATTCGGATTCGATCCGAATCGAATTTTTCCTGAAATTCGGATCGAATCCGGGTTCGTCCGGATCGATTCGCTCATCCCTAATCCCAGAGAAACGAACACAGGTGCTATATAATATGCACAAGCAGAAAGTAGCCATTTTACTCCTTCAGGAGACTCAATTTAAGGTGGGATATATACCAGCTATTAAGAATCGATATTACTCTTCTTGGTATCATGCCCTCAACCCCAACACCAAGGCGACTGGGGTCTCAATAGCCATTCATAAATCTCTCCCCGATAAAGTGGTAGACACTAAAGTTGACTAGAATGGGCGGTTTATATTTCTTAAGATTGAACTGTTCTCCAGGATATACACTATAGCTAACATCTATGCTCCTAACACCGACCAAACTAGCTTTTGTGCAGGGGTGTTGAGGATGCTAGCGGAATTTATAGAGGGTACACTTGTGGGGGGCGACTTCAACATTCCCATGCATCCGGAGTTGGACACCTCCTCTGGCGGGTCGGCGGTGTCCCTGAGCAAAAGGAATCGACTGAAAAAAATGCTCCTTGATCTGCAGCTGGTGGATTCCTGGCGGATGCTTCACGGGCGAGACAAGGACTTTTTCAAGGACTTGTCTCGCCCTTGAAAAATGATTCCCCGCCGGGATTCATGCATAAATGGAAGGAGGAGTTGGGGATGTCTATTTCCGAAGAGGAGCTTACTAAAATATATCTGTTTACCCATAAACTAGCGGTCCTGAGCATAGCTCAGGAAAGGAACTTTAAGGTCCTTTCCCGGTGGTACAGGTGCCCAGCTGACTTGAGCAAGTTTGACCCTTCATGCTCTGATAGATGTTGGAGATGCCTAGAAGGGCGGGGTAACATGGTCCATGTTTGGTGGGGCTGTTCGTCAATCAAGGCTATTTACAACAACATCTCAGGGGAGTCGGTGCAGAACTCCCCGCAGGTGGCCCTGTTGTCCTTGCTTCCCGGCTCTCTCTCCCGTGGCAAAAGGGGGTACTGCAGCATTTCCTGACAGCAGTGAGAGCAGTCATCCCTAGACTATGGAAATCCACAGCCGCGCCATCTCTTGTTGAATGGGTACAGGAGGTGGAGGCCATTCGTCGTATGGAAGAGTTGATTTCAGACTCCGAAGGCTCCTGGGAGAGCTATAGGATGACGTGGCCGGTTGGCTGGACTATAGGGACACTCATCTAGCGTGGGAGATTTCATAAGGGGGTCGTGCACGCTCCTGCCCACGGAGGTACTTCTGTTCCTGCATATGCTTCGGTATGCGTCCCTACTGATGCCCCTGCCTTGGTAACTGCTCATCCCTAATCCTTCCACTGCTCTCGCAATCCTATTCCTCAATCTTCCCTCTTCCCCCCTTCCCCCTCCCCCCTTCCCCCCCCTCCTTCGTTTCCTTCCTTCCTTGCATGTCCTTGCTGTCCTGCGTCTTCTGGGCCCTCTAGCTCCCTCCCTCTGCCCTCTGGATCCCCGCCTCTCCTAGGGAAGGACACTTCTGTTGGGTCTTGGCGTGAGTTGACTGCCTCTATCTTCGTCTGGTCGGCAGGTCTGGAATAAAGGAGACTGAGAAATCCAGGGCGATGGACTCACAACCGAAATATCATACAGGAGACTGATCGGAGTGTAGGTTGGATCATATTTATGACGGTTGGGTGGGGTTTTGCTGGGGGGGTGGGAAAAGATATTGAACTAAAATACATTTTGGTTTTCTCTTTCTAGAATTAAATACTCTATAAGTATATTAGACTCTTTATATCTGTTCTGTATGGAATGGAATAAAAATAGAAAACACAAGTTTAGTGTCTGTGTGTTGCTTATGATGCAGGGGATCAGAGTAATTGTCATCTCTCAGTGACTAGTATTTTAGATTTTATGAGAGATTAATTGCATTATTTTGGACTATGACCAATAGGGAAATATTTTAGACTACATTCTCAGAGTTGCCTGGGATCTGATTCCATGGGCTGGGGGCTTGTCTGCGCATATGCAAACACATAGCATTTGCAGACAGGCAATAGCACAGTACTGTCTTTATTGGATCAGGCTTCCTGGTTCCTGTGATTTGGCAATCTTTGGATTGCCTCTCCTGTGACTGCAGCTGCACCATTTACTTTCACCCCAGCTTTGGCTAGTTATATCTTTCTGGAACCATTTGCTTCTGGTCCTTGACCTCTAATTGTCTGACTATGATTCTGCCTTATTGACTTGGTACCTTGCCTCTTCACCACAGGTAGCTTCTGACTTTTCGGGAACAACCCCGGTAGTGCCTGCAGCCCAGCCTGACCTTTCTTGTGCAGGACTCCAATGAAGACCAGGCCCTTCAGCAGATTATTGGCCTTGTGGATTGGTTGCTCACCCTAGGCTAGGTGTTTCTCACATCTGAAGCTCCACCCTGAACTGCAATCCATCCACCCTCTTTCAATCAGCACTACCATCCTTTCTGCTCTCCAAGGGACTGGTCCCGGGTTGCCTTGGATGGGTAAGAAAGCCAGCATGAGCTTCAGTAGGGACACCACTCTCTTTGATGATTTCATCCAGAAGTTATCCACACTGATGCAAGAGGTGCAAGATCTTCAATGAGGGTAACCGCAGCTCCCAATTCTGGACGCCTGTTCATGTACAGCTAACCACAGGCTCATGCACTTGGTCTGATTCCTGCCTGGGTTCCTACAGAAGTTGTATCTCAGTTGACATTCCTGATGCCCAAGATCTAAGATCACAGTTAGCTTCCACCCATCAACTTCTCCGGAGTATGTTACGTCTTTCCCAGGATTGCAATAGAACCCCTGAAAAATTCCTCAACCAATTAATATACAGTTTATATTTAAAAATGTAATATAATGGTATCCGGTGAATTTAACTCATGAACTATGCAACAACCCGCAAAATCACATAAATGAATGATGGATTGTAAAAATTAATTATTGCTTTATTGTTACACATGGACTCATCAATTATTTAAAAACAAAGACATTAAAACAATATGGAAATTAACCAGCAATGGACAATGCATGCGTTTCAAGATGAATGGATAGAATGAATAATCATCATATGTTATATTATAGGGGTGTCACTAGATAAATATTAATTATGTAAAATTTTTAACAATCAAGAAGGCTGCATAGTATCCACAATACTCTTTAACGTACTATATGTGCATAAACATTACAGTCGCTAGTGGCACTACATCTACTGGTATTTAAAATATTTTTACTGACATGAAGATCCTCCTCCTGTGCGTTTGCGGGACTGCCACTTCACCAGGATTGCTACACGAGATGGGCTTATGCTCACGATCTCCAGGTCTGTGATTTACAATAGGAGACCATGTTTTCCTTTACACCACTCACCTGAACCTTCAATGTCCATCTACGAAGTTGGGGCCTAACCACATCTGTCACTTAGGTCAAACAATAGTCAATAAACTTGAACTTACCTTCCTGTCTCAAGGTGCACCCCTTCCTCCATGTGTCACTTTTACAGAATGCCAACTGTAGAGATCCTCTGGATAAAAGTGCTGATTCCATTACTGTTGGTAGTAATGATGAATGAGATGGATCAAATCCTGGGTTCTCATAAACAGGACAATAACCTTCAAGCAGACCTAAACCCACCGTTTGGAATTCTTTTGCCATCATCCTTCCCCCCACACAGAGTACCATTTGCTGTGTGTTTTGGTGTTTTATTTCCCTTCTCTGATTTTCAGCATCTAAATATGCCATCTGCAACTAAATCTAAAGTCTTTGACTGGCTGGCAAAAAGTTTAAATTTGCTTTGTAAACAGCAGTGCTGGGCCGATTGAATATTTAAAGAAAACCTGCCCCTAAAGTTTGCCAAAATACCTTTGACAAATACCGGGTGCCTACACCAAGTCAATACACCAAGATCTATAAGAAGCGAAAAGTGAACCCTGTACACAGAGAACACTGCTGCTGGGCATGCGTGAGTGAGCTTCCTCACCTCAGCAGAAGCCATAGCAACAATGTACTGTGTTTACAGGGCTCACGTCTCCCTTCTTATAGATTTTAGTGTACATTTGCTAATGGTAACAGATTGCAGGTAGTGAAAACTGCTTCCATAACAACAAAATATTAGATAAGCCAAGAACCAGAGGACATCTTTTTAGCACACAATAATATACACTTTCAAAAATGCCATAGAAAGGGGACATTCCCATTAATCATTAAAACTTCCAAAGTGGTCACCTAACCTTTTGTCTGGCTAGAAGATCATGAAGCACTTTGCAGGGAAGTTCATCGGGGTTACCAAGGAATCCTCCTTTGGGCCCTCATCACCAAAGGGCCCCCTGCCTTGGTTAATACTGTGCTAACATGGCCAACGTCTGCACCTGGACATGGTCATGCCACGTGGCACTAAATTTAAGGTGTTAATATTTCTGGAGTGGGCCTCCAAAGTCATTTCTACTGGTGGACCTTAGACGCTTTAGTCCAACACTGGCGGAATCGATTGCTGGAGATCCGGTATGGTAAGTGTTATAGTGGTAAAGAGATGGAGCATTCTTTGCAATGTCTTTCTCGTTCAGATGTTATACTGTTGCCCCATGTTCTTCCTTTGGAAAATAAGACCTTTTGCAGAACAATCTCTTTTACAGGTAGAATACCTTGTTTTTTATAGACTGGTTAATAAAATAAAAGACTTGCCTGCAACATGCAGCAACATTCTGCCCCTTCATACCGCACAAATGTACTAAATACTATTCCTTATCATGGCCAAATTAAACTCATGACTATCACACAGTGGTATGGACCTAGCCTTTCTGGTTGAACTAACACCAGGTAGTTCTACAGCTGCATCAAATCTCACACCTCTGTATGGGATGTTTTTCATCCCCCAAAGGACCTCCACTGAAGAAAACCATCACTGAGTAGTCGATTTGTTGGGATCATCTAGAAATCTCAGCATGAATTGCCTTCTCACCTTTATTAGGTGGGCCAATATTAACTGCACGGCAATATCGAGACTAATCGCTTTGGGTTTGTCTCAATTATCGCACCTGAATATTGCCCTAAACCACCAAGCTTGAATGCAGGCCTAAAGGAGGCCTAAACAAAATGTAGTGAGACATAGGCCCTTATTTAACAAGGGATAGCGACAGGTAGCGACTGGTGAGCGGCCGGTAATGACGGGCCCCGCCACGAGAACGCCGGCTCCCCACCACAATCACACATTTATCAAGCCAATCCTGCTTAGCGACTGAGATAGCGCCATATAGCGACTCATTCATCATTATTCCAGCCTCAGCCCACAGCGCCAGCGTCCGACCTTGAACAGCGACAGGTATGACCTCTCGCTAGCTGGCGCTCTCCAATGCATTTCAATGGAACAATCTTTAAATATTCATAATTAATTGTTATAATTTTTTTTTTTAAATGTGAAAAATACCTCTTCTGCCATTTTAAATAATTTTTTTAAGTTAAAAAAAAAAAAAAAATGTACAGAATTGATATTACAGGTCTGATATTAATGTATTCATATTACAAAATGATTTAAAAACTTGTTTTTTTTTGGTTTCCAAAAATATGGTTGTTTGGGGGTTAAAAAACTACTTTTAACCCAACGCCGCCAGCGCTCTAGGGTTTAAACATGCATTTTACAGCGCGAGAATTTTTGGAGCGTGATTTGTTAATGAATATGGTGGGAGCCGGTCGCTATGGCCGGTCGCTATCATGCGCTCCCATACAGCGCGGAACCTGTCAAATAGCGACTCCTCACCCAATATTCAACATTACGGCAAACCGAGTCGCTATCAACTACCGAACAACGGCCAAGCACAGCAACTACTAACGGGCACTCTGAAAATGCCGCTACAGTCGCTCAACTGACGCTACCTGCCGCTATTAATGAATCGGCCTCCCAATTGCAGTTCTGGTAGATGCTACCGTACTTCAAATCTACTACATCTCCCAACTAGGTATTTTTTTTATTACTGTTACATTTTCCACAATTCTGTGCCTCTTTCTATTTTCTCAGCAAGCATATTGAACACTCCCATCCTGTAGAGATGGGGGGGAAATGGCTGTCAGATAAAATCTGAAACAGGTATTGTAAATAGAAACACAGAATTCAGTTTGGTTCAAGAGTTCACAGCCTGTATGTTACAGACACATCAGTGTTGTGATCACAGTCATTATGTAGGTATGCTGCTGGTAGAAAGAATACAACTCACTACCACACTGTGTGTAAATGACTGTGAGGCAGTTTACTTACAGACAGAAATGGCACGTGACATTAAACTTACATGACTTTATCACTCCAACAGACTTTTAAAAACAAAGCAGAAAGTATGTCGGTTGCATACACAAGTTTTGCCCTTGCTATAACAGCGTTGTAGTAAAAGCATATAATAAAAAACATTCAACTACCGTAACTGCCAGCATGGAGGCTCCGTCTCTCATTGTCTTGCAGGCTGCAAAGGTGCAGCAGAGCAGACAGCGCTAAAAACAGGCCACTGTAGCCCACAGGACCCCATGGAATTGAGCATGCAGGAGGGCAGGTTAATGTCATTTTTAGAAAAATACTTTAATAAAAAAATCCATTAAAGATGATGCAGTGCAAAATAGTCTAGTTATCTGTGATTACACACACACTGATTAAAAACTCCAGGCTCCGATCGTATACGTGATTCATTACTAATGCCAGGTATCGGCAGATGAACGTCTGTAAAGCGGGGCTTAGACGCTGTAAGCGGGTATCGGGCGCCTCAGTCGCTGTAGTAACCTGACCGACATTGATGAATGGGATGTATGTTGGGCCCTCTAACACCAGTACAGGGCTGCAGGGGATGGCTCCAGGCTTGCAAGGTTAGTGTTGATTGTATATTCTATATACTATATATATGCATACTTGAATGTGACCTTTTATCTATGACTAAGGGCTGACAGAATACCCGAAACGCGTCAGAAGGTCTTGTATGTTTTGTGTCACTCTGGGTCTACCTTTGTATTTTAGCACTGCTTTTTGACAATTTTTGGAGATGATTTTAATATTTTTCATTAAAGACTTACATTTTTAAGGCGTGCGGACCCACTCTCTTTATCCTTTTGCATAATTGGGGTGTGGGACCACCCCGGGTCGGGCACCCTGCCTTACTAGTGTGCGGATACCCTTTACATTGTTTATCTGCAGGGAACAAAAGGTAGCGCTAGCTCAGTCCGACTGACTCTCAGCGACTCACACACCAAAAAACTACACACAGCGCCGGCGCTCTAAAGCTGGTCGCTATAGCATAGAGCGCCAGACGCTTTGTGATTAACGTCTGTTTTTGAACACATATCCCCCAGTAACAAAGCAAAAACACATGGAATGACATTGTTGTTGGGGTCAGTAGCATTGCTTCAGCCACTTGATGGAGCACTAGATAAGAAAATCTGGAAAAACAAAGCTAAGAAAAAAAAGAAATGTTCTCACTAACTCAGAATGGTACACTTGGGGCCTCATAGAGCTAAGGATTTCTAATATTGCCCACACTTGTCCTTTAGCATTTCTAAAACCATTTTGTTGCTTTCTTAATAAATCAAACTTTTTACAGCAGACCAAAACCCTAATTTTGTCCCCCGCACCCCAAGACCCGTCCTCCCCACCCATGTAACTCAGGAGATTGTTGGCTGGCTCGGTTGGCTCGGTGGTGGCCCAGTTTTAAAAAATGCTTCTTCTCTGCTGTTTGGCTGTTCTCAAAAATGCTGGCTGATGAGCGCACGCCTGCTGGCCGCATCCCAGTTTCCCGGCCCCCACCCTCTCTCAATGGCTGGGTGAAAGAGAGAGGGCACCTCAGATACAGGGAAGCAGGGGTGGCACTGCCGGCAAAAACATTGCCATGGGAACCACCAGTAATGGTCAGTTTACCGGCGATTTGGGGTATTTCACACACCAAAATCGTATGTCCTGGTGGTAGGATAGCAGCTGGTGCTGGAGTCTTTTATACTTCAGAAATGGGGCACGTGACTTTACAGCTGCTTTAATAAGATACAATTCTTGTGTAACTGGAATGTCATTACTATAAGCTGAATCATAATTGGTTCAATATTCTCTATTCACCCTATTTAATATAAGGTAAAGAACGCTCAGCTTGGGTCAATTATGAGATTTGGTCGGGGAGTGGCCGAGACAATCAGTGAAGAATTATCCATTTTATAACAAGTCGTGCAGCCCAATAAATCTCCATTCCATGTAATTGTCTTGTCCAGCGACAGTCAGTGTGTCATCTGTGGAGCTCAGTGAGGATGGAGTCACATGTCCTTCATGGGAATGTAATTGCCCAGTTCCAACATGGAGATGAGTTATGGTGTAATGCTAATAAGGTCAAATGAAATAAGTAGAATAGTTTGTATAGTAAACAAGATCACCTGTTGACTTTAATGTGTTTTAGTGATAAAAATAGAAAATATTACGTTTTAGTTTTTTACCTTATAGATGTAGCACAGGTAAATGCAAAGGTTCAACAAGTTAAAGACAACAGTAGACAAGTCTACAAGACTGTAGGGCAGGAGGACTCCCTTTTTACTGGGAAACTCAATTAGGGATACACTGAAGTCTGATACACCTGGCATTGCCATAATTCTTTCCTGTGATAGTCTTAGGGCTTTATTTATGATGTGCACCGTTTAGCATCTTTCTGGTGGCTACAGCGCCAGTTTTGCAGCACCAGCATCATAATCTTGTCTGGCACTGCGCTGTGGACTCCAAATGGCGCTATAAGTCGCAGTGGCAAATGCTAACTAATTCGCTTTGATTGTTGCACTAGGTATTGGCTGGCTGGTGTTAGTGTCTCTTGAACCTGACTGACGATTATCACAGCGCCAGTGAATGCCACTTTGTACCACCATCTTTTCGGTGCTGCACAGCGTATTTATCAAATTTTTCCTTCTTAAAAAGATTGTCGCTGTATTTTTCGGGCCTAAGTCGGTGTTTCATCATCACATCTACAATAAATCACTGCTGGGGACAAAGGGGATTACAGTGCATTATTGCTGGATTTTAGTTGTTGTCCAAATGACACATTTGTAACCAAAAAGAAGCTACAAAATCCTTTTTTTTTTCTATCTTCTTGTCGTCAGAGAGTACTTGGCCTACAAAAAATTAGAACAACTAAAAGCTCTTCTCTAATACCTGCAATGCAGCATGTGGTCCTCTATTCTGGCATGCCGATACTACTTCTGTCTTCCAGGGATGACAACAGAACATGTTACTTTCAGTGACCAGATACGGTTCACTAAGAGGCCGATGCATTAACAGCGGCAGGTAGCGACAGTTGAGCAACTGTAGCGGCATTTTCAGAGCGCCCGCTAGTAGTCGCTGTGCTTGCCCGTTGTTCGGTAGTTGATAGCGACTCAGTCGGTGTGGCGTAATGTTGAATATTGGGTGAGGAGTCGCTATTTGACAGGTTCCGCGCTGTATGGGTGCGCATGATAGCGACTGGCCCTAGCGGCCGGCTCCCACCATATTCATTAACAAATCACGCTCCAAAAATTCTCGCGCTGTGAAATGCATGTTTAAACCCCAGAGCGCTGGCGGCGATGGGTTAAAAGTAGTTTTTTAACCCCCAAACAACCATATTTTTGGAAACCAAAAAAAACAAGTTTTTAAAATAATTTTGTAATATGAATACATTAATATCAGACCTGTAATATCAATTCTGTACATTTTATTTTTTTACCTTAAAAAAATTATCTAAAATGGCAGAATTGGTCACAGAATTTTTCACATTTAAAAAAAAAAAAAAAAAAAAAAAAAAAAAAACATTGATAACAATTAATTATGAATATTTAAAGATTGTTCCATTGAAATGCATTGGAGAGCGCCAGGTAGTGAGAGGTCATACCTGTCGCTGTTCAAGGTCGGACGCTGGCGCTGTGTGCTGAGGCTGGAATAATGATGAATGAGTCGCTATATGGCGCTATCTCAGTCGCTAAGCAGGATTGGCTTGATAAATGTGTGGTTGTGGTGGGGAGCCGGCATTCTCGTGGCGGGGCCTGTCATTACCGGCCACTCACCAGGCGCTACCTGTCGCTATCCCTTGTTAAATAAGGGCCTAACTGTCACTGTGCATCCACCTGAATCACTTATATGGCTACCATTGCTGGGGGAGATGAACATGTGACCACCGGCAACCAGTCTGGTTCATTAGGTGAGCGGAATGTTGCTTTGCATCCACCCGCATCACTTCTTCAGCTGCCATTGCTGGAGAATTCAAATGGTGATTGTGCAAATGGGCTGTTATCAGGCTTATCAGACAGTGATACACAGCGAGGTATCAAGATACCCCAATGCTGGTAGTATACTGAAAGGTAAAGTCTTTTAGGCTATTTTCACACACTGCAATGGAAGCGAACTAATGAAGCACAGTGCCCAGGAGAGTAACTATAGGTGGTAGGTGGTGCAACTGTACCAGGGCCCAGGAATTCAGGAGGCCCCATCATTGTTTCTCACCCACCTTCTTTATCATATTTGTGCTCACTGACATCATTTTGAGAAATGAAGCATCAATCATCTCTGCTGTCAGTCTTTAGTTGTCTAGCTGCATGCAACTGAATAAAGACACTGTATGAGGCTTGAAAGGACCCCATTTAATGTTTGTACCAGGGTCCGGTCACACTGCCACTGGCAGTGCTGTATACATTTGCAGTTGCATGTGTAGTTATGTGCCTACATCTACAACATCATTCTGGTGGCAGGCCCATAAACTGTCCTACAGTGGACTGTGAGGTGATAGTGGGTATCTACCAGCACCATAACAAAGCACAGATAAAGTGCAATACATGTGCTTTACCTGTGATGCCCATAAACATCTAGCAGCCGTGTTGAGCTCAATCTGGGCTAGAGGTTCACTTTAAACAGGCTTAGGCCCTTATTTAAGAAAGGATAGTGCCAGGTAGCGCCTGGTTAATGAGAAGTAGCGACAGATAATGACAAGTAGCGACTGGTGAACGCCGGACATGGCACACAATTACACATTTCTCAAGCAGAATCTGTTTAGCGACTGGGATAGCGCCATGTAGCGTCTGATTCATCATTTTCACAGCCTCAGCGAACAGCGCCAGCGTTCAGCCTTGCACAGCGCCAGGTATGACCTCTTGCTACCTGTCGCTCTCCAATACATTTCAATGGACGAACCTTTTCTTCTCTTTAAACGGGGTTTTAGTTTTTTTGTTTTTTCCCAAAAAAACACAAATAATTCTGTGACCTCTTCTGACATTGAAAAAGCTGTTTTTCCACATTTTTATTATTTTTTATAAATTTCTTCAGAAATGACATTACAGGTCTGCCATTAAAGTGTTCATGTTACAATGTTGTTACAATGTAATTTCATATGTTTTCGCTTTGTTACTAGTTGATAGATGCTGGAAAACACACTTTAAACACACCACCTCCTGCGCTCTGGGCTTCCAACAAGCATTTTTCAGCGCCAGAGATTAGTAAGGCTGTTTTTTTGCTAAATATGGTGTGAGTCGGTCGCTATGAGCAGTCGCTAACATGCGCTCCCATACAGCGCTGTACTGGTCAAACAGCGACTCCTCACAATGTATTCAACATTACTGAACAGCGACTGAGCCGCTATGAAGTAGCGACCCATGGCTGAGCAAAGCGACTACTACCGGCGCGCTCTGAAAATGCCTGCTACAGATGCTCATCTGTCGCTACCTGCCGCTATTAATGAATCAGCCTCCCCGTTGTGTATTTTATGTCAGTTAGCTTTTTTATTTAGAAGTTAACAGCCTGCTCTCTGGCATACTAGGTTTAGGACAGCTCTATATCATTTTACTTTACATTGTTTGTTCTACTAAGTATAAATTGTATATGTACAGTATATGTGGCTATGAAGCACGTGCTGAGCATGTAATATCATCTGCACATCAGAACCCTTCAATAGAAAAAGGTGTTGCTGGGTAAAAAAAGAACTGAACTATGCAGCTCAACTAATTGTTATGGCACCTTGGTGTTATTTGATACAAGGGTTAATTGTGGATATAAATAATGAACAGGTACACACAAAGTTCCTGAAGGAGTAGCCGGCCTCCTCCTTGCATCAATACACAACTCCACCTGACGCCTCTGGGGAAAAGGAGGGGAAGATGAGAATCCAAACACATCCACACCCAGCACTTTTGCAACATTAGATGACAGTTTTAATACACTCAGGGGTTAGATTTAGGTCAGAAAAATACCTTAAAGAACCTGTGCTGACACACAGGGGATTTTAAAAGATGGTATGGCTTTCTCTACATTGGGTTTAACATATTATTAAATTGGTTTAATTTCTTCAAGGAATTCCTATGCCCAAAGAAATCATAAAACTGCAAATAAAATGTATTTTTGAAATCTTAAGAGTGTAAGTAATATTTAAGGTATGTCATAAATACTACTAATTAAAGTGTGTCATCAAAAAATTCTAGCACCAAAGCATAACCTAGAAGAAAAGGGATATACAATATACTGTAGTTGCATGATTAAATGGGACATGAATCTTTTCAACTCCAGGAAGGGTTCTAGTCCAAAGGGATACTTACCTAACCTACTCCCCACACCATCAGTGAGCCCTGCAATAAATAAATATATACACGCTATTGGCAATAGTATGCAGACATGCACACATTACAGTTACAGTACAGGAGTTTTTCTGGCATTCCAACTTCATCAAGTCAGTTGTTGCAACAATGGCCTCCTATCACAATACCCTGCTTTCATAAGAAAGACTGTGGCCCTTATTTATGAAGGAATAGCGACAGGTAGCGACTGGTGAGCGGCCGGTAATGACGGGCCCCGCCACGAGAACGCCGGCTCCCCACCACAATCACACATTTATCAAGCCGATCCTGCTTAGCGACTGAGATAGCGCCATATAGCGACTCATTCATCATTATTCCAGCCTCAGCCCACAGCGCCAGTGTCTGACCTTGAACAGCGACAGGTATGACCTCTCGCTACCTGGCGCTCTCCAATGCATTTCAATGGAACAATCTTTAAATATTCATAATTAATTGTTATTAATGTTTTTATTTTTTTATTTTTTTTAAATGTGAAAAATTCTGTGACTACTTCTGCCATGTTAGATAATTTTTTTAAGGTAAAAAAAAAAAAATGTGTGCAGAATTGATATTACAGGTTTGATATTATTGTATTCATATTACTAAATTCTTTAATAATTTTTTTTTTTTTTTGGTTTCCAAAAATATGGTGGTTTGGGGGTTAAAAAACTACTTTTAACACATCGCCGCCAGCGCTCTGGGGTTTAAACATGCATTTCACAGCGCGAGAATTTTTTGAGCGTGATTTTTTGATGAATATGTGGGAGCCGGTCGCTCTGACCAGTCGCTATCATGCGCACCCATACATCACGGAACCTGTCAAATAGCGACTCGTCACCCCGTATTCAACATTACTGCACACCGACTCAGTCGCTATCAACAACCGAACAATGGCCAAGCACAGCGACTACTAGCGGGCGCTCTGAAAATGCCGCTACAGTCGCTCAACTGTCGCTACCTGCCGCTATTAATGAATCGGCCTCTGTATTGCTAGGAGCTTGGTTTTATCCAATTGTGGCAATGGGCCTGAATGAAACAAGTGAAATCATTGATTTATGTGAGTCCCAATACTTCTATCTAAACTACTATTAATTATTATTTATTTAGTATACATTTTATCATAATCCCCAAACAGCAGTCAATTATTATTAAGCCTCTGCCTTCTCCCAGGAAGGGACCACCAGAGGACATCTTGTGTATAATTGGTGGTAACCATAGCTGGTTGGGAACAAAAAGCGAGATGCCATACATGGGAGATTTTCAATTAACAACATAAATAATAGAAGGGATAAAGCTAAAATAAAGGTCCGTCTATCAAGTCTGCACTACTGTGTTGCAAACCGCACACTTAGATATCAGCCTTCCAGGCTTGGTGTATTGCAGCTCCTCAATAATAGCAAACACGCCCAAACAGCACCCTATAAACCAGACCAACACCCTTTTCAACTTTTTTTAATGTGGGGCATCAGCAATCAGTAATTGCAAAAGCAGTAATTGTGATGCTAACTTGATGCTGGGGGAGCAACGTGCAGCATAACCCAGACAATGGTTGTATGCTCAGGGGGCATCGGCTATTGGCAGTGCTTGGACCACCACTTATTTTAGACCATTTTTCTAAAATGGGTGTTGTTCCTCTCCAACACAAATAAAGCAGCTAAGTAGGTAGCAAGTAAGTAGGCATGTACTTTGAGGACTAAAAGTAATTTACCCCGCAACAAAACACCCTTCACAACAAAGCCTGTAGGCAGCGAACAAAAGCAGCAGCTCCTGTTGTGAAACATTGCAGTTCTAATGGCAATCCAGATTGGAACTTCAGGCCCATTCACGTGTACAAGCACAGAAATAAAAACTAGTGACCTGAAACAATAGGCTTCTGAAAAAAGAAGAGGGAAGCTAATATAGAATCTAATATAAACAGTTTAGAATTTCACCAGGAAGTTCATGGAGACACCACAACTAAACAATCTACCTGGAAACAAATAATGACACAATACACTTTGTCGCTTATTTTATCAAGTCTAATGTGAGAATAAGGTTAAAACAAATATTAGAGATGGGTTAAGTTATGTTACCGTTCAGGCTGTGGGGCCGTAGATCATACATATTCTAGCAGGATTTATCCATGTCAGACATTTTGTACTCTCTGGATGTCACCCCAAGTTGCATTACCCTGTGGCCTGTAATATGCAGTAGTTTCCATTACTAGGCCATTATTAGCATCTATTATGGCATATGAACAATTGGTATAGTGTAGGTGGATTCTCCCCCCCCCCCCCCATACACATGATTAGCAGAGTGTAAGTGGATCCCCACCCAGCCCCCAATTCTATACACATTATTAGCACATAGGAGTGAATTCTCGCCATATCTCACGAATGATTGGCAGAGTGTGAGCACATCACCCCCCCCCCCCCCCATATCATATGGATGATGAGTGGCTTCCCTCTATACCATACATATGATTAGCATGTGGGAGTGAATTACCCCCTTATTGTACAAATAATTGGCAGGATATGAGTTGATTCGCCTTATACCATACAAGCTGGGACATCCACTTTAAGGAAATGACCCATGTTTTCTTGGAAGCATGCTCAGTTTGCTCCAGAGCTCAGCGTCCACAACCTCTGCACTGCAAGATGATACCTGAATCAGAGATTTATAAAGGCACCATTATGGGGAAGCGATATATATATATATATATATATATATATATATATATATCATTGCCTTTTTTTTTCCTTTAAATGATATGTGACCCCCCCCTCCCCCCAGGTCTACCAGCCCTGCACTCAACGGGTAGAAGCTGAAACTTTATTGTGTTACAACCTCTCCTTCATAACAACGTTCCAAAGACACAACATAAACTTTTTACAGAAGAACTTTTCGTGATTAACTTTTTGGCCCGGTTTAAATAATTGAGAATAAATGTTATATGGAGGGGGTCACCAGCTAGAAAAACCCTGTTTCCTTAAGGTGCTGCGAACAACTATCCATTCAGGAAACTCACACAGGCCACGTCAGCCATGCTGGCCTGCAGAGCTCATCTCAGTACTTGCTGCTCACTGTCCTGCCATAGCTTCCCAGTGTGACAGAATAATGGGCGGACACCTTCACTCAAACACCAAACCAATGCCACTGTCGTCTAGCCCCCGCTCTGCACTTCCCATCTTATTCACCCTGCCTTCCTTTTATACCTTTCTTCCTTCTACCAGGGGCCCATAGTTATCTTGTGAGAATTTATGAGGAAGACTTTGGGCCACAAGAAATATGGCAACAATAGCTTCTCCTGGGTGCTATTCACCATTACCATCCATTATACCCCTTTGCCTACTGGTAGCTGGAGTGGGTACAAGTTGCCGCCCTATACCCTCTGATTTGGTATAGGGGTCATTGGGACCCTTTAGCAACTCGCAAGTTTAAAAAAAAATGTTAGTAAAAATTTCCCTCCTTGTTCGCCACTTTAATAAACAAATCCAATCTTGAGTCTTCTCCAGCAATCCCAATATGTTGGTGTCTTCTGTGGTCCATGTTCATTACAGTCTCCCACAGGTCTCCTTGGCTTGTACAAAGCAGGTCCTGGATCTTGATTCCCACTGCTTTCATCCTGGCTCCCAGCTAGGAAACTGAGTTAGATGTATATTCAGTATGTTTGGGTGTCAATGGCATTTCACCTGGATAGAATGTCAAAGGGAGATCCTATAATGATGGATTTTTATTCAGCTAAGTCATATCTATAGTAATATTTCTACAGCATCCACTGTGTTTTCTTGTAGCTGTTTGCTGCTTAGCCACTCATTCAGGCCATCAAAACTGAGCAACATGAACCTTTATAAATACTCACTTCTCTCAATACTACTGTGCTCCACAGCCACCGGATCAGTATCTGTCATAGCAATGCAAAGAAGCCTTAAAACTCTGTTTTGACTGCCACTGTAGTTATCTGTGCACGTACAGGGAATAAAATGATGTGTGTTCCTGAATTTACTTTCACTGGCAGTGGCCTTATTCCGAAACAGAAGCAGCAGCTACAGGAGTGTCACCTATAAGGGAAATAATACACCAGTTTTTTTTAAACTTGTTAATTAAACATTTAAAAGCATTCATGTTACCGGTCCCATAAAACTATAGAAAGTTGAGTCACTACATTCCAACACGTCAGCCTGACAAGCTGCAATTAGTCTGGATTACGAGCATCAGATCTGCCCCTTTATCCTTAGCCTATTTCTATAGATGATACAGTGGGGTATCTCTTAAAGGTAACTCCTGCCTTCTATATTCATTTCTAGCATTGAATACTGTAAGGCAGGTTTGTGTCACTGTAGTCCTTTCCATGGGGAATGTCTTACATTAATTTTCATCAACAAATTGTCCCCTAAAATTCAATATCTCTAAAATAAGGACTGTGTTAATGCTTTATTTTCATTCATTATTTAGTTTAATGAATACATAATTTGTGATTCAAAGAAGAGAGAACATTACAAGAACGTATACATTCCTAAAAGTACCTATATGTTGGTTGCTAGCACCTAAATTCTTATGTCTGTAAAGGCAAAAAGCTCCACTGATGCTTAAAGAGGAACAAAATCTGGGAATTTGAATTTCAGGGGCATCCAGAATATTCACTCACCTCTCCTCGGTCTAACAGTGCATGCATGCGCTCTCACCCAATGAGAGCCGTTCACCCTGACTATTCATGTCATTCACCAAATGGCTCTCAATGGGGAGCGCAATCGGCAGCATCGCCTGCGACGGATGTCCTCCCTTCCCAGCCAGTCTGAATGGCTGGGGCCAGAGCGCACCCACAGCCCAAGGATGCAGGGGATACGACAGCTTGTGCTCCCCATTAAAAACAGTGAGAGCCGTTAGCCGAATTACAAATGCATGCCAAGCTCCTCTCATCGGACGAGAGTCCACTTATGCGCCCTTGGACCAAGGAAAGGTGAGTGAATACCGGTGCCCTGAGCTGTTTCACACAGTGGGACAGCCCATTTTGGGATGCCCCAGGGGAAGGGCAGCACCCCAGCTAGGTTTTGTTCTGCTGTAAAGAGCAAGTAAACTCAAGTCAGCCAAAGCTTACCATTTATTTATTCATTGAATGGATTCCAGTCACATGGCTGCCAATGAACAACTGGGATTGCTTAGTTGGCATGCAAATCAAAGCTGAATGGCTGATGATGGTCACATGGTTGACTGCCATTTTCTGTCAACTGGTGGTGACTAATGGTACAGTGGTGACTTGACTATACTTCCTCTTTAACAAAAAGCTCACCTGGTCCCTGGAGTAAGCTTGTTCCCTCTTCCTAAAGTGATCCTATGACCGGATGATCCTAAGTCCAATATTTATAAAAAAACACAAACTGGATGCAGTCGGCCATATTGCTCCCTGGCCAAGTAGCCCCGCCCCCTGATGCTTTGCAGTGATGATACAGTCAGAAACAGTGCTTATAGCTAGGCTAGTTGTGGTATAAGGGGGACGCACTCACTCACCCCAGGGTTTACAGCTAGTTGTGGTATAAGGGGGACGCATTCACTCACCCCAGTGTTTACAGCTAGTTGTGGTATATAGGGGGACACACACTCACCCCAGTGTTTACAGCTAGTTGTGGTATAGGGGGACAGACTCACCCCAGTGTTTACAGCTAGTTGTGGTATAGGGGGACAGACTCACCCCAGTGTTTACTGCTAGTTTTGGTATATAGGGGGACACACACTCACCCCAGTGTTTACAGCTAGTTGTGGTATAAAGGGGGACACACACTCACCCCAGTGTTTACAGCTAGTTGTGGTATAGGGGGACAGACTCACCCCAGTGTTTACTGCTAGTTTTTGTATATAGGGGGACACACACTCACCCCAGTGTTTACAGCTAGTTGTGGCATAGGGGGACACACACTCACCCCAGTGTTTACAGCTAGTTGTGGCATAGGGGGACACACACTCACCCCAGTTTTTACAGCTAGTTGTGGTATAGGGGGACAGACTCACCCCAGTGCTTAAGCTAGTTGTGGTATAAGTGGGCACACTCACCCCAGTGCTGGAGGGAGAGAAAGGAATACGATTGGCTGCTGTGCACTTGCCCCAGCACATGCAGGGATTTCTAGTTGAAGTAGAGCTCATATCCAGAACAGGTAGGGGACTTTAGTCAAAAGGGGAGAGTTGAGAAATGGGGGGAGAAAGAGTAACGAGAGGTAGTTAGAACTGTTCAGAGACCCTTGTACGTACCAAGTGGCCTAACATTTGCTTCATGTAACAAGGTGGACTCAAGGGTGTAAATAGGTTGGAGCAGAGAATATTTAAGGAAGGACCCTACAGTGAGTCAGGTTGTTCTTGTGTGAGGATCTAAAACACAAGGCCCAGGGGCCAGATGTGGCGCTCCAAGCCCTTTTATGTGGCCCTTTGACAGGTGCCAGCTGAGTAGTTTCCCTTTTAGCCAGGCCAAGTCACTTCAAGGCCTCTTGAACTGACAGCATTTCTTCACACTTGTGTTTTGGTGCTGTGCTGGTATTCTGTCTTCTACTGTGGAGTTCAGTACTGCCTCTAATCCTGCCCCCAGATGCGGTGCCTAAAAAATCATCTGTAGTTGGCATTTTTAACTCTCTGTGGAAAAAAAGAGTATTGTCTGCAACTGTCCTGTGTATCTGTGCAACTAGCTCTCACCACACGAGGAGGGCCACCTAACCCGGCCACTTACTGCCACGGCGGGAGTGCTACATCTGCTGCAGGGGTTATCGCTAGCTATTGCCAGGTGGGGAATGATTGTAGGAATGGTCTGGGCAAAATCAAGGAAATTTGTGTACTCACCGGTAAATTTCTTTCTTTTGTCATCTTTTAAAAAACCCATCACAAGTAGTGACTGCCGCGCTCTTGGCTAAGACTGAAAGGCTGATTCATCACTAATGCCAGGTAGCGACAGATGAGCGTCTGTAGCAGGCATTTTCAGAGCGCCCGCTAGTAGTCGCTGTGCTCGGCCGTGGGTCGCTACTTTATAGCGACTCAGTCGCTGTTCAGTAATGTTGAATACATTGTGAGGAGTCGCCATTTGACCAGTACAGCGCTGTATGGGAGCGCATGGTAGCGACTGCTCATAGCGACCGACTCACACCATATTCAGCAAAAAAACAGCCTCACAAAACTCAGGCACTGAAAAATGCTTATCTGAAGCCCAGAGCGCAGGAGGCGGTGTGTTTAAAGTCTGTTTTTCAGCATCTATCCACTAGTAACAAAGCGAAAACATATGGAATTACATTGTAACAACATTGTAACATGAACACTTTAATGACTTGTAATGTCATTTCTGAAGAAATATATAAAAAATTTAAAAATTGTGGAAAAACTGCTTATTCAATGCCAGGAGATGTCACAGAATTATTTGTGATTTTTTGAAAAGAAAAAAAACAAAAACCCAGTTTAAAGAGAAGAAAAGGATCGTCCATTGAAATGTATGGGAGAGCGACAGGTAGCGAGAGGTCATACCTGGCGCTGTGTAAGGCTGAACGCCGGCGCTGTTCGCTGAGGCTGTGAAAATGATGAATCAGACGCTACATGGCGCTATCTCAGTAACTAAACAGATTCTGCTTGATAAATGTGTAATTGTGTGCCGTGTCCGGCGTTCACCAGTCGCTACCTCTCATTAACCAGCCACTACCTGACGCTATCCCTTCTTAAATAAGGGCCTGAGACAACCCGAACCAAGCAAGACAAAGGCACTCCCAGCAATCGACGCAGTCACAGCCCTTTCATTCCGAGGCACCACCAGTCAGCTACACGTGGAACGTTCCAAAGCAGTATCCTCTTCCTAGGGTGGGAACCCTAGTCTAGGACTCTGGAAGGGGCCAGCACTATCTGCAACCCCACTTAACCCAGAGTGGGCACAGCTGATGCTGTCGCCTCTACTCTGTAGAAAGTCAAAAACGTGTGTAAGGAGCACTCAGTAGCGACTCTGCATAACTATTCACAAAAGCTTGACGTCGATGACCTCTGAGTGGTGACTCAGATGAGTGCCTCCCCACCCTAGCAGGCGCATGGCACCGCCTGCCTGATTCCCCTACTTATTGCAGACCTAGCAGCCACCAGGCCCACCCATGACCCCTCTGGAATAAAAACCCAGGACTGTCCTAAGAAAAGCTGGAGAGGCTACCAAACAAATTCTTAGAACCTGGAACACCTCCAGGGAGTGAAGGAGTCACTCCCTACGATGAGTGGGGTGCGGCAACAACAATAGCAACCCAATTATTAAAGCCAAAGAGAAGGACGGAAACAATATTTATAAAAAACACAAACTGGATGCAGTCGGCCATATTGTTCCCTGGCCCAGCAGCCCTGCCCCCCTGATGCTTTGCAGTGATGATACATTCAGATACAGTGCTTATAGCTAGTTGTGGTATAAGGGGGGCAAACTCACCCCAGTGCCTACAGCTAGTTGTGATGCCTGATTCCCCTACTTATTGCAGACCTAGCAGCTGGAGAGGCTACCAAGCAAATACTTAGAACCTGGAACACCTCCAGGGAGCCAAAGGGAAGGAAGGAATGACCTTTGGTTAAAAGAAAAACCTGACCCTGCTGCACATGACAGTGATATGATTGAACTTGCTGCCCATGTAGACACATCGGGTGGAAGTAATTGGCAAAAGAAAAACCGGACCAGCAGTCTGACACAGTTGGAAAAGAAATGTAGTGGCCATTTTGGAGCTTCCTCTCCCAACTGACTTAACTGACAATGCACAGTAACAGGAAGCCCGGCAGCACTTCCTGTTTGCAGGTGGCCTGCAAATGCATGAGCCACCATCTTGTTTTTAAAATTTACCACAGCATGTGTTAGAAAAAGGTAAATTAGTTTGTTGTGTTGGTCTGGTTTAAGTAATTTTTGACTGTTGGTCCGCTTTAAGAGTAGCATAGCGAAGGAGCATCCCCCAGCTGTCCAAGGGAAACCACCCAGAGCATCGAGAGGGCGAGATTAAAATCCAAAAGGGGAATAACCACCTCCACGAGGGCGAACATTAACAGTGCCCTGCATGCACATGTGGACCAACCTGCTTTGCACCAGCGGAAAAAAATGGACAAGACCCGACCATTAAGGGTTGCTGGGTTGCCATCCAGAGGCCAGGCCCTGTTGAAAAAAATTCTGCTGGGCAGTGAAAACCTGCCCCCAGGAGTGAATGGTGGACTCACATCAGCCACACAAGGCTGCCACGTCCTGTAGTAAGACTATTTCCGGTCCTGAAACGGGGTTGGAGGACTTCTTAGGACCAACTCTGCACTTCCAGGATGGGTAACTCAGCATCCACACCGCTAAAGGTCGCGCTAGGACCTTGGGTGCTACTGGGGACCCTGCTTCATTTCAAAATGGACAGGAAGTCACCAAGACAGATTCACAAACCTCTCTGATCAGTGTGGGGTGAGCAGGGCAACAGGAACCCCTTCACTGGTTATGTACTTGAACCTGTGACCCAGAAGGATGGAAATGCTTTACACAATTACACAATAACTGCAACTCCCCAAGCTCGGTGCCTGGGAGTCATTCTGGGCTCCTCTCTTTCATTCAAACCAAATATTCACATATTCCAATTTAAAAACATCTCCCGCATCCATCCCTTCCTCTCACACCACTAAAATGTTAGTGCATGCCCTGGTCATATCCCAACTGGATTACTGCAACATCCATCCAACTAACAGACTGGCACCCGCACCATTCCAACGCTAACTGTCATCTACAAAGCTCTCTCCAACCAGGCTCCTCTCTATATCTCATCTCTAATCCAACAATATCAACCTAGACGCAGCCTCTGCTCTGCTGCCGACCGTCTCCTGTCCTCCACCCTGGTCACCTCCTCTCATGCTCGCCTTCAGGACTTCTCACATGCTACTCCAATGTTCTGGAATGACCTCCCAATCCACTACTCCCCAATCCTCAAAGCTATCAAAGGTGCCCTTAAAACCCACTTATTCAGACAAGCATACAACCTGGCCTGGCTTACGCAATTCTCTAAAGAGCACATGCCACAAGTCTCAATACTGACTGTTTGTGATCCTTCCCCCTCGTCTCCACTCCTTATTCTTTAGACTGTAAGCTCGCAAGGGCAGTGCTCTCTCTCCTACTGTATCTTGTATTCAGAATATTCATTGTAAACTCTGTAACACTGCATTTGTAATAGTCTATGTACTGTATGTTTCCAGGGGATGGCCAGAGTATCGACTACTATCGCCATGGGGTCCTCCCCTCTGGATGTGAACTCTGAACCTTCGGGTCAGCCAGGAGGCAAACAAGTCCACCTCCCGTTTCACTGTCTCCCAGTTCAAACAAAACCAGAACCTCTGGAATGGGCCTCCCGGACGACATTTTTGACAAATCCCATTGCAAGTTTTGTACAAATAAATGTGTAATTATAAACATTAAACACTTCAATTCAGTTCTGCCCATTGTGCTCTATGGGATCCTGAGCTACAGCACCAAGTTCCACCTGTCGCTGCTTCAACCAGAACGCCCAGTGCTGCATCCTTTTCGTTGCTACTGTTAAATACGCTAGCTGAATGCTGCTGAGAGCAAAAGAGGCACTGTGTAACTTATTGTCCTGAATTGGGGCCCCTTGTATCCTCCGTAACACTTTTCTGGGAACAGCACAGACAGCCCAGGTGTTGCTCTTATATTCCGAGACCTGCAGTATATCAGATTAATACATCCATCATGGCAACTTCCCTTTCAGTGCTGCCGGTTACTGTCTTAAATCTGTTGATATCCCGGCACATCTGGATCTGATATTCCTGCAAGTTTCAGTTTAGTTCATTAGGTTCATTAGCAATAGGAATAAAATCGCCCAAAAGCTACTTCAAAAGCAAAAAGCCTCCATGTGGTGTTTCATTTATCTTTTTTTTTGAGCAGTCTGCTTAAAGGCTGTCTCATCAAAATAAAATGTAAATGCATGAAAGTGCAATGTGCCTATATTACATTTCCTGGTAACACTGATTATCTCTCCATTTTTACTACTCCTGTTCTCACCTCCTATCTTGGTTTAGCACACCTGAGAGAATTGTTTGACAGACTCTAGGGATATAATTGATCATTCCCCCAAGAAATATGCCAGTTTTCCACACAGTGACATGCCAGGTATTTTTTAATGCCATGCGAGGGTACTACCCTGGTATAAAGTGTCAGTCAATAGGTGTGGCATGCCAGTGGTTTGTTATGTATAGGGAATCTCTTGGTATAATAACATGTCAGATGCCCATTATATTTGTTTTGGCTAAGATAAGATCAGAGAATATGCAGATCTGAAAAAAGTGTATTTGCTCCTCCTTGTAGAACACTGATTCTGGATAATATGAAGATTGTCTTCGCTAATCTTCACCTCTAACATCACAAAGGGCATTTGCATTTAAAGGGGGAACTTCAGTCTATAATGACCCACCACCTTGCCACCCTACCCTTGCACCCTACCCTTGCACTGAGGCAGGATGTGGAGTTTACAAAGAAAGAAAAACCCACCTGACCCTCGGGCCACCACTGCTTTTAGACTGAAGTTCCACTTTAATAGGAGATTTATCCCCAGATTGGGACCCATTAGCCCCTCTTCTGTGAGGTGCAACTATGGAATAGATGGACGTTTTGCATGGACTGGATTAGCTACAGCAAACAGTTTCATGCTTGAACACCACAGAAATCGTGGAGAAAATATGGGACCTCTCAGGATCTTGTAATGGAACATTTAACCACAGAGCTGGACATATAGTGGCAGGCTGGACACAAGAATTGTGATGAACACATGGTGCTAATGAGCAAACACAGGGCCTAGTGACTTAACAGAGAACCTCAATGCTGCACATAGGGCTTCAAGCGGATAAAAACCACCAGCGGCTGCACTGGAATCTAAAATATTGCAGGGCCTTCCTCTGGCATTTCTCTAGGGCATCCCAGGGGATGTGGCAGAGCACACTCCCTATTTAAGTTAAGAGAGACACTTACCAAAGGATGAAAATGGGTCAAATGGCTCTGATTGGCTGTGTGCCCGCTTATGCCTGTACGAATGAGGAAGAGGTGAGTTGTAATGGTTGCTCTGGGGGGCTTCACATAGCGAGGCCTCCCAATTCAGGATGCCCTGGGGAATGGAACGAAACCCGGAAAAGTCAAATTGAAAATGTTTTTTAAGGCTACAACACAGGACCTCAGAATGGGACACATGACTCATGGCAATTGAATAGATTTAATGAGCATGGCTTTCTAGCTTGATATTGGACCTCTAAGCTGGACACTGGCTCACAAAAAGGAACACAGGAACGCATAGCTGAACACAGGAACCGAGGGGAACACATGGGATTCATGAGCAGACACAGATCCTGGTAGCTGGATACATGACAAAGCTAGACACACAGCCTAGGTCTGAAACAAAGGACCACACAATTGGAAACAGCAATTATGGAGAGGACATCAGATTAATGGGCAGACACAGAGCCTTTTTCATAGACATAGGTTCTCAGAGCTGAACAAAGGTTGCAGGCTGGAACACTGTACCTGAAAAATGGACACAGGAATCATAGAGAAGACACGGCATTCACAAGAAGACACAGGACCTAGTAGCTAGAGACAGTACCCCAGACTGAAACACTGGACCTCTGAACTGGATAAACGAATTAGGAGAATGAGATGAGAATAATGAGCAGACCAGATAAGGAAAGAGTATTATTATTTATTTATAAAGCAACATCATAGTCCGTGGTGCTGTACATGATAACTCGCACATGTGATTTCTCAATCACTTGCCACACTTGCGAGAGGATCCTGTTTGTGTGGAAGCATGCGAGATCACTTGCGCCAAGACGCTATTGAAGCAAGAAATTACATCCAGCAGAATCCTTTTTGCAAGAAATAAAAGCAGTCTAGCAGCTTTCTTATTAAGAAACATGCAAACCTCCAAAGGTTCAGCTGACTGTTCCTCCTTTCTCCTGCCTACCATTCCTCGGCGAATGTCTGTTCCTAACACTGATTTATAGAAATGTAATATTGGTTCACATATTTTAACATTTATGCCCTAATAGGTACGTTTTAACTTGCCTCTAATACCTCTGTAATCAACTTTATTATTCCCTTTTCTTTTGGAAATATTCACACAATGTTATAACTGTTTTTTAAACCTAATATGCGATTAGTTAATGTAATTATGTATATGTTTATATTTCAGATTTTTTGTTTAAATAATTTAAATGTATCACTTTTTACGAAAAATTATGTTAACTACATTTAAAACTAAAAACATTGGTAAAATCTGAAGAATTACAAATAATTATAAATAAATAATTTATAAATATAAAAACGGAACAAAACCCAGCACGGCCGTCCCTGGAATCTAAAAGACCAATTCGCTTGTAACAACTTAACTTTTCTTAGTCCAAACGCACATGCACGGGCTCTCATCCAATCAGAGCCGTTTGCTGTGCCTATGTCATTGGGTAAATGGCTCTGATGTTCTGCAATGGGGAGCACAAGCGGGCACATCATTAGCCACGTCCCCATCCCAGCCTAGCTGAATGGCGGGGGTGGGAGCGCACACACAGCCCAGAGATGTGGACGCTCTTGCTCCTCATTGCACGAGCTTATAGATTACAGAAGGAGACTTAGCCTGGGGGAAGTCTGCAATGGGGAGCGCAAGCGGGTGCATCCCTAGCCACGTCGCCGCCCCAGCCTAGCTAAATGGTGGGGGTAGGAGTGCCCACACAGCCCAGAGATGCAGAGATGTAGACGCTCTTGCTCCTCATTGCACGAGCTTATACATTACAGAAGCAGACTTAGCCTGGGGGAAGTTTGCAATGGGGAGCGCACGCGGGTGCATAGCCACGTCGCCGCCCCAGCCTAGCTGAATGGTGGGGGTCGGAGTGCCCACACAGCCCAGAGATGCAGAGATGTGGACGCTCTTGCTCCTCATTGCACGAGCTTATAGATTACAGAAGGATACTTAGCCTGGGGGAGTTCTGCAATGGGGAGCGCAAGCGGGTGCATAGCCACGTTGCCGCCCCAGCCTAGCTGAATGGTGGGGGTAGGAGTGCACACACAGCCCAGAGATGTGGACGCTCTTGCTCCTCATTGCACGAGCTTATAGATTACAGAAGGAGACTTAGCCTGGGGGAAGTCTGCAATGGGGAGCGCAAGCGGGTGCACCTCTAGCCACGTCGCCGCCCCAGCCTAGCTGAATGGTGGGGGTAGGAGTGCACACACAGCCCAGAGATGTAGAGATGTGGGCGCTCTTGCTCCGCATTGCACGAGCTTATAGATTACAGGAGACTTAGCCTGGGGGAAGTCTGCAATGGGGAGCACAAGCGGATGCATCCCTAGCCACGTTGCCGCCTCAGCCTAGCTGAATGGTGGGGGTAGGAGTGCACACGCAGCCCAGAGATGCGGAGATGTGGACGCTCTTGCTCCTCATTGAACAAGCTTATAGATTACAGAAGGAAACTTAGCCTGGGGGAAGTCTGCAATGGGGAGCGCAAGCGGGTGCATCCCTAGCCACGTCGCCGCCCCAGCCTAGCTAAATGGTGGGGGTAGGAGTGCCCACACAGCCCAGAGATGCAGAGATGTAGACGCTCTTGCTCCTCATTGCACGAGCTTATACATTACAGAAGGAGACTTAGCCTGGGGGAAGTTTGCAATGGGGAGCGCACGCGGGTGCATAGCCACGTCGCCGCCCCAGCCTAGCTGAATGGTGGGGGTCGGAGTGCCCACACAGCCCAGAGATGCAGAGATGTGGACGCTCTTGCTCCTCATTGCACGAGCTTATAGATTACAGAAGGAGACTTAGCCTGGGGGAGTTCTGCAATGGGGAGCGCAAGCGGGTGCATAGCCACGTTGCCGCCCCAGCCTAGCTGAATGGTGGGGGTAGGAGTGCACACACAGCCCAGAGATGTGGACGCTCTTGCTCCTCATTGCACGAGCTTATAGATTACAGAAGGAGACTTAGCCTGGGGGAAGTCTGCAATGGGGAGCGCAAGCGGGTGCATCCCTAGCCACGTCGCCGCCCCAGCCTAGCTGAATGGTGGGGGTAGGAGTGCACACACAGCCCAGAGATGTGGACGCTCTTGCTCCTCATTGCACAAGCTTATAGATTACAGAAGGAGACTTAGCCTGGGGGAAGTCTGCAATGGGGAGCGCAAGCGGGTGCACCTCTAGCCACGTCGCCGCCCCAGCCTAGCTGAATGGTGGGGGTAGGAGTGCCCACACAGCCCAGAGATGCAGAGATGTAGACGCTCTTGCTCCTCATTGCACAAGCTTATAGATTACAGAAGGAGACTTAGCCTGGGGGAAGTTTGCAATGGGGAGCACAAGCGGGTGCATCCCTAGCCACGTTGCCGCCTCAGCCTAGCTGAATGGTGGGGGTAGGAGTGCACACACAGCCCAGAGATGTAGAGATGTGGGCGCTCTTGCTCCTCATTGCACGAGCTTATAGATTACAGGAGACTTAGCCTGGGGGAAGTCTGCAATGGGGAGCACAAGCGGATGCATCCCTAGCCACGTTGCCGCCTCAGCCTAGGTGAATGGTGGGGGTAGGAGTGCACACGCAGCCCAGAGATGCAGAGATGTGGACGCTCTTGCTCCTCATTGCACAAGCTTATAGATTACAGAAGGAGACTTAGCCTGGGGGAAGTCTGCAATGGGGAGCACAAGCGGGTGCATCCCTAGCCACGTTGCCACCCCAGCCTAGCTGAATGGTGGGGGTAGGAGTGCACACACAGCCCAGAGATGCAGAGATGTGGACGCTCTTGCTCCTCATTGCACAAGCTTATAGATTACAGGAGACTTAGCCTGGGGGAAGTTTGCATGGGTGCTGCCTGTGAAGAAGAAGGGAAAATGTGACAGCTGCCTGTATCACACAGAATTCTTGCCACTATAATTGACAGCTAATATAATATCATAGCAAATTTCAACTAGAAGGTAAAACATGGAAACATGGAGGAATACTAAACTCCAGTATAGGAAAAAAGTAGGTAAGAAGTCACAATGAAGGAGCAGTGCATGCCCTGGAGAAACGCTTGGTGCTAATACTTTACATAAGACTCACAGCTGGTTCTGAGAACAACAGGGGCTTATTAAATCTAAAAACTAACATTGATTGAATGCAAGATGATTTAATGCACAATGGTAAAAGGGCAGATTAGGCAGACCAAATTATCTCTATTTTCCATCAACAACTAACCCTTTCGGGCTTTTATATCCTCAACCAGTAGTAATGCTGCTCTGTTTAATGCATATATAATTTTTATTCTTACCTGTCCTAAATCATCTGTACTAATACAAAGCAGATGGTTCAGCATGGTTATGATATGTATGTAAATGATTTTCAGGCAGAATTTAAGGGAAAAATTTGGTCCACTGTTTATATGACTGATTATCTGTTAACTCATAAGTACATTTTCCTTTCCTGAATCTGGAAAATAATATTAAAAAAATAAATGTTTTGTTAAAAAAAATCTTGATGGTTCACATATGGAATTGTGATACGCTTCCTGGTCTTTTTGATGAAAGAAACATATGAAGAAATTGGGTTGTGTAAAGTTTCTAAGAAGAAGATTCTAAATCTCTGTGTGTTGTGGGTAAACTTAGTTCTTTACTTATGATGTGCACCTTTTAGCATCATTTTTGCTACTATAGCGCTAGCTTCAGAGCTCCAGCGTTCCCTATCTGGCGCTGTGCACTACATTGGTAATAGCAGTCGCTGCGCCAAACGCTACTAATTAGCTTTGATTGTTGCACTTAAACCAGACCACAGTTGGAAAGAAAGGTAGCGGCCATTTTGGAACTTCCTCTCCCAATTAACATAACTGACAATGCACAGTAACAGGAAGCCCAGCAGCACTTCCTGCTTGCAGGTAGCCTGCAAATGCATGAGCTGCCATCTTGTTTTTTAAAATGACTACAGCTAAAGTTAGAAAATAGTAAATTAATTTTTATTATAAATAAATTGCCCTGGGGAGGGATGCATATGAGCACTGTTTGTTGTGTTGGTCTGGTTTAAGTCATTTTTTGACTGTTGGTCCACTTAAGTATTGGCCGGCCTATGTCAGCATCTGTTAGACCCGCCGGCCAATTATCCCAGCGTCTGTGAGCGTCACTTTGTGCTGCCATTTTTCCACCTTCAAGTCTTTGACGCTGTATTTTCCCGGCACTGGACAGTGTTTCTTCATTACAGTTCCAAGAAATCACTGCTAGGCAGAAAGGGGACAAAGGTTACAGTGCACTTCCGGCTGTGTTTTATTTGTTGTTCTCCAAATTACACATCGTTAAGCAAAAGAAGCCATGAAAATCAATTTTTTATAACCAAAAACCATCTAGGTCCTGCATTTCCATTATTGACCCAATGTAAGTTCTGTACAAAAAATGTGTTTAAAATTCATTATAAGAATTAAACACTTCAATCCAGTTTTGCCCATTGTGCTCTATGGGATCTTGAGCAACAGCACTGCTTCAACCAGAACGCCTGGCACTGCATCATTTTCGGCGCTAGTGTTAAAGAAGCAACAATACGCAAATACTCAAGGAGGCAGCTGCATAGGCGTTAACTTTTTTTTTTTAGTTGTTAAGTCCCACACTGAGTGCCGCTGAGGCCATAAAAGTGGCACTGTGTGGCGCTAATGTTTCTTAAATAAGGCTCTTAGTTCCTTCACATATGCATTGCAGGTGAACTACAGGGTTTCACACAGTGGGGAGGAACAAAATCTGGGATAATATTTATAATAGTTTGTGTTTAGCTATGTATCATGTACCAATAATTGCTAATAATATTTAGTTAATTAATGTTAGAGATGAACGAACTTTTGAAAAATTTGATTCGGCCGATTCGTCGAATTTTCCGGAACAATTTGTTTCGGTCTGAATTTATTTGCGACAAATCGCTATTAAAAACGGCTATTTATGGGCTCCCAGGGGCCTCCATAGGGTTGCAGAACGTTTTTCCTGGCTGTAACATGCATAGGATGCATGCTGGGTTAGTGAAATAATATTGTAAAGAAGTATGACATGCAGATCGCTATTAGATTCGCTGTCGCAGAGTGGCACAATTAGAGAGCCTAGAGGTGGCATCAGCATGATGAGCCCATATATTGCCTGAAAGACACACTCTGGACTTGGCAGCAGCATAGGGAGCCCATATATTGCCTGAAAAACACACCCTGAATTTGGCAGCAGCATAAGGAACCCATATATTGCCTGAAAAACACATTGGAGTTGGCAGCAGCATTAGGAGCCCATATATTGCCTGAAGCACACACCCTGGAGTTGGCAGCAGCATTAGGAGACCATATATTGCCTAAAAGAGTCACTGGAGTTGGCAGCAGCATAAGGAACCCATATATTGCCTGGAAAACACATCCAGGAGTTGGCAGCAGCATGAGGAGCCCATATATTGCCTGAAAACACACACCCTGGAGTTGGCAGCAGCATAGGGAGCGCATATATTGCCTGAAAGAGACTCTGGAGTTGGCAGCAGCATAAAGAACCCATATATTGCCGAAAGTCACACTGGAGTTGGCAGCACCATTAGGAGCCCATATATTGCCTGAAAGACACACCCAGGAGTTGGCAGCATTATTAGGAGCCCATATATTGCCTGAAAGACCCACCCTGGAGTTGGCAGCAGCATGAAGAGAACATATACAGATTTTGGGCACATATATTTGGGCACTGTGTTAGCCAAGACCTCGGAGGAGAGAGATTTCGGGGTACTGATTGCTGATAGCTGCAAGATGAGTGGACAGTGTAGCCAGGCAGTGGGAAAAGCAAGCAGGATGCTCGGCTGCATAGCTCGAGGCATCACCAGTAGGAAGAGGGAGGTTGTGATGCCGCTGTATAGAGCCCTGGTGAGGCCACTGCTAGAATACTGTGTGCAGTTCTGGAGACCTTACCTGCAAAAAGACATTATTCAAATAGAACGGGTCCAAAGGCGGGCAACAAAAATGGTGGAAGGACTTAAACTTAAAACTTATCAGGAGAGACTTAAAGAACTTAATTTGTACATTCTGGAGGAAAGAAGGGAGAGGGGGGACATGATTGAGACCTAATATATCCTTTCATAAATATGTGAAAGGATTGAATAAGGTTCAGGAGGGAAGTGTTTTTAAGAAGAAGCTTAATGATAGAACAAGGGGGCACAACCTGAAACAAGGGGGAAGATCAGGAGCAATGTTAGAAAATATTATTTTACAGAAAGAGTAGTAGATGCTTGGAACAAACTTCCAGCGGAGGTAGTTAAAAAATCAACAGTCACTGAATTTAAACATGCCTGGGATAATCACACATCTATCCTAAGATAAAGAGTACATACAGTATACATAAGGGCAGACTAGATGGACCGTATGGTCTCCTTCTGCCGTCAACCTTCTATGTTTCTATGTTTCTTCCACTACCTCCTGGGAAGGTAGCCTGCCGTGCAGCAAGTGGTCTACCCCCTGGAGTTGTCGTCGGCGGCAGCAGCAGTGAATTAGTGCGGACTGTTGGTAGGAAAATCAGCTACTCTGCGATGTGGCAGTTTTTCATGAAGCATCCGCAGGAGGTTAACATGGCTATATGAAAGATGTGTAGGCAGAAGGCGAAGTGTGGCCAGGGTCCCAATGTTGGCCCCACAGCCCTGCGTCAACATTTGCTGCATCACCATAAAGCGGCCTGGGAGAGTTGGCTCCAAAGTGGTGGTCCAGCCTGCTGCATTACCCAGTGGCATGCCACTCCCTGTTCCAGCCAGCCAAGGCTCCACCACCTCCTGTGTGTCATACCCATCCTCTGTTGCTCCAGATGCTCCTCCTCCTCTTAATCCGAGTCAGTCATTCCGCCAGCGTTTTCTGAAGTCTTCCCCCCATCTGCAAGACATCCTAACAGCCGAAAGGAAACTTTGCATGCACTTCAGCCACTCATACACCCCCAAGCACACCCTTCTTGAGCTACAACGTCAGAACGGTATCCCCCAACATAGTCTGATTTGCGATGTTTCCACCCGTTGGAATTCCACCCTTCACATGTTGGACCGATTATATGAACAGAGAAAAGCCACCACTGATTTCTTGATGATCCAAGCGGATAGGGGGACTCCCCTGTGTAACTTCAATGTAAACCAGTGGCAGCTCATACGTGACACCTGTCGTTTGCTCAGGCCCTTTGCGGAAGCCAATTATTAATCAGTCGCCAGGACTACGGGATGAACGATGTGATTCCACTGCGGCATGTACTACAACACATGTTGAAAACCATGGATGGTCAGGGCACTGGAGACATGGCGCCTACATTTCACGGCCACATGAAGCCTGTGGGGGCTGAAGTGGAGGAGGAGGGGGGGTGGGGCACAGCGAAGCACAGTTTAGGTTTGACTAAATGGCCATTTTATCTAGTCATCTGGCAGGAGAGGAGGAGCAGGAGCAGCCAGAGTATCTAGAGGGTTGTGAGGAAGGCGAGATAGGGGACCCAGACACACCGTGGCAGTATGCAGTGGAGATAGAGACAGGTAGTCCCTCCGAGTCACTTGCACAATGGCAGGAAGCATGCTCACGTGCTTGCGTAGTGACCCCAGAATTGTTTCCATTTGTCAGGCGGGATGACTTCTGGCTCTCCACCTTATTGGACCCTCGCTACCGGCACAAAATGGGGGCATGTTTTTACACCCACTGATGGGGAGGACAAACTGACCTACTACAGACACACTCTACGTAGTCAGTTGGCCGATGCCTATCTGCGCTCACCTTCCACTGCCATGGCTACTGGGGGGGGGGTCGGCTGGAGCAGCAGCAGCAGCTCCATCAGCAGCAGCCTGAGTCTTCAGTCGCTAAGAAAGACTTGGAGAAGGCCCTGAACCAGCAGGTAGTGTCATACCTTGACATGACCATGCCAACGCACCTTGAGAACCCGCTGGACTTCTGGGCAGCCAAACTTGACTTGTGGCTGCAACTGGCAGAGTTTGCCCTGGGAAAGATGTCCTGCCCGGCCAGTAGTGTGCCATCTGAGCGGGTGTTTAGTGCGGCAGGGGCCATAGTCATGCCAAGGAGAACTCGTCTGTCCACGAAAAATGTGGAGAGACTCACCTTTGTGAAGATGAATCAGGCATGGATCAGCCAGGATTTCCACCCACCAATGGCTGATCCATGATAGCAGCTGATGCATGGTAGCTCCTTATGCTGCTGCCAACTCCAGGGTGTGTCTTTCAGGCAATATATGGGCTCCCTATGCTGCTGCTGCCAACTCCAATTTATGTCTTGCAGGCAATATATGGGCTCCTAATGCTGCTGCTGCTGCCAACTCCAATGTGTGTACTCTTAAAAGACACATGCTAGCATATTTGGGATGCCCCCCCCCCCCCGGTTAAAGGCAATGGCTGCTGACAATTTGACAACGTGACTTTCTTTACAAAATGCAACCAGTTAGCAGACAGGTACTCTTAAAATATTTATGCTAGTATTTGGGATGCCCCCTCTTCAAATACATTGGCTGGCTGCTTTAACAGTGAAAAAGTGACTTTCTTTACAAAATGCAACCAGTTAGCAGACAGGTACTCTTCAAATATTTATGCTAGTATTTGGGATGCCCCCCCCCCCCCCCCCCCGGCAAAAGGCAAAGTTTGCTTAAAAAGTGACTTTCTTTACAAAATGCAACCAGTTAGCAGACAGGTACTCTTCAAATATTTATGCTAGTATTTGGGATGCCCCCTCTTCAAATACATAGGCTGGCTGCTTTAACAGTGAAAAGGTGACTCTTTACAAAATGCAACCAGTTAGCAGACAGGTACTTTTAAAATATTTATGCTAGTATTTGGGATGCCACTCATCAAATACATAGGCTGGCTGCTTTAACAGTGAAAAAGTGACTTTCTTTACAAAATGCAACCAGTTAGCAGACAGGCACTCTTCAAATATTTATGCTAGTATTTTAGTATTTGGGATGCATTGGTTGTTGTAGGAGCTCAAGCAAGGACTCGTCCTTAACACCTCTACTTTCTTTTTGTCTCCACAGATAAGCAGCCTTCCACTCCACAAGAATGGCAAGGAAGTTATCCCCACCCGCAACCTTGATCCCAACAGATCTGCGGGGGAGGGTACTTCTCACCATAGCGAGGTGGAGGACCCAGGGGATGAGAATGAGGACTTCGAAGAGGAGTCGGACGTGAGGTGGGGGCTGTGTGGGTCATCAACTCCTCTGATGAGGATATGCCAGAGTCTGGCTAGCATTTGGGCCAGTCTCAGGTGGGTAGTCCAGGGGTGGAGGTGGTGGTGGACTCCCCACCACTCCATGGGGGAGAAGGAGTCTGGCCCCTCGGAGTTGGGTTTCCGGTGGTCCAAATTGGAGGAGCGAAGGCCACACTTCCTCCCCTGGCAGCCCTTCCTGGTTTAAGGCCAGCAACTCGTCCCCTGGTGAGTAGTCTTTGTGTTAATTATTGTGGCTACCTATTGTGGAAGTGGCAAGTGTGTGGCTCATTTTTTCTTTTTTGGTTTTGTTCTTATTTGAGGGCATCATAGGCCGGTGAGCTACTCCACACTCTTTCCAGGATTTTGTGCCATGCACAAACACACAGCAACACATGTAAGATGTTTATCTGCTGCAAGAAAACATACTCAACTGATAATTTATTAATGATTTTTTTTTTGATTCATTCTCACAGCTCCTCCTTTTCCCGCTTGCGTATCCGTTGGCCCTCCAAACCCACCTTGTTCCGACCAGCATGAGGTTGGGTCCAGTAGCATGTGATGATGAGTAACATAGATCCAAGCTTGTAATGGTAGCTGCCTTGCAGATCTCTAGATACTTTTATTGAAACCACCAAAGGAAATATTTTTGGGTTTTACAACAGATTTTGTAGCTTGACAATTTTTGGGGGGCTGATTAATGCATTTTTCTCATACGTTTTATCATGTATGCAGGTAGTTGGGTAAAATGTTGTAACACATATCTTAACATATTAACATTTTGTACATCAACTCCATCATTTACACCTGGACCTGTGTGGAGTCCCTCAGATAGTGTGTGTGTTTTCAGCAATCAACATTTGTGTGTTATTTATTGTAATATTTGAGATGAGCTTAGCATCAGCATGTGTTGCCCCTGCTGGTATCTGATTTACGGTAGTGTGACACATTGGTCTTCCTTCAGAACTGTTGTGCCTGGCACAGTTAGAAGCAGTGAGCAACGTGTTGTAGATTCAAACATGCATCCCCTGTAGCTACTTAAGTTTTTCCTAAAAACACGTGTTTCCATAAAACTTGACCTTCCTTTTACACCCCCCCCCCCCCAATTTATTGATGTGAGAAGCCACAATTAAAAGTCAGGGAGGTAGTGCGTTTTGTTCTTACTGTAGCAAACCAGGTAGTGGTGCGCATTCCTGTTGCAAACCACATTAACACATTTGTTTAGCTGGTAAGGGATATGGGCAGAAGATGTGACTCATGACCCTCATGCGTTACCACATACCGCAGCTGACGTGCGCTACAACGCAGCTCAATTCAAGACCAGATGCATTGTTGAAAAAGCCATTGGCCTGCTGAAAGTATGCTTCCTATGTTTGGCCCGGCCGGGAGGGGAGATGCTGTACAGCCCAGAGAAGAGCCAGAGGAATTGCTACTGGTGCCCGAAGTCCCAGACATGCCCGCAGTGCAGGAGGCACCTAGACTGGCTTTGCCCGGTGGGCTCAAATGATTAATTCATTTTTTCAGGTAGGTGACACAAAGTGGCCTTGTGCTGCTGCAGCAGCAACAGCAAGGGCATATGTGTACCCAGCTAAAGCAGACCTAAAAGGAAGTCAAAACACATTAGTTAAAAACATACTTGCCACTATCAAAAGGTACACAACAGCTATTGCTATTGCTATATAACCACTAGAGAGTTAGTGAAGCCCTAGACAGGTAAGATAAACAAAAGGGGATCACAAAGTGGATGAACCACATATTTTTGATGTACTTTTGATTTAGTTGTTGACATTTTCCAATATTTATGTTCCTAAAGGTGAAAAATAAATGAACAATAAAAATGTGCGTGAGCTGTATTGCGTGTTGTTGTAGTAGAGAACGCTGCTGTGGAATGGCTAAGCAACCAGCAGCATTGAAAGGCAGACAGGATTTAACACAGGGAGTCCGCTTCATTAGCGTCCAGTGTTCCGCCGCAGACACTGTCAGCACCTCTCCTTAGCAGCACAAGTGTTGCTCAGTGAGCTAGCAATAAATTACCCTCTAAAAAGATAGGTGTTTAAAAATGAATGATTTATCTTTGTAAGCTGAATTGAACCCCTTACTAGGTTAAGGTTGTGAAAGTAAAAAAAAAACACCAAAGCATATTATTATTCTAAGTTTACACTATGGTGTTTATTTAAGAATTGCTCGAGCCACGTAGTGCCAGATGAACGTCAGGTGAATGCCAGGTCCCAGTGCAAAAGGTATATTTATCAAGTCAAAAATCCATAGCGCCAGGTAGTGTCCCATCTATCATCAGGGCCTGCGATGGGATAAGTGCTGGCGCTGAGTTCCCTACAGTGCCAGATAAGACCAGGCACTCATCCTGCACTTTGTGGCCTTATCCCATAGCTTTCAATGGGCTGGGATAGATGTCCACTTTCTTTGTTGTTTTGTTTTGTTCTTAAGCTGATGAATGTGCCACGGGATCCCTGGGCTGTTTGAAATTGTTTCTGTATATATTTTTGCACTTTTGTGTTGTGCTGCAAACTTGTGATTTCGGCCATGCAAACCTGTCTTGTCTTTCAGCGGTTTGTAGCGGTATTTTTACAGCGCCCGCTAGTAGTCGCTGTGCTTGACCGTTGTTTGGTTGTTGACAGCGACTCAGTCGGTGTGGCGTAATGTTGAATATAAAGTTCAGAGTCGCTATTTGACAGGTTCCGCGATGTATGGGTGTGCATGATAGCGACTGGTCAGAGCGACCGGCTTCCACCATATTCATCAAAAAATCACGCTAAAAAAATGCAAGCGCTGTGAAATGCATGTTTAAACCCCAGAGCGCTGGAGGAGATGTGTTAAAAGTAGTTTTTTAACCCCCAAACCACCATATTTTTGGAAACCAAAAAAAAAAAATTATTTTAAATAATTTAGTAATATGAATACATTAATACCAGACCTGTAATATCAATTCTGTACAATTTTTATTTTTATTTTTTATTTTTTGCCTTAAAATCTAAAATGGCAGAAGTGGTCACAGAAATTTTCACATTTAAAAAAAAAAAAAAAAAAAAATACATTAGTAACAATTAATTATTAATATTTAAAGATTGTTCCATTGAAATGCATTGGAGCGCGCCAGGTAGCGAGAGGTCATACCTGTCGCTGTTCAAGGTCGGACGCTGGCGCTGTGGGCTGAGGCTGGAATAATGATGAATGAGTGGCTATATGGCGCTATCTCAGTCACTAAGCAGGATTGGCTTGATAAATGTGTGATTGTGGTGGGGAGCCGGCGTTCTCGTGGCGGTGCCCGTCATTACCGGCCGCTCACCAGTCGCTATCTGTCGCTATTCCTTCATAAATAAGGGTCATAGCTACAGAACAGTGCTATATGACTAAACTGTAGCTTAGAATAAAATGCAACACAATGGAAAGCAGGGAATTTCTATCATCTTGGATTTCAAACTCCTTGCCATCCGTACAAGCGCACCTGTGAGAAACAGGGATCAAAACAGCAAGGGGTTTAACTCTTTGCTGCCTGATCACTGTGCTCTCTACACAAATCCTCTAACCAATGCTGCTATATGTTGCTCGCTACGTGGTGTTAGCATTTCTTAAATAAGGCCCTAAGAGTCTTATATATGAAGCACACAGCGCCACTTTTTTTTGGCCTAAGTGGCGCATGTGATTTAAGTAAGAACACAAGCGCCCAAAAGATCGCAACTGTAAGTTAAGATCCCATAAAGCACAAGGGGCAGAACTGGATTGAAGTGTTTAATGCTTAGTATTAATATTACACACATTTATTTGTACAGAACTTGCATTGGGACTTGTAATTAATGGAAACGCAGGAACTAGATGTCGCCAAATGCCATTTTTTGGGGGTTATTAAAATTGCACTGTTAATCCCCAGCAGTGATTTCTTGCAACTGTAATGATGAAATGCTGCCTGGAAAATACAGCACCAATCTTTTCAAGGAGGAAAAATTCCTAAATATGCTGTACAGAGCCCGAAAAATGGCGACGCAAAGTGGCACTCTCTGGTGCTGGCATAATCGGCAGTCGGGTCCAACAGGCACTGACACAGGCCATCCAATACATAGTGCAACAATCACAGCAAATTAGTTGGCATCAGACGCTGTTACTTCTAGCAGCAATGTAGCCCACATCGCTGCGCCAGAAAATGCCAACGATCCAAAACTGGCTCTATAGTCACCAGAAATGCTAAACGCGGCACATCATAAATAAGTCCCTCTTCAGATATCATGGCTGATTTTCCTTCCACAAACAATGAGTGAGTGTGCAGTGACGTGGCAGCAGAGATTTAGGAGATGTACAAAATATCTGTGACAAGCCAAGATGAACAGCAATAAATACCTCACAAAAAGGGCTGCAGTTGTGTGTTAATAATTATAAAAAAATGGAGGCTTTCATTTGCCAGTATTCTCAGTGAGGTTTATTTCCCAACTCTGAGCCATCTGTGATACGTAATACACCCTGGACTCACTTTTTCCATTCGGAATCCAGTGAGATTGTCTGTGTTATTCAGCTTTTGGACTCCCTGCAAATTCCAAGCCCTGAACATCATCCCAATGGAAGCCAAACAATTACACAACTCGCTATAGTGAGGTCACAGCTTTGTTTCTTATTTGTTTTGCCTTGTCATTAACATTATTTTGCTACTTAATGTTAACACTTACGATTTAACAGAATCTTATTCTGGCTACAAAGATTTAGAGCCTTCATTTTTTCTGGAGGGCGCTAAATGAGCGTCTCTTGCTAGATGCTCTCTGCGCCCGCACAGCAGAGCCGCCTGGAGACAGGCAGCGCTCTGCATTCGCTTGCTCCCAGACGGCTGCTGGGCGCTAGCGCAGGGCAGTTAAAAACTGATGCGTAGCGAGCGCAAGAAAACATAGAAATTCATCAATAAAGTACACACACCCCCCGTAGGGGCGCTGTCAAAAGGGTATTCGAGGCATACAGCGCCTGTTGCAATACTCGTTTTTCATTTTTAAGGGTGATGGCACCACAATAAAAAATGGGAATTGCATTGGGGACACTTGAAAGACAGGACACATGTTTGCATGGCCCAAACCACAAGTTTGCAACACAAAAGTGCAAAAAATGCGTAGAAAAACAATTCCAAACAGCCCAGGGATCCCATGGCACATGCACAAGCCAAAAAATAAAATAAAAAAAAGGGGCCAAATTAGATCCATCCAAGCCTATGGGATAAGGCCACACAGAGGTATGAGCCAGGTCTTATCTGGCAATGTAGGGAGCTCAGCGCTGACACTCATCACCGGCGCTGTCGATAGATAGGACACTACTAGGCACTATCACAGGCGCTCTGGATTTTTTACTTTATAACTACACCTTTTGCACTGGGAGAGATTCACCTGACTATCAGTGGTTGCAGTAGCTTGGATCGATTAACGCTAAATTGCAGTCGCCATGGGAGTGGTGTCTCTGACCCAGGCAGTGATAGTCAATGTCCTCAGTCATGTCTCTGAGGTTCACACCCAGCTAATCTGCAGCTTTGATGGCTTGCACAAGCAAACACTGCAATAAAAGAAAGCAGCTTGCATTGAAAGAGCTCTTTCTTTGGTCTTATGGTGGAACAGAGCCTGCTCAGCCCCAGGCGCTCTTTTTAACGGGATAGTAAATTCCCATAAATGTTTTATGAGATGTCTTTGACGGGATCCAGAAGTGTCCCCAGCGAACACTCTGACTCCAGACCTCTGACTGTGGAACTATTTCACTAGCTATCAAAGAAGCAATAAAACAAAGTCAGTGCCACAATGAGAAAGGTGACAGACGACGATTAGTTGTCTTTTTTTTATTTAATATAAGCATATGCAAATCGCTGTGTGACTGTGTCGTCTTACGTCTGATTCTTCACTTTGAAGGGGAACCATTCACTTTTAAAATTGTCCTAAGATCTAAAAATACTTTAGGGCTCCTCTAGTCCATTACCCCCTTCCCAGCCCTTTAGGGAGCCAAATACTAAACGACAGGCTGAGACTACTAGGCTAATATACTTACAACTTACCATCCTTACATTCAGCGGTCTAGAGAAGTGCATCAGAAATTTTCCATCCCAGCATATGACCTGTTGGTGGTCACCCTGGATCTTTATCTGGGACTCCTGAGACTCCTTGAGGCCCAACCTAGGTCGAACCCTCTCCCCCATATATTCAGTGGACTGTATTTTATAGTGTGATGTGATCTGAAGTCTTACTCTGCATTATGAATGCTATACTCTATCGCCAAGTCTTTGCAGCATCATATTTAAATGTTGAAGAGCTCTGTGGCACATGTCTGAACCTTTAAATGGAAATAAGGATACTTAGAAGTTTGACCTCATATTTATTTAGAGTGGAGGATCACGTCTCTTAACAAAACAGTTTTCTTAGCCTCTTAAAGTTTTTAGGATTAAAGTCAGTAGAACTACATCCTGTTCACTTTGTATAGAGGGGGTTCATACTCCTGAGGGGCTGGGTGGCTTTTGTAGCATGTGTTCTACTGACTGCATGCATGCTCTAGGCACACAACACATCTCATTGGCTCATTGGAAAAAACAATGGAGAGCTGGAGTGGGCATTGGAACTACCAGTCCTATGCACTAGTCCTAGACACAGGCAGAGAGTATGGGTAGAGCCGAGGGAAGAGGGTATTAGAAATCCCACATGGTTGGGGGCTTACAATCTCTACCCTCTGAAATGGTATAGGGGGCACTGGGACCCTTTTACCAAATCACGTTTGGTTGAGGCAAAAGACAACTTTAATTTAATTTGTGCAATTTAATGAGAAAAAAAAAATAATCCAAGATCCACAGTCTTTTCTCTTGATCTTGAAAGGTACTTTTCACCATCTGCCTTAATTGCAGTCTTCCTGGAAGTCTTTTTGGTTTGATCCCGTTGTTTTCTGAAGAGTTGCATCTCCATGAACTGTTGTCATGTGAACACAGGTCCTTTGTCTGTACCCCCTGCTTACCAGCTACAGCTACAGAAAGGTGTTTCCCTGGTGCCCTCTAGTGTCAAAGTGATGATGTTTGAAAAAAGTGATTGGGCTATTCAGCCTTATAGGGGGAGTGGCATATGTCTGCTCACAAAGCTTTTAAGCACACCACTGCGTCGTAAGTCACAAGTCCTGCCCCATTTCAGTTGCGTGCATGTCACACAAACATATCTGTGATGAGTTTTTAAAGTGGACCAACACCCAGGATTTTGACTATCCTGGGTATTGGTCCACTTCCGCGGGGCACCCCGATCGTGGGTGCCCTGCTGTGTGAAACCCCCCATAAAGCCCCGAAAACTCACCTGACCCCGCTCCCACGTGACTCGCTCGTCCAGTCGCTGCCGACGGACAAGGAGAGGCAGCGCCGGACAAGCTGAGCGCGGGCTGCCGCCGCCTACCGCGCGTCCGTCTTACAGGGAGCGCACCCATGCCGGCCATTCACAAATGGCCGGCGCGGGTGCGTGCCCTGCTAGAGGGACGCGCAGGAGGCGGCGCCGGCCCGCACATGCGCCGCTGGAACGAGGATCAGGTAGGATTTTCGGGGATCTGGGGTGCCCCACAGGGAGCTGATCGGTCCGGGAATCTTATAGATTCCCGGGCCGATCAGGGGAGGGTGTTGTTCCACTTTAAGAAATGAAAGGCAACAAAATGAAATTAGGGCTGGAGATGGTACATCTGAAGATACAGCCTTTGTCTTCCCTGTGTCAAGCTGCTCAGCCATGGAACTTTCTGACATTGATCTATTTTACAAGGGAATACAATTGTGGGAGGATTTTATTTATATATATATATATATATATATATATATATATATATATATATATATTAGTAAAATATTTCTTTTTCTATAGCCTACCTCTATATAACTTACATGTAAAGGTGGCTTGGAGGAACACAGGGACATTGATTGTATAGCGCCACTCCTAGGTAAAATCTCTGGCGGGATATTATGGAAAAATAGTTTTTCTATAATAATTGTATGTTTAGTATTGGTTGGAGCTTAGATGGGTTGAGTATTGGGAACATGGTTAAGATGTTGGGCTGGTGGGGCAGGGCTATGAATTAAGGACCCCTATATTCGGAAAGGTAGGTCAATTGCCATGTGCATTGTTGTGTAAGGACATACTAGTGGCATTTGTGGAGACAGTGGGTATATTTTATTATTCTGCTATTCCAAATGAAAACAATTCTGGGCCAATGCATTGTGGCCCAAGACCAGGCTCCAACTCATTTAAGAGGCCTTATTTATGATGTGCGCATTTTTGGTATAATTTTTTTGGCCTTAGCACCAGCTTCGGAGCGCCGGCATTCCTGTCTAATCTGGTGCTGTGGACTACATTGGTGCTAGGTGTCGTGCAGAACACTACTTATTAGCTTTAAATGTTGCACTAGGTATTGGCCGGCCTATGTCAGCGCCTCTGTAAATAGTAAACTAACAGTGCATTTACCTTGACTTTGCAGCACCCCCAGTCAGTAGCACCTCGCCCTCCAGACCCACCACCTGCGGCCACAGCTACCACCTCTGGCATGACTACCAGTGAGCCACCAGCAATGGTGGGCCCACCCATCAGCCAGGGACCCTGGAGTCCAGAAAGTGATAAGGTAAATGTGTGTGCTTAATTTGAAAAGGCAAAGGGGCAGTGTGGAGGAGGGGGAGATCCCCTGGAAAAGTGTTGGGCCATGTAGGCTGTGTGTTAACATTGAGCAGGTCCAGCTCCAGGTTTATATGGGCCCTTGGGCGGCATGGTCTCAGTGGGCCCCTTTGTGGTGAAGAGTCGCGTCACATTACCGAGGGACGGCCCAAATCTGGATGCCCCCTAAGAATCATGTTATTTGGACCAAAACTCTAGTTTTGGTCTACTTTGAAGCACACCAACCCCCTTCAAACCTGACCTAGATTCTAAATGAATCTAGATTCTCCTGATTTTGGATGCCCCTGTGTGTGACCCCCCTCCCTTTGTTCATTACTTTCCTGGAACTGGTGAATGCACTGTGGAATCATCGCCAGTTTGATTTAAAGGCCAAAGCAGGGGGGTTCGTTCACAAGCAAGGGCATCCCAAATTGAGATGCCCCTGTAAAGCAGACCAAAACTCAGGGGTGGAATTGCTTGCATAGTGGGTATGCCATTGTTCCCAGGGGGTTTCACACAGTAGGGTATCACAGATTGGGATGCTCCAGGGATAGGAAATCAGCTGGAGTGGGCAACTTAACAGCAGAACAAAACCCAGCACTTCCTCCCTTGGAATCTAAATCGAGATGCCCCGTTGGCCCTTCCAGTCCACCGCCGGTCAAGCGTTGTCGCACACCCCAAAGGACAGTCCTGTCAGTGCCCCCCTCGGAGGGTGGGGGCCCCCTGCAGCTGTCTCGCCTTGCCTGGTGCTGACGCCAGCATTAAGATCTTCCTCCTGCCAGCAGCACCCCCTCCAACTCCCCAGAGCCCCCCGGAGGAAGTCAGCCCCAACTTGCAGCCAGGCGGCTACTGTCTCTGGTGAGGCGGTGCCAAATCATGAAGGCAAACTGGTGGACCAACAGTGCCTTTTAGGCAAAAGGCCAATAGATATTTTAAAGTGGTGCAAAGGACTGCCAGTGTGCTCCTTGAAGACTTGGCTGCAGTGGTTGTGGAGCAGCAGAGCTACCACCAACAGATGAAGGTGCCGCTCTGGGCTATTGTGGGGGCCCACCAGGTCGCCACACAAAGGCTGGACAGGCTGAAGGCCAACCAGGTCACTGTACAAAGGCTGGACAGGCTGGAGGCCAACCAGGTCACTGTACAAAGGCTGGACAGGCTGGAGGCTAACCAGGTCGCCACACAAATGCTGGACAGGCTGGAGACCAACCAGGTTGCCACACAAATGCTGGACAGGCTGAAGACCAACCAGGTCACCACACAAAGGCTGGACAGACTGGAGGCAACCAGGTTGCAGCACAAATGCTGGACAGGCTGGAGACCAACCAGGTCACCACACAAAGGCTGGAAAGACTGGAGGCCAACAAGATTGCCACACAAAGGCTGGACAGGCTGAAGGCCAACCAGGTCACCACACAAAGGCTGGACAGGCTGGAGGCCAACCAGGTCACTGTACAAAGGCTGGACAGGCTGGAGGCCAACCAGGTCGCCACACAAATGCTGGACAGGCTGGAGACCAACCAGGTTGCCACACAAATGCTGAACAGGCTGGAGACCCACCAGGTTGCCACACAAATGCTGAACAGGCTGGAGACCAACCAGGTCACCACACAAAGGCTGGACAGACTGGAGGCAACCAGGTCGCAGCACAAATGCTGGACAGGCTGGAGACCAACCAGGTCAATGCACAAAGGCTGGACAGGCTGGAGGCACAGCAAGCAGCCAACAGAGAGAGCCAGACAATGACTTTTTGAAAGCTGGAGAGGCACATATTTTATCACCAATTTTATGTTTACCAGTGTCCAGAGTTGTGCCATAAACCAACAACTTTTGACCCTTAACACTTCTCTAAAATAAATTACAAAAAACATGAACTTGGTTTGGATGTTTTTTAATCACACCCAGAAAATCCAAAGATCTAGACTAATTTTAAAATTAATAATTAAAATAAGGGCACAAAATAATAACAAATTACAAGAAGGAGGAGTCCACCAAATGCTGGTGAATGCTTTGGGCAGTGGGTCTCTGGGTTCCCAATTAAAAGATGACCCAGAACCTCCGGAGCAGAAGCAGGAGTTGTATCCTCCACATATGCTGCCCCTTCTCTGTCAAGGCAAAATTGTAGGTGATACATAACAAGATGATTTTGATAACCTTCTCCGGCTTATACTGAAGGGTACCTCCAGTGTGGTACAGATATCAAATCCTGGCCTTCAAGAGGCTGAAGGCACGTTCCACTACTGCCCGTTGGTGTTGGTGGGCCTGATTATAAGCATCCTGGCCAGCAGCATGGGGCCTTAAAAAGGGTGTCAGGAGCCAGGGAAGCAAGAGATAACCAGAATCCCGAATCACGAAACAGAATATGGTTTTATAGACCAAGAAGACCCCACTCCCCACATTTCTGGTGTGGCCTGGCTCATGTGTGCTACACTAGCTCATCCCAACGTTTTCTGTCCTTTCTATAGTAAGACTACACTGTATAACATTATAGAATGTAGCCGAAATGTGAACGCTATCAGTATTACGCACTCGTTTATGAAGTCTGTTTGCAGGTACAAAGTTGGGAAATAGTAAATGCTAATGATAAACCTGGCTGTCATTTTCCATTACTGACATCCAAAAATCACAGCCACTAAATACTTAGATGACTGAAACCTGCAATCTCCTCTGTTCAGAGCGCATATGGCTTTTGTATTTACCTAAAAAATTAATATAGTGGAGAGCACATATTACAGAGCAGTAAACCCGGTCTTATTAAGTGTGAATTTGGTTAGTGAGTTCAAGTCACACGTACTCTCCCATAGCTGACCTGGCCTGCCTTTCCTTTGTGCCAGAATTTAGGTTACATCTCTTACAAATACTTTTCAGCAGTAGTAAAGCATTGCGACATCTGCTGTGTGATACTCCACGTGCCGCCTTTTTCACTGATTAAAAAACTAATACATAAATAAATGTAACATTCTCCCTCTAACACACTTTTTAGGGCAACAAATACCAGGTATTCTAAGATGGCCCTTGCAGTGATTTTAAGCATAATTCCACTTCCACTGGATATTTTTTAAAGTTTATATTATTGTGTGTCAAAATGATGTCTTCAATGTGCTAAGCTTATCTGTTATTTTTTAAATTTTGTTTACAACCCTGTGTAATTGAGAAAACTGTTTTCCATAGCAGCACTGTTTATATTAGCAATGTACACCAAAGTGGTGATTTTGAGTACCTATCAGAAACTTTTGCCCTTATTCATCAAGCGATAGCGCCAGGTAGTGTCTGACGAGCGCCAGGTCCCGCCAGCTAACAGCGGCTACCGACTCAAGTACGCCCGGCGTCGGCCACAATGACGCATTTATCAAGCTAAATGAGGCTAGCGCCGGCGAGAGCGACAGCTAGCGCGGGATTCATCATGTAGCCGACTGCAACGAACAGCGCCGCTGCTAATCCCATCACAGCGACAGGTATGACCTGTCGCTCCCTGGCGATGTCCAATGCATTTCAATGGAGCAATCTTTAATTAATCATAATTAATTGCTATTAATGTTTTTTTTTTTTTAATGTCAAAAATTCTGTGACCACTTCTGCAATGTTAGGATTTTTTTTGAAGGTAAAAAAAAAAAAAAAAATTTTGTGCAGAATTGATATTACAGGTCTGATATTCATGTATTCATATTACAAAATGTTTATAAAAACTTGTATAATTTTACAATCAAAAAATATGGTTGTTTGGGGGTTAAAAACTATTTTAAATCCATCGCCGCCAGCGCTCTGGGGTTTAAACAAGGAATTCACAGCGCGAAAAAATTCGGAGCGTGATTTGTTAATGAATCTGCAGCAAGCCGTTCGCTCTGGCCATTCGCTGTCAGGCGCACCCATACAACGCTGAACCTGTGAAACAGCGACCCCTAAGCCCGTATTCAACATTACCGCACACCGACTGAGTCGCTGTCAACAAGCAAACCCCGGCCAAGCACAGCGAATACTAGCTGGCGCTGTGAAAATCACGCTACTGGCGCTCATCTGTCGCTACCTGGCGCTATTAATGAACCGGCCTCTTTCTCACTCTAGCTTGCTGATCATCTGATTGGTACGGACAACAGGTTTAACCCATTTTGCTGAAATTCAACTTCTTTAGTTTGGACGGATCACCGTCTTGTGTTCCAGTATCAAATGGGTTACTAGCAGAGTTCTCACCTGGATAGGTCATTATGCTGCTTAGATCTAGCCAAAGCTGCTTATTAGCTCACCTGTTACATTGGAAGAATTGTGGGACTTGTAGATCCTTGTTTTTACTTAGGGTCATGAAAAACACTCCCACTGTAGCAACACAGAGCCCCAGAAATAAGAGAATCCTGGAAACAGCATACTGATAAGTAAATCACAGGTATAGGGGCACAATCCTAGCACAAATGATTATTTTACAATCCAAAAGAGGAAAACAATAAGGCAAAACACCAAAAACCTGACAAAAAAGGAGTTTTTCTTTTCGGTCCCTGTCCTGGTACACATTAGGTTCCTCCCACATTATTCCCATTGGGAACAGTGTAAAATATGCCTGGTAAAAGAATCCCAAAACTCAGATTATATTAAAATAACTATTCAAAATTGTTCTAAAGATGTATTTACTTCAATTTCTGAGTGTGGCTGAGCTGGGAAGAACATGTCTCAACACAGCTATAGGAGCCATGAGCATGCTCTGCTGTGATCAGAGGAAGCTGTGGGACCACTGCGGCTTGACATGTTTGCTTGCACAGAGAGTTCTAAGGGAAAACGTGGCTTTCAGAGCATTTTTTTGTATGGTACTGGAGGAATGGACTTGAAAGAAGGGCAAACTTTGGAGTTTTACTAAGGCTTCCGTCCAGAGCAGCAGAACAAGCATCAGGTAAGTTGCTTTCTGCCTTATTATTGCTGTTGGGTTTAGAGTCCATTTAACATATCATAAAACTGCTGGCAACCCATGCCTAGGCATTCAATGAAGTACGAAAAGGCGCAAAGAACTCCTTTAGTGGTTCACTAACTTGTGAAACTGGGCCCTTTTACCCATATACGTTATACAATCTGAGTGTGAGATATGCCTATGGATAATATACTAGCAGCAGTATTTTATGCTGTTATTGACTCCGGCTTGGCTTTGCTTTGGCTATGAGATTATAACTATGTTTCTCTTGGTTTCTCTCTTGGCTTTCCATGACCCTGTATTGACCACAGGAGTTTCCCAGTTCCTCTTGGGTGCTCCACAATTCCTTTGTGTTCAGACCTGACAGCTGCAGTTATCACCCCTAGACAGAAAGAAATTATCCATTCAGAGAGAGTCAAAAAGCTGTAAAACTATAAACATTCACAAACATCTCAATAATGGTTTACAAGGATGTTACAATATATTTCATAAATTATAATATTACTTCATAACCAAGAATAACCAGTACCTATGCATGTCATTTTCCAGTATGCAATACATTTATGTTAAACCCCCAAACCAATCTGTGACCTAAAGAACCTTTGATATGATATACCTGTAGTGATGAACTGGGCAGGGGTATCTCTGGGTACCAATCCTTTGCCCAAATAGTCCCTGGTATCAGGCATTTAGTACTCCTTAAAGTGTAACTATACCCAGACAGGAGGTTTATGTAATCACCTTCCACCTCCAGCCCAGTGCCCCAAAACAACCTGTGTTTTTTTTACTAAAGCCTTTGCACAATATTCATAAAAACATTAACAGCAAGCCATGTGATGTTGAATGGCATGTCATATGCTAATTCATTCAGTACCAAGATAAACTGACACTTACGGCCTTATTTATCAAGGAATAGCGACATATAGCGACAGATAGCGACTGGGGAGCCGGCTCCCCTCCACAATCACACATTTATCAAGCCGATACTGCTTAGCGACTGAGATAGCGCCACCTAGCAACTCATTCATCATTATCCCAGCCTCATCCCACAGCGCCAGCGAACATCCTTGAACAGCGACAGGTATGACCTCTCGCTACCTGGCGCTCTCCAATGCATTTCAATGGCAGAATGTATTTTAATTAATAATTATTTTTTAATATATATTTTTTTTTAAATTTCAAAAAAAAAAATCTGTGAACACTTCTTCCTTTGAAAATGTATTTTTTTGGGATTTAAAAAAAAAATGTTTTTTTTGGCAGAATTGATATTACAGGTCTGATTTTAAACTATTCAGGTTTGAATATTATTTCAAAATCATTCCATTTTTTGGGGGGTGGTTTGGGGGTTAAAAAACTACTTTTAACACATCGCCTACTGCGCTCTGGGATTTAAACATGCATTTCACAGCGCTAGGAATTTTTAAGGCTGATTTTTTTATGAATATGGTGGGTGCCGGTCGCTATGTCCAGTCGCTATCATGCGCTCCCATACAACAGCGAACCTGTCAAATAGCAACTCAGCATCTTGTATTCAACATTACGGCACACCGACTGAGTCGCTATCATCCACCGAACAATGGCCAAGCACAGCGACTACTAGCGGTCGCTGTCAAAATTCCGCTACAGTCGCTATCTGTCGCTATTAATGAATCAGCCTCTGAATTGCAGTTGAGCTTGTAGTGCCTTTATTGCAGTTATTATAACTGATAAGTCTGACCTCCCCCAATGCTGAGTTGTGTTTAACTCAGGGCCGGCTCCAGGTCTATGTGGGCTCTTGGGCGACATAGTCTCAGTGGGCCCCTTTGGGGTGAAGAGTCGCATCACATCACTGAGGGATGTCCCAAATCTGGATGCCTCCTAAGGATCATACCATTTGGACCAAAAGTTTTGGTCTACTTTGAAGCACACCAAAACCCTTTAAACCTGATCTTGGAGTCTAAATGAATCTAGTTTCTTCTGATTTTGGATGCCCCTGTGTGTGACCCCCCCCCCCTTGTTCATTACTTTCCTAGAACAACTGATTGCACTGTGGTCCCCAGTTTGAGTTAACGGTCAAACCAGGGGGTTCTTTCACAAACAGGGGCATCCTAAATTGAGGTGCCCATGTAAAGCGGACCAAAACTCAGAGTGGAATTGCTTGCATAGTGGTTTTGCCAGCGATCCCAGGGGGTTTCACACAGTAGGGTATCACAGATTGGATGCTCCAGGGATTGGAAATCAGTTGGGGTGGGCAACTTAAAAGCAGAACAAAACCCAGCACTTCCTCCCCTGGAATCTAAATTGAGATGCTCCATTGTGTGGAACCCCGCCATTCGAGGAGAATAAAAGTGAGCAAGCACTTGCAAAACAATATAATCAATAATGCCAAGCAATCATCACAACATTACATCATTATCGCCATATACAATAAGACTGTTCAAGGTTGGTAAGTACTGCTCCTTTTGTTTGAGGTACAGGGTGAAACTGACATTAATATAAAAGCTATTTTAAAGGAGTATCGCGAAAAATGTCCCAATGATAAAAATCAATATAAATTTGCTGGATGGTGGGGGGAGGGGCCATTTATATAACCAGCATCAAGAAATATCCAGCCAGGCTTGCTTTTCTCTCTTTAAATGGAAGGAAAATGACATCAGGGGTGACAGACCCTATCACCCGTTATAGACGGGGAGGCTGATTCATCATTAGCGGCAGGTAGCGACAGATGAGCGTTTGTAGAAGGCATTTTCAGAGCACCCGCTAGTAGTCGCAGTGCTCGGCCGTGGGTCGCTACTTTATAGCGACTCAGTCGCTGTTCAGTAATGTTGAATACATTGTGAGGAGTCGCTATTTGACCAGTACAGCGCAGTATGGGAGCGCATGTTAGCGACTGCTCATAGCGACCGACTCACACCATATTCAGCAAAAAAACAGCCTCACAAATCTCTGGCGCTGAAAAATATTTGTTTGAAGCCCAGAGCGCAGGAGGCGGTGTGTTTAAAGTGTGTTTTTCAGCATCTATCCACTAGTAACAGAGCGAAAACATATGGAATTACATTGTAACAACATTGTAACATGAACACTTTAATGGCAGACCTGTAATGTCATTTCTGAGGAAATATATAAAAAATGAAAAAATTATGAAAAAACTGCTTATTCAATGCCAGAAGAGGTCACAGAATTATTTGTGATTTAAAAAAAAAACAAAAAAAAAAAACAGTTTAAAGAGAAGAAAAGGATTGTCCATTGAAATGTATGGGAGAGCGACAGGTAGCGAGAGGTCATAGCTGGCGCTGTGCCAGGCTGAACGCTGGCGCTGTTCGCTAAGGCTGTGAAAATGATGAATTAGACGCTAAATGGCGCTATCCCAGTCGCTACACAGATTCTGCTTGATAAATGTGTAATTGCGTGCCGTGTCTGGCGTTCACCAGTCGCTACCTGTCGCTACCTGTCATTAACCAGGCGCTACCTGACGCTATCCCTTCTTAAATAAGGGCCTAAACCTCTCACTCCTGGATTTTATTCCTACCATGAGAGAATAAACCACAAGCTTGCCAGGAGTTTTATTCAGTTCGGGGGTATAACTTAAGCATCCTCTCACTAGCCAAAGTATTTATATGGATTATTAATATTACACAATTTTGCAATTTAAGTAACGTCGCCTTTTTGGTGAAAAGTAAGCAAAGTACGTCACTATTTCTTTGGCAAGTAACAAGCATGATATTACTAAAATATTTGTCTGTGACATGATTGCTATGTCACCTTATAACCCTGATACCAGAGAACACAATGAAAGTATTTACCTATGGGCCACTTTCATATTAAGGTTAATTTTGCTGTTGACAGAATCATCTTCAGATGATCTCAATGCTGTTAAATGTGAGCTTGTTCTATAGATTGTGACCCTATAATCAGTCTGACAGAGGTATGCATGTTACTGCTATGTTGTATAGTCTGTGAAGAGTGTTTATTAAAGATGAAAGAAGCCCTCGAAATGTGAACATTTGCCCCACCTGTAGTTTGCTCAGTTCACTTCCAGTTTACTTTTAGATCTTTGTAAACTAAAAATTTTGTTGTCATTCTTTTTCATCAACACACCCGCAAACCAAAATTCTTCTTTACACTCCCATTCCTTATTTACACTATACATTGAAAGTAAGCGAAATGAGAGACCTACTGTAAGCCTCAAAGCATGCTTACTGCTAGCAGCCTGCTGTCCTATTTCACCATTCAGCTTCTTCTGTATTTGGTCAGCCAGCATAACATGCTCATCTGCAGCCCAAACGCATTCAACGTGGTTTATTTGCCTGTGATAGCCTTAAAGTGGACCAACACCCAGGATTTTGACTATCCTGGGTTTTGATCCACTTCGGCTGTGTGAAACCGCCCAGAAACCCCCAAAAACTCACCTCTCCTCGCTCCCACATGACCGCCGCTGCCAATCCCCTCCGACGGACAAGTGGGAGGCAGCGACGGACAAGAGAGCGCGCCCCCCGCCGCCTCCCGCGTGTCACTCTTACAGGGTGCGCGCCCGCGCCGGCCATTCACAAACGGCCGACGCGGGTGCGCGTTCTGCTAGAGGGACGCGCAGGAGGCGGCGGCGGGTGCCGCTGGATCATGGAAAAGGTAGGGATTTAGGGGTTTCTGGGGGGTTCACACAGCGGGGCACCCCCAATCGGGGAGCCCCGCAGTCAGGGGTCTGATCAGTCTGGGAATCTTATAGATTCCCAGGCCGATCATGGGAGGGTGTTGGTCCACTTTAAATAGTTGTTACCAAGGGGGCCGAGTGACAGTGAGCACGCTGATTGGCTGAGCTCCCAGCTCAACCAGTCAGCACACTCGCCCGAGTCAGGTGAAGGTGAGTGACACGGGGTGACCTGGGGGGGCACACATAGCGGGGCATCTCAAATTGGGATGAGAGAGAGAGGAATAACACACAGAAAAAGTGAAATTTCTGTGTGTTGTTCCTCTTTAAAGTGAACCATAGCCCATATTAAGAAAAAAGGTGTAGGTCCCTGAAGTACCAAATGCAGGGGGGCATTAGTATTGCCAGTGGTCCCCGCTCCTACCCACTGCCCCTCGAAATCCTGGTATTCGATTACCTTCACCTCACTCCCATGGAGAAATCTGGCCCCACAATTGGCCTCCGTCGGACACATGGACCAGAGTCTCTTCCTAGATTCCAGCTGTCAAAAAAGCCCCGACCAAGTTACCACTGGCGGGAGCTCAGTAGAAAAAAGCAAAACAGTTGGTTTCAATAGGACCAAGTTACCACTGGCGGGAGCTCAGTAGAAAAACGCAAAACTGTTGGTTTGAATAGGACCAAGTTACCACTGGCGGGAGCTCAGTAGAAGTAAGCAAAACAGTTGGTTTGAATAGGACCAAGTTACCACTGGCGGGAGCTCAGTAGAAAAACGCAAAACAGTTGGTTTGAATAGGACCAAGTTACCACTGGCGGGAGCTCAGTAGAAAAACGCGAAACAGTTGGTTTCAATAGGACCAAGTTACCACTGGCGGGAGCTCAGTAGAAAAACGCAAAACAGTTGGTTTGAATAGGACCAAGTTACCACTGGCGGGAGCTCAGTAGAAAAACGCAAAACAGTTGGTTTGAATAGGACCAAGTTACCACTGGCGGGAGCTCAGTAGAAGTAAGCAAAACAGTTGGTTTGAATAGGACCAAGTTACCACTGGCGGGAGCTCAGTAGAAAAACGCGAAACAGTTGGTTTCAATAGGACCAAGTTACCACTGGCGGGAGCTCAGTAGAAAAACGCAAAACAGTTGGTTTGAATAGGACCAAGTTACCACTGGCGGGAGCTCAGTAGAAAAACGCGAAACAGTTGGTTTCAATAGGACCAAGTTACCACTGGCGGGAGCTCAGTAGAAAAACGCAAAACAGTTGGTTTGAATAGGACCAAGTTACCACTGGCGGGAGCTCAGTAGAAAAACGCGAAACAGTTGGTTTCAATAGGACCAAGTTACCACTGGCGGGAGCTCAGTAGAAAAACGCAAAACAGTTGGTTTGAATAGGACCAAGTTACCACTGGCGGGAGCTCAGTAGAAAAAAGCAAAACAGTTGGTTTCAATAGGACCAAGTTACCACTGGCGGGAGCTCAGTAGAAGTAAGAAAAACAGTTGGTTTGAATAGGACCAAGTTACCATTGGCAGGAGCTCAGTAGAAGTAAGAAAAACAGTTGGTTTGAATAGGACCAAGTTACCACTGGCGGGAGCTCAGTAGAAGTAAGAAAAACAGTTGGTTTGAATAGGACCAAGTTACCACTGGTGGGAGCTCAGTAGAAGTAAGAAAAACAGTTGGTTTGAATAGGACCAAGTTACCACTGGCGGGAGCTCAGTAGAAGTAAGAAAAACAGTTGGTTTGAATAGGACCAAGTTACCACTGGCGGGAGCTCAGTAGAAAAAAGCAAAACAGTTGGTTTCAATAGGACCAAGTTGCCACTGGCGGGAGCTCAGTAGAAGTAAGAAAAACAGTTGGTTTGAATAGGACCAAGTTACCACTGGCGGGAGCTCAGAAGAAGTAAGAAAAACAGTTGGTTTGAATAGGACCAAGTTACCACTGGCGGGAGCTCAGTAGAAGTAAGAAAAACAGTTGGTTTGAATAGGACCAAGTTACCACTGGCGGGAGCTCAGTAGAAGTAAGAAAAACAGTTGGTTTGAATAGGACCAAGTTACCACTGGCGGGAGCTCAGTAGAAGTAAGAAAAACAGTTGGTTTGAATAGGACCAAGTTACCACTGGCGGGAGCTCAGTAGAAAAAAGCAAAACAGTTGGTTTCAATAGGACCAAGTTACCACTGGCGGGAGCTCAGTAGAAAAAAGCAAAACAGTTGGTTTCAATAGGACCAAGTTACCACTGGCGGGAGCTCAGTAGAAGTTAGAAAAACAGTTGGTTTCAATAGGACCAAGTTACCACTGGCGGGAGCTCAGTAGAAGTAAGAAAAACAGTTGGTTTGAATAGGACCAAGTTACCACTGGCGGGAGCTCAGTAGAAAAAAGCAAAACAGTTGGTTTGAATAGGACCAAGTTACCACTGGCGGGAGCTCAGTAGAAAAAAGCAAAACAGTTGGTTTCAATAGGACCAAGTTACCACTGGCGGGAGCTCAGTAGAAGTTAGAAAAACAGTTGGTTTCAATAGGACCAAGTTACCACTGGCGGGAGCTCAGTAGAAGTAAGAAAAACAGTTGGTTTCAATAGGACCAAGTTACCACTGGCGGGAGCTCAGTAGAAGTTAGAAAAACAGTTGGTTTGAATAGGACCAAGTTACCACTGGCGGGAGCTCAGTAGAAGTAAGCAAAACAGTAGGTTTAAATAGGACCAAGTTACCAGTGGTGGGAGCACAGTGCAAGTAGGCAAAACAGAGGTTTTGAATAGGAGCCACATGCCGGAATAGCAATGTAAATGCCCCCTTGGCTTAGTTGGCAAATACATGTGTGCTGGTTCGCTTAAAATCTAACCTGAAATATGTGATGTACCCCCAACAGATTGAACCCACTGCTCAATTATTCTTCTGTTATGAGGGAACTCAGCAGCTCCCATCACCTCCACGTTCTGGTTGCTTGTTTTAGCTAGTAAGAATGACTTTAAGGTCAGTGAGCGGGACCAATAATAAGCTTATACATACATAGTACAAACAAGGAATTTCTACTTGTAGGATCTATAGGGTTAGGTCACAAATTGCCTATTGGGGGTATGTTTAACTGTTTACACAGTAATACAAGTGTAGGGGCTTAAATCAGTGGGTTCAGTTAAATTACTTTGGTGGGTTGTTCATAAGGTGGTTTGTGGAAAGTTGTTATTCTGGCATCTGCTAGTTCTGCTCTGCGGTCCCGATAGTAGTAAACTGACGAGTGAGTGACCAGGAAGGGCGTTGTCACTATTCTGTTTTTAAATCTGCTTGAAAAAATACTGTCCAAAGTTGGGAGTGAGGACCCACTGCAGCAAGTTTGTCTTTGAGGCCGATTTATTAATAGGTAGCGACAGATGAGCGGCAGTAGCGTTATTTTCACAGCGCCGGCTAGTATTCGCTGTGCTTGGCCGTTGTTCGGTTGTTGACAGCGACTCAGTCAGTGTGCGGTAATGTTGAATACGGGGTTAGGAGTCGCTGTTTGACAGGTTCCGCGCTGTATGGGAGCGCATGACAGCGAATGGCCATAGCGAACGGCTCCCAGCATATTCATTAACAAATCACGCTCAAAAATTTCTCGCGCTGTGAAATGCTTGTTTAAACCCCAGAGCGCTGGCGGCGATGGGTTAAAAGTAGTTTTTTAACCCCCAAACAACCTTATTTTTGGATAAAAAAATAAACAAGTTTTTATAAACATTTTGTAATATGAATACATTAATATCAGACCTGTAATATCAATTCTGCACAATTTTTTTTTTTTTTTACCTTAAAAAAAATATATAACATTGCAGAAGTGGTCACCGAATTTTTGACATTTAAAAAAAAAAATTAATATCAATTAATTATGAATATTTAAAGATTGCTCCATTGAAATGCATTGGTGAGCGCCAGGTAGCGAGAGGTCATACCTGGCGCTGTGATGGGATTAGCAGCGGCGCTGTTCGTTGAAGTCTGCTAAATGATGAATCCTGCGCTAGCTGACGCTCTCGCCAGCGCTAGCCTCATTTAGCGTGATAAATGAGTGATTGTGTTCGCAGCCTGGCGTTCTGGAGTCGGTAGCCGCCAATAGCTGGCGATACCTGGCGCTAGTGAGACACTACCTGGCGCTATCCCTTGATAAATAAGGCCCTTTCTGTCCTTTTTTATGCTTTCTGCTTCAGATCCTGCGTAAATGTGATCCATAGAAAGTGTGGGCCATCTCCTATCCTTGCATTGGAAGATGCCACTTTTTCTGTTTACCCTCCATTAATCAGACCAAAAGTCATACTTTACCCTTGGTACTGTTATTAAGATTCCAACAGGGCATCCCATATTGGTAGCTAACCCCCCCACCTGAGCAAGAAAGTCACCAAGCTGTGATCCTGAGCTGTATAAAAATTTAGCACAGCAGCATCCGCAGCTTTGCTCTCTCTCCACACCGGGCAGAGGAGACAGTCTGACTGCAAGAGATAGGGGATGCCCCTGGGTGCATTTCAATTGCAGCTTAGTTGTGTTTGTTGCTTAGGCATGGGGTTTGCTAGCAATTCATTATGGCTGCTGATGATACAAGAACACTGATGATACAAGAACATTAGTGATTAGTGACAGAGAAAACAATAAGGGTGACAGGACGCAACCACAAGGAGCTCCTATTCAGGTCACTTGGCTGCTGGAAAGGAACCTTCCAGGCCTAACTGTTCTACACACTGGGATTGGGTGGTGGTATGTGGGAGATGGATTCTTCTGCCCCCTGAATTGTTTTGTGAGTTTTGACTCTTCATGGGCACCAAAAAGGTCTTACAGGTACCCATTTCAGTCATCATCCTGTCTTGTCCCCAGATTTCTCCTCTTTCAGCTAGATGGCTCCTGTACTTTTACTATTAATTGGACGCTGTGTTTCTATATGCCCAATTAGGCTCTTCCTATAAAACTGCCAATCTTTATTGCTTTTGATACTCTTTTTGTACATATTTTGCTCAGCTCTGCTGTTCTCTTGTTAGTTACTACCAAACAAAAATGTATATTTATTAAATTAGTGATTGCTATCTCATACTGTAACATTGAACTAAACTTGAATTATAGTTGACTTGTTCAGATAATATGCTGGTTAATATAAGCACCAGCTGAATTGCAAACTGCCAGAACCTGATGCCTTTCCTGTCTTTATACCACGTAGAAGGATTTTGACATCCACCTCCTTTATGCCTAGGTTCTTGTTGTTGTACTGCTAATGTAATGCGAGCTGTAAGGATGACCCCTTCCACCAAATTTAGTTATTTTCTCAAACCTGCAGTAAAGTCCTTTAGCACTTTCCTTATGATCACTGAATCCCTTGTGGAAAATGTTTGCTCCGACTTCATAGAGTAGTTATTTTGGCTGTTCAGATTTCCCTGTACAAATAGTTCTTGGTTGCTTGAAATACTCAATGTCATCATTCTTGATCTATATTATTCACAGAAAAAAATAAGAGTTTTCTACTTCACAGGACTATGAAAAGGCATTTCCATAGTTATTTAAGTGGCTTTGCATCCCATATCATGATGCCCAGGTGGGGGGAGGGAATGCAGTGTTTCTAAAGTCCTTGAAGCCTCCTTTTCTGTGATACCAAGTTTTAGTGCCAGCATGTGTGGTTACACACACGGCTTACACTCATTATATGGCAGAAACTCATCGCAGCCTTGTATTATAAGATCCCACACTGCCTATTCATTTTGGTATTGGGGAAGCCCTGCACGCCCTGCCCATTATTTCAGGGGCTGGGGCAGTGCTGCCCATCCTACTAATACATTTTAGTGTGGGGTGGTCGTACACATTCTTCCTAATACATTTAGGTGGGCTACAAATTGTGAGTTCTAGAGAATATCACATAGGGAAGAGGCGTGTGCAATGAGGAAGGCTGGGGGGGTGGTGGTATCTGCCAACCATTTATTTCATATTTATGGTGTACACTCTTGGTCAGGGGTTGCCCAAAGCTTAACTGGCCAAAAGAAGTCTGAAGATATACAGCCTTTTTCACTTAATGCTTTGCCTATTACTAAGTACTGTAACACCCTGCTTTAGACTTGCTCTCCATACTCCATATATTGTATTAGGGCAAATGCTGACGTTTTATGAAAAATGCACATCAAGAATGGCAAAAAGTTATTATTGGAATATGGTTAAACCATATTTACATAGAAGCACCTACTACGAAACCTTCAAATAGGTACAATTCACCTCTTAGATTTTGACAGCATTCATTATATAGCACTGTAGAAAGATTTTTTCATGAAACGTAAAATACAATAATAGGCATGCCTTGTCACTACCCTCCTCTGCTATACACATCATTTAATATAACTGCCTAATCCATAACCATGCAAGTTCTAGATTGTCCCGTCACGTTTCTACAGGAACGGCTGATAAGAGAGTCTTAATAGGTGTGGCGTGTAGCACATGCCTTGAATTGCGTTCGCATTGTCTAGTCATGTTATCTGTTAAGACCATTCTTTAGAAATTTGGTTAAATGTTCATAGAGTTATCATTATCTCTAGTCTTGCGTTTCTTGTCATAAATGCCGTGTATTCTATGAGTAAGCTGAAGAAAGCTCAATCTACACAAGACACTTAACAAGGGCGAGGCTTGGGTGGATAGCACAAAAAAATGTGAATATTCACAGCACAAACTACGGACCTGGAGAATAATTGTTGTTTGCTGTACAGTGACAAAGTGTCTTTAGAGACATGTTCTCACTACAGATGAAAGCTAATATTCTCCAAAGCTGTTTTAGGAATGTTTTGGACCCTCTACAAGTGTCATTTTTATCATCTGCTTGGCCAGAGGATCTTGACTAAAGCACGTTAGAAGTTGCTAATTGTCAGAGAAACAATCTGTTTCTTATTAGCATTGCTTTGTAACTGCTCAATGCCTAGAGGACTAAATCATTAAATAGGTAAAGTGACGAAAACTGTGTCATGTGAGCCTGTCCGACGTCACTGACACTGGAAACCTGCGATATGTTTTCATTATTACCGGTCTAATGACCCTAACCTGCTGTGGTGTCACTTTCCCTACCACAAGTGAACGGAATCGTGCCAACCATAAATAATTGCCACCAGCTCTGTTAGATACCCCCCGGCCTGTTAGCGAGAGGTATCGGGCCAGTCAGCTCAGTAGCATGTAAATATGACAGCAAATGAAAAAATGCATTTGGGATCAGGATAAAAAAAGAAGCCCAAAATTAAGTCATATATTTAATCACTGTAAGAGTGCACTAGACAATATATATGCAATGATTCAATTCGATGTTCAATATACATGCAACAGATTAATACACAGGTCTGAAGGGCAAGTTAAAAGTGGTTAGTTACAGACAGAATGAGCAAAAAAATCAGTTTCTTAGTTAGAAAGAGCAGACAGTTATGCAGACAGCCACCGGGGTCATATAGAGAATGTTGGATCTTGGCGCTTTGTCCCCACATCAGGAGACCCTCAGTTAAAAAATCCCTTTGCCAGATTCATCTCTGGCATTTAATACTAGAGTGGTCACTCCCAACACCCTCCCCCGGGAGGAGTTAGCTTTTTGTAGTAAGCTCCTAGAACGCTGGACCTGCGGCCTGATTCGGAGCCTACCCATAAATACTCATTTTCTTTGGGAACTGATCTCGGTAACCGGGAAATTGCGAGCGCTCATATCATTTACAGCCCCGTTCTGAGAAAAGTTTGTTCATGCGTAAGCGTATGTATTTGCTTTGCGTACGCATTTGCAGCCAACGTAGTTTCAGAAAAGAGATTTTAACTGGGAACAGTGCAAGCACCCAAGCCTCATATACGCTAGTGTATGCCAATGATACTAATCCAGCTCTTCCATCCCACAATAGTAGTGAATTGCAAGCGTAGATGCACTTAAGCCAAAAGGCACACCTAACGCTCCACCCTGCTACTACTGTCAGATAGGGCTCGCTGACCACGGGCAGCAACAAGGCAAAGCCAGCTCTCCCATCCCACAGTATTAGTGAATTGCATAGAAATGTCAACCCTAAATCCCTTAGGCAACCCTACATTGCACACAAACATGCAAGATTGGTCCATGTGACAGTGGCAGCAAAGTACTGTTGGCCAGTAACATTGGAAGGCCTTCGCTCATATTTCGTGGCCACTGTCACCTGTTGGCACCTTGGCAGGAGTGTAATGGGCACACATGCCTTGGCGAATGGCATGCGAGTGTGACTTACCATCATAATTTCCTCCTGCTGCTCAGGGGGGAACATGGTGGGTGCCATGTTGGACCTTTGTATGTCATCTGCCTGACGCACCCCTGCTCCGAGGAGCACAAGCGGTGACACGCCCTGATGGACCCCGGAAGTGTGCTTGCGTCCATACACATATGTAGCCTATAGGTTGCTTGCGCCTTTGAGGGGCTGTTAAATAAACAAAATAGTTTCCAGTACAATTTCCCACTCAATTAGGTATAAAAGAACACAACTGAGAGTCAGGTTTTCTTGCCACTGACGGAGCTCACTATGGCACACCATAGGCACCACCATAGCCCTCAGAGCCAGAAACACAGGCATGGCCGAGGAACCGGCAGCAGCCAGTCCAGGAACTGCAGCCCCAGCCCCAGGACCCACCATTCATCCCACAGGCACTCCCCGGCTGATACCCAGACTAGCCACTATGACCGTGTCACCATGGACTACCGAGCAGACCACGGTCGGTCACTCAACCTGGGCGCAAACTAACAAGGGGCAAGTTGAGTGGCTAATGATGCCCAGCTGGAGGTTCTGCTGGATGGTGTTGCCAAAAACTATGATCGACTGGCCGGTCCCACTATACCCCAAAGTGTTGCAGGAGCAGTTATGTTTGGAGATTGCCCGCAGCGTGATGGGGGCAGGGCCATCGATGGGGCATTGATGTGGGACCCAGTGTGTAGCCCTTGTAGGGATTTTGAACAGGCACATATACATATATATATATATATATATAAGATTAAACTACCAGTGCAACACCCCAGCCAGCAGCACCTTGCCTGCAAGACCCGCCACCTGCAGCCACAGCCGGCTCCTTTGGTTTTGCTACCACCAAGACAGCATCAGGGCCAGGCCCACCCACCAGCCAGCCACCAAGGGAGCAGAGTCCAGACAGTGATGAGGTAAATGAGTGAGCAAGATGAGGTAAAGGGCAGGGGGCAGGGTGGAGGAGGAGGGTGAACCCAAGGTACAGGTTGGGGCCCTGGAGGCTGTGTGGAAACATTGTGAAAAACTAACATTAATGTTGACCTTTCTCCACACAGACGGCACCTCTCCTGGACCTGAGACCCCCAATATTATCTGGACACCTCCACCAGCTGATGGCACCACAGACTCTGGCCATCACCACTCTTTACTGCAGCTACAGCTTTATTCTACCAGTAGCAGCCTCACAAGCTTCACAAAGCACCCAGGAGGAAAACAGCCCCAGCATGCAGCCAGGCGGCACCTGTCTTTGGTAAGGCGGTGCCAAATAATGAAGGCAAACTGGCAAGCCAACAACACCACTTTTCGGCAAAACGCCAATAGATATTTTAAAGTTGTGCGACGGACCTCCAGTTTGCTGAAAACCTGGCTGCAATGATTGTGGAGCAGCAGCACCATCACCAGCAGGTGGAGACACGGATTAGGGCTCTGGTGGAGGCCAACCAGGTTGCCCTTCAAAGGCTGGAGGCCAACCAGGTTGCCCTTCATAGGCTGGAGAGGCTTGAGGCACAGAAAGCTGCAGACAACCAAAGCTGGGCAACATCCCCCTATCCTGCCATGCTGGACTTTGGGTTGTGGGGGGGGGTCCCCAAGCTTTAGTCACATCACACACCAATTATAGAATAGTGGTAATAGTTAAAGTCAACACAAATGTTTCCTATATTGTTAGGCTTGGCCAACAATTCAGGTCAGCCCTGGAAGCCATGACCTGAGGTACAAAAGCCTTTTCCCATGGCGGCAGCATCATTTCTGTGGTAGGATGCCACACGGGGGGGGGGGGGGGGGGCAAAGGAGAAATGCCAATAAGCCCATGTCAATCCTGCTGGGGCACGCTGCATATGCTGCAGACCTACAGTGTCCTGCATGTAGTTTTATGGTAATGTGTGGCCTTTCATTTATCTCCCTGCCTTTAATGTCAAAAAATACCAACTAGGCAGCAGGGGGACATCTTGAGAAGCCTGCTGTATGGCAGGCTTGTGTCCCAAAAGGATGCCGGTGACATGTGAAGTTCGGGGAGTGGAGGGATGGTGCTTGCACAGCATTGATGGATGGTTTGACACATTCTGTCAAAACAACCCCCTAAAAAAACTAAAAGGGAGTATACATAAATTGTACAGTGAAACACCCCCAAATCTGATGGATTAGGTTCAAGAGGTGGAGTCCATTCGCCAAAAAAGAGAACTTGGTCTCGGGTATGCAGGAAACATACAGGAGAAATACACATTGGTTTGGGCCGGGTGGATGGACTTCCAGGACTTGCAACTGAATTCCCTAGTGTGAGTTGGAGTAGGTCTTAATCAGTCAGATTAATGGCCCCCCTGGAGGGGCAACTGCTGCCCTCCTTTTTTCCCCTCCTTTATATCCTCTACCTTTGGTATTCCTTTCTGTTGCTATTGCCCTCTAATACTCTAGTGAATATTTCCTTGCATACCTGGTTACAGTCGCTCATTACCCTCCCCCAGGTCTTCCAATGGATTTTGGCATTGCACCTTTCTACTACGCTACTGTGCAGTGTCCTATATCATCGGGTTGTACGAGTTATGCTCCATGCTGGAGCATTGCCATTGACATCAGTAAGTGCCTCCACCAGGAACTCAAGTGTATGGAGGCACCCACTGATGGCAATGGGAGCACTTTGGACTGAGGCCAAGGCCTCCCGTCAGCAGGAGTGGGTGGAAGGGTAGTCTTGTGCCGATTGACACTCTGTTCTGCAGGCCGTTGGGGTAGGACCTCACTTTGGATTGAGTGGGAAAGGATTAAAATAAGTTTAGTGTCCTTTTCGAAACAACAGTCCCATTGTAGAGATGTAGCCTTGATTTTGCCTGATGAAATCAAAAACAAAGTTACTCTAACAGAAAGGCAATGAATGTCCCTGGGAGAGGAGGGGGTGTCATCAGCACAGGACCTCATAATTCTACCTGGTCCTGTAACAAAATAGCAATTTACTTTTCCACCCCCAGGGAGACGACTAATGGTGGGAAGATTGGCTAGTTTGACTTAGGATCACTGGTGGGTTTTAGGTCCCTTTAATGCCCAGGCAGTCCCTATAAGACAAACTTACTGAATCAAGGCCTCAATCTGAAGTACCCTTTTGGTGGCATTTTTGAAAATGTTTTTTGGAGCTAAAATGATGTCCTCAAGGTGCTGAGTTGATCTAGTATTTTATGCCATGTGACAAGTCTGTACACCAAGATCTACAAGATGAGAGAAGTGAGCACTGTACACACAGAACACTGCTGCTATAGCTACTGCTAATGTAAGGGAGCTCACGCAACCTTACACATGTCCAGAAACAGAGTTCTGTGTGTACAGAAGGTCATGTAGACTGTGGATATAACCACATGTATTTTTTTCTTTCCCAGCAGAATGTTGTACTCTGAAATAGGTCATTTTAAACCTACATCAATATGCAAATATATGTATATTAAAATATGTAATGTAAGCTGTTACATATTTAGATTCAAATTATGAAAAAAGATTAAAATAAATCAAATCTTGGTGCACAGACATGGGTAGTGGTGCATGGGTAGTGAAAACTGCTTCCATAAAACACACATTTGCAAACAAAAAAACAGCTCAGCACCTTGAGTACATCAATTTGGCACAAAAGTATATACACTTTAAAAAATGCCATCAAAAGTGGACCTTTCCTTTAAATGAATGTGTTTATTCAGTCCCATTGGCACGAGTGATAATAACAATAAACAATAATAACAATAAAACAAAGATATAAAATAAAACTAGACCAGTTAGTTAAAAATAATATAAACTTAATTTACATTCAAAGACAATCATAGACTTAAGAATAATCAATAACACAATACATTTCAATGCAATACCTTTATATAATTATAACATTTTTTGACTGGATTACGCTATGTTACTTTTTTTGCTTTTTTAGCTATATGTATATGGAATTTCGAATTGGGAGAAAATAACATCAAGAGAGCTATGCAACTGCAGATCATTGATGAGTCTGATTTTGAACAGCAGTTGGTAAGCAGACGGGGAGGGCGATTCATTAATAGCGGCAGGTAGCGACAGTTGAGCGACTGTAGCAGCATTTTCAGAGCGCCCGCTAGTAGTCGCTGTGCTTGGCCGTTGTTCGGTAGTTGATAGCGACTCAGTCGGTTTGCCGTAATGTTGAATATTGGGGGAGGAGTCGCTATTTGACAGGTTCCGCGCTGTATGGGAGCGCATGATAGCGACTGGCCATAGCGACCGGCTCCCACCATATTCATTAACAAATCACGCTCAAAAAATTCTCGCGCTGTAAAATGCATGTTTAAACCCCAGAGCACTGGCGGCGACGGGTTAAAAGTAGTTTTTTAACCCCCAAACAACCATATTTTTGGAAACCAAAAAAAAAAAGTTTTTAAAATAATTTTGTAATATGAATACATTAATATCAAACCTGTAATATCAATTCTGTACATTTATTTTTTTATTTATTTTACCTTAAAAAAATTATTTAAAATGGCAGAAGTGGTCACAGAATTTTTCACATTTAAAAAAAAAAAAAAAAAAAAAAAATAATTATGAATATTTAAAGATTGTTCCATTGAAATGCATTGGAGAGCGCCAGGTAGCGAGAGGTCATACCTGTCGCTGTGGGCTGAGGCTGGAATAATGATGAATGAGTGGCTACCTGGCGCTATCTCAGTCGCTAAGCAGGATTGGCTTGATAAATGTGTGATTGTGGTGGGGAGCCGGCGTTCTCGTGGCGGGGCCCGTCATTACCGGCCGCTCACCAGTCGCTACCTGTCGCTATCCCTTGTTAAATAAGGGCCTGTGTGACTGGTGGAGGAACACATAACTTCAATCTGTGAAACAACAGAATGGTATGATGGACTTTAATTTTAGATAAGAGTGATGGGAATATGAGCCTATACTCCATGTACTCATGAAAGAATGGTTTTCTTACTTGGAGCTCTCTGAATCCCAGTGTGGTACTGAAATAAAATGACACCATTGAAACCAATTTCGCTCCTAGATATTCTACAATCAAGGTCACTTGGTTAACAATTCAACAGCACTAATTTTGGAACATTAATTAAAGGCCCCAACCAAAAATTAAAAATAGTAAAATCTATACTCACCTTTTCCCCTGCAACTGTTTTCCTCCTGCTCTGGTGAGTTATAACCTAAACTTACCAAGATTGTTCACCCCACCACCCAGCACCACTCATCATTCAAAACGGAATGTCCGCCTCCTCTAAGATGGATGTCCACCCCTCCATTGCAATGGAAGGGTAGTACTGAGGTTAAACATGCCTCCTCTATTGTAGTGAATGGAGACAGGCACTGGATGGCGGGATGCTTGATCTCGGCAATAAGAGATAACATGCAATAACACAAAGGAGCAGGATGGAAGAGCTGCAGTGGGCAAAAGGTGAGTAACCTTTTTTTTGTTTATTCATGGACATACCCTTTTAAGAGGACCTTCAGTCTGCAAGAGCCCTTGGAACTGCTGTGTCATCCTGGGCATCCCAATTATGGATGTACATCAGCTATACATCAAGTCCCACAGAAAGCCAAAAAGGTTAGGCATAATACTCCCCTGGTCCATGCACACCCTCCAGGTGAACCCTATTGTTTAATGGCGGTATAGCTGCCAAAGAGCTGGGAATGCAGAAAAGTAAGGTTTTTTTGGCTTTCTTTGCAGTTTCAAGTGGCTTTAAGTGGACGTGTCACAGCTTTAAGTGCTTTACAGGTGATCCTCAGAGGTTTAACACACTAGGGCATCCTGATTACAGATGCCCCGGGAGATGGCAAGCAGCTGGCCCTTGTACTCCGGGGCCACACAACGATGGTTTTGGTCCACTTTGAGAGAACTTAGTACACACACTCAATGCCCCCATGACCTGTCCTTATGATAGTATGCAGTGTATTTTTGTAAAGTATATCCTGTAACTAATCTTGAGATTTGTCGATGGGTCTGCTTGACATTAAAGTGGACCAAAACCCATGCCCCTATGGTCCTGAAATCTATAAGATTCCAAGGCCGCTGGATTCCCTCCCCCTGGGGCATCCAGAATCAGGATGCCCCTCTGTCAGAAACCCCCCAGGTCACCTGGAAACTCACCTTCTTTCCAGTTCCAACGGCGCATTTGTGAGCTGCGGCCGCCTGCCTGATATCCCTTCAGCAGGGCACGCACCAGGCATTTGTGAATGGCCGGCGCGGGCACACTCATTGTTAGAGGGTAGCGGAGGATGTTGCCGTCAGCGCGCTTGGATCCACATGCCTTTCTGTGAGACGTGCTATTAGATGAAGAGATGGTGATGCTGATTGGGCGAGAGGGCTGTACATGCGCCGTAGGACTGGAGAAGTGAGTGAGATTGGGCGATATGGGAGGTTTCACACAGCAAGGCATTCCCGATCGGAGTGCTCCAGGGGCAAGGACCAAAGCCGAGGATAGTCAAAATCCTGGGTTTTGGTCCACTTTAACTTTACAGTTATATAGAATGAAATCAAAGTCTGAACTATTTGTCTATAAGGCTTCAAAATCTGCTGCGTAATTCTTCCCCATAACACTCTGATTAGCTTGGAAACCGCAATGTGTATAGGAGAAAATGTGAAGACAATAGATGCTGTGCTTCCTCCACCCTGAAGACAAGCCGTGTGGCCTCCCATACAGTGCGTGTGCGGCTATGCCGTTCTCCTGCTGGGTTGTCACGAGCACTGATGTGTGTCTAACCGATCGGCTTAAACCTTGCCAAGCCTAGTCGTCCTTTGTTTCACTCCGTACATCTACTCACATAGACTTTTCCATGGCTAGTTGCTAGGTGTGGTAACCAAACAGACGTAATGGCATTAATATATTCAATAATGTTAGAATATGACCTTCCAAACAAATAAGAATATCTCCTGACAGCTGATGACTGGCACCCTCTGTAACACACAGGGACTGTACATAGAGACAGGGAACAAAGGCAACATGGGAGCGTTTGTACTAAGGGAAACATTTAAAGAAGAAGTCTATAGGAATACTTTTAATAGTATTATTATATTTGATCTGATAAGTAATTGGAAGGAAAGGCCAGCTTTAGTCTATGAGACCCACTGAGGCTCTAGTAGGCAATTTGAAAAAATAATGTTTCCTTCACTATTAAAATCTCAAAAATATCTTATGGAAGTACCAACTTCATTTATGACTAATGATATCAAATAAAAAGAGAGAAAACCCGCACAGCACGAAAATGAATAAACTGGATGCTGGCTAAGGGGGCACCAGCCGCCCATCCAGGGCATACCTAAATACAAAAAAGACCCTGATGAAGTGGCGCTAAACGCATCGCCACGCAACGCGTCAGAGGTGTCACCTAGGGAGGACTAAAGTGGACCTAGACCCTGGACCTGGTAATGTTTGACATCATAGACTTCATTATCATTATTGCTATATTGCCGTTTTTTGGGTGCGGTGTACCCTGTTGCCTCAGCTTTTATTTGATCAGCACTATAGCACCTTCACACAGATCACCTTAGCACTTAACACTTTACCAAAGTATCTCTTTGGTGCTCTATTTATATGTCTAGGGATATTTGATCCCTACTTTGATTCTATTATATCATATCATCACTTCCAGTGTCTCTCTGACACCATCACTCATATCTGATACTATTGTCTTTTCCCTCTCTTGGCATGAGCACTTTATTGGCTGGGACTCTTGGCTGGGCAACCTTTGTACTGTGGCATTATGTTTTCTTTGTAATTGGATGATCAGTAGTCTATTAGGGTCCACTTTATGTCCAAAGGGTTTTTAATTGTAATGCTGACTTACAGCCTTGCCCTTATGTAATGTAAAGTGTATACCATGAGATTTAACAAAGCATTTATTTTATATACTTACTGTTGAGCGGCTATATCTTAGGGAGCACTTGTGGCCTGTGCTGGCAGTCCACTCTCTTTTTTATATCAAATAAAAAGGAAGAGAATTCCATTGGCACCATAAAAAAAAGCTGCAGGTCTGATAAGGATTTGCAAGTACCCAAAAATCTCCTCCTGAAGAAGAAGCAGAAAGGCGAAACATGTTGGGATCATTATCCTCTTACCAATGCAATAAAATACGGATCATGTGGTCCAGGCTGCATTACTGGTTTCACTCATAAAACAGTCCGTGGCCAACACTACAGCTAACACGCATTAATTAACAGGAGAAAAGTCTCTTCTACATTAGCATCCAAAATGACATTTTAGAATGTATACTGGTGATACACTACTGTTAATTTGTCTGTGTGTACACTTAAAGGAGCAACAGTTTATTACGTAGAGTAGTAGGAAACTTTATTATACTGTATAACCAGATTCTTTTGTACCGTACAATCAAACTATTATTATAAAATTACAATAAAAAGGTTGAAACTGAAAACAGTCTGTGGCCTCCCCAGTATAGGGCAGCCCCCTGCAATCAGTCAGTGTGTCACTGATATGCCCCTTCATTCACTGCAATAGAGGGAGTGTGCAAAGCTTTTTATGTCTGTGTGTCCTGGATCTCCTGCCATAGTGTTTCAATTCATTCAAATGTCAACAGATAGTTTGCGGTGACACTAATGCTCCCTGAAGACCAGCGCAGGGAGAACCTCGTAGATGGGCATCACGTTTGACTTCCGGGGCACGAGCCGACTACAATAATGGCTCTGACACCTGCTCTCATCTACTGTCATCTACTGTCATCTACTGTCATCTGCTCTCATCATGACCATCTACATCCAGGCAGATTAGCTACTGTGCCTTGGGATGTCAACTTGATTATTCTGCTCAGCATAGGAAACAAAGGAACATCAAGATCTCTGGAAATTGACTTATTACTTTGGGATCATTGATATTTTTTCACAAACTTGGTTCTTGAGTTCTCAGGCAGTTCTCTTCTTCTCTTTCTGCTCTCGATGCTTAGTGTGGTGTATGGTATATAGTATACACACAGACACACAACGCAAAGACTGGGAGGCCGATTCATTAATAGCGTCAGGTAGCGACAGTTGAGCGACTGTAGCGGCATTTTCAGAGCGCCCGCTAGTAGTCGCTGTGCTTGGCCGTTGTTTGGTAGTTGATAGCGACTCAGTCGGTTTGCCGCAATGTTGAATATTGGGTGAGGAGTCGCTATTTGACAGGTTCCGCGCTGTATGGGAGCGCATGATAGCGACTGGCCATAGCGACCGGCTCCCACCATATTCATTAAAAAATCACGCTCAAAAAATTCTCGCGCTGTGAAATGCATGCTTAAACCCCAGAGCGCTGGCGGCGATGTGTTAAAAGTAGTTTTTTTAACCCCCAAACAACCATATTTTTTGAAACCAAAAAAAACAAGTTTTTAAATAATTTTGTAATATGAATACATTAATATCAGACCTGTAATATCAATTCTGTACAATTTTTTTTTTAATGAAATCTAAAATGGCAGAAGTGGTCACAGAATTTTTCACATTTAAAAAAAAAATAAAAAAAAATAACAATTAATTATGAATATTTTAAGATTGTTCCATTGAAATGCATAGGAGAGCGCCAGGTAGCGAGAGGTCATACCTGTCACTGTTCAAGGTCGGACGCTGGCGCTGTGGGCTGAGGCTGGAATAATGATGAATGAGTCACTATATGGCGCTATCTCAGTCGCTAAGCAGGATCGGCTTGATAAATGTGTGACTGTGGTGGGGAGCCGGTGTTCTCGTGGCGGGGTCCGTCATTACCGGCCGCTCACCAGTCGCTACCTGTCGCTATTCCTTCATAAATAAGGGCCTATGTTCAATTAGAATTTTTTTACACGTGTAATCACAATGTTTTTAAAGAGAAAAACCTTTGCAGTCTATACAAACTGCCTGTGCTTCTGTGTACACAACGTGGAGGCACTAACGGCAGGTATCGGCAGATGAGCATCTGTATAGCGGCGCTTAGAGCGACCGCTAGTAGACGCTGTAAGCGGGTATCGGGCGCTGTAACAGAGCGCCTCAGTCGCTGTAGTAACCTGGCCTGCATTGATGAATGTGATGTATGTTGGGCGCTCTAACACCAGTACAGCGCTGCAGCGAGCGAGAGGTAGTGCCAGCTCAGTGCGACCGACCATACTTATCTGAAAACTACACACACACAGGGTCAACGCTCTAAATCTGGTCGCTATAGCATAGAGCGACAGACACTGTGTGATTAAAGTCTGTTTTTGAACACATATCCACCTGTAACAAAGCAAAAACACATGGAATGACATTGTTTTAACACTGTGACATTAACACTTTAGTGCCAGACCTGTAATGACAATTCTGCATAAAAATATAAAAAGTCAAAAAAGTTTCTAAAAGTGTTTGTTTGCAGCCAGGAGAGGTCACACAATGATTTGAGCAAAAAAAAAATGTCAAACAGGCTGTTTAAACACAAGCAAATGAACGACCACTGAAATGTATGGGAGAGCCACACTGAGTGAAAGGTAATACCTGGCACTCTGGAAGCTAGAGTGCTGGTGCTATACGCTGAGCTGTCTGTAATAATACATTGGACGCTATGTGGCGCTGTTACAGTTGCTCACCAGATTCGCTTTCATAAATGTGGTTTTGCGTACAGCGTTCAGCGTTCACCAGATGCTGCCTGGCAATACGAGGAGCTACCTGCCGCTATCCCTTCATGAATAACCCCCTGAGTCCCACACGAGAGGTGTCACTGAAAGGCTCTGTATAGAGTGTTAAAGAAGGGGGTGGAAGTGTGGGTCTAACATAGTGACCGGGTCATATAGTCACCTCACACAGGAGTTGTGTACAGTGCCCAGCAGGCAGGGGCAATAATAACAGCACATGACAGTGGAGGGGGGATACAGGAGTAAGGGGCATTAGAGAAGAGGGTATTTAGGGGTAGTAATAAGCAAACACTAATGGGGGCAGTGAAGTATGTGGTGGGGTAAGCTAAGATCAGCTGAAACTCGGCCGCTTGTTTTCCCAGTGCAGACATCACACCAGGACGTAAGTAAGGCAGGTGCAAGTAAGCCAGGTGAGGCAGGTGTACATACACATATATTATTATTATTATTATTATTAATAATAATGCTTATTGATATAACGCCATCATCCTCCGTAGCGCTTTACAAGGTATTATTACAGACAAGGTAAAACATACAGTACAGGGAACAAAACAAACTAGATGCTACAAGGTTTAAACGGGGAGGCCGATTCATTAATAGCGGCAGGTAGCGACAGTTGAGCGACTGTAGCGGCATTTTCAGAGCGCCTGCTAGTAGTCATAAAACAAGTTTTTTAAATAATTTTGTAATATGAATACATTAATATCAGACCTGTAATATCAAATCTGTACAATTTTTTTTTTTTACCTTAAAAAAATGATCTAAAATGGCAGAAGTGGTCACAGAATTTTTCACATTTAAAAAAAAAACAAAAAAAAATTAATAACAATTAATTTTGAATATTTAAAGATTGTTCCATTGAAATGCATTGGAGAGCGCCAGGTAGCGAGAGGTCATACCTGTCGCTGTTCAAGGTCGGACGCTGGCACTGTGGGCTGAGGCTGGAATAATGATGAATGAGTCGCTATATGGCGCAATCTCAGTTGCTAAGCAGGATTGGCTTGATAAATGTGTGATTGTGGTGGGGAGCTGGCGTTCTCGTGGCGGGGCCCGTCATTACCGGCCGCTCACCAGGCGCTACCTGTCGCTATTCCTTCATAAATAAGGGCCCAAGTGTTGTGAGCACAGGAGACAATAGGAAAGCTACGCCATGGTGAATTATGAACTATGGCTCTTCTCAGTCAGTGTTTCCAGCTGAAGTAATGGGAGAGCCCAAGTCTGCCCCCCTCCATTATTCCTTTTGTGGGACAGCAGCGGCTGTGTCATATCCCTGCTCATTTGCCCCCATACTGTATTTCGAATGGCAGGAGAGTCACTGAAGCACTGTTTTGGATTGCCACCAGGGCAGTTTCTTGACTAGAGTGAAAATTCCACCCACCCCCAGTGTGAAAATTCCACCCACCCCCACATTGTTCTACAGTAAGTCCCAGCAACCATGGAGCTTAATGGCAAGATTTGTATGATATGTGCAGAAATTGTATGGATCCTGCATTTTTACCGAACGAGGCCTTCCAGGCTAACAAGCTCTCATTGACATTTCAACTGATGGATCCTAGACAGTTTTTTAATCTGGCCCAACCTGTGTAGAGAAACTTAGCATCATGAATGCTGTCCTCTACCTGCTCGGGTATGTGTGGGAGCTTGGCTTCACACAGGACGAGAGGGGAAGAAGAGGGGAAAAGGGGAGAAGGTGTAAGGGAGGAGCTGCAAATTGGACAAGCAGATCATTTATTATGTCCTGGGCACTTCCTTGAAGATTCCAGGGCCAACCACTGGCTTTCCCTCAGGGCATCCCAGATCTGGATGCCCCACTGTGTGAAACCCCCAGGTGCGCTGCAGCACTCACCTTTTCCTGGTGCTCCCTCACTGATGTAAAAAGGGTGGCGACATTTCCACTCCTTTGGGCTGTGCACACGTTCCGTGCCCAGCCATTCTGATGGGCTGAGGAAGGGAGTGCATGCCCTGCAGAGGATACGTCTGTTTTCGGTCTTACTAATGAATTAATTAATATGCGCCGTGAACGGCTCTGATTAGATGAGCATGTGCTGTTGGAACGGGAAGAGGTGAGTTTGAAAGGGCAATCCTGGCGGGTGTCACACAGCAGGGCCCACCGACTCGGGATGCCCCTGGAGGCTCGGAACAAAACAGGATCTTCAAAATCCTGGGTTTTCTCCCTATTTAAAGTGGACCAAAACCCAGGATTTTGACTATTGTTTTGCTCCTTGCCCCCGGGGCACCCTGATTGGGGGGGCAGCTGTGTGAAACCGCCCAGGTTGCCAAAACCAACACACCTCTTCCCGGTCCCATGGTGCATGCATGGCCGTTCATCCAATCAGAGCTTTCCGATCTGCTGAATTCAGTTGTCTAAGCCTTCGCATCCCCTCCTACTCTCTAGCAGGGAGCGTGCCCATGTCGGCCATTCACAAATGCCTGTTGCGGGCAATATCCTGCTAGAAGGATGCGGCCGCTGCTCGCACATGCAACGTTGGACCGGGAAGGAAGGTAAGTATATGGGTGACCTGGGGGGTTTCACACAGCGGGGCATCCCGATTTTGGATGCTCCAGTGGGAGGGGGCCGATTGGCGTCCGCTTTAAGCATTTTTTGTGACAGGTGTGCTTGGCGAAGCACAGTTACTTCTACTTTCAGGGCAATTTCTAGGAAAAAAGAAGGAAAGGAAGGAAATATTCTGCCCCTCCTCACCCATCCTATAGTGCTTCTGCTGTTGAAAAACAGGCATTTGTCATGCTGTGCCACCTTATTAGAAGCAGGTAGTGCCACCTTATTAGAAGCAGGTAGTGCCACCTTCTCAGGACTGGGCGTAATATGGGTGGATGAGGGACCTGTCTTATCACCTGTACTAATAATAATGTCCCTGGCTCAGCTGCAGAAAACAGGATGACTGGGATAAAGGCGCCACAATGGCCTTGGATGTCAGATTGATCACCCTGTTCACCCTCCCCTAGAAACAGGCCTTTCTACTTTTATCTTTTCCATGAATTATTTGGTTTCTTCACCCTTCTGAAGTACACAGACCTCCTTGTCCCTGATTGGTGTGCATGGCAGTGCTTTCACTAGTTAAGTCGGTGCCAAAGATTGGATCACTCAATGGGAAATGACGCAGAAGGCACTGGTATTATAAGAGAAATGTAAGGTGAGGAAATGTAACCACATTCTTTAGTTTAAAAAGACTATGGAGAAAAGAGAATGTCTATCACAAGCTCCATCTACACTTCCAGTGTTCTATTGGGGGAGAAACAGGTGGAGTGTGCAGGGGTGTCTGTGCAATGTAACAGCATCTCTGTCTGATCCAGGTTCTATGTAAGGCCACAAAATATAAGGCACGTTATTTTATAACATTTTGAAATTCTCCTACTAAGATTTTTATACAGTAGAAAAACACAAAATCCTAAATCAAGCAGGCATGACAGATAAGCTCCTGTTTTCATTCATATGATCAGTGGAGAGCACTGCTGTAGGTCTTTAGTACGGGCTGTTGGAGGTGGGAGGCAGCAAGGCACATGACAGTGGATTTGCATGCCATTTCTAGTTCATACAGAGCACACTTCATGCTTCAGATCCACAAAAGAGATAGGATCTGGTTTTATGTCTTTGTGTAACACGACACACCATTTATTTAACAGCAAATCGCTTAGGGCGAAAGGTGTGTGACATAGCTATGTAGCCCTAACAACACATCGACATCACAACTAATGCCACTAGTGTGTATCTATCACAGGCATGTCAGGGAAGAAAAAAAGTGTTTATGGACTCATTTTCAGTTTAACAGGTTATTGACAGTAAAAGGGGTGGATCCAGGTCCTTTCTTTTACCTACTAAATGTTCCCAGATTTACAGTCAGATCAACATTATGAGTAGGATTATGGTCTCCGATGATTAGTGTTTATTACTGTTTACACAGCTCCCCACATCTCTCTTGATTTCTGGTCCTGCTCACTACACCAGCGCAAATAAGTTATAACCACTGCCCAGACAAACTCAGAGTTTATTGCTAGATATCCACTCATGAAGAAAATATTCGAGTGTAGGACGATTCAAAGAAACACTTTATCATTTGTGCGAGATGGCAGGTGAGAGTGTTTGGCTCCCATGAGAGTTTTTCATTTTACTCCCGCATCTGCTGCTGGAGTAAAATAAATGGCGGCATGGAAGCTCTGGCTCATTTCAAAGAAGTCCTGGGGCTGGTAACCCAGGACTCAGAGACTGAAAGGCTGGCCACTGGCGTTGGCCGTTCACCAGCCCCTATGCCTTCTGATACAGGGCCGGTGTTCTTCCGCAGACCTGGTGCCCAAGTGAGGGTGCAGGTAATAGGGTGGTGGTACTAGCATGCCCATACATATTCCAGTATGCGGTCACGGCAGGTGGCAGGTGGGCTACTCTACCCTGTTATCTCCCCTGGACCCCTTACCAGTTCACAAAGGGTGAACTGGCATCTCAATAAAAGACACAACACAAAAAACATGTATTATTCTAATTTAGACTGTACTCACCAATCCACATCATCTTCCATCTATCCCCAGCTGGGTGGCATCCTTTTCCTAGCCGGCCAGGTAAAGGGATTGCTGCTGGTCCTCAGGCAAAGAGCTTCCTCCTGATGCCCTGACTCCATGTTTTAAACATAGAGCCCCTCAGTCCTTGCTCCCAACCAGGAATAATTGGAGAGGGAAGCTTTTATACTACAGAGGTGGAGCCCCCCTGAGCACCAGGCCCATGTCCATGAACCATAAGGTTCTTCCGCACCCACCAGTTTGTCAGGCAGGTGGCCTTCCACCCGCTGGCCTTATAATAGCTATAGAGGTACTTCGAACCCCTAACTAGTTCAAAAGTTGTGAAAAAAATAAAATGCCACATCAAAACTCCTTTATTAAATTCAATTTCACAATGCTTTATCTTTGTCCAATGTAATTGTATGTCATATGTCAGGAAGGGGTTAAAGAGATGCCAGCGGGGCATCACTGGCTTTGAAGATACCAGCCATACTATGGACCAGGATGAAGCTCCCGACCCGGTGGACCAGGAAGGGTACATCGTCTGGTGGAGGACACAAGGAAAAATATGCGGATTGTCAGGTACAGTGGTATTTAGAATAATACATGTTTTTTGGTGTTTTGTCTTTTATAAACAACATATTACCCCTGCCCATGATCAGTCTCTGCAATGCTATAGCCTTGACGTGGACCTGCTGGAAAGCACATTAGGTAAGAGCTCAGTGGGAATGTTGTGGGCAGGTCACGGAGTGGTAAAGTCCCGGGCTGATTTTGGGCCCTAGGCCACCAGTACACACCCTAATATTGTGTTTCTATAGTGTCACTGACCTGTTTCACAGAGATGTGGTCACGCAATTTCGACAACTTTGCTGTTAGTGTGTGCCAAAGTCACGATCTAGGGAAATTGAGCTTTATTACACCCCCTAATATTGAATTTCTTTTTGTGCATTTATAGGGCTGGAAATGTATTGCCAAGATTAGGAGAGAGATTTCAGGGAGTACATAACACTAAAGATAATTAGATTAGTATTTTTGTGTGCTATTATCTCCTTATTTCTAGCAAAACTGGACCCAGAAATTCACCCAGGTGAAGCGGCACGAGTAGCCGCGTGCGCAGGTGTCCCTGCTGTTTTTTCCCCCTTCTTTAATACACTTGAATGGCTGTGCTCATATCTCCCTTGGTCTGGTAATTTTGTGTGGTCTATTATGTGGTAGATGACTTAGCCCTTTTTCTTGTGTCCATAACTAAATGCATTAGCACAATTGTATTTTTATTATTAAAGCATAAATATGTATGTTTGGTTATATTATTTAGTCAAGGAATTTATTGCACAGATTTGCATTGGTCACTATATTTGAACTGCATTGGTCTTGGTAGATATTGGTTTGTAGTACCAGGGGGATCAATGTAATCCCCTTCCCCCCCCCCCTTTTTTTTTTCATTGAATTGCATGGGGGTCCATTCCTTACACTCCCAGTTATATGAGTCTGTCTATATCTTGGCAGCCCTGGATGTGATTCGGGGGAATTACAGTTGTTTTTATTCTTGTCTTGTTTTGTATGATTGGTTGTGTTATGTGTATTCATTCTGTGTGTACAATAAATTGAGATTTTTTTGTATTGATATTATTGCATGGTGCTCCTTCTTTGGGGTGATAGTGGGCAGGGTACCCGCAGTCCCTCTTGTGAAAGTGGACCCAGAAATACACTTCAAAATTCAAAACATCGTACTGTCATATTTTTGGTTAGCAACTTTGTATTCATATAAATCAGTGTCAATGCATCATTAAAGGAAAACTCCTTTTTGTTGGGGTTTTGTTGTTCTGCCTTATTGTTTTCCTCTTTTGGGATGTAAAATAAACATTTGTGTGAAGTTTGTGCCCCCTTACCTGTGATTTACTCATCTGCATGCTGTTTCTACATTTCTTATATTCCCGGGGCTCTGTTTTAATACAGTGGGAGTGGTTTTGATGGCCTTGAGTATAAACTGCAGACTAGAACTCCCCTATTCTAAGTCTAAGCAGCAGTAATGACCTCTCCAGGTGAAAATGCTGGTGGTAACCCCTTAGCTACTGGAACACAGAATTGTTTTCCCTCCTGTCAGGCCCAAGGCCTGATTATAGAATAAGCATATGTATTATGATTGTATAATGTATAGTCCAAGACCTGGGTGAGGGACTGTACACAGACTGTGTTTTGTGTATTCCAGCTTTATGGGGGGTTCTGTTTGTGGTACTTCCTTCTTTGAAGTCAAAAGCCTTTGTAGCAGCAGGATGTGCTGTCGCTGGACCAACCATAAATCCAGAACTGAGATAAGGGACCTGGAAGAGAGATGCCCTTACCAGGTGGGGTCAGGGGGAGGGGGGTGAAGCTTTTCCCTCCTAAATTTAGCTAATAAAACCTAATGCTAAGGACAATCTAAGGCAGAAATCTCTGACACAAGCCTGTGGCAAAAATGCTGGACTTATGACCTTAAAGTGGACCAACACCCAGGATTTTGACTATCCTGGGTTTTGGTCCACTTCGATCGGGGGTGCCCCGCTGTGTGAAACCCCCCAGAAACCCCAAAAACTCACCTCTCCCCGCTCCCACGTGACCGCTGCAGCCAATCCCCGCCGTCAGAAAAGCGGGAGGTAGCGACGGACAAGAGAGCGCGCCCGCCGCCGCCTCTCGCGCATCACTCTTACAAGGCGCGCGCCCGCGGCGGCCATTCACAAACGACCGGTGCGGGTGCGCGTCCTGCTAGAGGGACACCTGGGAGGCGGCAGTGGGCGCTACTGGATCGAGGAGCAGGTAGGGATTTAGGGGTTTCTGGGGGGTTTCACACAGCGATCGGGGTGCCCCGCAGTCAGGGGGCTGATCGGTCCAGGAATCTTATAGATTCCCGGGCCAATCAGGGGAGGGTGTTGGTCCACTTTAAGCAACAGCTGGAGACTCACAAGGTCTGCTACGCCATTATACTGTAAGGACTTTCTTTTTATTTGCTGAACTGATCTTTGCTGTACTCTTTATGTATTTTGTACTTGTATGTCATTTGTTTCTGTATATTACATCTAGCACTGTGATACCTTTTTAGCAGATTAAATGTTTAATTAATCAGCTCTGGCCTTTGATCTCTAAATATGTGAGCTCACCTTTCTGAAGGAAGCTCTGGTGAAACACGTTTAAAGGGTTAATTTGGTGACTTGCTGGGACTAGTAGTGAATACCCAGGGGTCTGGTGGCTTTAACCCTTGCACTATCACACTCTCTCTAGTGTCTTGGCTGGGCTGATAGAGTGCGACCGTGACACCTCCCATCTGGAGAAGTTGAATTTCAGCAGAATGAGTTAAACCTGTCATCTCTGCCTTAGCCAATCAGATGATTAGCAAGCCAGATTGAGGAAGTCTCTGATCTGTACATCAAATTCACCAGTTAATGTACCTTGGTCAGGAGTTGCAAACAGAATGAAAAAATTACAGATATACTCATCACATTGATGCTATTTTGGCACACAATACTTTAAAAATGCCTTTGAAAGTGGAATTACACTTTTAAACAATCCAGTTTAAGTAAAGTCCAATGCTTACTAAACAAAAATCACAGCAATAGCCTCTCAGGGCTCCAAATATTAATGAATGACACATGTTACCTTTATGGGATTATTAGTTCATATTTGTATGGATAATATTTGTTTCCTTTAATCCATCATGTAGTTAGGGCTGGCATAGTATATTAATGTTGCAATTAGAGATGAGCGAACTTCTTGAAAGGTTGATTCGGGCGATTCGCCGAATTTCCCCAAGAAATTCGGGTTCGCCCGAATTGAACTTTGACGAATCGCTCATCTGAAAAAAAAAAATGCCGGCATGGTGGGAGCGGGCAGGCCGGCTACGCTGTCAGCGGGCGGCGGAAGCATTTGTTTAAAAAGCAAACACTTACCTGCATGGTCGGAGCGTGGAGGTCGGCGCCGCTCTCAGCTGTCATCAGAGGACGCGTCATCAGAGGGCGCCTGAGAGTGGCGCCAGCCTCCACGCTTCGACCATGCAGGTAAGTGTTTGCTTTTTGAAAAAATACCGGCATGGTGGGAGTGGGCAGGCCGGCTGGTGGGAGCGCCCGCTGACAGGCGTAGCCGGTCTGCCCGCTCCCACCATGCCGGGATTTTTTTTTTTTATTTCAGGGAAAATTCGATCGACACGAACCAGAAAAAAATTTGGGTTCGTGCCGAATTGAATTTTCCCTGAAATTCGGAGCGAATTCTGGTTCGTCCGAACCGGTTCGCTCATCCCTAGTTGCAATCTGTTTTGAGATATATCTTGGCTGATCCAGGGTGATGGTGGCTCAACAAAGCTGCAGAAGCCCAGCAAAGTTGCCCAGCTGCATACATGTCCAGCACTGGGGGGGGGGGGGGGAACTGACAGCAATTGCCCCATCACGAAAGTGGGACCTTTGGATCTAGAGGTTGCAACTTGCTATTTCCTGTGCAAAAAAGGTCAGTTGTAAAAGTGTACTCTCTTTAACAGACTCTCTCTTTGACTGATTCTCCTTGCTGTCCTCACTTTCCATCTTTACTGTGTCTTGGGCCCCACTTTGAACTTAGCTCAGGGTCACACTTTCTCTAAAACTGTCTCTGGTTACATTTATTGTTTTGCATCAGTAAAAGCACACCACCGCTACTCGCACTGTCTGTCCTGTCTGGGCAAAATCCAGGGACAGGATTTATGTAGCCTAATGGGCAAATGACATCCTACTCCACACATTACATTCACAAATAGGGCAGGAGATAAGCAAGGAGTATGCATGCCCATCTGGGGGGCACTTGGGGAGGGGGGTGCTCTATCCCAAGCAGGCATTTGACTTCTTTCAATGTCCCTTATGAAGAGGTGCTATACCCTCCCTGTGTCAAGCGCCTTTACTGATCCCTACCAGACCCCGCCTCCAGGTAAAATTCCTGGGTGCTTGTTTGATGTAAACTATGCCCAGGGCAAACGTCAGCACTAGGCGTACCTGGGCAGGTGCCGGGGCCCCTGGACCTTGGGTGGGCCTGTCTCATTCCCTCTACCATGGGTAACCATTATGCAGTCGTAGAGCCGTGGACTAAGGACTTCAGCCAAGGGGTAGATTGACTATTGGGAGAGACCTTATTTCTGTCAATCCTTCTAATTTTTTCTTCCTTTCCATCTATTCTTTCTTTCATCTGTTCTTTCTGTTATTCCCTTTCTTTCTTCTTTTCTTCTATTATTTCTGTCAGTCTTTCTTTCTTTGTTATTTCTTCTTTCCTTATAGTATTTTTCTCTCTTTCCATCTTTTCTTTTTTTTCCGTTCTCTCATTCCTTCACTCTTTCCTCTGTTTTTGTTCATTCATTCATTTTACTCTGTCATTCATTTATTCTCTTTGTTTCTGTCATTCATTCTATGCTTTTGTTCATTTATTTCTTTCCCTCTATTCTTTCTGTTTTGGTGTCACTTTTTTCTATCTTTCTTTCTTTTTTATGTAATTCCTTCAATGTTTTTGTTCTGCTTTTTTTTTTCTGTCAATCCTTCTATTTCATCTATCCTCTGTCATTCCTTCTATTATCTTTCTTCTTTGTATTCTTTGTCAGTATTCGCCCTACATGCAAATGTATCACCGTGTATGGAGTGTTATACCACCGCAAGGGGTCCATTGAGAATCTATCGCCCAAGGGCCCACATAAACCTGCAGCCGCCCTGACTATGCCCCGAAATATAAAATGAGCCCCTCTCCAACATTAGGATAGTGGGTGCCTTCCATCACTGACCCTATGCTGCCATGTTGGGAGCAGTTAAAGTAGACATAAACCAATAAAAAGTCCTTCCCTTCTCCTGACCACGTTTCACCTTTCTCACTTCTCCAGGTCTGCAGGAGTCATGTCTCCAATGTGATAGGCCACTGGAAGACACAGCATACACATCGCCACAGCCAGTGCCTCCCCAAAAACAAAGATCATGATTTTCCATAAGTGTGTGCAATAGATACTAACCCTATACTCAGATTATCTTCTAACTTTTAACTGATGTGACATTTCAATTTGGGGGTGCGTGTCGAGGTCCATTTTAATTATCTAGATGTAATTCTGGTGGGCAACAACAAACAGGCTTGTAGAGTGGGGTTTGGCATGAAGTGATGTCTAAAGTAGCATAAAACCCTCAAGTGCCTGTCCAAGCATGCAACAAAAATAAGCTATTTCAATGCATCTCAAAATATCAGTTCTATGTAAATACAGTATGTATTGTAAACAAAGCCGTTTTCTTTGCTTCTATTTCTGGGTCATGGCTTAGCTCCAAATGCAGTGTCATTGCACATCTATGAGCCATGAACATGCTCTGCTGTGGTCAGTGACTGCTGCTGGACCACTGTGGATTGTCAGGCTCTCTCCCGCTGAGAGCTCCTAAGGACAGGGTGTCACGGACCGGGTGTGGCAGCACAGATGTGGATCCGCTGTGACCGTGCTACTGATAGCGAGTGCCACGTCAGGGGAGCGGAGTCTAAGAGGCCACCGGTATTCACCAGAGCCCGTCGCAAAGCAGGTTGGTCTTGCAGCGGCGAATGACCCCCAGGTAGCTACCCCCCAACAGCGGCTCAGCCACACAGTCAGCCGCGGTAATGCGTGGTACAAAGGAGGCAGGCAAAAGGCGATGTAAAAGTTCAAGCAGAGGTCAGGGCTGGCAGCACAGGTTCAGAGCTGGGGACAGGCAAAGGTCGGTACACGGGTGAGCAATACTGAAAACAACAGACTTTCTGCATACAATGGAAGACCAAGATCCGGCACTGATGGAAAAGGAAGTGCCCCTTAAATAGGGGAAGTGGATGCAGGATTGGATGACCAGGCACCAATCAGTGGTGTACAGGCCCTTTAAATTTCAGGAATCCGGCGCGCGCGCCCTCTAGTGGACGGGGGCGTGCGCGCATCGAACCATGCGAGGAAGAAGCACGAGGAGGAGGAAGATGGCTGGGAGCAGCCGGCGCACGGCCAGTCACCGCGCCGGAAGCCACGGGCCTGCCGGCAGGAGCTGTTAGTGAGAGGGGACGGGGAGCGCTGCGAGATGAGCGCGCATCGCTTACCCGGGCAGCGGGAGCAGCAGCGGAGGTGAGGGAAATGCTGCGAGATGGGCCCGCAGCGCACGCCCTAACACAGAGTGGCTTCTTGAACACTTTTTTGTGTGGTCCTGGAGAAATAAAATATAAGGGAGGGGAAACTTTGAAGCCCTGCTACAGCTTCTACACAGCACTGCAGGAAATGGAGGAGAGACACGTGGGACAGGCATCAGATGAGCTCCTTGATGGCTTATTATTGGAATTGGGTTTACAGTCCCTTTAATCAGGTTCTGATGATTGTGACTGTGACGATCACCCTGGAGGTTGCTGGCTAGTAGAATCAATCTCTGCACCCAGTAAATTTTATTGAAGTGAAGTAGGACGGACGAGCTGCTGGGCAAAATATTTGTTTTTTTCACGGTGGGAAAGCGGAGGAGAAAATTAGTGTGTACCTGGACAGGGACTTAGGTGTGTTGGAGACCCCTGGACAGAAAGACTAGTGGAAGTCCCCATACATAAATGTAATCCCCTCTCCTGTTAAAAGAAAGGGGAGGCCCTGAGATGGAAGGCCCCAGCTGCAGTATAAACGTCTGAACAGTCCACCTACATCTGGGCCACTTCCAAGGTGGATTCATGAATTGATTTTCAACCCAGAAAATTGTCTTTTCAAATTAATCTGTGTCTTCCTTCTCTAAAAAAGTGTCTATTTCTGACCATCTGTCACTGTCATTACTGTCCATATATCTCAGAGGGTTAGTGGCCCTCCAGCAAAGTAGCTGCCTGAGAATAAAGGATAGGACAGTTGACTAGATGGATGGACTTGTCTGTAGCTACTTTGTAGGACCTAATCTATATCTGTCAGTGACATTTCAATGTTTAGCAAAGGAAAACATAATGTTCTATTGACCTTGTTAGAGTAACTAAACTTAAAAGTAGCCAACTGACGGATGTTTGAAACCAGTTGCTGGAGGGCACTTGAGTGGCAGCCTACACTCGACATTCACCGGTTGGGTGTGGAAGTTGCTGAGACCTTCTGCTCTATGTACACAGCCTGGGTGTGTTCATTTCAAAGGCTTAGGTTCAGGAACCTGTTTCTCTTCACACCGCACAATTTAGTGGACATTTCTGAGCTAACAGAGCACCACCCTCTGCGGACATGTTGCCCCTTGGCCACATTTGACCTGACGTAAAGGTGTGACTAATAACAGGTGTACAACTCATAAGAGTGCGGGGGGGGGGGCAGCATTTCACCAGACATGCTACTGAACCTGTATGGAGTACACCATCAATGTGAGACATAGGGGGGTTATTTAAGAAGGGATAGCGCCAGGTCGTGCCTCGTAGCGGCAGGCAGCGTCTGGTGAACGCAGGGCGCTGTACGCAATACCACATTTATGAAATCGAATCTGGTGAGCGACACTAACAGCGCCATGTAGCCTCCGATGTATTATTACAGGCGGCTCAGCATATAGCGTTGGCGCTCTAGCTTCCAGAGCGCCAGGTATTACCTTCGCTACCTGTTGCTCTCCCATACATTTCAATGGACGTTCCTTTTCTTCTGTTTCAACAGGGTTTTTTTTTTTTTTTACATTTCTCTCAAATAATTGTGTGACCTCTCCTGACCAAGAAAGAGTCATTTTTGAAAACTTTTTGGATTTTTGTTTTTTTTTTCATGCAGAATTGTATTTACAAGTCTGACACAGGGGCCTCGATTCAATAAAGGTAGAAAAAAATTCTCATGGTAGTAAAAAATTCAATTCATGAGAAAAATGCCTGAGAATGTCACTGTTACTGAATCACTAGATAGAAAGACAATGAAAGTCAATGGCTTTTACTACAGTGTAGAAAGGAGTAAACAGTTCTCTACTTTTCTTAGGAGTAAAAAAGTGCCATTGACTTTCATTGTTTTCTTAGCTGGTGATTCAGTAACAGTGACATTCTCAGGCTTTTTTCTCATGAATTGAATCTTTTACTACCATGAGAATTTTTGTCTACCTTTATTGAATCAAGGCCTAAGTGTTAATGTCACAGTGTTACAACAATGTCATTCCATGTGTTTTTGCTTTGTTAGAGGTGGATATGTTTTCAAAAACAGACTTTAATCACACAGCGTCTGGTGCTCTATGCTATAGCGCCCAGATTTAGAGTCCCAACACTGTGTGTAGTTCACTCCCTGCAGCCCTGTACTGGTGTTACAGCGCCCAACATACATCACATTCATCAATGCCGGCCAGGTTACTAGAGCGACTGAGATGCTCTGTTACAGCCCCCGATACGCGCAAATGAGTGTCTACTAGCAGTCGCTCTAAGTGCCACTATACAGATGCTCATCTGCCGATACCTTGCGTTAGTAATGAATAAGCCTCCATATTTGCTGCGTAAGTGGTGCTTTGCTCTGCTCATGTAGACCATACTATTATGACACTCAGGTTAGAAAGACAGGACACAACATAATTTTTCCCTTCCTGTTACTTGTTCAAAACTAGTGATCAGGAGACACATATGTTGCTTAAAGTGGACCAACACCCAGGGGGGATCGGCCCGGGAATCTATAAGATTCCCGGGCCGATCAGATCCCTCCCCGTGAGGCATCCGAAATCGGGATGTCCCGCGGGGTGAAACCCCCCAGGAAGCCCACAATCCTACCTTTTCCACGTTCCAGCGGCGCATGCGCGTCCGCTGCCGCCGTCTCCCGCGCGTCCTTCTAGCAGGGTGCGCTCCCGCGGGCCGGCCGTTTGTGAATGGCCGGCGCGGGTGCGCTCCCTGTAAGAGGGACGCGCGGGAGGCAGCGGCGGACGCGCTCTGCTTGTCCGGCGGCGGGGATTGGCTGCAGCGGTCACGTGGGAGCAGGGTGAGGTGAGTTTTTGGGGCTTTCTGGGGGGTTTCACACAGCGGGGCACCCCGATTTCGGATGCCTCACGGGGAGGGATCTGATCGGCCCGGGAATCTTATAGATTCCCGGCCAATCCCCCCTGGGTGTTGGTCCACTTTAAGCAACATATGTGTCTCCTGATCACTAGTTTTGAACTAGAGGATCAAGTAACAGGAAGGGAAATTTTATGTTGTGTCCTGTCTTTCTAACCTGAGTGTCATAATAGTATGGTCTACATGAGCAGAGCAAAGCACTACTTACGCAGCAAATATGAAGGCACCAAAGTGGTCCAAAACCCAGGATAGTCTAAATCCTGGGTGTTGGTCAACTTTAATGTTCAAGAGGTCCAATCCATTCAGAGCTGGGTGACTGAATGCAGGACCAGGCTTAGGGGTTCATTTAGGAAACGCTAACGCCACGTAGCAACACATAGCGGCGCTCATGCTGAAAGCCAAATTCATGACAGGCAAAATCAGGTAACGTCAGGTAGCTTCCATCTAAGAATAGCGCCCTTTGTCATCAGAGCGCCAGCGTTGTCTGTCCTGCAGCGCTCTTCGGTGTTCTTCCATAGCCTTAAATTGTTTTTTTAGTTATGTTATCTATATAAACTTCTGCATAGCATTTTTTTCATTATTTTGACTGCAATCAACTGCAGGGTATCATTGTCCTGCTTGGGATGCATTTTACACACATTAACCTTTTTTTTTTTGTAAATAAACTAGCGTATTTGTGCCTGCCCTTGAAGTGACTGTGGCTTTGCATGTCCCCAATGTAAGCCCATGGATTTTCTTTGGGTTTGAGTGTCCTCTGGCTCTTTTATAGTGTTTCATAAATCCTGCATCAGGTGCTGTACACCTTAGCTCAGTTCTACAGCTCCCACACTTAGCGCTGTATTCTGTGGTCATAAATCTAAGCTCCAGCACCAGCTTTTGGGCGTTCAGAAATGGCGCTATGTCTCGTCCAGTGCAGCGTTCTTTCTATGTTAAATATTTCTGCTACTTTCTAGCATTCACATCTTGCGCTACCTAGCGTTCTCCTAAATACAGACAAATAGCGTCACTTTCATTGGTAAGCACGCTATCATAGAACCTCTGCTATGACTGTTCTGCTTTCGGTTTCGCTTTGTGCACTTCTGGTTTGCCTCTGCAATGATAACATGGCCCCTCAAGATGCAGGCAAACCCGCAGCCCCAGCGCTTGCAGCGGATCCAAGTCTGATTTGGGCACCACAAAGAAGTCCCGCCAGCATGTGCACCCTCGGGACAATGGCCAGATTACTAAGGTAAGTGTATTTTGTGCTTTTGCAGCACCTGTTATTTAAATGTGGACGTGTCTTTACTTCTGATTTATTACAATCTATTTTTTGTTCCTCCCTTATGCCTTTTTGACATTGTTTTTTAAACCTGTAATATTCTGTGTGCGTTTTCGGCCGTTTTGTTCCTTCAACTTTATTCCTGACTCAGACCTTAGTGTCTTAGGCCCTTATTTATGAAGGAATAGCGACAGGTAGCGACTGGTGAGCGGCCGGTAATGACGGGCCCCGCCACGAGAATGCCGGCTCCCCACCACAATCACACATTTATCAAGCCAATCCTGCTTAGCGTCTGAGATAGCGCCATATAGCGACTCATTCATCATTATTGCAGCCTCAGCCCACAGCGCCAGCGTCCGACCTTGAACAGCGACAGGTATGACCTCTCGCTACCTGGCGCTCTCCAATGCATTTCAATGGATCAATCTTTAAATATTAATAATTAATTGTTATTAATGTTTTTTTTTTATTTTTATTTTTTTTAAATGTGAAAAATTCTGTGACCGCTTCTGCCATTTTAGATAATTTTTTTAATAGAAAAAAAAAAAAATTGTACAGAATAGATACTACAGGTCTGATATTAATGTATTCATATTACTAAATTATTTAAAATATTTTTTTTTTTTTGGTTTCCAAAAATATGGTGGTTTAGGGGTTAAAAAAACACTTTTAACACATCGCCTCCAGCGCTCTGGGGTTTAAACATGCATTTCACAGCGCTTGAATGTTTTGAGCGTGATTTTTTGATGAATATGGTAGAAGCCGGTCGCTCTGACCAGTCGCTATCATGCGCACCCATACATCGCGGAACCTGTCAAATAGCGACTCGTAACCTTGTATTCAACATTACGCCATACCAACTGAGTCGCTGTCAAGAACCGAACAACGGCCGAGCACAGCGACTACTAGCGGGCGCTGTGAAAATACCGCTACAGTCGCTCAACTGTCGCTACATGTCACTATTAATAAATCAGCCTCCCCGTGTTGTGCTTAGCGTTCTCATGTGTATTCTTCCTATTTTAAAATGTGTCTTTTACCATTATCATAACTTAGCATTCAGAAATGCATTGTTAGTTAAATATTGACATATTTGTGTGTAATTATATTGTCTGTAATAGGCAAAAAAGGAAACTTTTGCACGATGTGCAACAGTCCCGCACTACCCCAAATAAAATAATATCAGATTGAGGTGAAAAATGTGCCAATCCAGGGCCCGGAAACCACAATACAATGAAAGAAAACAACAACGGTCCCAGTAAACCGCAAATGGGACACCTAGGATGGCACCAAATACCCCTCAATAATCAATCATTGAAAGTATAATCAAATCAATGTAATCAACTTTAATTCCTTAGCATATTAAAAAAATCACAAACACATACATAACTATATACAGTCACAAGCTTTAAAAACCATTTACACACAGACCCAGCCCCAGCAGGGAACCCTCATTACAAATCCAAAATCCATAACCTATATGTACAAATTAATGATCCCAAATACATCCAATGTCCCTAACTAAAGTGCAAATGCAAAAAAAGTGTGCAATATTGCGGAAAAGAAACGTGCTATAAGTGCCTGATGTGCAATATCTGCATATGACAAATAATATACATTCCGGGGGTGGAGAACCAGGTGGAGGACTCCCTGAGCAGGGGGACGTCTCGTCTGGGGGAATGGTCCCTCAACAACCAGGTGTTTCTCTCCGTGTGTCACCGCTGGGGTCAGCCGGATGTCGACCTGTTTGCGTCCCGTCACAATCACAGACTTCCCAAGTTTGTCTCCCTGTCACAGGATCCTCTGGCCTTCGCCACGGATGCACTGGCAATGCCTTGGACGGAGTTTCGGCTTCTTTATGTGTTCCCTCCGTTCCCTCTACTCGGCAGGGTCATGCGCAAGATAGCCCAGGAGGGAGTGCCAGCCATCCTGGTGGCCTCCTGTTGGCCAAGAAGGGTGTGGTTCGCAGACGTTGTGCAGTTGGCAGTAGATCAGTACGTCTTGCTCAAGGATCCAGATCTTCTCACTCAGGGGCCGCTACGCCATCCCAATTTACAAACGCTAGCTTTAACGGCTTGGCTGCTGAAGCCTCCATCTTGATGAAAAAGGGGTTGCCTGCCTCTGTTGCGGATACCATGATTCGGGCTAGGAAGAAGTCCTCGTCCTTTATCTATTACAGGGTCTGGCATGCTTACATTGCCTGGTGTGAGTCCAAGTCTCTTCTCTGTGTTTCTTCCATCCCCAGGATTCTGGAATTTTTGCAACATGGTTTGGATTCCGGCCTTCAACTTAGTACCCTCAAGGGCCATGTTTCAGCTCTGGCAATTTTTTTTTCAAAGATCCTTTGCCAATCATCGGTTGGTTAAAACCTTTTTCCAGGGTGTTACTCATATGCGTCCACCTCGTAAGCCTATGCTACCAGTCTGGGATTTGAATCTGGTGTTGTCTGCTCTGCAGGGTCCTCCCTCTGAGCCTATTCGTGGGGCTGCCTTGCCCATTCTGACTCTTAAGGTAGCCTTTTTGGTGGCTATGAGTTCTGTCAGGCGAGTTTCTGAACTGGCGGCGCTTTCCATCAAACCTTATTTTGAGAGGCATCAGGATAAGGTGGTGTTTGGGCTTAAGCCGTATTTCTTGCCTAAGGTCGTGTCTGCCTTTCATCTCATTCAGGACATTGTTTTGCCTTCATTGTGTCCTAATCCTGCTAATTCCAAGGAGCGGACTCTGCATTCTTTGGATGTGGTCAGGGCTCTGAAATTTTATTTGGTCGCTACTGAGCCTTTCAGGAAATCTGATGCTCTTTTTGTTCTCACTTCTGGACCTAGGAAGTGTTTGCCTCCGGCTAAATCCACTATCAGCAAGTGGATCCGTCAGGCGGTGGTACAAGCCTATTCTGCTAAGGGAAAAGAACCTCCCTTTAGGGTTACTGCTCATTCCACTCGTGCTATTGGTGCCTCTTGGGCTTTTCAGCACCAAGCTTCTGTTGAACAAGTTAGCAAGGCCGCTACTTGGTCTTCTGTTTGTACTTTTTCTAAGTTTTACAAGGTTGATGTTAAGGCCTCAGCGGATGCTGCTTTTGGCCGCAAGGTACTTCAGGCGGTAGTGACTTGAACTGCCGGCCGTTACTCATTGGGGATCCCACCCTACTTTTGGACACTGCTTTTGGATGTCCCAACTGTTATGAATACTGAAGCAGGCCGTGCCATGCAATAAGAAAAAGACAATTCTGTGAGTACTCACCTGTAGAATTGTTTTTGTTCTTGCATGGCACGGCCTGCTTCACCCCACCCTTGTTATCGTTATTCTTGATTGCCTCTTTATGGTGATTGTTCCAAGTTAATTGGGGTTTTTTACCTTTTTTACATTTTTTACCTTTATTCTCTCCCGGCTTCTTGTCTCACTGCTTGTCTACACTGGGAACTCTATGGTTAATCCCGTTTTTATAGGGGGCCGGGAGATGCCACAGCTCTTCTGCAGTACACTGCGCCACCTTGTGGCGGAATAACCCAACTGTTATGAATACTGAAGCAGGCTGTGCCATGCAAGAACAAAAACAATTCTACAGGTGAGTACTCACAGAATTGTCTTTTTTTTTCTCTTTCTCATTTTTCATGTGGGACATGTGCCAGGGGGAATACAATTATGCCCGACCATCGGACCGAAGGGGACCAAATGGGAGATTGTGGAGGAGATTAGGGCCACAGTGTTCTGGTGCTTTTATTTTAAGCTCCGACCCAAGTCAATATGACTTCAGTGGTTAGTATCAATAGGAGCTCAAGCAAGGACTTGTTGTTAATACCTCTTGTTTTGTGTCTTCACAGGTAAGCAACCTCCCCTCCACAAGCATGGCAAAGAGGTTCTTCCCCGCCCCCCCCTAACTTGGATCCCAATACATCTACGGGGGAGGGTCCCTTGCCCCATTGCGAGGTGAAGGACTCAGGGTAGGAAGGGTATGAGGCTGAAGTCCCAGAGGAGTCAGCCAGTGAGGTGAGGGCTGTGTGGGTCATCAGCTCCTCTGATGACAAAACGCCAGAATCTTGCTACCGGGAGGGCCAGTCTCAGGTGGGGAGTCCAAAGGTGGAGGAGATATTGGACTCCCCACCACTCCATGAGGTGGCATTAGCAGGAGTGGAGGAGTCTGCCCCCTTGGAGCTGGAGTTGGGCACACTTTTGCTAACATTAGAAAAAAAATTAAAATACTAGATCAGCTCAGCACCTTTAAAGTGGACCAACACCCAGGATTTTGACTATCCTGGGTGTTGGTCCACTTAGGTGGACCGCTGTGTGAAACCCCCCCGATCGCCGCAAAAACTCACCTCTCCCTGCTCCCACGTGACCGCGTCCGGCCAATGACAGCTCTCAGAGCCGCTCTGGTATGCGCGTCCAAAGCCACTTGGACGCGCATACCAGAGCGCTGTCATTGGCTGCGTCTCTCGCTTCCCTCTAACAGGGAGCGCGCCTGCACCGGCCATTCACAAAACGGCCGGCGTGGGAGCGCGCCCTGCTAGAGGGAAGCGAGAGACGCAACCGCGTCTCGCGCATGCGCCGTTGGATCGCCGGTAAGGTAAGGATTGTGGGCCTCCTGGGGGGTTCCTCCCCGCGGGACATCCCCATTTCGGATGCCCCGCGGGGAGGGATCTGATCGGTCCGGGAATCTTATAGATTCCCGGGCCTATCCCCCCTGGGTGTTGGTCCACTTTAAGACATCACACAAAAATATACACTTTCAAAAATGTAATTAAAAGTGGACCTACTCTTTAAATACACTGCTAATGTACAATTTTGGATATGGTCCCATAAGAGTGTTTATGACAATAATAGATGAAAATACCCAAGCTGCATGAACATTGAATGCTTAATACACAGTCAGGGCTAACAGATCTTTGAAATTATGTCACTGGCTAAAAATACACCCGACAGCATGTGCAGCATCCAAGACACATAGATATTGTTGTTGTATATACAACTGAAACTCTTTTCATAAAACCTTGAATTTATGCCGTTCACATTAAGTCGAGGATGAAGTTCCTTAAATATAGTTTAACTCACAGACACAGACATCCTCCTCAGCTGAAAGACGGGCTAGCTTCAGTCAATGGCCGATTTGTTCTGGCTGCCAGCAATTCTATTCCAGGGCAGGAAAGTAATCAATGCAGTCACCTAGGAGAACTACAGATAGAGAGCTCCTACTGAGGAAGCCCACTGATAGGCTATGGTGAAATATGCTATTATTTTAATCTTAGTATAAGAAGAAAAAATGAGGGAATAAAGAGCTACTGTTAGCACCAGAGGAAATTATGTTATATGCTAGACGATTATATATTTCTACAAGGCCGCGACACAAAGCACTGGCTATAGAGCACAGCCTGCCCTTTATGTTCTCCCACTTCATCTGTCCACAGACACTCAGTGTGATAGCCAAGCAGGACGCTCATGGCTGGAGTCCCAGTTCATCACAAACCCTTACGTTATCCCATCATTAGCAAGCTTTTTAGCAGCTTTCACTATCTCCTGCGGAAAATCTGTGGCTAAGGAAATAGCTAAGACCATAAGCTTTTGTATAATGAAGATTGTTCCCAAATATGAAGTGATGTGAGTTTGATATCTTTATTCTGGAAATATGTAACAAAGAAATAAAAAAAATCTGTAACAAAGAAATAAAAAAAATCTGTAACAAAGAAAGAAAAAAAATCTGTAACAAAGAAAGAAAAAAAATCTGTAACAAAGAAAGAAAGTTGGGATTCAGGGTAAGCTAGAGATGTTGTGTATATTCCAATATATATTTTGGTGCTGATTTATCTGATCGTGAGATCCTAATATAACCAAATATGTTAACAGACTATGAATCAGAGTAGTTTAGTTAAAAATTGATCCGATTTGGTCAAGTCTGACAGTAACATTAGTTTCAGGTCCAAATTAATTATGAGGCTGATTTAATACTAGCGCCACGTATCGCCATGTTAGCATCTGTATAGTGGCGCTTAGAGCGACCACTAGTTGACGCTGTAAGCGGGTGTGGGGTGCTGTGACCTAGCTTAGCGAGCGGACAAGTGGTGCTGTACTGTCCTGTCCAGCATTGATAAATGTGATGTGATTCACTGCAGAGCCACTCGCGAATGCTAAGTGGTGTCTCAAGGTCATAGCGCCCAAGACTCTACGCTACATCTAACAACAGGACAACGCTGCAGTGAGTAATAGGTAGCACCAGTTAAGTGCGTCCAGCACTCCGCCCTGAAGCCCATATTCAAGAAAAAACTACACACAACTAGCGTCGGGGCTCCAAAACTGGGCGCTCTAGCATAGAGCACCAGACGCTGTGTGAAAAAAGACTGTGACAATGACACTGCAATGCCAGACCTGGACATACAATTCTGCATAAATAAATAAAAAAATAGTGAAAAAAAGTGTTTGTTTGCAGGCCAGGAGAGGACACACAATGATTTGAGCCAAAGGTTTTAAAGTTTACTATAGCAACACAACCAAATGAAACCCTATTGAAATGTATGGGAGAGTGCTACTAGGCGAAAGGTACTACATTGTACCCCTGAACCTAGAGCGCTGGCGCTATACACTGAGCCGCCTATAGTAATACATGTGACGCTACGTGATGCTGTTAGAGGCGCTCACCAGATTGACTTTCTTAAATGTGGTTTCACATACAGGGCTCAGCATTCACCCCATGTTACGTGGCACTACCTGGCGCTAGTATTTCTTAAATATCCCCCCATATCTCATATTTAATTATACTCACTCATCTGGCCTGTGAAACAGATAAGAGTCTGGCTCGTCTTTACTGGTATTAATCAAATGTGTTGTAAAGATAAAGGGCATTTGGATTCTTAGGAAGCATTCCAAATCCATTACTGACACAGCACATCCAACGTGTGAACATGTGATCAGTAAAGCCAGGATACAGGTAAGTGGAATTGGGCATTAATACATTTTTGAGATTCTAGGTCCACAGCAGTCATGCCTTTATGTTCCCATCAATGTCAACAATTAATAAGGAACCGTGTACATTCGCTCGCACGTCTAACTCATTGGCTGCCAACCGCCAAGGGAGACACATGAGTGAAACTGGAGCTAGGCCTGCCCCTCCATTGCAATAATTGGACGGCGCACAGGATCCGGCAGAACGGTGGGGCCCCAACTAAACAAGTGCTGCTTGCTGTTAGTCGGGAATCAGGAGGTGCCCCACCATTGCCCCCAGCCACCGTTCTCAGACACCAGAAGGTTTCCAAGTGGCAGGCCCTGCTGTAGCTGCTTACAATAAATGAACAGCGTGCGGGATCTGGCGGAAGCTGCGGGACTGTTAGTCGGGGAGCAGGAAGTGCCCCACCACTGCCCCCAGCCACCGTTCTCAGACACCAGAAGGTTTCCAAGTGGCAGGCCCTGCTGCAGCTGCTTACAATAAATGAACAGCGTGCGGGATCTGGTGGAAGATGCGGGACTGTTTGTCGGGGAGCAGGAAGCGCCCCACCACTGCCCCCAGCCACCGTTCTCAGACACCAGAAGGTTTCCAAGTGGCAGGCCCTGCTGCAGCTGCTTACAATAAATGAACAGCGTGCGGGATCTGGCGGAAGCTGCGGGACTGTTAGTCGGGGAGCAGGAAGCGCCCCACCACTGCCCCCAGCTGTAGTTCTGGGGCACCGGAATGTTACCAAGCAGTGGACAGGGCTGCAGCTGCTGCGCAGGAGCCAAGGTGAGTGGCTGTATGTTTTTTTTTGGGGGGGGGAGGTTTAGTAACCCTTTAATAGCTTGTCTCAAAGCTTAATTGTAGTCCTGAGTCAAGGAAACGCAGGTGCATTTGCAACATGAAACAGAGAAAACAGAGAATACCAGCTTGGGCACTAGCTTGTAGGCTAATTCTTGCAAAACAATTGTGCCAAAAAAGGTGCCCGCTGAATTACACGAGTGCCCAAAAGTATTTTTTTTCTTGCAATAAAGTGCCTTAAATGTGCTCAGAAATCCTTGATATTAATACTTTTGCTTTGTTGGGTCCATGGCTTCCTCGTCTGGATTTTCCCATCTTTATAAGGCACACCTACTAATTATTATTGTTTATTTATATAACGCCATCTTCTTCCATAGCGATGTACAAGGTCTGATTACAGAGAAGGTAAAACGTACTGTACAGGGATCACTATGTCATTGTTAGATGTTACAAAAATCAAGCCAAATGTGATAACAAGAGACAATAGGAAAGAGAGCCCTGCCGTTGCGAGCTTACAGTCTAAAGGATCGGGGGGGGGAAGAAGACAAAAAGGGGCGGGATCACAAGTGGTAGAACTTGAGTTCGGCGCCATGTGCCCGGTGAGGGAAATGCTTAAGCACGGTTATATGCTTGTCTGAAGAGGTGAGTTTTGAGGGCACTTTTAAATGCTTGGAGTGTTTGAGAGTGACGTATTGAGCGAGAGAGTGCATTTAAGAGAAGTGGGGAAGCATGGGGGAAGTCTTGAAGGCTGGAGTGCGAGGAGGACAGGAGAATTTCCGAGGCCGAGTGAAGGTGGCGACTGGGTTAGTATCACTGGATTAGAGATAAAATGTAGGGAGGGACCTGGTTGGAGAGAGCTTTCTAGGGTAGTGTTAGAAGTCTGAACTCTCTGAGAGACAGGTAACCAGTGGAGGGATTGGCATAGGGGAGAAGAGTGCGAAGAGGTGGATGAGGCGAGCAGCAGAGTTCAGAATAGATTGGAGGGGTGCCAGTCTGTTAGTTGGTAAGCCTCAAAGGAGGGTGTTGCAGTAATCCAGTCAGGATATGACCAGGGCTTTTTTAACATTTAACATTTTAGTAATATCAGGTGAATGGAAGGAATGGATGCAGGAGATATTTTTGAGTTGGAGACGGCAGGAAGTTGGCTAGGGAGTGAATGTGAATGAGAGCGAGGAGTCCAGAATGACACCCAAACATCAAGCTGGGGAGTTGTAATTATTGTAAGATTATTTACAGAGAATGTAGTGTTAGAGAGGGGAGGGGAGTGAGATGGTGGGAAAATGACCAGTTCTGTTTTGTCCATAGGGAGAGAGATTTGGGTGCGTGGAGTGATATTGGAAGCCCAGTGACGTTATTTGTTGGCCAAGACAAATTGAGACTAATTGAGCCCTATTGGCTGCTGACAGTCAAGTGAGACAGTTGCTGCAAAGGAGCTTGGAGGGATGAGTGCTAATGCTTCGCTTTGAGCATTTCAAGGGGGCATATACCAAATCAGGATATTGGGGGGTGGGGTGAGCAGACCAGAAGTCCACTTCGTTTGTCCACATCCTAGGTTTTATAGCCTCATATATGTTGCCAGTATTACTTGTATTACTCTCAGTAAGCCTGCCTTTTATTTTCTGTTATTTTAATCATAGAGGGACGCTCTCTGGTTGTAATATCTGCTATTTCCATTAGTTTTGTTATGGCCTTTCTTCTAGTGCAGTTTATTTTCTTTGGATGGCTTTTCATTCACACTAAAAAATGAACTTGTTACTTTTTCTGCATTATGTAACTTTGTCTTGATCATCCGGCTTAATATTAAAGAGGAAACATACCTGCTGGTTATTTTCCATATTCCCCACTTATTCTCAGGAACCCTTTGATTTGGTACACGAGGCCATGAAAACATTTCGTAGTGTAAGAGGAAGCTGTGAGATTGCAACTTCAATAAGTTGAAATTTATGAAGCTGTAAATATGATTCGGTATTTGCTTTACCGCACTACATAGCAGCATCAACTGGGAATTATCTGGATTAAAAAGCAATGTTTCTGTTTGGGGGAGGTACAAAAGGGCTTGTCTCCCTATCAAGCTCGGAAAACCACAGGGGAAATTCCGCCCACCACTGTATGGCAATTAGAATTTTTAGTGTACAACCTTAACAGTAAGAGCTTAATTTACTAAGAGGGTTATTTAAGAACGTATAGCACCAGGTAGTGCCTCATAGAGGCAGGCAGCAACTGGTGAACGCTGGACGCTGTACGCAAAACCACATTTATAAAAGTGAATCTGGTGAGCGACTCTAACAGCGCCATGTAGCGTCACATGTATTATTACAGGCGGCTCAGCCTATAGTGCTGGCGCTCTAGCTTCCAGAGCTCCAGGTATTACCTTTCGCTCAGTGTCGCTCTCCCATACATTTTAATGGCTGTTCACTTGCTAGTGTTTAAACAGCGTGTTTGATATTTTTATTTATTTATTTTTTGCACAAATCATTGTGTGACCTCTCCTGGCTGCAAACAAACACTTTTAGAAACATTTTTGACTTTATATTTTTATGCAGAATTGTCATTACAGGTCTGGCACTAAAGTGTTAATGTCACAGTGTTAAAATAATGTAATTCCACGTGTTTTTGCTTTGTTACTGGTGGATATGTTCAAAAACAGACTTTAATCACACAGCGTCTGGCGCTCTATGCTATAGCGACCAGATTTCGAGCGCCAGCGCTGTGTGTGTGTCCTTTTTTATAAGTATGGTATGGAGCGCCGAGAGTCAGTCGCACTGAGCTGGTGCTACCTCTCACTCCCTGCATCACATTCATCAATGCCGGCCAGGTTACTACAGCGACTGAGGCGCTCTGTTACAGCCCCCGATACATGTTTACACTGTCTCTAAGCGCCGCTATACAGGCATCTGCCTCATCTGCCGATACCTGGCGATACATCGACTAGCTACCCAGTCCGTGATGAGGTAAAGTCTAGCTCAGGCATAATGAAGCTTAGGTTAGTACACAATACACCTAAAACAGCTCATAGTAAATCCAATAAGTACAATAAAATCAGATATCACAATTTAGTCAGCTAGAGTATTGTCAGTGGTCCCCTTTAAATCATATATTTATTATGTCAAATGTACACATGCTTTTGAATAGTGTTTACACTGACTGCCACATGTGTAGAATGTCAGTTTGGTGTTAGGTGACAAACTGGGCAATTGCATAGGACCCCATCACCAAAGGGGGCCCTAGGCAAAAATGCCTAATATGTTGTTTCCAGGTGGGGGGTTAGAATTGGATGGGGGTGGGAATTGGAGTTACAATTTGGATGCTACTGAGGGTAAATGTGACTGTGTTATTAGTACAGCATTTCCTAATTTGGGTCCTCACTGCTGAATTTTGCCCAGGGCTCGTATTTTGCATAAAACCGTCCCTGGTAAAATGACAAGCTTTCAGGTAGACACCCTTCATCAGGTCACGCTCATAGTAAATACCACAATGAACAACGCAATTTGTGGTTCTAACTTAAAACATTGCTTGAACCGCTAACATGTCACGTATTCTGCCTTTACTTCTTCACCTTAGTACCTGAGGCTTTTATGAGGCTCATAAAAATGGCTATGTTAAAAAAAGTTTCATTATTACACTGGAACAACCATATTTTACAAACTAGATGTTGCTCCCTGCAGAGGGGGCATCCTATTTGCCAGTGCCCCCCTCTGAATTAAAGCCTGGGAAACTTACCTTTCAACTTAGTCCCCTGGCAAAACAGAGCCCCGCGTTTGTCCGCACCCAGAAACCTGGAGGAGGCCAACGGCCCATGTGACTACGGTGGCCAGTCATGGAGCTCAGTCACATCGGGGGACCATGTTGATAGGTTAGATTATATGACAATCAGGAATCGCCCCTCCCCCCAGTGCAGGGACCAAACTGAATTAAGATCAAATATATCAGGGTTTTTAACCCTCTCAGTGCCAGCCCTGTGAAATTTTAGTTGCAGCACCGACAACCCTTTAACATAAATTTTACATGGCTGTGCATTTACTTTACAAAGGATTTGTTTCCTTTGTGCCGCTGAAGACAATGGAGAGTGGTGGAGGACGTGGCAGGCGGCAAGGGACAGCACTCAGTGATAGAATGGGGGTAAGTAGTGGTGTAAAAAATTAATAAAGGACTTTTTTAAGTGTGTATGCTTTTTTCACTTAACTGTTTGTGAACTGGTAGGGGGTCGTCGACACCCCTATACCAGTGCAAAGGGCAGGAGGGGCTGCAACGTCCCCTACCAGCAAGCAGGTGACCTGCCAAACCCCCTGCCCTATTATCCGCATCCCCAATGGCTGGGGGGGGGGGGGGGGTGCAGAAGAGCTTCGTAGCTGTGTGGGTTATATGGGCCGGTAGCTTTTAGGGCTGGGGTCGGCAGTTCAGCCTCCAAGCACCAGCCTACCAGCCCACATAGCTGGTGCCTGAGCTGGTTTTGCTGGAGAGGTGGAATCCCATGCCATTAAGGGTAATCTTAATTTTTAGGGATTTAACCCTTGATAGCACCCCATTCCCATTGGCAGTGTGGCATTTCCCCCTCCCATTCCAATATGCAGTGTCACATTCCCTCTCCCATTCCCATAGGCAGTGTGGCATACCCCCATCCCATTCCCATATGCAGTGTGGCATTCCCTCCTGCCAATACCCATATAGGCAGTGTGGCATTTCCCCCTCCCATTCCCCATAGGCAGTGTGGCATTCCCCCCATCCCATTTCCATAGGCAGTGTGGCAATTCCTCCCCTCCCATTCCAATATGCAGTGTTTCATTCCCCCTCCCATTTACCATAGACAGTGTGGCATTCCCCCTCCAATTTACCATAGGCAGTGTGGCACTACCCCATCCCATTCCCATAGACAGTGCTGCATTCTCCCCCATCCCATTCCCATAGGCAGTGTGGCATTCCCTCCCATTCAATAGGCAGTGTCACATTCCCCCTCCCATTTACCATAGACAGTGCGCAATTCTCCCCCATCCCATTCCCATAGACAGTGTGGCATTCCCCCATCCCATTCCCATAGACAGTGTGGCATTCCCCCCATCTCATTCCCATAGGCAGTGCGCCATTCTCCCCCATCCCATTCCCATAGACAGTGTGGCATTCCCCCATCCCATTCCCATAGGCAGTGTGGCATTCCCCCATCCCATTCCCATAGGCAGTGTGGCATACCCCCCATCCCATTCCCATAGACAGTGTGGCATTCTCCCCCATCCCATTCCCATAGACAGTGCGGCATTCTCCCCCATCCCATTCCCATAGACAGTGCGGCATTCTCCCCCATCCCATTCCCATAGACAGTGTGGCATTCTCCCATCCCAATCCCATAGACAGTGGGGCATTCCCCCATCCCATTCCCATAGACAGTGTGGCATTCCCCCCATCCCATTCCCATAAACAGTGTGGCATACTCCCCATCCCATTCTCATAGGCAGTGTGGGATCCCCCCATCCCATTCCCAAAGTCAACTCACGAAAGCCTCGCTCCCGCGACGATGGAAGAGCGATGGGCGGGCGGGGTAATGGAACCCTGTCCCCTGTCTAACTGCTGCTGTTATGAGCGCTGCCGAGTCCCGTGCAGCTGGTGGGCATGGCCTGAGTCCGCGTCCATTGCTGGAAAGGGACAAGGACACAGGCCACACCCGCCAGCTGCACGAGGCCCAGATGTGTGCACGCCGCGTGAGAAGTGGCGGTGGCAGCCAGAGTGGGGACAGCGGGCAGGGCTCCTTTACCCTTATGTGAGTTGACTTTTTTCCTTAGCATCCTAAAGCAGCGACAGCAGTTCATTTAGCCTGCCAGCCCACCCCCTACTCCTCCATCGGCTGGCCTCCCGGTGACAGCGGCATGGGAGCGAGGCTCATGTAAGTTTACTTTTTTATGTTTTTTTCAAACAATTCTTAGAAATATATATATTTTATCTACATAAAATGATATATCTTACTCCACATGCAGGTAATTTGATTTGCAAAATTAGAACAAACATTTTTGGAGAATTTTCCTGCGTGTCAATCTAAAAGCTGCCTCATAACCTGGTTGCAAGCCTGTACGCAAGGCCCAAGTAAGCTCTACTTCACCAAATATTAAGCATGACCCTGCTAGTCTGCTGTGCCTGCTATGCTGGGCCAGAGAAGCTAGCCACAGCTTTAGTAAGGGCTAAATCAGGGCCTAAATCTCTAATACAAAATAGATACCAAACTATTTTCCTTTGTACTTTGTTCAGAGAAGCCAACCTTGGAGACCAGTTTACAGGGTGATGGGAGTGGTGGGTATCACCACCATGACAATTTGCAGGTATTTAAGGGTCTTGAATCCAATCCTGGCCATACATTTCACTATTACAGTAACTGACACTAAAAAATACAAAGCAAGCTCTCATTGTGAGCACTCAGTACTGAGGCCACAGAAACCCTGACAAATCTAGCGAACCAGAAACTTATAAGAAAGCAGAGGCAACCAATAGAGAGGGGCTTGATGGCCAGCCAATCATTTAGTGGTGTCTGCTAGCCAGGACCGGTTGCAGGTTTGTGGGGGCCCTTGGGCAAAAGAGTTTTAGTGGGCCCCAAAGTAGTACATAACATGATGTCACCTTTTAGTTCCACTGCCACAAATACCCATCTTCTTCTGCTGATTGCCCTCCAGTCCTTATTGCATCCCCGATAACCACCAATAGTTTTCTAGTCCTTGTTGCATACTCTACTGCCACCAAGCCTTCAGCCCTTACTGCTTGCTCCGCTGCCACTAAATACTTCATCACTGCTGTCAGTTGTCACCTGGTTCTCGCCACCTTCTGAGCTTCCATCAGTTGCCCTCCATTTTATGCCACCTTCTCCATTGTTGCTGATCATCCCCTGTTACTGAGGGCAGTCATGAGCAGGTCTGCACACAACACCTGGCATAAAGTGGCTCGGGTCCACTGTAAAATAATACCATGGCCAAGTGTAAGCCTGAGTGGGCCCTGAAGCTGTCAGGGGCCCTGGCAATTGCCCAGGTTTGCCTTGTGTTGGTGCCGGCCCTGCTGCTAGCCAATAGTACATGGTTTGTAGATGTCAGTCAGTCAAACAGCGAGGAGGATGAGGAAAATCATGTTTTTTCTGAGTGATTTCATAGTTAGATTTCATAGTGAAAGGGCCCCAATTAAAGTTCAAACCAGGGCCCTGTCACATCTAGATATACCACCATTTTTTATCGTGTTAAAGTAAAAAAGCTCACTAAGATGGAAGTTGCAATTCATACCACAAAGCTCACCTAGGCCTCGATTCAGTAAATGTGCCTTCAAATATCTCATGAAAATACAACAATGTTTCATTTCAAAATAAAGCATACATCAGAATTACTTTTAGTTCAATTCGTCTTTATTAAGATTTTGTACAATACAGAGAAAACAAGTACACATTACGAAGTAAAGGGGTAAAACACAATGAAGGTTAGCTCAGATATAAAGACATAGAATCCACCCCCAGAGCCGCCCCAATCCCACCAACGCGTCCCAACCGCACCCCACGCCCACCCGGGGGCGCCGACAAGAGAGCAACCCTGGATAATGTCCGCATCTCACACCTACGCCCGTCATCTCTCGGTAGCCGGTTGATCTCATGCCCCAGCGGACTGAGGTGCGCCCATCAGTCCATGACATGGATAGCCGCACCCAATCACAGGGGAAGGTACGTTAGACCGCCCATGGCGCAGCACCATATCCGGCGCATAGTTCCCATGAGGCGTCTCAATCTCTTCTAATCACGCTAAACCTATCGATGAGCCAGGATTTTCTATGTGAACCAGTGCCAGGGGGGCTCCAGATGATCCAGCGGGACCAGTTAAGGACGAGAGGGGGATACCGCATCTCTCCACCTCGAGGTGAGAGGCGGGGGGAGCAGGGCAGCAGGGCGCGGGGCGGGAGCAAAAGAGGGGAGGCGGGTCCAGGAGGGAGGAGGACGAGGGAGGGAATCAGGGCGGGAACTGGGTGGGTAGGAGGGTAGAGAAGAGGAGAGATAAAAGACCAGGAAGAAAGAGAGCATCAGAAGGGGGGGGTGAGGGGAGATCCCGAGGAACACGAGCGGAGGAGGAAGCCTCTCTGCCCCAGCCAGGCCAGGCCAGTATCGACGCCCCACCGAATCGCCCCCCCCCCCCCCCCCGTGGGAAACCGCATCGGCTTCAGCCAGCGTCCAGCGCCAGAAAGGCCTTTGCCGCGTCAGACTCTCTGAAACTTATCCAGTTTGTCCAGGTCAGTAGATATGCCTCTGGGTTTTCTCTAGACTCAGAAACTAGGTCCTCCATCCTTCGTATGTGGTCCATTTCAGTAAACCAGTCCACCACAGTTGGGGGGCTAGGAGTTTTCCAGCGCCTGGGAATGATTGTCCTAGCTGCTGTCAAAAAGTTTCTGAGGATACCCCTCTTTCCCTTGGAGAGCGGGCCCGGAACAAGGGATAATAGGGCCGTCTCCGGCCTGTTTGGTATTTCTCAACCCTCCACTTCTGCATGTATCCGGAATACAGTCTCCCAAAGTTTCTTGATCCTGGGACACTCCCACCAGATGTGAAGAATGCCCCCGTTGGCCGCCCCGCACCTCCAGCAGGCTCCTGATTCTTCTGGCGAGAATGCGGCAATGTCCGCTGGGCAGCGGTACCACCTCGTGAGGACCTTGTAGCTCTTCTCCTGCGCTGCGCTGGCGCCTGAAAGTCCATGTGTCAATGCAAAAATCTTGCTGGCCATCTCCCTTGTGATGGGAATTTCAAGATCTCTCTCCCACTTGAGGAGGAATCCCAGCTCCGAAGTATGTCTGGAAGCCAGCAGTAGGGCATAGAGCCTTGATACCACATGTTCCGGAGGTTGGGACTGTGTGAGGAGCTCCTCTAGGGGAGTCAAGGGGAGAAGGGCTCTCTCTAGTCACCCCTCCGATGAGAGGTATGCCACTAGTTGGCGATGTAGGAGCCACGACACCTGCCTCCCCTGGTTTTGTGCTTTGAGGTCGTTCATGGAGGGCAGTCTCCCCGCCACCAGAATGTCCCTCAACCTGACATCTTCCTCCTCCCTCCAGATCAAGTACCGAGGGGTCCGCTGGCCCGGGGGGAACTCCGGGCTGTTAAACAGGGGGGTGAGAGGGCCCGGTTTGTTCACCAGGGCCCCTTGCCTCTGAATCCCACTCCAGCTGGCAAGGAAGTGCCGAGTCAGATGGCGGCTCATGCATTTGCAGGCCACCTGCAAACAGGAAGTGCTGCATGACTCATCATTGCTCTGCTCCTAGAAACACTGTTTCAACTGTTTAAATGCATGCAGCAATCATTAACTGACACAACTGACCTTATTTTTTTTTAAATAATGCAAGGTCCATTTACTGAATTGAGGCCTCAAAATTACACTTGCATCTCCGAAAAATTAGCATGACCCTCAACAGCTTTAATTAAGGGGTTTATTTAAGAAATGCTAACACCACGTAGCGACACGTAGTGGCAGGTGTTTTTCGTGAGTGCCATCAGCAAGTCTTATTTATGATGAAAACATTTTTTAGTGTATCTCCTTGCGCCTCGTGCCGGCGCTGTGTTCCCTACAGCGCCACATCACATCAGAAGCTCCATGTCGTTCTCCCATAGACTTCAACTAGCCATTCAAATTCCAATTTTTATTGTGCTCATTCAAGTGACACAGGATCTCTTGCCAGTTCTGAATGTTTTTTGCATTTGTTATTGTGCTTAGGTCATCTGCTGCTAACTGTGTCGTGTTATTTGCATGTTTCCAATGTCATTCCATGTGTGTGTGTGTGCTCCCATCCCCAGTTAAAGCCTTTTTTTGTTGTGAAAATGGTGCTGCATGTATCGTAGTTTGCTGTATATTTACATGTTAAATACAAATTTCTGGCCCTCCCCACCGGTGCTACCTGTCACAAAAAAACAAGACACAGTGCCGCAAGTGGCGCTATGAGGCGCTAGTGATAATACTGGGTTTTGGTCCTTTCCCCTGGGGCACCCCGATTGAGTGAATCCCCCCAGGTCGTCGAAACAAACTCGCCTCTTCCCGGTCCGATGGCACATGCTCAGCCACTCGTCCAATCAGCGCGCTCCACTGTGAGGGTGCTGACATCTTAAAGATTCCCAGGCCAGTCGTGGTGGGTTTTGGTCCACTTTAAAGCAGTATATAGTAGGAATATGAGGTCATGGTCTGGCTTCCTTATTTATTTGGGATTTCATTTGTATTGCTCTCATTTAAACTGTTTACCACTTCAGGTTTAAAAGTCCCTTTACTTTCAGATTCGGCAGCCGTGCAACAATATATGTATTCCTGCTTCAGTGCATAAATAATGTTCTGTAGTGTTATATTCTTTGGGCTTTTAAAGTAAATAGTTCTTTAACTGGAGTGTACACTTCAGTGTTGGAAATGTAAGTATTACATGTCAAAAATCACACTCTAAGCTACTTTTGGCTTACACAAAAGGCGCAATATAATACATCTCAGGGTCGAGTAACTAAATAAATTGCTATGTCAACTAAAGGTTCACAGTGTGATAGAAAAACAATAAAATGCAGGCTGCTGCAATAGTAAAAGCCTTTATGAAATGCAATGGAATCCAACCAAAGGCAATATGAAATAGTTAGTTTGGCTCAGTAGTTTCTCTTGATGCCGTAAAGTGACTACACATCCTCTACTGCTCCACCACAGTCTGCATTTCATTTTATGTCTTTTAACTCTATATTCCTGTAATGGAGTCCACTATGCTATAAACCGCAATTCTTACAGACAACCTTTCTGTAGATTGCATCAGTTGGGTTAGCGAGGGCCAGATAAGAGGGGGGGAGACAGGGCTTCCATCCCACGGCCTCCACTTGTTAAAAATGTCAGTGATTAATTTACAGTCAAATACAGGGCTCCCCTATTAGACTTTCTGCCCAGCAGGGCCGGCTCCAGGTTTGTCAGGGCCCGTTGGCAAGAGAGTGTTAGTGGGCCCCAAAGTAATGTGTCCCGTGATGCCACCTTCAGCTCCGCTGACACAAATGAGTCATCTTCTGCTGCTGATCGCCCTCCAGTCCTTGTTGCCTTCCCTATAGCCACCAATTGTCCTCTAGTCCTAGGTGCATTCATGACTGCCACCAAGCACCCTTCAGCCCTTACTGCTTGCTCCGCTGTCACTAAAGACTCAATCATTGCTGTCATTTGTTACCTGGTTCTTCCCTCTTCTGAACTTCCATCAATTGCCCTCCATTCCATGCCATCATCTCCAATGTTGCTGAGGCCAGCCATGAGCAGGTCTGCACACAACACCCGGCATTCAGTGGTTTGGGTCCACTGTAAAATAATACCATGGCCAAGTGTGAGCTTGATTGGGCCCCTGAAGATGCCAGGGGCCCTGGCAGTTGCCCAGGTTTTCCCTGTGCTTATCTATGAATATAGATAAGAACCTTGTATGGAATTTACAGTAGGTGTGTAGCAAAACATCAGGGAGATAAGTAAGCAATGTCAGAGATATAAGAGGAAAGATTCACATCAGTAATAACAGTGGTAACATTTCATTTTATATTTAGCAGATTAAATTCTCACACCACTAATCTTTTGTAGGATTCAATAACCCAGTGTCTTGGCATTTATACAGTTGTTATACAGGTATAGGTATAGCCCTTGTCATATTAATAAACATTAATAACCTTAAAGTGATACAGCAGGCAAAGGTAATTGTCACACCATTGCGTCGGCTAAATTTAGCATTATCCTGAACAGTTTTCTGTTTTTTAAATTGAAGCAGAAATGGCCGAGATATCGGGGTTTACAGGTTCAGCCAATAACGTTCTCTTTTTCATCCCGTACCCCATTCAGCTCAGCAGAGCGGGACAGGATTGCTGGTCCCTGTTTGCCCTGTGCTGCCGGCCCTGCTGCCCAGGGTCCTCCACCACTCATGATTTAGTTCTGGAGTACCCAACAGTGGGCAGCATTACTTACTCCCTTCCAGAGCTGCAGAGCCCGACACTCCATACTCTCTTTGCATCATGGCAGCAACCTTTTTTTTGTGGTCATATGGAGTAATAAGAAGGTCCTCAGCCCCTAGGAACACCCAAAGTGTTGACTTAGTTCTAGGTCCCATCAGCCAAGCAGTGGAAAATGTATGCAAATTAAATTTTGTGAGCATATAGAAAACATCTATATTGTTTTTGTCAGCATATGCAGATTAATTTAAAAGTTATATTAAAATCAGGGGCATAATTGTCAAGGACGGCTATCCGTCAGACAGAACCCCTCCTTCGTGCCCATTTAACGGCGGTCCTGGGTGTCGTTTAGTCATTGGAATATGTTCGACTATCTCACGGAGATGCATCTGGTGCTCCTCCCTTTGACACTTTTATTTATAGTAAAATAGAGAACACACATCATCTAAAGAGGGCATATCATATTAGAAAAAAACTGAATATCTAGCTCAGTATTTAGTATGTTCTACCGAACAAATGTTATCTACATTTGGAATGTTATCTATGCCTAAAGGGAGGCCACTCAAAGGCGTTGTCCAGCTTCCCGACGCCATCTTTAGCACAGTAATACATTAGTAGCAGGATATTCTATTATCTTCATAGTCCTAAACATTATTGTCAAGCAAAAGAGAAATAGCGTGGAGTGAAGTGGTTGCCTGAGGGTTTATTTCCCCTTTATTAGCCTTTAAGCGTAAAATGCAGAGAGAAAAATAAGGATTATTTATAATAATTGGAGTAGAACAAATGGAGAGGGGGAATGTTCACCTCCATATGTTCAATTTATCATTTATGACCTCAATCCATCACATAATTACAGGAGGTTCAGAGGCAGCAAAGGCATCAGGGCCTATGAGATCGGGGCGCACCCTTTTTTGTTCTCCTCTGCCTTGCCATGTACAAAGAAGAAGGAGTTTTATGTTGTTTTACTCTTTAGTAATCTAGAAGTATTTAATTCAGTTAAAACAGCATGAAAGGGTTTACCGTACCTTCTTGATGGAGCCCCATATAAAGAGGACCAAAACCCTGGGTGAAAAGACTTCATGGCTGGGTTAAAGTTAGCCCCCAGGGCATTCCAATTTGGGATACCCCACTGGTCGCTTGAATACTCACCTTAGGATTGAATTCTGATGCGCTGTCCCCCCGTCAGCATATCCAAATAGCTGGGGTGACTGCTCATAGCTAAGGGGAGAGGTCAGTTTCCATTCAGAACTCATTTTGGGGATTAATTACGTACAACGGTGAACTCTGATTGGGCGAGAGCCCATACATGTGCCATAAGAGCTTGGCTTAAGGTGAGTAAACAGCCAATTACAGAGATCTTTTACACAAGGGCATCTCAAATCGGGTTGCCCCTGTAATGCAAATCAAAACCCAGGTCAGAAGAAAAAACAGAGTTTTAGTCCGCTTTAATGTGTGCACCAGCGACCGGTCAAATTTGGTTATGCCTCTGATTATCCGAAATTCCTATGAATATAGATAAGAACCTTGTATGGAATGTACAGTAGGTTTGTAGCAAAACATCAGGGAGATAAGTAAGCAATGTCAGAGATATAGGAGGAAAGATTCACATCAGTAATAACAGTGGTAACATTTCTTTTTATATTTAGCAGAGGAAATTCTCACACCACTAATCTTTTGTAGGATTCAATAACCCAGTGTCTTGACATTTATACAGTCACTATACAGGTATAGGTATAGTTCTTGTCATATAAATAAACATTAATAACCTTAAAGTGATACAGCAGGCAAATGTAATTGTCACACCATTGCGTCTGGCTAAATTTGCCATTATCCTGAACAGTTTTCCATTTTTTAAATTGAAGCAGAAATGGCAGAGATAACGAAGTTTACAGGTTCAGCCAATAACATTCTCTTTTTCATCCCGTCCACCAATCAGCTCAGCAGAGCGGGACAGGATTGCTGGTCCCTCCCTTCTCCTGCCCCTCCCTCTGCCTCCTTCTCCAGATTCATGACATTGCTGTCTGCACAGAGCGCTGATTATTATGCAGCATCACAGATCCAAAGGCCACGCCCACTTTTTTCAAAAGAGAAATCATAAGGTAAAAATGTGAAACTTGATATCTTGGCCATTTCTTCTTCAATTTAAAAACGCAAAACAGTTTAGGACGGTGCCGAATGTAGCCCGACACAATGGTGTAACAATTTCCTTTGCCTGCAGTAGCACTTTATTAATAATAATAATAATTATAAACATTGTCAAATGTTAACCTGAAAATTATCATGAGTTGCCTTGGACAGCAATTTTTTTAAACTTAGAAAAACTAAGGCCCTTATTTATCACGGGCTAGCGCCAGGTAGTGTCTGACGAGCGCCAGGTAGCGGCAGCTAACGGCGACTACCGACTCAAGTACGCCCGGCGGTGGTCACAATGACGCATTTATCAAGCAAAATGAGGCTAGCGTCGGCGAGAGCGACGGCTAGCGCGGCATTCATCATGAAGCCGCATGGACCGAACAGCGCCGCTGCAAATTCCCTCACAGCGCCAGGTATGAGCTGTCGCTCCCTGGCGATGTCCAATGCATTTCAATGGAGCAATCTATAATTAATCATAATTAATTGGTATTATTTTTTTTTTTTTTTTTAATGTCAAAAATTCGGAGACCACTTCTGCAATGTTAGGATTTATTTTTAAGTAAAAAAAAAATGTAAAAAAAATTTATGCAGAATTGATCTAACAGGTCTGAGATTAATGTATTCATATTACAAAATGATTCTAAAAACATGTATAATGTTACATTCAAAAAATATGGTTGTTTAGGGGTTAAAAACTAGTTAATACCCTCCGCCGCCAGCGCTCTGGGGTTTAAACAAGGAATGGACAGCGACAGCACATTCGGAGCGTGATTTGTTAATGAATATGAAGCTAGCCGTTCGCTCTGGCCATTCGTTGTCAGGCGCTCACATACAACGCTGAACCTGTGAAACAGCGACCCCTAAGCCCGTATTCAACATTACCGCACACCGACTGAGTCGCTGTCATCAAGCTAACGCCGGCCAAGCACAGCGAATACTGGCTGGCGCTGAAAAAATCACGCTACAGACGCTCATCTGGCGCTACCTGGCGCTATTAATGAATCGGCCTCCCCGAATCTTGAAATTAGGGACAATATATGGGTTCTGTGTACATTTTAGACACTGTGTACATGGGTAAGAGAGCAATGGCCCTTGAAATGCGTCGCATGAACCTTTTGCTGTTTGTATGATGATTTTACTATGGATTCTACAATGATTTTAATGAGACTACAACAAATATGAACTTTTTATTGACTTGAAGCTGGCAACCAACCTTTTTTGGATTACATTTTACACACTGCCAACCCTGTTCTGTGACAGTTTCAGCACTGCGAGGGTATTTTTTCTATTTTTTTAATCTTTAAAAAAATGTTAAAACGAATGTAAGGGAGGGGCCGGCCTTAGGATGGAAGATGCCCTGTGCAAGGCTACTTCTATGCTTCCTCACTTGTTCCCCTGCACATAACCTAGCCAGGCAGATGTCCACTTGCAGAAGTTTTCCCTAGCCATTGGCTGCCAGTTCACTGCCCCATTTGACCACACATGCTGGGTGGTGAACTGGCAGCCAGTTGCCCTAAGCAAAGAGACATATCAATATGGCAAGTTAGCTTTGGCTACAGATCCCTAAACCCCTTTGCAGGGAGATCCCACAAAACTGGGCAGCTTCAGAAGAGGCATTTTTAACTGGAGATCTGCTTTAAGATTTATTATTATCCTTTTATGCATCCTAATCACCAGGAACAAAAATAATGAATAATATCATAAGGGAGGACAGGATGGACAGCTCTTCAAAATTTCCTGGCAGTGTTTATATAGCAGAACCAGGGCAAGTAGCACAGGAATTCTTTTAGATAATATTCACCCTAAGTACTATTTTCTCTACATCTCTGCATTAATAGAAGTGAGGAATCTTATCATGTAATTGAGTCACAGCAGGGTGGAGGAAATCTTGTTTTTAACAACGCCCCAACTTGTTTTTATAACTTCAGTTTCTGACTACTGGCATTTGGTGTGTATGTGTGTTTGACTTACTAATTTGCATTCATTACCATAAATTCTATACATCACAACAAATTCATTTCAAATTCTCGAACATTAAAGCTCAGCATGTGTATGCTTGGATATTAAGACATTTTATTGGTGTACAATGTCAAGTAATGACCATAACTAAAACAGAAGGCCGCACCTTCAATTAGCCTGTGTGTAAAAGCCCCACCTATATTTGGCCGCCACCCAAATTAATTGCATTGTTATACTGGGCTGAACTAATTCATCTTTTTACATTCATCAGCACAATTACTGGGTAAGAATTTAGGAAATGACCTTGGATGTATAGAAGGAGAACCTGTCAGATGAATACGTTTTATTTAAACTGGAACTGAGTTTCTGAGAAGCGTGCTGTAGAAATAAGGCAACACCTTTCAGGACAAGTGTAGTATATTTAGGGTAAGCTTTCGAGAAAACTCAGTTCTCTTCCTCAGACATAATTCAGAACAACAAAGAAAAATCACTGGCTTTTGTACAAACAGAGCAATGAACATCAAAAAGACCTTAAAAAACGGGCCAGTTGTAGAGATATACAGATTTGTGCAGGGGCGGAACTATAGAGGTGCGACTGCACTGGGACCCTAGAGGGCAGGGGGGCCCCATCATTGCTGCTGCTTCACCTTATTTATAAAATGTCTGCTCATTTGGCATAATATAAGGAAAAACACAATTTTCTCTGCTTTTCAGTCTTTTTTTGTCTAGGTGTATCCAGTGGAGTTAAAAGTCAGTCTTGACTGGGGCCTATATAGTATATAAACACCAGGGCAATTAGCTATGCCACTGGATTTGTGAGTTATCGACAGTAAGCTAACAATGTACAAAACAATACAGCTTGAGAGCTTTGCTCTAATGTTATAGGTATTGCCTCTTGTCATCTGCTATGAACAAACCATGCTGTAGAAGGCCACTGTGCTAAACAATCCTTTATACCCAGACCTCAGTACTTACCCATCTTGAAGATCTGTCCCTGGTAAGTGCAGCCTGCAGTCTCCACCAGATGGAAGGCCAAGGTCAAGTTTTTGTTTTTTTTTTTATAACTTGGAGAGTCTTAGGCCCTTATTTAACAAGGGATAGCGCCAGGTAGCGAATGGTGAGCGAACGGTAATGACGCTCACCGCCACGAGAACGCCGGCTCCCCTCCGCAATCACACATTTATCAAGCCGATCCTGCTTAGCGACTGCTGGGAGCCGTTCGCTATGGCCATTCGCTGTCATGCGCTCCCATACAGCGCGGAACCTGTCAAACAGCGACTCCTAACCCCGTATTCAACATTACCGCACACCGACTGAGTCGCTGTCAACAGCCGAACAACGCCCA